>OY856411.1:1368815549-1370015549 GCA_963693085.1 Alisma plantago-aquatica | reverse complement strand
CATACTTAGGCCTTCCAATGGTTCTAGAATCCCAATTATCTTTCTAATTACAAAATTAAGTCATTGATTATCAATTGAAGCCCCATGTTCATACATATACTGAATGTTAGAGTATTTCTTTGAATTGAAGACTTAGTCTAAGTCTAGAGCTTAGATTCATCACCAAATTCAATCAAAGTAATACCATTGACCTCATCATTTACAATTACTATAATTGTCTCAGAGAGAATCTCAATACATTATTAGTGAATACATAATCATATAATAAAAATTACAAAATTTGAAGATCTAACAACAACCATCAACTAAGTTTTCATCCATAAAATTTAACCGACCATCTATTTTTGGGTCACCCAAAACACTATCATCGGACATATTCTTGTGGGATAACCCATACTTCCACAAGGGTTGTCCAAGCCTACTTTTTGTCAAATAAGTTTCCCCATAATCAATCTAGAAGACCCTGAGATCTATTTTGAGTCCATCTTAGTTGGTTTGACTCATTTAAGTGTGAATTCAACCAACTCAAACCATAAAACCTCAACCAACTTTGACTATGGTTTTTAAAAAATTAATATGTTATAAATATGATTCCTAATAGTCATATCCGATTATGTCACTATGAATTCTTGATTTCCATTTTAATCACATATAAAACCATTGAAATAACCAAAAGTCTAGTCTTGAAAAGTCTGGTTTTGTATCAACCACCACTACTCTAGTCATTCTCAAGATATGATGTAGCATAGAAAAGAATATTTTTTTTCAAATCAACAAATCCAATAAGAATCATGGTTTATCATCATTCAAGATCCATCCAACAAAGCAAATATTAACCAAATTCCAAATTCAGCCCAACTCATAGAACCCTAACTAGTTTGAATCAAACCATGTTTGGCATATATAACAAGTCAAAAACCATTTAAAAATTTATTTGATAAACTTATACAATGGATAAAAAGTTAAGGTATGCAATTATCCAAGCAATCCTTAATTACTTAACAAACTTGAATTTGGTAATAACAAATTATCCCCTCCATTTTGGGTTTCCTCACAAAATTCAAGAAAAGCGTGGAAGGATGTCATCAAATATAATCACATATTCGTAATACTATATTCTATGTTTTACATATGGGTTTATCATAATTTATCAATATATTTTAATTTCCCAACTCTTCAAACTTTTGTCAAGTAGGTCAAATTTTTAAGATGATATGGGCATATTATTCTTTAGAAATATCATATTCATATTTATGATAAATGTGTATTCTGAATATATTATTTATATGCCATTTACATATCCCAAATTTGTCATATATGTTATCAATTGTTTTTTCTATCTCATGCATTGAGCTTATGATTCAATCTTCATCATATTTTGTATTTAGTTGTGTTTTTAGAGAGATGTGTGTCTATACAGATATAATTATCTACTGTTAATGTTTCTTACACTCTTTAGATTCATACCCCTAGTACATTAAGGACTATTTACATAATTATTTAGCTTACTTCATTAAATTTTATGCATAATTTATCTTTTTATCCTAGATTGTTTATTTATGTATGTATTTTATTCTCTCTCTTCTAATTTATTCTTTATATGTCTATCTTCCATTTTATTATACTCTTTGACTATCTTCATATAAGTGCTTCATCAAAGCAACTAAAAGAGGTGTAGTCGATAGTTTCATACTTATTTATCCCAATACTGAAATACATGACCTGAGTATCTGAATACTAAGGTCAATACTAAGTTTATGATCAACATCTTAGTTACTACATTTATTCCTCGAATTTTTTCCTTGTAGACTCATCTAACCTAAGCCTAGTACTATGTATTACTGACCTCCATATGTTATTATTGTAAATGTGTAACATTAGATAGAATCCCTAATCCTATTTATTCATTAAGAAATCAAGAAGGGGATTTGTGAAAATCAAGATTGATATGGTTAATATGAAACATATCTGTACTTTTTACTTTTAGTTAAGACTTAGAGTCAAACATCGTCTTGTATAAAGTAAAACATAGTGATTAACACCCAAGGATTATCAATATATTTAGAAAAATTATTCATATTTCAAAATAATAAAACTAACTCTACTCTTATTATTCAAATGCAATGTCATCTACATCACATATCTTGTGTGAAAAAATAAATTTACTATACAAGCCCACCCCAGAAATCAATAGTATGGGGATATATATAAGTTATTGATACTTAAATATTCTTTATAAAGACCTTGTCAAATGACATTATACCTCCAAACATTAAAATAACCAACATGAGGTTCGCATATAGCCCCACCAAGTGATAGATCACATTGTATCTAGGTAAAATGTATCATCAATAAATTAGGCATGTTAAACTTGAAAAAAACTAATATGTATTTGATGTGATTTTCAAACACATTCAAGTAAACTACAAAGAGATGATGCTTAAGGGGAAATTCACACCACAAATAATAGGGAGACATTGGCACTTTTTATCCCCAACAACAATGGTAGAAAGCTTGATGTGTCTCCATAGGTACGCCCAAATCAATTATAGTTTCATTGGATGTGCCTTTGGGCACACAATAGGGTCGTTCAAATTTATATGGACATGACAAACAGACTATTAAACAAATTTGCAAGTGCACATGCTCGGGAGTAGTATAGGAGCGGCAAGCCAAGGTCAAACATAAGGGAGTTAGGGGACAGAAAAGCTATGTTTTCATATGCTAGGTTCCAAATACAGGGTCTAGGATTTTATGGTTTCATTTGGGTTTGTTGATTACACTAATGATTGAAGGAGTAATTAAAGTGAGCAAGAAGTCAAAACTTATGTTAACCCTAAACAAGGTTAGAGCAGAAGGGAAACTAAGCAAGAAGAGAATAATTCAGACTAATGCAAGCAAGGAAAGAGCTAACACTATCACTAAATTAATAAAACAATTATAATTAACAACCCAGAGAAGGAAACTAATTAAATTAAGCAAGAAATTACCCTAGGCTAGCAAACTAGGCAAAAAGACAATTTAGGACCTAAAATAGTGAGAAACTAGCAACAACAAACACAAATAACTACAAGAGAGCATTAACCATCCTAGGAAAGTTAAACTAGCATGAAGAAGGAAATGAACTAGTTAAGCAAGTAAAGACTAGCTAAGCAAGAAGGAAATAAGGGTTTTACAAATTAATGGGAGGTGTGGGTTGCTTCAGGTAATGTGACTAGAACTTAAGTTGGGGGTTGTAGCATGAAAACCTCATACTCATTCATTTAGATTGTTAAACCATTACAACAAGATAGATGTTAAAGAATTACCCTAAACTACTAATTGGCCATGGATGGAATAGGATGTGTGAAGGGGAACTACACCCTACCCCACCCTATCCAACCTTATGAGGTTCATTTGAATTAGAGTTTAGGTGAAATTATACTAGGATCTAATCAAGTCTAGGATTTTTAGATAGACTCACTTAGGCCAATTGGGGCCAAAGTTAGCAATGGAGGGTGGGAATGAGGGTATTTCACATCACACCACCTACTATCTAGCCTTTAGATAGATCAAAGCCAATTACACTAAGTGCCTCTAAACTAGACACTTAGATATCACACCTAGGAGTCAGAGAAGGGATATGTGTATGGTAAGATGGAGTGCTATCTAGGGATCCACTAGTTGGACCTAGGAAAATATCTTAAAATAGACACATAATAGCCATTTTCTCCTAGAACCTAGGTGGTTTCAAGCACAAATCACAAGATAATCCATGTTTTCAAGTACAAAGCACAAAATAATTCATGGGAAATGAGATAGAGGTAGAAGACAATCAATATAAAATGAAATCAAAGAATAAACAAGTTATTTTCCACCATCATGGCGTCAAAATCACGTTGGGCCTCAAAAAACCCACCTAAGGTGCTTATCTACTCATAACAAAACAAAAGAAAGAAAAAGGAGTAGAGGAGTGAATAGTATCTTGGTGAAAATTCCTCCTTCTTCACCTAAAGATGTAGAAGAGCTCCTTCCTTGCTCCTTAATGGATATATGTCATGATATGGTGGATTGAAGTGGTCAAAACCCCTAAAACTAGGGTTTTGAGGTGGAAGATGATGGAAATGAAATGGGAATAGGTAGCAGTAGGTACGAGGTTCAATGAATGCTAGAGAAAATGATAAGGAAGATAAGGGGAGGCTAACCTCATTCTATAACCACCAATCATGTTATATATAGGGGTAGGGAAGCATAGGAATAAGTGGGGGGGATGGGAAAAATAGTGCAAAAAATGACTAGGTTTGATGGCAGCATGACCATTCTGGGCATAACAACCATGGTGGTAGGGGGTAGCACGATCACACTGAGGGAGAACAATCTTGCTATTGGAAGTGATTTTATAGTTAAAATTTTGGATTCAAGGGTTGGTAGTATGACCATGATGGACAACACCTACGACCATGCTGGGTGGCACAAATGTGGTGGGGGACTTGGATAGGGGTCCTTCTTCATAGATCATGCTTCTTGATATGTTGGGGGCATGGCTGTGGAGGGTTCTTCTTGGCATGACTTTGCTGGATAGCCATCTGTTCCATTGACCTTGTCCTGGGCACGGAAGTCTGTGATTCCCCTGTGAATTTGTCATTGGTAGCATGATCGTTTTTGTCCCCATGACCATACTGGGGGATTTTGCTTGCACTACGATCTTCAAATTCGTAATTCATAGACTTCTTTGCTTTGGATTGAGTCTTGTCCACTAGGGGTAGGTTGTAGAAGATCATGGACCTTCCTAAGACTCCTCCATGGGAAAAGGAACCCTAGGATTTTCTTTCTCTCTGGTCCGTCCAAGGCGTGGTCCAAGTATATGAAAAACATTTAAAGAACTCCCATAAGTGCATTTGGTAGTAATACACATATTATGGGGATATAGTTTGCATACTAACATGTTCAAGTGTGATTAAAGTACAAGAAGACACAAGATGAAGCCCTAAAATAGGGTTGCATCACCACCCCTACTTACAACATACTCGTCCTCTAGTCTGCTTCAACTTAATCTCTCTTTCCCTTCATTCTAGAAAACGTGGGACAATGCAATCATCATGATGTCCATTGGCCAAAGTAGGTTCACATGTGAAATTAGGCATGCAATACACTAATCTCTATTCATCTTTCTATTTTTCATTGTGATTCAAGCATAGAACACACGAACTTCAAATATGGGATACCAATCACACATGTAAGTAATGCAACTTTAATAACCCTCTCGATAGATTGTATCGTGCATAGAATACATCAAATTAGTTATAGTTTCTATTTAACTTACTAGGACTCCATCAAATATTTCACTTCACCTCTCATGACCCACTTGACTTGTGTAGAGGTGTGTGGGATAGAGTGGATTTACCCTAGCCCTACTAGGCATAAAAAGAGAATAAAAGGTTGTGGAAGAGAGTGGGGTACTATATTACATAGGAGCACTCATCTTTTTTTTCTTCTTGAGATGCTATTACATTGATGCATCCCTTTTTCTTTTTTCTTTCTTTTCTTTTTCTTTGCCCCATATCTAAGGAGGGTGCGTGGTGAATACAGTGAAGTAGGGGGATATAGATATGGCCACCCCAAACTTTTGGAGGGTGGCCAAGGCTAATATGTGCACTTTTGGCATCCTTTCATGAGGTGAGAGGCAAGAAGATGATAGAAAAAATGCTAGGTCAAAGAGGGGTCATAGATGATTAAGATCCATGTATGATTTCATTCAAGAAAGATAATCCATGCAAATTTCACCAAAAAGACAAAACATGCATAAAATGAACAATATGGTAGATCACACTCTTTCCACAATCTGAAGCACTCCAAGCTTGAAAAAATCACATTTTTTTTATCAAAGCAGTCCATTGCTCGAGGCATGGAGCACATGCAAAATTCCATCATGGAACTCATATAGCCAAAAACATCACCAAACGGATGCATTATCTCAACTATAATCATTCACATCACAATAGTTAGAGATTTAGTTGAAACACACTATTAGGCAAGTAGATTCAAGCTTGGGAAAAATTGGCCAAAATAGTGTCAAATTGTTCTCAATCACATCTAAACCTACATTTAGGAAACAAAAAGCAATAAGCAATAAAATCTTAGATATAACACACAAAAAAAAACTAAAAACCTACATGAGATGCAATGCATGGCATGGAATTGAATGAAAAGCAAAAATTATAAACAGTATGCAAAAATGCAAAGAAATAAACTAAATGCATGCATGTATGCAAGGCAAGTGAAAACAAGTATGGATGGACAAGTATAAGAGTTGGTTAGATTGTTCAATCACCTCAAGCAAAAATCTAGAATAAGATACATAAAGGAATGTGGGGTAAAACCCCAAACTTTAAATCATGTTGTCCTCAACATGAATTAGAAGTTCATAATAGTAGGGTAATGGCACCAAGTCATTGCATGTAGCTTCCAAGAGGGGAAGATATCAACAAGTCTTTTAGTAGGTTGAGCAGAGCCAACATGATTATTCTGGGTAGAACAACCATGGTGTCTAGCTGGAAGCATGGCCTTGCTGTGTGGAATAGTTGTGGTAGCTGCTTTCCTATATCTTTTTCATGCATCTTGATTTTTTTTCTCAATTTTTGGTCTTCCCTTGGCTAGCTCCTCAATGCATCATCTTTGCATCTATGCACATTTTGTAACATGATTCTCAAACAGAAAAACCATCAAATATGGTGTGTATGTCTTTGAAAATGAAAAAACAAAACCATAATAAGAAATGAGTTTGAGCAAGAATCTCAAACTGAGGTGGGTTGCCTCCTAATGTTGCTAAGTTTATTGCCTTCAACTGAGCTTATTGTTGCTTTCATCATCAACTATCCATGAGTAGGGTGTTTGCATCCTCATCATAAGTGTTCCTCCCAAATTCTCTCACCACATGATCTTCTTCCCAAGGGTCATGTGAGACCTCACATCCCTCCCTTTTAGCATCTCCTTTTGTGGGCTCACCATAATCTATCTCAAAGTAACGATCTTCATCAATTAAAATATCACCTCTCCTTGGCAGTGAACATAAACATGTCTATATTCTTGCTCAAGTATGTATTTGTCAAAGTGTGGGCACGTACCTTGATTTCTTCATTGACTGTGGATAAGAAAGGCCTTCCCAAGATGATCTAATTCTTCCAGTCTTTCTGTTATATGCCCAAGACAAGAAAATCTGTCGGGTATGTTGCATGTACATTTTTTCCAAAACTACTATCTCATTATGTATCATTCCCTTACACATTGTATTGGAGCCATTATCCATCAAGAGAATGCAATAAATCACTTTTAACAAGTCCAGTCCAAGCTTCACAAAAGCACTATAGGGAATGATGCTAACACTTGAGCCTGAGTCAAGAAGTGAATGCTCAACAAACTAGAAATTGATACAGTAAGAGATAAGAGTATAGCCAGATCTCCCCACTTTTTTGGGGAAAGGCCTGTCTACCAACACTAAGAACTAGATCCCATCAAAACTCTACATTTAAGCATGCTTGGGCAATAGTAGTACTATTATGGGTGACATCCTGGGAAGTCCTCATGTTGCACCCTTTTTTAAACTCCGCCCATGTTTCGTACATGTTGTGCAAATGTATCTGGTCCCAAGCCTAAGTGAAGGAGGAGGGTCCGTGATAGGTTGATAGCCATCTATAAAAACTTTGTCACTCTTTGTATGACATGGATCCTTATAAATTTTTCGTTGGAGCATCCCTACTTAGCAATGCATTGCATCAATACTCGGGTGCAGCAATAAATATGCAAGGGGTTTTGACACAATGATGTCTGATTGTGTTGAAGGACAAACAAGGGTTTCCATATCGTGTATGGGTGTGGGTAAAGAAGCTAGTCCCGCTGCATGATTGTCTGCATGTAGTGAAAAATGTGCAAGAATTACCACATCTTAGATGGGTGTGGGTAAAGAAGCTAGTCTTGCTGCATCATTGCCCATATGTAGTGAAAATGTGCAACAACAACATTTCGATGAAGGTAGGTAAAGAAGAAAGTTCAACAAAAAAGGATTAGAGTTGGATTTTGGAATATTGGCTCTTTAACAGGGAAATATTTGGAGATAGTTGATACCGTGATGATAAGAAAAGTCAATATAGCTTGCTTGTAGGAAACCAAGTGGACATGGGAATGTTGTATAGAGATTGGAGACACTGGATACAAAATCTGGTATACATGTATTGTTAAACATAGGAATGGTGTAGCTATTATTGTCGATAAGATGTTGAAGGTTGATGTTGTCAAGATCACAAGGATGGGTGATATAATCATAGATATCAAGGTTGTTCTTATTGGAAATATTTTTAACATTATTAGCGCTTGTGCCCCCCCAAGTTGGCCTTAGTGAGGAGGCTAAGAAGGATTTTTGGGATGACATGGATGAATAGATGCAGGGAATACTAAAAGATGAGAAGATCTAACTGGGAGTGATTTAAATGTCCATGTGGGGAGTATCAATGTTAGATATGAGGGAGTTCATGGTGATTTTGGATATGGCAGTAAAAACGGAGAAGGAGAGAGGATACTAGACTTTGCAATTGTATATTATATGATTTTGGCAATCACCCATTTCAAAAAAAGAGAATCTCATAATATTAATTTCAAGAGTGGGCACAATTGTGGCCAAATTGATTATCTCCTTACGAGGCAGGTGGATCATAAACTATGCAAGGATTGCAATGTGATTCCTGGGGAAGAACTCACGACCCAACATAGGTTAGTGGTGTTGGATATTGACATGAAGATCAATAAACGCAAGCATAACAGATTCCAAGTTAACATGATAAAGTGGTGGAATCTTAAAGGAGAAAAGAATTTCACTTTTTATAATAAACTCATTTAGGATGTCAGATTAGAAAAAGCCCAAGTTTTTTTTGTAGACCAAGAAGATGTTGGACTTTTTATAATAAACTCATCTAGAATCTCTTTTAATGATAGTTAACAAATTTATTTAACAAGATCATGAAGGCTAAGAAGATGTCAGATTAATGGAGAAATAGTACCATAGTCCCCTCTACATGAATAAAGGTGATGTGCAAAGCTACACAAACTACAAAGGTATCAAGTTGATGAGTCACACAGTGAATCTTTGGGAGAGTATTATTGAGTAGAGGCTAAGATATGTAATGCATATACAATACTACAGAAATGGCTTATGAAGTCACTTTCCAGGCGTCGGTTATTAACTAAGTACCGACGCCTAAAACCTACAGCGTCGGTTTAAAACACAAACCGACATATATCAGATAGGAGTGGCCAGACACGGGTATCACTTTCTATTTAGCTTCGGTTCAAGAATAAACAACCGACGCCTATAAACACCTGCCAAATCCAATTTATCCAACGAAAAAAATTAGGTCCAAAATTTAACTAACAACGTCGGTTATTAAATACATAACCGACGACAAAAACCTTTTCGTGCGGGACATTTTTATTGTCGGTTATATTCCCAAAACCGACGCCGATTTGTTTACCCGCGCTGTCCACGCCAAAATTTATACACCCCTATGGCGTCGGTTTTTTCTTAGTGACCGATGCTGTTATGTTGTAGCGTCGGTTTGTTAAAGAACCGACGCTTAAGGTTAACTTAACTGCACCCGCGCGAGGGACTCTTCCCCTTTCTCTATTTCATTCCTGATTCTTCAGTTCGCGTAACTAGGTCTGATGATTTCTTCTCTGTTGGTGCCGTCGCTGCTCGATTGCTTCTCTGCTGGTGCTGTCGTCGCTCGCTGCTCGTCTCCTCTCCTCTCCTCGCCGCCACCCCCACCGGTGGCTGCTTTGGTCGCCCGTCTGCTCCTCTCCTTCCTACTAGGTCTCTACTCCTGGTCGCCCGCTCATCTCCGCCGCCCGTTTGTTGCTTTTTGCTCCGGAAACCCACCCTCTCGCTCGCTGCCGCCACCGCCCTCTTTCCTGCTCACTGCTCCTACATGTATATCCTTTTCCTCCTCTTCTCCGCCATGTTGTGAAATTGCAGGTCAGCACGGCCGTGCTGCGTAGCACGGCCGTGGTGGCTGATTTTGTGCTATATTGCTCAATTATGTGTGAATATTTGTGTATTTACTATTTTGTGCTATTTTGTGCTATTTTGTGCTTGCATATATTTGTGTTTAGGGTTTAGGGTCACATGTGGGTCTTCTATTTCTAAATTGATTATGTGACCCTAATTAATACATTATAACAGAATTGAATCGTGTATTTGTGTTGTTGACTTACTATTCAAATCTTTGATATATGGAATCATGGTTTATTTACTGTTTATTATTTACTGACAAGCATGATTAAATGATGTTACACAAAACTTAGGATATGAATGATGAAACTAGGATTGTAGGTATAAGAATGACAACACATGTATTAATTTGTTGGCCTAGAAACCCGTCCAAAATTTACTCATTAGGAGTAAATCTTGGATAGTCCCCAGTTTGGGACTGTTCTTGAACACCTAATCTCACTTAGGATGTAAGTGTATAATGTGTATTGGGTTTTTGAGAAAATTTTGGTAGCATTTCCCTGTTTGTTCTCTAAGTACATATGTACTTAGAGAACAGCAGGGAAATGTTGCCGAAATTTTCTCGAAAACCCAATACACATTATACACTTACTAGTGAGATTAGGTGTTCAAGAATGGGATAGGTGGTACACATTTATTATATATAAGAATGACAACACATGTATTTGTTGGCCTAGAAACCCATCCAAGATTTACTCATTAGGAGTAAATCTTGGATAGTCCCCGGTTTGGGACTGTTCTTGAACACCTAATCTCACTTAGGATGTAAGTGTATAATGTGTATTGGGTATTCGAGAAAATTTTGGTAGCATTTCCCCATTTGTTCTCTAAGTACATATGTACTTAGAGAACAGCAGGGAAATGTTGCCGAAATTTTCTCGAAAACCCAATACACATTATACACTTACTAGTGAGATTAGGTGTTCAAGAATGGGATAGGTGGTACACATTTATTATATATAAGAATGACAACACATGTATTTGTTGGCCGAAGTTTTAACCATGCAAAAACTCTAATCTGTTAACCCTAGACCCTAATCTTGCTGTAATATATACTTATTTTCTCTTTGATCATAGAATGGATAGATCATGGATGTCCATTCGCAATCGCTGCACCCTAGAGTTTATTTCTGGTGTTGACCAGTTTATTAGATTTGCCGAGGAACATAGGAAACAACCTGGAGATAGGTTCTACTGTCCATGTAGGCATTGCGGTAACAACTTGAAAGTCAGCACTGGTGACGAAATCAAAAGTCATGTCATGTGCAACGGGATTGTACAAGGCTATACAGAATGGCACTGGCATGGAGAGATTTCAAACCCGAAACCAGTGGATGTCGATAGTAGTGCTTGTGTGGAAGAAGAAATTGCCTACGATGACATAGATGTGAATGAACCAGTTCCAGTAGACATCGTTGATGCGATGCTGGATAGTTGTGGGGTAGAGCACACCGATTCACCTCCCATTTTTAGAAACATTGTGCATGATGCTGAGATATCGTTATACACAAGTTGTACTAAGTTTACGAAGCTTAGCGCTATGTTGAGATTGTATAAGCTGAAAGCTAACAATAGATGGAGCGACAAAAGCTTCACGTCATTGTTGTCTTTGTTGAAAGAAATGCTTCCTGAAGGAAACAAGCTGCCAATCTCAACATACCAGGTAAAGAAATTGTTGTGCCCAATGGGAATGGATGCCAAGAAGATACACGCATGCCCGAATGATTGTGTATTATTTCAAAAGGACTATGTGGATTTGAAAGATTGTCCAAAATGTGGTGCGTCACGGTATAAATTGACGACTTCGGGGGAGTCCAAAACTGGTTCTCCTGTCAAGGTGATGTGGTATCTACCTATAATATCACGGTTTCAACGCTTGTTTGCCAATCCGATAGATGCGAAGAATTTGAGGTGGCATGCAGATGTTAAGAAAAATAATGATGGGATCCTACGACATGCGTATGATTCCCCACAGTGGAAGAAGATTGATCTATTGTACCCTGAATTTGGTGAAGAAGTCAGGAATCTAAGACTTGGGCTTTATAAAGACGGGATGAATCCATACGGGACATTGAGCAGCCAACATAGCACTTGGCCAGTCATGCTTGTTATATACAATCTTCCTCCCTGGCTGTGTATGAAAAATAAGTACGTAATGATGTCGTTGTTGATATCGGGCCCTAAACAACCTGGAAATGACATCGATGTTTATCTTGAACCTCTGATTGATGACTTAAAGAAACTCTGGGGTGAAGGTGTGATGACCTATGATGCTTCACGAAGAGAGACATTTTGTTTGCATGCTATGTTGTTTTGCACTATTAATGACTTTCCAACATATGGGAATTTGTCTGGATATAGTGTCAATGGAGCTAAAGCGTGTCCTATATGTGAAGAGAACACTGATTCAATAAGACTAAAACATGGCGGTAAGACTGTATATCTCGGCCATCGAAGGTTTCTTCCAAAATTCCATCAGTATCGTCGGAAGCGCAAAGCATTCAATGGATTGAATGAGGAACAGAGTGCACCTAAACCTATACCAGGGGAGGTTGTTTATGAAAGAGTAAAAGACTTTGTCAATGAATTTGGTAAGAGATCACAATGTACTATGGCCACACGGAGTGACAAATCTTTATTCAAGAAGAAGTCAATATTTTGGGATCTTCCTTATTGTTCTTTGACAGTCAGACATTGTATCGATGTCATGCACATTGAGAAAAATGTCTGTGATAGTGTCATTGGTACTTTGTTGAATATACCAGGTAAGACTAAAGATGGGATAAAATCCAGACTGTACCTACGTGAAATGGGAATAAGGTCAGAATTAACAGAATTTCGTGAAATGGGAAATCGGAGAACATACTTACCTCCCGCTTGTTACACATTGTCTAGAAAGGAGAAGAAAGCTTTTTGTGAATGTTTGATAAATGTTAAGGTGCCACAGGGTTACTCATCCAACATCCATAGATTGGTATCAATGAAAGATCTGAAGTTGATAGGTCTTAAATCTCATGATTGTCACACTTTAATGCAACAAATATTGCCTGTGGCAATTAGATCTATATTGCCGAAGCATGTAAGGTTTTCAATCACCAGACTTTGTTTCTTTTTCAACAGTCTGTGCAGTAAAGTTATTGACCCTGATACTCTCGATAAATTGCAAAGAGAAGTGGTTGTTACCCTATGCCATCTTGAGATGTATTTTGCTCCGTCGTTCTTTGATATCATGGTACATCTTGTTGTCCACTTGACTAGGGAAGTGAAAATGTTGGGACCATTTTTCTTGCATTGGATGTATCCCTTTGAACGATACATGAGCATTTTTAAAAGTGATGTTCGAAACCGTTATCGGCCTAAAGGGAGTATTATCGAGGGTTATGTGGCGAGAGAGGTTATGGATTTTTGCAATGACTTTCTCAGTGGTAATGACACTCCTGATAATGATAAGAATATTGACGAGCAATTTGGCAAAGGAATTTTGGGATCACGTGTGAAAGTAATCAGTCGTGAGCAGTTGGAACAAGGTCACTTGTATATTTTACACAACATGGACGAAGTGAACATTTATATCAAGGAACATACCAATTTCATCAAGAGACAATATCCTCGAGCCAATACAATGTGGCTTGCTAGAGAGCATAACAAGACATTTATTAAGTGGTTTGAAAATAAAGTCTTACATCAACTATCTCAAACACCAGATGATATTACTGAAACTATCAAATACCTCGCCTTTAAACCAAAATTGACTGTTATGTCTTATGAAGGGTATGACATTAATGGATTCACATATTACACAAAGCGCCAAGATGATAAGAGTGTCGTCCAAAATAGTGGGGTCACCCTTCAAGCATCGACTATGTTTTTTGCAAGTGTAAAGGATAAGAGTCCACATGAAGTTAAAATGTCATATTACGGTGTCATTGAAGACATATGGGATTTTGACTACATAGATTTCAGAATTCCTCTCTTCAAATGTAATTGGGTTGATAACACCAAAGGAGTTATAGTGGATGAATTGGGTTTCACTTTAGTGAACTTTGAAAAGATTGGCGAGAAGGATGAACCATTCATATTGGCATCACATGCGAAACAAGTATTTTATATCGATGATACTACAAATGATAAATGGTCGATTGTTCTTCATGGTAAAAGACAGTTCATTGAAGATCCTATAGATGAAGAACAGTACTATGATAAGTATGATTACTCCAGTCCATTCTCAGTTGGGTTGCCAACACCAGCAAATATTGAAGCTAATGATGACTTGTATGTGCGCGGAGATCACAATGAAGGATTGTTAATTGATAAAAAATCGCAATATTAGAGGCATGTTTATACAATGTTTTTTTATATGTTTTATTTTTTCTGAATGTGAACTTTACAATGTGAGTGTGAACTTTACAATGTGAATTTTACAATGTGAATTACTTTATAATGTGAACTTTACAATGTGAATGTGAACTTTACAATGTGAATTTTACAATGTGAATTACTTTATAATGTGAACTTTACAATGTGAATTACTTTACAATGTGAATGTGAACTTTACAATGTGAGCTTTACAATTTGAATTACTTTACAATGTAAACTTTACAATGTGAATGTGAATTTTCAGATGGCTGAGCATTCCCCTGATGACCGTGTTGATGATTACCGTGAGGGTGAGGACATCAATGCGCCGCCTCACAATGTAAGTTTTAAAAATATATCATATATTTATATATATATGTCCATTTATAGTTATATCTTGTAAATGTGTTTATTTTGTCAAATTTTAGGTTGATGATGCACATGTACCATCTGAAGCACTTGAGGCACTTGATCAGCAACACCAAAAAGTTGACAGGAGAAGGGGCATCACTATGATGAAGAAGTTAATAGAACAAAAGGGCAATGGACCCAAACTTGTTGTGGATTTTGATAATGCAGGAAATGCATCTGGTGTGAATCGCAATTCATTTGTTTCATATCTTGGGTATGTTACTCGTAGCCATTGCGGTTGTAAGATAGATTCTTGGCATAAAGTTTCTAAGGAGAAGAAAGACGTAATATGGAAGGATTTATGCGTGAGTTATTATTAATTTGCAATTATATTTGTAGATTACTAATTGTTTGGATACTAGTTAATAGCAATTATAATTTGCAGAGTATATTTGAATTGGATGAAAAGCTGCATCGTAAATGCGTGATGCAACGCTGTGGGAGAGTCCTAAGGAACTATAGGACAAATCTCACCCGAGAATACATAAAAGAAGCTGGCAAGAGGAAGAAGACAACCACTGAACAGTGGAACTTCCTGGATAAAGAAGAATGGGACGCGTTTGTTGCTTCAAGACAAACAGATGAATTCAAGGTATTAGGCGTCAGTCCCAATCTCATTAATATATGTTGTATTCACCTATTCAAGATTAACATTTACTGTTACTAACCAAATCATTAATGTGCATACTAACTAGGCCCTCAGTGAGGCATAAAGATCAAGGCGTGCACTGAATGTGCATGACCACACAATGGGTCCAAAGGGGTATGCAGGCATTCACCAAAGACTACAGTCTGAGGCTACTGCTCAGTCTGCTGCTACTCAGGAGTCCTCCACTGTAGGTAGCACACCTCTGCGTCGCCATGATATCTGGATATCTGGGAGGCAAAATAAGAAGGGAGAAATAAGGAAGCCCGCAACTGCTGATGCGGCTGCAAAAATGGTAAAATACAACTCTTACAGCAATCGTTCAAATAATGATTATTTGTGGTGTTTACTTAATTACAAATTTTTGTTTTGGCGATTAGCGGGAGCTGCACGAGCTGAGGAAACAAGGCAAGTTCATCCCTGAGGGCACAAGGGATGAATTGACAGTTGCTCTGGGTAACCCAGAGCATCCTGGACGTGTTAGGGCTGCAGGTGCTGGTGTGGGCATCCAATCTTTTTTTGGGCCATCCCAGCGCAAACATGTCCCAAAAGTGGGACTTTCACAAGAAGAGGTAACATATTCTTTCTTTATAATGTTACTGTAAAAAGAGAATTCAATAATTAGAAGCTAACGTTTCTTTTATCCATGTATAGGTAGATAAGCTAGTTGATAGGAAACTGGAAGAAGCACTGAAAAAGTGGCAGACATCTCAGACTGCCACTCAGCAGACAATACCTATCATAGCATCCCGCTCTACTCCTACTGCAGAGGTTGGGAGTAATCCTATAGACCCACCACCTAGCACATCCACTGTAAGTATTTTTATGACATAGTAACTAGTTTTTTTAATTCAAGATGATATGTTTTCAAGATGATATGTATATATGTATATAACATTCTTTACACAAAAATTTGTAGGGGTTGAAGCCATGCCATCTAAAAGTTAATGAATATGTCGTTGCAGAGGCGTCGACTTACCCATCCCTACCAGGGGAAATGTTTCACGGGTCTCCATTACCAGCTGGTTGGATTCGTGTGAGCCCAATACATATATTCCCCAAGTGGATGGATCTTCCATTGCCATATGCCCACCCAGATTGTGAAACACTTGGTGAGGCTTTAGGCGGGGTGATACTGTGGCTAAAAGCGGATGTCATCTTTACTGAAATGTATGGTAAATTTACATTACGTTAAATTATTAGTGTGTGTATATGATGTCAGTTGATCTGAAATTATTATATATATATACAGGTTAAAAAGAAGACACCCACAACATCTAGGCCTCCACTTCCACCTCCTACATTACCCAGTTGGGTTCCACAGGACCTAACTGTCCCGTTAGGTCCTAACTGTAGGGGTATGGCAATATGGTTAGGCGAACATGATATAAACTGCCCTATAACTATTTCTATAGATTCAGATGCTGCAGGTCAATCATACAAAAGCAAACTATTTATACAAGATATTTTGGAGTTGTTTCGATATGATTGGCTAAATACATATGTGATAGATCTATGGATAAGGTGAGATCTTCTTTATACATCCATATACCTTGTGTAGGATCTGGTGATCTGGTTTCTTATTTATTAATGCATGCGTAATTAATACATATTTTGCAGCTACTTAGACAAGATATGTGCAGATTTTGCATTCGAACATGTAGGATTTTTGATTCCATCTTTGATTAGCCTAGTAGCTAAAGACCCTTCGTCAGTTCAACACTACTGCTGTGAGGCATTTTCAATTTTTGCTCAAAAAAAGAAGATGATGATAATGGCTCCATTCAATGTAGAGTAAGTTTACTTTACTTATTAAGAAAATTACATTTTTATTGTGGATTTTGAGTTATTAATTTTTAACTTTTTTACCTCTAGTGGTATGCATTGGGAGTTACTGGTTATTGTCCCTGAGACGTTCACTGTCTATTATCTAGATCCTAAGGGGAGTAAATTGAATACAAAATATGGACACATAATGAAAATGGCATTATTCCAGTGAGAAATATTTTATTTTCATATCTGTTAACATATGTTATTACATTACTATTTAATTATGCAATGTACTGTGTTACATTAACATGTAGGGGTTTTGATGAGTTCAAAAAGGCTGGAGGAAAGGTCCCCACGAAAAAGAACCAGCCAATAATTTGGAAGAACGTGAAAGTAAGTTCCCGACTGCAATATATGTATATATTATTTATGTGAACAATGCTTAATTAGTTATATTTTTTAATATTTTGTATGTTTGAATTTATAGTATGCCACACAAGACAACGGATGGGCATGTGGATACTACGTGATGTGATTTATACACATGATTATCAAATATGCCGCAATGGACATCGATTGTATTGTTGAGGTATTATATAGTCTCATTAGATAATATGAAATACATCAATCTTATTTATAGCTCATTAATTATATATATACATCATTCTCTTTACAGGTGTTTACAACTGACCACACTACAGGAAATGCCTTACCAGATGTACATGCTCCCTATACGACGGGAGAATTAAATGAAGTAAGAGAAGAATGGGCAACAACCATACAAGTAGTGGGGGATTTAAGATATAATTGGGATGTTGATAGCGAATAATGACTAAAGAATGATATTTTGTAAATGAATTTCTGAATTATAATATATGTGTGAATGTTTCTACATGTCTGGATGTTTCTACATGTGTCTGAGTGAAAATGAATGAAACTGTTAGTTGCTATATGAATGTTTCTATATGTGAATGTGAAAATGAATGGAACTACAGATTGCTAGCTACATGAATGTTTCTAAATGTGTGAAAATCAAATGGAACTGTAGGTTGCATTGCTAAATGTGTGAATATCTTTCTTGTTAATTTTGCAGGTTTGTGGCATGTTGTTGGATGATATCAATGGATGTCGTAAAACCTGCAGTTCATAACTGAACTGCAGGTTTCTCATCCTGTGACCAGCCATACAACAGGTCTGCAGACTAACAGAAAAAAAAAACAAAAAATAGGCGTCGGTTATTTGTATAAAACCGATGCCACATCATTACAGTGTCGGTTTTTATCTAATAACTGACGTCTATGTACATAACCACCACGGCCGTGCTGGCCAACATGGCTGTGGCAGCGGACCAGACACCACGGCCGTGCTGGTCAGCACGGCCGTGGCAGCGGACAAGACACCACGGTCGTGCTGGTCAGAACGTCCGTGGCAGCGGACCAGACACCACGGCCGTGCTGGCCAGCACGACCGTGTTGGGAGTGATATGACGTCGGTTTTTATCTAATAACCGACGCTAATAGTGCCCAACATGGCGCCCTTTCTGTGGTGCGAAGGTATATGGCGTCAGTTTCTTATCTAAAAACCGACGCTTAGTACCCTACTGGCGCGTTTTCGGTGGTGCGCGAAGGGTTGTGGCGTCAATTTTTGAACTGACGCGTAACAGCTGGGCTTTTAGCGTCGCCCACATAGGTGTCGCTTAGAAACCGACACTAAAGGCTTTAAATAACCGACACTAAAGGTCGTTTATGTACTAGTGATATCAAACAACCAATTTGGATTCATGCCTAGAAGATCAACAACTGATGTTATCTTTCTAATATGGGGGCTTGTGGAGAAGTATAGAGAAAGTAAAAGAGATATTAATATGGTTTATATTCATGTGGAAAAGGATTATGATTGAGTACCCATGAAAGTGTTGTAGATGGTTTTGAAGAAAAAGGTGTACCAATCTAATACATTGACTTGATGAAAGACACATATGATATCTCTACTTCAAGTGTGAAGACTCTTGGAGGAGAGACATCAACTTTTACTATCACAGTTGGGGTACACCAAGGATCCACACTCAGCCAATATATGTTCATTCTTGTTATGGATGAGTTGACAAAGAATGTTCACAATGATATTGCTTGGTGTATGCTATTTCTTAATGATATTGCATTGATTAATGAAACTAAAGATGGATTGAATGATTAAGTTGAACTTTGGAGAAAGGCATTGGAATCGAATGGATTGGTGATTAGTAGGAGAAAAATTGAGTATATGCATTGCAATTTTAACCAATCTCATAGTGTGAGTGATGGAGCCAAGTTGGACGAAGAAGACATACCAAAAATATGATAAATTTATTACTTGGGTTCTATTATTCAAATATACATGGATTTCCAAAATGATGTTTGTCATAGGATCACTATAGGAAGGTTGAAATGGAGAAGTGTAACTAGAGTATTATGTGATTGGAAGATCCCTCTCAGATTAAAAAGCAAGTTTTATAGAACTGTTATACGGCCAGCCATGCTCTATGGGAGTGAATGTTGGGAGGTGAAGAAACAAGGTCTCAACAAGATGAACGTGGCTGAAATGCGTATGTTGAGATGGATTTGTGGGAAGACAAGAAAAGATTGCTTGAGAAATGACTATATTAGGAATAAAGTGGGGGTGGAGATCATTGAGGACAAGTTGCGAGAGGGACAACTCAGATGGTGTGGACATGTGCAACATAGACCGACTAAAGCACCTATACAAAGTAATGCTATTGAGTCAAGCACAATTAATAGAAGAAGATGAAGGCCTAAATTAACATGGGAATAGCTTATAAAGATAGATTTTGAATCTCTATATCTCAAGCAAAATATGACCCATTATAGAGCTGAATGGAAACAAAGGATCCATGTAGCCGACCCCAACATAATTGGGATTGAGGCTTAGATGATGATTATGATGATGATGATGATGATGATGATGATGATGATGATGCTGACTGTCTAATATGAAGTTTGATTGCTCCATCATCCTGATCTCCTTGAGTGGTTCCCCCATCCCTTCCTCTTGTCGGCATAAAAATCCTTGAACAAATATATGAGTACTGCAATGTTTTTCTTCCCCGGTCTTCACACCTCCAAAAAGTTCATCTCATGTTCATGCTTATCTTGGGTAAAGGGTTCCTCTAAGACATAAAATAAAAATGGCTCATTCACATAAATATTACCTAGAACTACTTGGGAACTTTTGAGTGGAATCATAAGGTAACTCCTTGGTTCATTTAGTGTAGAATTTTTTATTATCGACTCAATAGAAGGTGGGATAGTGGTGGCTATCACAAACCCAATCGATTATGGGACAATAGAAATTTTAGTGTTTGTAGCACTCTCAAAAGAAAGTGGGTCACATGAGGTTTATCATCTCTTAAGAAGATGGGACAGAAGGAATTTTAGAGCACTTGGAACTTTGACAAGAAGGTGGGACACATGATTTTATCATCTCACAAGAAGGTGGGACAACAAGGTTTTAGTGCACTTGTCACTCTCACAAGAAGGTGGGACACAAGTTGTTATCATCTCACGAGGAGGTGGGACAATTGAATATCTAGTGCACTTTTCACTTTCATAAGAACCTTTCAGAAATGGTTTCCCTTCAGGAACATTGTCACTTTGCTTGGTGCTCGTATTGGGCTGCCCAACAATAATGTCAAGCCTCAAAACACACCATGTTCACTTTCTCATGGGGAGGAGGGGGATCTTGTGATGGTTTTTGTGGTGGGGTGGTGGCTTCTGGTGTGGTGATTTGGAATTTTGAAGGATGTAAGGTGGTTGTTTTAGAAGTTTTTGTGGAGGTGGTTGTTGTGGAGGTTATTTTGAAAGTGGTGGGTATTGATGTGGTGGTTGTTGGTATTGAGCAGGTGGTTGTGAGGTGTATTGGAGGTAGACTGGTATTTTTGGTGGAGCATAAGGGTTCGAGGGACATTGTTATTGTTCCAAGGTTGAAACTTTACCTTGTGGTAGAATGTAGGTGCCTCAAGGAGCACCCTTGGAATCACTAGCATTGCTTGGATTGGTCATGGTTTGGGAAGGAAGTCTACCCTCCACACGATGGGCAAGTTATAGAGAAATTTGGTCCAACCTTTTCTCAAGCCGACTAATGGCTTGTCCATGAGAGGACATGTCTTCCTTCACTTCAACTAGGATCCTAAACTTTCTAAGAACTTCTTCTTCAAACCTTGAGATGTTTCTTTATCATTGGTTCCCTTGTTTCTTCCATGAAAATTTTGGATGATTCCTCCATTATGGAATATAAGAATTGGACATAGAACTTGGTTGCTATAGTTTACAATAGAGTGTAGATCCTTTACCTCCTCATCCATGGACTTAAGATTGGGTAGAAGGGCATCCCACATGGGTCATCATCATGTTCATCATGTCCACCAAGATCTTCATCATTTGAGGGTTTACATCATCCTTGGCTTGAGGAAGGAAAACTCCCATTTTTCTATCACAATAAGGACCAGTGCTAGAAGCTCGACGTTGAGAGTTTTCAACCAAGTGTTCAAAAAGAGGCCAAGATTATTCAAGAGGTTTGACCACAAAAAGATGAGTCAACCACTATTTGACCCATTTCATTAAGTCCCAAATAGAAGGATTGGACCAACTTCCTTATAGGTACTCCATGATGTGAGAAATCTCACAAAAACTTTTGGAGCCTCTCCCAAGTTTCATGGAACTACTCATTCTCCTTTTGGATGAAGGAGGTAATGCATCTCCTCATCTAGGTCAACTTATAAATAGGATACAACTTCTTTATAATTTAATTCTTAATTTCCCACCAGTGACAACCTCAATCATTGAAGAATACCACTCCTTTGCCTAGTCCTTGAGAGATAAGGGGAACAAGGTGAGCCGAATAGAATTGTCAGTGGATGCAGGAGTCTTAAAAGTAGAGCAAGTCTCCAGAAAGGCATCAATGTGATTGTATGTATTTTCATTCTCATACTCATAGAACATAAGGAGAAGTCCAAGAATAGCCAGTGGGGTTGACAACTATTGTCTTGGCATCTTATCCACTCCAGTAGCAATCAGTGAGGCTTGATTCCCAGGCATCAAATAATCATGAAGTATCTTGTTGAGTGGTGGAGGTGGAGGAATAGGTACCTCCTCATGGTTATGAGCATCCATGTCTCTTGTATCAGCTTCTAGGTGTTGGTTATGTTGATTTCTATGCCATCTCCTCCCTATGTTTGGATTAATTTTGAATGAGTCAATAGAAAAGGAACGACGTCCAAACATGCACTAGTGTCACTTACACAAGGTACAACATAGCAAAATAAGCTAAGAAGTCACATCAGTATCATACATAGGTCATTAAAAGAGCCGGATTCTTAAGACCTCATCTTCCTCAGTCAGTTAGAGGATTGTTTGCTAGACATCTGGCAGGACGTCTTTTGTTATAGCTTACCAGGGTAAACTGGTCCTTCGCTATTTTAGAGTTACAGTGGCGTTCTGTACTCTCTTCGTCATCGGAAGATTTCTTGTTTATCTCTCACCGATGCGGTGTTTGTGTTTTCTTTGGGAGACTTGTGATACATCTCACCGTTTGGTTTTGTAGTGAAGGATTGACGGTATCAATTCCTACACTAGGATGTAAGGATTTACGCATCCATTTCCCCCACATACTCAAGAGTATGTGATCCAGGAGTTCCCTTGGGAAAACCTGTTTCACCATCATTTGGTCTCTGACAATGATGGATCTATGATCAGGGCTCTACATTTCACTTGATTAGTTAGGTACATTCAGTATTCTTTCAACATCATACATTGTTCTTCAAACAATAACATTAGCATAACAACTATAAAATGAGAATACTAAATGTAACAAGCCTAACTCTTATCAATAATCATTTCTCAATACATTCATCACAAATCATCTCTAAAGCATGACCTTGATGGTATTTATGGCTCTCACAGTCCATTTAATTCATAGGTTGCCATTGACAAGGCATCAGGATATATCACTATTCATAAAGATAAAGCATGCTTTCAATGAATATAGTTTCATAATCCATACCTGGATATGATCATCATCTCATGACATCCTGCATGGTTAATTCAACTGATAACAGTAAACAATTCATTCTAGAAGTTACACTTTCAAACTCTTAGAAGAGTCAAGTTCCCCAATATTCATCAATTAGGGTTATTCATTTCCTTTACTTATGATTAGGAATATTGATTCCTCATTTCATACTTCAATCATGAGGATTTATGCTTAAAAGCATAACTGGAAATAGGGTTTCACCCTATACAAATTAAGGTTATTGGAAATCTCCTTATCTTATAAGACATCATATTTGGTAACTTGTTCTCAAGGTTTCATACCTAAAAGCATGACACAGGACTAAGGTTAACATACCCCATCCTTCTTGTTAATATTTCCTTTTTGGATTATTAGTTCAATTCTAGTATGCAACTCTGCCATCCTTGGAAGCATACCAGGGTATGGTGAGTATTTGCCTTAAATACAACATTTATTGAACATCATAATGATTATCAATTCAAGGTATGAATTCACTTCTCAATCTTATCATGGTGTGAACACATCATACTCATTGATTTGACTATACTTTATTTAAAGGTATTACCTTATAAACATCTCCATAAATTAGGGTTTACTAATCACATCACATGTCATTACCCTAAAATTAGGGTTTACTATTCACCTCATGGTGAATTGAACTCATAACATCATCATGTATGAGAAACATCATCATTAAAGCTCTTAGATAAGATTAAGATTCACTAAACATCATAATTAGGGTTTCCATGATCTCACATAGGTGGATCATACCCTAATCATGCACATTCATGTGTATTGAAGGTATCTTACTTGAGTTTCCACCATAAAAGGGTACTTTCTCTCTCTTAGGATACTTTCTCTCTCTTACTAGTAGATGGTGATAACACCACTCTAGATTAAGTTGGGTTAAGTCCTCATTGACTAGCATAAGCCAAAACATCACTATCATGTGATTAGGGTTTGACTAGAACAAGGTATTACCCAATTAAACCCCTCAAGGGTATTTTGGTAATTTACCTCATGCTCACCATCATGGGTCAATTCATTAGTCACTTAGTCCTTTAATGACTTAGGTTACCATTAGGGTTTAGATTGGATCACCATTGAACCAATTACACCACCAATTGATTAAGTACAAACCACCTTGAAAACCTTCAAACGGTTTCAACCTTCAACCACCAAACGGTCTTGAGACTGTTTGCCCTCAAACGGTCTTGATACCGTTTAGGTGTGTTGGCCGTTTTGACTTTCAAACCGTTTGATCAAAGTGCCTTGAGATCGATTGGTCCAAACGACCTTGAGATCGTTTGAGCCCAAACCGTTTGGTCCAAATGGGCTCAAACCGTTTGGACCTCCAAAGTGGTTCAAAAGTTACAATTGGTCATGGATTTGTATGTTGAATCCCTCAATTAACCAAATCCATGATAACCACTTATAAATTGAGTTAACTAAGATTAGCCTTAATCAATTGGAAATCAAATTGACCCTCAATTGAAAGCCAATTAGGGTTGATTCTAATTCAATTAGGGTTTCAAATCGGATGGTCATCAATATTCAACAATGTGAATCAATTCAAGGTTGAACCTATCAATTGACCTCCAATTGGGCCCAAACTTGGCCCAAACGGTCTTGAGATCGTTTGGACATCATCCAAACGGTCTTGAGACCGTTTGCCCAAAGTTTGACCAAAAACTAAGTCGGTTGGACTAGGATTGAACTCCAATTAGGTCTAAAATCAGCATTTTTATCAATTCATCAACTTATTGCAATTGGACCTTCAAACCATTAGATTATCTCAACCCTAGACCTCCAAACGGTCTTGGGTTGTGCCCAAACGGTCTTGAGACCGTTTGGAGGAACCCCCAAACGGTCTTGAGACCGTTTGGGTCCTTCAACCCAAAACTCAACAAGATCTATACTTAGAAAACAGCAATTTGATTATTTCAATAACCCACTGTAATTGGGCCCTCGATTGATCAAATTACCTTAACCCTAGACCTCCAAACGGTCTTGGGTTGACACCAAACGGTCTTGAGACCATTTGGATGAGTTCCAAACGGTCTTGAGACCGTTTTCCCATCCATCCTTTGGACTCTAGTGAAAATTCATCAATGTTTGATCTATTGAGTTGATCATCACATCAATACTTAATTGCAATATGATTTGGTACCTTTGGACCTTAAATTGATCAACTATACTTGACCCCAGACCTCCAAACGGTCTTGGGGTGGCCCCCAAACGGTCTTGAGACCGTTTGGGTGATTCCCCAAACGGTCTTGAGACCGTTTGGGCTAATCAACCCAAAAACTCTATTTAACTTATTGGAAATTCAGCACTGATTTCAATTAGGGTTTGCCCTACTAATCATCCTTCAACTCATGACTCGTTTGGAATTAAACCCTCAAATTTGGTGAGTCGTTAATTAACATCATTATGAACAGTAATACCAAACGGTCAACGTTTGGTCAACCATCTTAAACGGTCTTGATACCGTTTGCCCAAAAAGGGAAACTTAAACAAATTGAAAATCAGAACTTAATTCAATTGGTTTTGCTAATTGATTTGCTCATATCTCACGATTCCTTTGGAGTTAACTTCTCAAATTTTGTGGGTGATTAACCTACATAATTATGAACAAGATTCCCATACGGTCTTCTCTTGATCAACGGGACCAAACGGTCTTGAAGACCGTTTGCCCTCACACGACCCTGGAACCGTTTTCCCACCAAACGGTTTGAAACCGTTTGAGCAATTGGTGGAGGTCGTTTGATAAAGTGGAAATCCGTGGATAATCATAGGAATTAACGCCCTTATCTTCTACCTTAATAACAGTAACAGTTCTTCACGATTTTTCTTGCAAGGATGCAAGGGAAGATAGGGAAGAAGAAGAACTAGCAACTATATGCATAGAAAAGGATGTATAATCAAAGCATAAAGTTTAGAGTTATAAAACCCGCCTAAAGCTTGCTCCTTGAGCTCCAAGCTTTCGAGCTCCAAGCCTTTAATGGCGTCCTAGAAGCTCCACAGGTCGGCCAAGGTGAATCCTCCAAGGAAAGTTGAGAAGAGATGGCTAGAAAGATAAAGCTTAGTGAGCTAGCCATGAATTTGACCTTGAATTCGAGTTTCATCCAAGAATTTAAGCAAAAGGAAGGATCCAAACCTACCTTGCACTCCCCTGGTCGTCCTCCTGAGCTCCAGAGCTCTCCTTAGTCGGTTTGAGCAAGGGGAAAAGAAATGAAAGGGAGAGGGTCGTTCCCTTGCTTAGTGGAAAAGTTGTATATATACTTAGGTGAATTTTCAACATAAGGACATATGTTTTCCTCATTTCTCATCTAAGTCCTTCCTTTCTTCCTTGCACGTCCCCACATTTTATTTCTAAGCACAAACTCTTTCTAAGGTCAAGAATTGAAGGCAAAGAGGATCAATCCATCACTAAAGCATTCACATAAAAGGGCTATTATACATACACCTTGATTATTCAATCACAAAGGTGTTCTTTATTATATGATTTTTCACATGAAGTGACCTTTTCATCATTTCTCTTCTAAATGATGCCAAGAGTCATAAAAGATGTTTTAGATGATGTATTTTATAAGTTTGCATCCCTCAAATTGGGTAAATTGCATTTTACACCAATTTAGGGTTTTCAAGTACAGGGGTTGCTTCCACAGCTGCACCTTGGTGCTCAAGCTTGGGAAATCCCTTAAACCTCATCATATTCATTCTTATGTTGTCTCAACATTGAAGGAACATATAATAATGTGAAATTTGCAGTTTAACCCCTCTGATTGGGCAAATTGCACATAGGTCCATGTATTGCAACCAATACTTCAACATTGGTTTATAAGGGACAGAAAGGGAAACTTACGTTCCATAGAAACTTTAATTATATATATTAAAGGATAATTACAAACTTTTAATTTCATATTTCGGTAAAACACCTAGGGTTAGCTTATAACCCAGGTCAGGGGTGTTACAAATCATAAACCCCTAACAAGGATTTCGTCCATGAAATCTCAGGAAGAAAAGGGGAAAGCAGATATTGTTTCAGCATACACATTGTTACATTCTTAGGTAACATACCATTTTCAGGGAGATGTTATAGAATTTTGATCAACATTCTTTAGGTTTAAATTCAAGCCCTGATATTTATTCAAGACTATATAAGGCCTTTTCACCCTGAGTGTATCATCACATCTGATAATTAGCATACTAACTCCCTTTATTATATGTATTAACCATCCTATCAGTTACACATTCTTATCATAGAGAAAAAGTTTTCTTGTCAAACAAAGATTTACTTATCAGACATTCTGGAGAAGATGTGTTTATTTTAAGAACATAAACCCCTAACAAGGGATGTTCTTAAAATTCTATCTTTATTTAAGAACATAAACCCCTAACAAGGGATGTTCTTAACATTCTTAATTTGGTATTAGTTACTTGTGTTATCAAAACTTTATATCTCTAGGGTTTCGCAGGCGATCTGCCTGGCGATCCTGAGAAGGACTGGCGACCATGAGTTCCTCCCGAGGAGCTCCCTCCATCCCACCCCCTGCACCTACCTCCACCATAACCCGACCCATCCCACCACTCACCAACCCTAGCTCCGCTTCTGCGGAGAAAGAAGTCGAGCAAAACGGAGCTCCCAAACGGCTCTGGACGCATGTCGTTACGAGGACGGCGGCCCAAGAGAAGGAAAGCTCTGAACTGAACTTCCCGAAAGCTTCAAAGATTGATGGACGAGTCGTGGTCATGCTCGAGGAGGAAGAATACAACAGGATGAAGGATATCTGGGAATTTTCCGTGGCTATCTACGTCATCGGGAAAAGGCCTTTCTACCCCCATCTTGCTACATGGATCAGGCGTACATGGCGTCCCAAAGGCGAATTTGATCTGATCTCCAAAGCTAATGGTTTTTTCATTATTCGTTTCTCCAATGATACGGATAAGCAGAACTGCCTGCTTGGAGGACCACGTTGGTTCGACTATCAATTAGTAATCACCAAGGACTACAAGTATGGAGATCCTCTTACCAAGGATCATCTATCTTCGATCCCTGCATGGATCAAGATACCTTCCAACGGTAGATCTTGGACCAAGAAGGCCGCCGGCACGGTGGCGGCAGGCGTAGGCAAAGTCCTACATATTGAAACTAAAGCTATGGAGGGACCTGGAACGGATGAAGCTCGCGTTCTTGTCGAACTCCTGGCGGAGGAAGAACAGCCGGACACTGTCTGGTTAAGTGTTCCAGGCAAAGGCGAACAGCCGTTTAAGATTCATTATGAACATTCTCCGGCTAAGTGCATGACCTGCTGTGTCTTCGGACACGATGAAGGAAATTGTCCACTGAAACCCAAACCTTCAGTTGCTAATACTGATGAGGATAATTTCCAAATTCCCAAAAAGGTCTGGAAACCAAGGGCAGTGGACAAGCAAACTCCTGAGAACCCTACCGAGAAAGAAGAAGGTGAAGTCAACGCAGAGGCATCCACGTCCACTTCCAACCAATTCGCTTCTCTAGACTCTGATAAGGAAGAAGAAGCTTTACCGGAAACGGTGAAATAAAACCCTCAAACCTCATCTCCAACTCAGAACAAAGGAAAGGGGAAAGAAAAGGCGCCTAGCAGGCGAACTAGGAACTCCAAAAACTAATCCATGTCTATCCTAGCTTGGAACGTTAAGGGGATCAATAGACCCTCAAAACGAAAGGAAGTAAGACAATGGATTACTAACAACGATGTTTCCATCTCTACGATCATTGAAACAAAAATCAAGAGAGGCAACTCTAGCTGCGTTAATTCAATTTTTCCAAAAGGATGGCACTGCATCTCTAACCTGGATGAAGTCGATCTTGGAAGAATCTGCTTAGGCTGGAATCCTAATGTTTGGAACATTGATATCTTCACCAAATCCGAACAAATGATAACTGTCATCTGTAAAAACAATGGGGGACTTAGGATCTGGTTCACTGCCATTTATGCATACAATCACCATAATCAACGAATGGATCTTTGGAAGGACATTGAGCTTCTGTCAAAAACCATAAATGACCCCTGGTTACTAATGGGCGACTTCAATAACGTCTGTCTTCAAGAAGAAAAGAAAGGAAGCAGGCTGGCTCGTGAACCTGAAATAAAGGCCTTCAACCACACCATTAATGTGGCTGATCTCTGCGAACTTCCCATGAATGGAGACATCGTCTTCACCTGGAATAACGAAGGCAGTCCTGACAAAAGAATTGCCAATAAACTCGATCGTGCTTTAGTCAACAATCAATGGCTTCAAGTTCTTCCCAACACGCAGATCAAGGTAATTGGCTCTGACATAAGTGACCACACCCCCCTGATTATGCAAGTCAAGGACAAGAAGAAGAAGGCTAGACCGTTCCGTTTTAAAAATTTCTGGACTACATGGAGCGGATATACAGACATCATCAATACATCATGGAGTCTGAAAGTCGAAGGAAACCCCATGTTCATCTTCACCAAGAAGCTCATGAAAGCAAAACATATTTTGAAGAAATGGTCAAAGGAGCATGTGAATATACCTGAGCTTCTCGCAGATTGCAAGAAAGAACTTTCTGCTATTCGAACGAGTCTTCTCACTGACCCTCTCAACGCCTCTCTCATTGAATCTGAGTTACATCTGAAAATGCAACTGAATGACCTTAAAAAGGCAGAAGAAAGCTATGCCTGGCAACGCAGCAGGCTGACATGGATCGCTGATGGTGATCGCAACACTAAACTTTATCATAATGCAATCAGGAAACGCGAAGCCCAAAACACAGTCGCTGAACTCATTAATGAAAAAGGTGAAGTGGTGAACGGCCAGGAAGAACTGGAGGTCCAAGCTACCAGTTTCTACAAAGCCCTCTTCAACAAACAACAAAATTTAGAGCCAATCAATCGCGACGAAGATCTCAACTGGAGGTACAAGCTAACCAATACTCATAACAATATATTATGCAGGGAAGTAAACATTGAAGAACTTAAAGACGCTGTTTGGAGTATTGGGGTTAACAAATCCCCCGGTCCCGACGGCTTTAATGCACACTTCTACAGAGAAGCTTGGCACATAATCAAAACTGACCTCCTAAATAGCATTAACTGGATTATGAAAGGGGGAAACATGCTCAGACAAGCTAATCATGCTTTCCTAACCCTTATTCCAAAGAAAAAAATCCACGGCCACCTTGGCTGATTTCAGGCCGATCGCCTGTTGCAATGTCCATTACAAAATTCTCGCAAAAATCATTGCTGATCGACTTAAGATGGTACTGCCTCTCCTCATTTCTGACTCACAGGGATCTTTCATTGCCGGCCGCAACATTTCAGACTGTTCTCTACTTGCTAGTGAATTCATGTTGGACTTTAATGTCAAACGTGGACACAAGAAGATTTGTATGAAGTTAGATGTCTCAAAGGCCTTCGACAGCGTCCGATGGGACAAATTATGGCAAATTATGATCGATATGGGCTTCTCAGACAAATGGATTTCTCTAATGTCTCAATGTGTATCTACTGTCAGCTATTCTGTTCTTGTTAATGGTACCCCGAATGGTATATTTCAAGCATCCAATGGCCTGCGTCAGGGAGACCCTTTATCTCCTCTCCTTTTCACCATTATTATGGAGTACTTCTCACAACTCATGAAGAAGGCTGAAGCAAACAATGATATCTCCACCTACACTGTCAAAGGGACAAAGATCAAGAGCCATCTCATCTTCGCGGATGATGTGTTGGTCTTCTTGGAAGCCAAACCTAAGTACATGTCGAACCTCAAGTCCATTCTACACAAATTCAGTACTCAAACTGGTCTGCATATTAATGAATCTAAGACCCAAGTGTATACTTCATCAAACTGCGAAGACATAAAACATATTATAGAAGATCATCTCTGCATGGACATCAGCTCCCTCCCTACCAAGTACCTTGGTTTTCCGCTAACCGGCGGCAAGCTCCAAGTGAAAGATTTCACTGAATGCACAGATAAACTCGAGAACATGATCGTCATATGGCCCCTAAATAAAACCTCAATGGCTGGTCGAGTTACCTTAACTAAATTAGTTCTTGAAGGTCTCCTCATATACTGGGTTCAGCAAGGCGAAATACCTTCAGCTGTCCTTGATCGCTAAGAAGTCACATCAGTATCATACATAGGTCATTAAAAGAGCCGGATTCTTAAGACCTCATCTTCCTCAGTCAGTTAGAGGATTGTTTGCTAGACATCTGGCAGGACGTCTTTTGTTATAGCTTACCAGGGTAAACTGGTCCTTCGCTATTTTAGAGTTACAGTGGCGTTCTGTACTCTCTTCGTCATCGGAAGATTTCTTGTTTATCTCTCACCGATGCGGTGTTTGTGTTTTCTTTGGGAGACTTGTGATACATCTCACCGTTTGGTTTTGTAGTGAAGGATTGACGGTATCAATTCCTACACTAGGATGTAAGGATTTACGCATCCATTTCCCCCACATACTCAAGAGTATGTGATCCAGGAGTTCCCTTGGGAAAACCTGTTTCACCATCATTTGGTCTCTGACAATGATGGATCTATGATCAGGGCTCTACATTTCACTTGATTAGTTAGGTACATTCAGTATTCTTTCAACATCATACATTGTTCTTCAAACAATAACATTAGCATAACAACTATAAAATGAGAATACTAAATGTAACAAGCCTAACTCTTATGAATAATCATTTCTCAATACATTCATCACAAATCATCTCTAAAGCATGACCTTGATGGTATTTATGGCTCTCACAGTCCATTTAATTCATAGGTTGCCATTGACAAGGCATCAGGATATATCACTATTCATAAAGCTAAAGCATGCTTTCAATGAATATAGTTTCATAATCCATACCTGGATATGATCATCATCTCATGACATCCTGCATGGTTAATTCAACTGATAACAGTAAACAATTCATTCTAGAAGTTACACTTTCAAACTCTTAGAAGAGTCAAGTTCCCCAATATTCATCAATTAGGGTTATTCATTTCCTTTACTTATGATTAGGAATATTGATTCCTCATTTCATACTTCAATCATGAGGATTTATGCTTAAAAGCATAACTGGAAATAGGGTTTCACCCTATACAAATTAAGGTTATTGGAAATCTCCTTATCTTATAAGACATCATATTTGGTAACTTGTTCTCAAGGTTTCATACCTAAAAGCATGACACAGGACTAAGGTTAACATACCCCATCCTTCTTGTTAATATTTCCTTTTTGGATTATTAGTTCAATTCTAGTATGCAACTCTGCCATCCTTGGAAGCATACCAGGGTATGGTGAGTATTTGCCTTAAATACAACATTTATTGAACATCATAATGATTATCAATTCAAGGTATGAATTCACTTCTCAATCTTATCATGGTGTGAACACATCATACTCATTGATTTGACTATACTTTATTTAAAGGTATTACCTTATAAACATCTCCATAAATTAGGGTTTACTAATCACATCACATGTCATTACCCTAAAATTAGGGTTTACTATTCACCTCATGGTGAATTGAACTCATAACATCATCATGTATGAGAAACATCATCATTAAAGCTCTTAGATAAGATTAAGATTCACTAAACATCATAATTAGGGTTTCCATGATCTCACATAGGTGGATCATACCCTAATCATGCACATTCATGTGTATTGAAGGTATCTTACTTGAGTTTCCACCATAAAAGGGTACTTTCTCTCTCTTAGGATACTTTCTCTCTCTTACTAGTAGATGGTGATAACACCACTCTAGATTAAGTTGGGTTAAGTCCTCATTGACTAGCATAAGCCAAAACATCACTATCATGTGATTTTAGGGTTTGACTAGAACAAGGTATTACCCAATTAAACCCCTCAAGGGTATTTTGGTAATTTACCTCATGCTCACCATCATGGGTCAATTCATTAGTCACTTAGTCCTTTAATGACTTAGGTTACCATTAGGGTTTAGATTGGATCACCATTGAACCAATTACACCACCAATTGATTAAGTACAAACCACCTTGAAAACCTTCAAACGGTTTCAACCTTCAACCACCAAACGGTCTTGAGACCGTTTGCCCTCAAACGGTCTTGATACCGTTTAGGTGTGTTGGCCGTTTTGACTTTCAAACCGTTTGAAGCTCATGCGGTTTGAAACCGTTTGATCAAAGTGCCTTGAGATCGATTGGTCCAAACGACCTTGAGATCGTTTGAGCCCAAACCGTTTGGTCCAAATGGGCTCAAACCGTTTGGACCTCCAAAGTGGTTCAAAAGTTACAATTGGTCATGGATTTGTATGTTGAATCCCTCAATTAACCAAATCCATGATAACCACTTATAAATTGAGTTAACTAAGATTAGCCTTAATCAATTGGAAATCAAATTGACCCTCAATTGAAAGCCAATTAGGGTTGATTCTAATTCAATTAGGGTTTCAAATCGGATGGTCATCAATATTCAACAATGTGAATCAATTCAAGGTTGAACCTATCAATTGACCTCCAATTGGGCCCAAACTTGGCCCAAACGGTCTTGAGATCGTTTGGACATCATCCAAACGGTCTTGAGACCGTTTGCCCAAAGTTTGACCAAAAACTAAGTCGGTTGGACTAGGATTGAACTCCAATTAGGTCTAAAATCAGCATTTTTATCAATTCATCAACTTATTGCAATTGGACCTTCAAACCATTAGATTATCTCAACCCTAGACCTCCAAACGGTCTTGGGTTGTGCCCAAACGGTCTTGAGACCGTTTGGAGGAACCCCCAAACGGTCTTGAGACCGTTTGGGTCCTTCAACCCAAAACTCAACAAGATCTATACTTAGAAAACAGCAATTTGATTATTTCAATAACCCACTGTAATTGGGCCCTCGATTGATCAAATTACCTTAACCCTAGACCTCCAAACGGTCTTGGGTTGACACCAAACGGTCTTGAGACCATTTGGATGAGTTCCAAACGGTCTTGAGACCGTTTTCCCATCCATCCTTTGGACTCTAGTGAAAATTCATCAAGGTTTGATCTATTGAGTTGATCATCACATCAATACTTAATTGCAATATGATTTGGTACCTTTGGACCTTAAATTGATCAACTATACTTGACCCCAGACCTCCAAACGGTCTTGGGGTGGCCCCCAAACGGTCTTGAGACCGTTTGGGTGATTCCCCAAACGGTCTTGAGACCGTTTGGGCTAATCAACCCAAAAACTCTATTTAACTTATTGGAAATTCAGCACTGATTTCAATTAGGGTTTGCCCTACTAATCATCCTTCAACTCATGACTCGTTTGGAATTAAACCCTCAAATTTGGTGAGTCGTTAATTAACATCATTATGAACAGTAATACCAAACGGTCAACGTTTGGTCAACCATCTTAAACGGTCTTGATACCGTTTGCCCAAAAAGGGAAACTTAAACAAATTGAAAATCAGAACTTAATTCAATTGGTTTTGCTAATTGATTTGCTCATATCTCACGATTCCTTTGGAGTTAACTTCTCAAATTTTGTGGGTGATTAACCTACATAATTATGAACAAGATTCCCATACGGTCTTCTCTTGATCAACGGGACCAAACGGTCTTGAAGACCGTTTGCCCTCACACGACCCTGGAACCGTTTTCCCACCAAACGGTTTGAAACCGTTTGAGCAATTGGTGGAGGTCGTTTGATAAAGTGGAAATCCGTGGATAATCATAGGAATTAACGCCCTTATCTTCTACCTTAATAACAGTAACAGTTCTTCACGATTTTTCTTGCAAGGATGCAAGGGAAGATAGGGAAGAAGAAGAACTAGCAACTATATGCATAGAAAAGGATGTATAATCAAAGCATAAAGTTTAGAGTTATAAAACCCGCCTAAAGCTTGCTCCTTGAGCTCCAAGCTTTCGAGCTCCAAGCCTTTAATGGCGTCCTAGAAGCTCCACAGGTCGGCCAAGGTGAATCCTCCAAGGAAAGTTGAGAAGAGATGGCTAGAAAGATAAAGCTTAGTGAGCTAGCCATGAATTTGACCTTGAATTCGAGTTTCATCCAAGAATTTAAGCAAAAGGAAGGATCCAAACCTACCTTGCACTCCCCTGGTCGTCCTCCTGAGCTCCAGAGCTCTCCTTAGTCGGTTTGAGCAAGGGGAAAAGAAATGAAAGGGAGAGGGTCGTTCCCTTGCTTAGTGGAAAAGTTGTATATATACTTAGGTGAATTTTCAACATAAGGACATATGTTTTCCTCATTTCTCATCTAAGTCCTTCCTTTCTTCCTTGCACGTCCCCACATTTTATTTCTAAGCACAAACTCTTTCTAAGGTCAAGAATTGAAGGCAAAGAGGATCAATCCATCACTAAAGCATTCACATAAAAGGGCTATTATACATACACCTTGATTATTCAATCACAAAGGTGTTCTTTATTATATGATTTTTCACATGAAGTGACCTTTTCATCATTTCTCTTCTAAATGATGCCAAGAGTCATAAAAGATGTTTTAGATGATGTATTTTATAAGTTTGCATCCCTCAAATTGGGTAAATTGCATTTTACACCAATTTAGGGTTTTCAAGTACAGGGGTTGCTTCCACAGCTGCACCTTGGTGCTCAAGCTTGGGAAATCCCTTAAACCTCATCATATTCATTCTTATGTTGTCTCAACATTGAAGGAACATATAATAATGTGAAATTTGCAGTTTAACCCCTCTGATTGGGCAAATTGCACATAGGTCCATGTATTGCAACCAATACTTCAACATTGGTTTATAAGGGACAGAAAGGGAAACTTACGTTCCATAGAAACTTTAATTATATATATTAAAGGATAATTACAAACTTTTAATTTCATATTTCGGTAAAACACCTAGGGTTAGCTTATAACCCAGGTCAGGGGTGTTACAAATCATAAACCCCTAACAAGGATTTCGTCCATGAAATCTCAGGAAGAAAAGGGGAAAGCAGATATTGTTTCAGCATACACATTGTTACATTCTTAGGTAACATACCATTTTCAGGGAGATGTTATAGAATTTTGATCAACATTCTTTAGGTTTAAATTCAAGCCCTGATATTTATTCAAGACTATATAAGGCCTTTTCACCCTGAGTGTATCATCACATCTGATAATTAGCATACTAACTCCCTTTATTATATGTATTAACCATCCTATCAGTTACACATTCTTATCATAGAGAAAAAGTTTTCTTGTCAAACAAAGATTTACTTATCAGACATTCTGGAGAAGATGTGTTTATTTTAAGAACATAAACCCCTAACAAGGGATGTTCTTAAAATTCTATCTTTATTTAAGAACATAAACCCCTAACAAGGGATGTTCTTAACATTCTTAATTTGGTATTAGTTACTTGTGTTATCAAAACTTTATATCTCTAGGGTTTCGCAGGCGATCTGCCTGGCGATCCTGAGAAGGACTGGCGACCATGAGTTCCTCCCGAGGAGCTCCCTCCATCCCACCCCCTGCACCTACCTCCACCATAACCCAACCCATCCCACCACTCACCAACCCTAGCTCCGCTTCTGCGGAGAAAGAAGTCGAGCAAAACGGAGCTCCCAAACGGCTCTGGACGCATGTCGTTACGAGGACGGCGGCCCAAGAGAAGGAAAGCTCTGAACTGAACTTCCCGAAAGCTTCAAAGATTGATGGACGAGTCGTGGTCATGCTCGAGGAGGAAGAATACAACAGGATGAAGGATATCTGGGAATTTTCCGTGGCTATCTACGTCATCGGGAAAAGGCCTTTCTACCCCCATCTTGCTACATGGATCAGGCGTACATGGCGTCCCAAAGGCGAATTTGATCTGATCTCCAAAGCTAATGGTTTTTTCATTATTCGTTTCTCCAATGATACGGATAAGCAGAACTGCCTGCTTGGAGGACCACGTTGGTTCGACTATCAATTAGTAATCACCAAGGACTACAAGTATGGAGATCCTCTTACCAAGGAGCATCTATCTTCGATCCCTGCATGGATCAAGATACCTTCCAACGGTAGATCTTGGACCAAGAAGGCCGCCGGCACGGTGGCGGCAGGCGTAGGCAAAGTCCTACATATTGAAACTAAAGCTATGGAGGGACCTGGAACGGATGAAGCTCGCGTTCTTGTCGAACTCCTGGCGGAGGAAGAACAGCCGGACACTGTCTGGTTAAGTGTTCCAGGCAAAGGCGAACAGCCGTTTAAGATTCATTATGAACATTCTCCGGCTAAGTGCATGACCTGCTGTGTCTTCGGACACGATGAAGGAAATTGTCCACTGAAACCCAAACCTTCAGTTGCTAATACTGATGAGGATAATTTCCAAATTCCCAAAAAGGTCTGGAAACCAAGGGCAGTGGACAAGCAAACTCCTGAGAACCCTACCGAGAAAGAAGAAGGTGAAGTCAACGCAGAGGCATCCACGTCCACTTCCAACCAATTCGCTTCTCTAGACTCTGATAAGGAAGAAGAAGCTTTACTGGAAACGGTGAAATAAAACCCTCAAACCTCATCTCCAACTCAGAACAAAGGAAAGGGGAAAGAAAAGGCGCCTAGCAGGCGAACTAGGAACTCCAAAAACTAATCCATGTCTATCCTAGCTTGGAACGTTAAGGGGATCAATAGACCCTCAAAACGAAAGGAAGTAAGACAATGGATTACTAACAACGATGTTTCCATCTCTACGATCATTGAAACAAAAATCAAGAGAGGCAATTCTAGCTGCGTTAATTCAATTTTTCCAAAAGGATGGCACTGCATCTCTAACCTGGATGAAGTCGATCTTGGAAGAATCTGCTTAGGCTGGAATCCTAATGTTTGGAACATTGATATCTTCACCAAATCCGAACAAATGATAACTGTCATCTGTAAAAACAATGGGGGACTTAGGATCTGGTTCACTGCCATTTATGCATACAATCACCATAATCAACGAATGGATCTTTGGAAGGACATTGAGCTTCTGTCAAAAACCATAAATGACCCCTGGTTACTAATGGGCGACTTCAATAACGTCTGTCTTCAAGAAGAAAAGAAAGGAAGCAGGCTGGCTCGTGAACCTGAAATAAAGGCCTTCAACCACACCATTAATGTGGCTGATCTCTGCGAACTTCCCATGAATGGAGACATCGTCTTCACCTGGAATAACGAAGGCAGTCCTGACAAAAGAATTGCCAATAAACTCGATCGTGCTTTAGTCAACAATCAATGGCTTCAAGTTCTTCCCAACACGCAGATCAAGGTAATTGGCTCTGACATAAGTGACCACACCCCCCTGATTATGCAAGTCAAGGACAAGAAGAAGAAGGCTAGACCGTTCCGTTTTAAAAATTTCTGGACTACATGGAGCGGATATACAGACATCATCAATACATCATGGAGTCTGAAAGTCGAAGGAAACCCCATGTTCATCTTCACCAAGAAGCTCATGAAAGCAAAACATCTTTTGAAGAAATGGTCAAAGGAGCATGTGAATATACCTGAGCTTCTCGCAGATTGCAAGAAAGAACTTTCTGCTATTCGAACGAGTCTTCTCACCGACCCTCTCAACGCCTCTCTCATTGAATCTGAGTTACATCTGAAAATGCAACTGAATGACCTTAAAAAGGCAGAAGAAAGCTATGCCTGGCAACGCAGCAGGCTGACATGGATCGCTGATGGTGATCGCAACACTAAACTTTATCATAATGCAATCAGGAAACGCGAAGCCCAAAACACAGTCGCTGAACTCATTAATGAAAAAGGTGAAGTGGTGAACGGCCAGGAAGAACTGGAGGTCCAAGCTACCAGTTTCTACAAAGCCCTCTTCAACAAACAACAAAATTTAGAGCCAATCAATCGCGACGAAGATCTCAACTGGAGGTACAAGCTAACCAATACTCATAACAATATATTATGCAGGGAAGTAAACATTGAAGAACTTAAAGACGCTGTTTGGAGTATTGGGGTTAACAAATCCCCCGGTCCCGACGGCTTTAATGCACACTTCTACAGAGAAGCTTGGTACATAATCAAAACTGACCTCCTAAATAGCATTAACTGGATTATGAAAGGGGGAAACATGCTCAGACAAGCTAATCATGCTTTCCTAACCCTTATTCCAAAGAAAAAAATCCACGGCCACCTTGGCTGATTTCAGGCCGATCGCCTGTTGCAATGTCCATTACAAAATTCTCGCAAAAATCATTGCTGATCGACTTAAGATGGTACTGCCTCTCCTCATTTCTGACTCACAGGGATCTTTCATTGCCGGCCGCAACATTTCAGACTGTTCTCTACTTGCTAGTGAATTCATGTTGGACTTTAATGTCAAACGTGGACACAAGAAGATTTGTATGAAGTTAGATGTCTCAAAGGCCTTCGACAGCGTCCGATGGGACAAATTATGGCAAATTATGATCGATATGGGCTTCTCAGACAAATGGATTTCTCTAATGTCTCAATGTGTATCTACTGTCAGCTATTCTGTTCTTGTTAATGGTACCCCGAATGGTATATTTCAAGCATCCAATGGCCTGCGTCAGGGAGACCCTTTATCTCCTCTTCTTTTCACCATTATTATGGAGTACTTCTCACAACTCATGAAGAAGGCTGAAGCAAACAATGATATCTCCACCTACACTGTCAAAGGGACAAAGATCAAGAGCCATCTCATCTTTGCGGATGATGTGTTGGTCTTCTTGGAAGCCAAACCTAAGTACATGTCGAACCTCAAGTCCATTCTACACAAATTCAGTACTCAAACTGGTCTGCATATTAATGAATCTAAGACCCAAGTGTATACTTCATCAAACTGCGAAGACATAAAACATATTATAGAAGATCATCTCCGCATGGACATCAGCTCCCTCCCTACCAAGTACCTTGGTTTTCCGCTAACCGGCGGCAAGCTCCAAGTGAAAGATTTCACTGAATGCACAGATAAACTCGAGAACATGATCGGCAGATGGCCCCTAAATAAAACCTCAATGGCTGGTCGAGTTACCTTAACTAAATTAGTTCTTGAAGGTCTCCTCATATACTGGGTTCAGCAAGGCGAAATACCTTCAGCTGTCCTTGATCGCTAAGAAGTCACATCAGTATCATACATAGGTCATTAAAAGAGCCGGATTCTTAAGACCTCATCTTCCTCAGTCAGTTAGAGGATTGTTTGCTAGACATCTGGCAGGACGTCTTTTGTTATAGCTTACCAGGGTAAACTGGTCCTTCGCTATTTTAGAGTTACAGTGGCGTTCTGTACTCTCTTCGTCATCGGAAGATTTCTTGTTTATCTCTCACCGATGCGGTGTTTGTGTTTTCTTTGGGAGACTTGTGATACATCTCACCGTTTGGTTTTGTAGTGAAGGATTGACGGTATCAATTCCTACACTAGGATGTAAGGATTTACGCATCCATTTCCCCCACATACTCAAGAGTATGTGATCCAGGAGTTCCCTTGGGAAAACCTGTTTCACCATCATTTGGTCTCTGACAATGATGGATCTATGATCAGGGCTCTACATTTCACTTGATTAGTTAGGTACATTCAGTATTCTTTCAACATCATACATTGTTCTTCAAACAATAACATTAGCATAACAACTATAAAATGAGAATACTAAATGTAACAAGCCTAACTCTTATCAATAATCATTTCTCAATACATTCATCACAAATCATCTCTAAAGCATGACCTTGATGGTATTTATGGCTCTCACAGTCCATTTAATTCATAGGTTGCCATTGACAAGGCATCAGGATATATCACTATTCATAAAGCTAAAGCATGCTTTCAATGAATATAGTTTCATAATCCATACCTGGATATGATCATCATCTCATGACATCCTGCATGGTTAATTCAACTGATAACAGTAAACAATTCATTCTAGAAGTTACACTTTCAAACTCTTAGAAGAGTCAAGTTCCCCAATATTCATCAATTAGGGTTATTCATTTCCTTTACTTATGATTAGGAATATTGATTCCTCATTTCATACTTCAATCATGAGGATTTATGCTTAAAAGCATAACTGGAAATAGGGTTTCACCCTATACAAATTAAGGTTATTGGAAATCTCCTTATCTTATAAGACATCATATTTGGTAACTTGTTCTCAAGGTTTCATACCTAAAAGCATGACACAGGACTAAGGTTAACATACCCCATCCTTCTTGTTAATATTTCCTTTTTGGATTATTAGTTCAATTCTAGTATGCAACTCTGCCATCCTTGGAAGCATACCAGGGTATGGTGAGTATTTGCCTTAAATACAACATTTATTGAACATCATAATGATTATCAATTCAAGGTATGAATTCACTTCTCAATCTTATCATGGTGTGAACACATCATACTCATTGATTTGACTATACTTTATTTAAAGGTATTACCTTATAAACATCTCCATAAATTAGGGTTTACTAATCACATCACATGTCATTACCCTAAAATTAGGGTTTACTATTCACCTCATGGTGAATTGAACTCATAACATCATCATGTATGAGAAACATCATCATTAAAGCTCTTAGATAAGATTAAGATTCACTAAACATCATAATTAGGGTTTCCATGATCTCACATAGGTGGATCATACCCTAATCATGCACATTCATGTGTATTGAAGGTATCTTACTTGAGTTTCCACCATAAAAGGGTACTTTCTCTCTCTTAGGATACTTTCTCTCTCTTACTAGTAGATGGTGATAACACCACTCTAGATTAAGTTGGGTTAAGTCCTCATTGACTAGCATAAGCCAAAACATCACTATCATGTGATTTTAGGGTTTGACTAGAACAAGGTATTACCCAATTAAACCCCTCAAGGGTATTTTGGTAATTTACCTCATGCTCACCATCATGGGTCAATTCATTAGTCACTTAGTCCTTTAATGACTTAGGTTACCATTAGGGTTTAGATTGGATCACCATTGAACCAATTACACCACCAATTGATTAAGTACAAACCACCTTGAAAACCTTCAAACGGTTTCAACCTTCAACCACCAAACGGTCTTGAGACCGTTTGCCCTCAAACGGTCTTGATACCGTTTAGGTGTGTTGGCCGTTTTGACTTTCAAACCGTTTGAAGCTCATGCGGTTTGAAACCGTTTGATCAAAGTGCCTTGAGATCGATTGGTCCAAACGACCTTGAGATCGTTTGAGCCCAAACCGTTTGGTCCAAATGGGCTCAAACCGTTTGGACCTCCAAAGTGGTTCAAAAGTTACAATTGGTCATGGATTTGTATGTTGAATCCCTCAATTAACCAAATCCATGATAACCACTTATAAATTGAGTTAACTAAGATTAGCCTTAATCAATTGGAAATCAAATTGACCCTCAATTGAAAGCCAATTAGGGTTGATTCTAATTCAATTAGGGTTTCAAATCGGATGGTCATCAATATTCAACAATGTGAATCAATTCAAGGTTGAACCTATCAATTGACCTCCAATTGGGCCCAAACTTGGCCCAAACGGTCTTGAGATCGTTTGGAAATCATCCAAACGGTCTTGAGACCGTTTGCCCAAAGTTTGACCAAAAACTAAGTCGGTTGGACTAGGATTGAACTCCAATTAGGTCTAAAATCAGCATTTTTATCAATTCATCAACTTATTGCAATTGGACCTTCAAACCATTAGATTATCTCAACCCTAGACCTCCAAACGGTCTTGGGTTGTGCCCAAACGGTCTTGAGACCGTTTGGAGGAACCCCCAAACGGTCTTGAGACCGTTTGGGTCCTTCAACCCAAAACTCAACAAGATCTATACTTAGAAAACAGCAATTTGATTATTTCAATAACCCACTGTAATTGGGCCCTCGATTGATCAAATTACCTTAACCCTAGACCTCCAAACGGTCTTGGGTTGACACCAAACGGTCTTGAGACCATTTGGATGAGTTCCAAACGGTCTTGAGACCGTTTTCCCATCCATCCTTTGGACTCTAGTGAAAATTCATCAAGGTTTGATCTATTGAGTTGATCATCACATCAATACTTAATTGCAATATGATTTGGTACCTTTGGACCTTAAATTGATCAACTATACTTGACCCCAGACCTCCAAACGGTCTTGGGGTGGCCCCCAAACGGTCTTGAGACCGTTTGGGTGATTCCCCAAACGGTCTTGAGACCGTTTGGGCTAATCAACCCAAAAACTCTATTTAACTTATTGGAAATTCAGCACTGATTTCAATTAGGGTTTGCCCTACTAATCATCCTTCAACTCATGACTCGTTTGGAATTAAACCCTCAAATTTGGTGAGTCGTTAATTAACATCATTATGAACAGTAATACCAAACGGTCAACGTTTGGTCAACCATCTTAAACGGTCTTGATACCGTTTGCCCAAAAAGGGAAACTTAAACAAATTGAAAATCAGAACTTAATTCAATTGGTTTTGCTAATTGATTTGCTCATATCTCACGATTCCTTTGGAGTTAACTTCTCAAATTTTGTGGGTGATTAACCTACATAATTATGAACAAGATTCCCATACGGTCTTCTCTTGATCAACGGGACCAAACGGTCTTGAAGACCGTTTGCCCTCACACGACCCTGGAACCGTTTTCCCACCAAACGGTTTGAAACCGTTTGAGCAATTGGTGGAGGTCGTTTGATAAAGTGGAAATCCGTGGATAATCATAGGAATTAACGCCCTTATCTTCTACCTTAATAAAAGTAACAGTTCTTCACGATTTTTCTTGCAAGGATGCAAGGGAAGATAGGGAAGAAGAAGAACTAGCAACTATATGCATAGAAAAGGATGTATAATCAAAGCATAAAGTTTAGAGTTATAAAACCCGCCTAAAGCTTGCTCCTTGAGCTCCAAGCTTTCGAGCTCCAAGCCTTTAATGGTGTCCTAGAAGCTCCACAGGTCGGCCAAGGTGAATCCTCCAAGGAAAGTTGAGAAGAGATGGCTAGAAAGATAAAGCTTAGTGAGCTAGCCATGAATTTGACCTTGAATTCGAGTTTCATCCAAGAATTTAAGCAAAAGGAAGGATCCAAACCTACCTTGCACTCCCCTGGTCGTCCTCCTGAGCTCCAGAGCTCTCCTTAGTCGGTTTGAGCAAGGGGAAAAGAAATGAAAGGGAGAGGGTCGTTCCCTTGCTTAGTGGAAAAGTTGTATATATACTTAGGTGAATTTTCAACATAAGGACATATGTTTTCCTCATTTCTCATCTAAGTCCTTCCTTTCTTCCTTGCACGTCCCCACATTTTATTTCTAAGCACAAACTCTTTCTAAGGTCAAGAATTGAAGGCAAAGAGGATCAATCCATCACTAAAGCATTCACATAAAAGGGCTATTATACATACACCTTGATTATTCAATCACAAAGGTGTTCTTTATTATATGATTTTTCACATGAAGTGACCTTTTCATCATTTCTCTTCTAAATGATGCCAAGAGTCATAAAAGATGTTTTAGATGATGTATTTTATAAGTTTGCATCCCTCAAATTGGGTAAATTGCATTTTACACCAATTTAGGGTTTTCAAGTACAGGGGTTGCTTCCACAGCTGCACCTTGGTGCTCAAGCTTGGGAAATCCCTTAAACCTCATCATATTCATTCTTATGTTGTCTCAACATTGAAGGAACATATAATAATGTGAAATTTGCAGTTTAACCCCTCTGATTGGGCAAATTGCACATAGGTCCATGTATTGCAACCAATACTTCAACATTGGTTTATAAGGGACAGAAAGGGAAACTTACGTTCCATAGAAACTTTAATTATATATATTAAAGGATAATTACAAACTTTTAATTTCATATTTCGGTAAAACACCTAGGGTTAGCTTATAACCCAGGTCAGGGGTGTTACAAATCATAAACCCCTAACAAGGATTTCGTCCATGAAATCTCAGGAAGAAAAGGGGAAAGCAGATATTGTTTCAGCATACACATTGTTACATTCTTAGGTAACATACCATTTTCAGGGAGATGTTATAGAATTTTGATCAACATTCTTTAGGTTTAAATTCAAGCCCTGATATTTATTCAAGACTATATAAGGCCTTTTCACCCTGAGTGTATCATCACATCTGATAATTAGCATACTAACTCCCTTTATTATATGTATTAACCATCCTATCAGTTACACATTCTTATCATAGAGAAAAAGTTTTCTTGTCAAACAAAGATTTACTTATCAGACATTCTGGAGAAGATGTGTTTATTTTAAGAACATAAACCCCTAACAAGGGATGTTCTTAAAATTCTATCTTTATTTAAGAACATAAACCCCTAACAAGGGATGTTCTTAACATTCTTAATTTGGTATTAGTTACTTGTGTTATCAAAACTTTATATCTCTAGGGTTTCGCAGGCGATCTGCCTGGCGATCCTGAGAAGGACTGGCGACCATGAGTTCCTCCCGAGGAGCTCCCTCCATCCCACCCCCTGCACCTACCTCCACCATAACCCAACCCATCCCACCACTCACCAACCCTAGCTCCGCTTCTGCGGAGAAAGAAGTCGAGCAAAACGGAGCTCCCAAACGGCTCTGGACGCATGTCGTTACGAGGACGGCGGCCCAAGAGAAGGAAAGCTCTGAACTGAACTTCCCGAAAGCTTCAAAGATTGATGGACGAGTCGTGGTCATGCTCGAGGAGGAAGAATACAACAGGATGAAGGATATCTGGGAATTTTCCGTGGCTATCTACGTCATCGGGAAAAGGCCTTTCTACCCCCATCTTGCTACATGGATCAGGCGTACATGGCGTCCCAAAGGCGAATTTGATCTGATCTCCAAAGCTAATGGTTTTTTCATTATTCGTTTCTCCAATGATACGGATAAGCAGAACTGCCTGCTTGGAGGACCACGTTGGTTCGACTATCAATTAGTAATCACCAAGGACTACAAGTATGGAGATCCTCTTACCAAGGAGCATCTATCTTCGATCCCTGCATGGATCAAGATACCTTCCAACGGTAGATCTTGGACCAAGAAGGCCGCCGGCACGGTGGCGGCAGGCGTAGGCAAAGTCCTACATATTGAAACTAAAGCTATGGAGGGACCTGGAACGGATGAAGCTCGCGTTCTTGTCGAACTCCTGGCGGAGGAAGAACAGCCGGACACTGTCTGGTTAAGTGTTCCAGGCAAAGGCGAACAGCCGTTTAAGATTCATTATGAACATTCTCCGGCTAAGTGCATGACCTGCTGTGTCTTCGGACACGATGAAGGAAATTGTCCACTGAAACCCAAACCTTCAGTTGCTAATACTGATGAGGATAATTTCCAAATTCCCAAAAAGGTCTGGAAACCAAGGGCAGTGGACAAGCAAACTCCTGAGAACCCTACCGAGAAAGAAGAAGGTGAAGTCAACGCAGAGGCATCCACGTCCACTTCCAACCAATTCGCTTCTCTAGACTCTGATAAGGAAGAAGAAGCTTTACTGGAAACGGTGAAATAAAACCCTCAAACCTCATCTCCAACTCAGAACAAAGGAAAGGGGAAAGAAAAGGCGCCTAGCAGGCGAACTAGGAACTCCAAAAACTAATCCATGTCTATCCTAGCTTGGAACGTTAAGGGGATCAATAGACCCTCAAAACGAAAGGAAGTAAGACAATGGATTACTAACAACGATGTTTCCATCTCTACGATCATTGAAACAAAAATCAAGAGAGGCAATTCTAGCTGCGTTAATTCAATTTTTCCAAAAGGATGGCACTGCATCTCTAACCTGGATGAAGTCGATCTTGGAAGAATCTGCTTAGGCTGGAATCCTAATGTTTGGAACATTGATATCTTCACCAAATCCGAACAAATGATAACTGTCATCTGTAAAAACAATGGGGGACTTAGGATCTGGTTCACTGCCATTTATGCATACAATCACCATAATCAACGAATGGATCTTTGGAAGGACATTGAGCTTCTGTCAAAAACCATAAATGACCCCTGGTTACTAATGGGCGACTTCAATAACGTCTGTCTTCAAGAAGAAAAGAAAGGAAGCAGGCTGGCTCGTGAACCTGAAATAAAGGCCTTCAACCACACCATTAATGTGGCTGATCTCTGCGAACTTCCCATGAATGGAGACATCGTCTTCACCTGGAATAACGAAGGCAGTCCTGACAAAAGAATTGCCAATAAACTCGATCGTGCTTTAGTCAACAATCAATGGCTTCAAGTTCTTCCCAACACGCAGATCAAGGTAATTGGCTCTGACATAAGTGACCACACCCCCCTGATTATGCAAGTCAAGGACAAGAAGAAGAAGGCTAGACCGTTCCGTTTTAAAAATTTCTGGACTACATGGAGCGGATATACAGACATCATCAATACATCATGGAGTCTGAAAGTCGAAGGAAACCCCATGTTCATCTTCACCAAGAAGCTCATGAAAGCAAAACATCTTTTGAAGAAATGGTCAAAGGAGCATGTGAATATACCTGAGCTTCTCGCAGATTGCAAGAAAGAACTTTCTGCTATTCGAACGAGTCTTCTCACCGACCCTCTCAACGCCTCTCTCATTGAATCTGAGTTACATCTGAAAATGCAACTGAATGACCTTAAAAAGGCAGAAGAAAGCTATGCCTGGCAACGCAGCAGGCTGACATGGATCGCTGATGGTGATCGCAACACTAAACTTTATCATAATGCAATCAGGAAACGCGAAGCCCAAAACACAGTCGCTGAACTCATTAATGAAAAAGGTGAAGTGGTGAACGGCCAGGAAGAACTGGAGGTCCAAGCTACCAGTTTCTACAAAGCCCTCTTCAACAAACAACAAAATTTAGAGCCAATCAATCGCGACGAAGATCTCAACTGGAGGTACAAGCTAACCAATACTCATAACAATATATTATGCAGGGAAGTAAACATTGAAGAACTTAAAGACGCTGTTTGGAGTATTGGGGTTAACAAATCCCCCGGTCCCGACGGCTTTAATGCACACTTCTACAGAGAAGCTTGGCACATAATCAAAACTGACCTCCTAAATAGCATTAACTGGATTATGAAAGGGGGAAACATGCTCAGACAAGCTAATCATGCTTTCCTAACCCTTATTCCAAAGAAAAAAATCCACGGCCACCTTGGCTGATTTCAGGCCGATCGCCTGTTGCAATGTCCATTACAAAATTCTCGCAAAAATCATTGCTGATCGACTTAAGATGGTACTGCCTCTCCTCATTTCTGACTCACAGGGATCTTTCATTGCCGGCCGCAACATTTCAGACTGTTCTCTACTTGCTAGTGAATTCATGTTGGACTTTAATGTCAAACGTGGACACAAGAAGATTTGTATGAAGTTAGATGTCTCAAAGGCCTTCGACAGCGTCCGATGGGACAAATTATGGCAAATTATGATCGATATGGGCTTCTCAGACAAATGGATTTCTCTAATGTCTCAATGTGTATCTACTGTCAGCTATTCTGTTCTTGTTAATGGTACCCCGAATGGTATATTTCAAGCATCCAATGGCCTGCGTCAGGGAGACCCTTTATCTCCTCTCCTTTTCACCATTATTATGGAGTACTTCTCACAACTCATGAAGAAGGCTGAAGCAAACAATGATATCTCCACCTACACTGTCAAAGGGACAAAGATCAAGAGCCATCTCATCTTTGCGGATGATGTGTTGGTCTTCTTGGAAGCCAAACCTAAGTACATGTCGAACCTCAAGTCCATTCTACACAAATTCAGTACTCAAACTGGTCTGCATATTAATGAATCTAAGACCCAAGTGTATACTTCATCAAACTGCGAAGACATAAAACATATTATAGAAGATCATCTCCGCATGGACATCAGCTCCCTCCCTACCAAGTACCTTGGTTTTCCGCTAACCGGCGGCAAGCTCCAAGTGAAAGATTTCACTGAATGCACAGATAAACTCGAGAACATGATCGGCAGATGGCCCCTAAATAAAACCTCAATGGCTGGTCGAGTTACCTTAACTAAATTAGTTCTTGAAGGTCTCCTCATATACTGGGTTCAGCAAGGCGAAATACCTTCAGCTGTCCTTGATCGCTAAGAAGTCACATCAGTATCATACATAGGTCATTAAAAGAGCCGGATCCTTAAGACCTCATCTTCCTCAGTCAGTTAGAGGATTGTTTGCTAGACATCTGGCAGGACGTCTTTTGTTATAGCTTACCAGGGTAAACTGGTCCTTCGCTATTTTAGAGTTACAGTGGCGTTCTGTACTCTCTTCGTCATCGGAAGATTTCTTGTTTATCTCTCACCGATGCGGTGTTTGTGTTTTCTTTGGGAGACTTGTGATACATCTCACCGTTTGGTTTTGTAGTGAAGGATTGACGGTATCAATTCCTACACTAGGATGTAAGGATTTACGCATCCATTTCCCCCACATACTCAAGAGTATGTGATCCAGGAGTTCCCTTGGGAAAACCTGTTTCACCATCATTTGGTCTCTGACAATGATGGATCTATGATCAGGGCTCTACATTTCACTTGATTAGTTAGGTACATTCAGTATTCTTTCAACATCATACATTGTTCTTCAAACAATAACATTAGCATAACAACTATAAAATGAGAATACTAAATGTAACAAGCCTAACTCTTATCAATAATCATTTCTCAATACATTCATCACAAATCATCTCTAAAGCATGACCTTGATGGTATTTATGGCTCTCACAGTCCATTTAATTCATAGGTTGCCATTGACAAGGCATCAGGATATATCACTATTCATAAAGCTAAAGCATGCTTTCAATGAATATAGTTTCATAATCCATACCTGGATATGATCATCATCTCATGACATCCTGCATGGTTAATTCAACTGATAACAGTAAACAATTCATTCTAGAAGTTACACTTTCAAACTCTTAGAAGAGTCAAGTTCCCCAATATTCATCAATTAGGGTTATTCATTTCCTTTACTTATGATTAGGAATATTGATTCCTCATTTCATACTTCAATCATGAGGATTTATGCTTAAAAGCATAACTGGAAATAGGGTTTCACCCTATACAAATTAAGGTTATTGGAAATCTCCTTATCTTATAAGACATCATATTTGGTAACTTGTTCTCAAGGTTTCATACCTAAAAGCATGACACAGGACTAAGGTTAACATACCCCATCCTTCTTGTTAATATTTCCTTTTTGGATTATTAGTTCAATTCTAGTATGCAACTCTGCCATCCTTGGAAGCATACCAGGGTATGGTGAGTATTTGCCTTAAATACAACATTTATTGAACATCATAATGATTATCAATTCAAGGTATGAATTCACTTCTCAATCTTATCATGGTGTGAACACATCATACTCATTCATTTGACTATACTTTATTTAAAGGTATTACCTTATAAACATCTCCATAAATTAGGGTTTACTAATCACATCACATGTCATTACCCTAAAATTAGGGTTTACTATTCACCTCATGGTGAATTGAACTCATAACATCATCATGTATGAGAAACATCATCATTAAAGCTCTTAGATAAGATTAAGATTCACTAAACATCATAATTAGGGTTTCCATGATCTCACATAGGTGGATCATACCCTAATCATGCACATTCATGTGTATTGAAGGTATCTTACTTGAGTTTCCACCATAAAAGGGTACTTTCTCTCTCTTAGGATACTTTCTCTCTCTTACTAGTAGATGGTGATAACACCACTCTAGATTAAGTTGGGTTAAGTCCTCATTGACTAGCATAAGCCAAAACATCACTATCATGTGATTTTAGGGTTTGACTAGAACAAGGTATTACCCAATTAAACCCCTCAAGGGTATTTTGGTAATTTACCTCATGCTCACCATCATGGGTCAATTCATTAGTCACTTAGTCCTTTAATGACTTAGGTTACCATTAGGGTTTAGATTGGATCACCATTGAACCAATTACACCACCAATTGATTAAGTACAAACCACCTTGAAAACCTTCAAACGGTTTCAACCTTCAACCACCAAACGGTCTTGAGACCGTTTGCCCTCAAACGGTCTTGATACCGTTTAGGTGTGTTGGCCGTTTTGACTTTCAAACCGTTTGAAGCTCATGCGGTTTGAAACCGTTTGATCAAAGTGCCTTGAGATCGATTGGTCCAAACGACCTTGAGATCGTTTGAGCCCAAACCGTTTGGTCCAAATGGGCTCAAACCGTTTGGACCTCCAAAGTGGTTCAAAAGTTACAATTGGTCATGGATTTGTATGTTGAATCCCTCAATTAACCAAATCCATGATAACCACTTATAAATTGAGTTAACTAAGATTAGCCTTAATCAATTGGAAATCAAATTGACCCTCAATTGAAAGCCAATTAGGGTTGATTCTAATTCAATTAGGGTTTCAAATCGGATGGTCATCAATATTCAACAATGTGAATCAATTCAAGGTTGAACCTATCAATTGACCTCCAATTGGGCCCAAACTTGGCCCAAACGGTCTTGAGATCGTTTGGACATCATCCAAACGGTCTTGAGACCGTTTGCCCAAAGTTTGACCAAAAACTAAGTCGGTTGGACTAGGATTGAACTCCAATTAGGTCTAAAATCAGCATTTTTATCAATTCATCAACTTATTGCAATTGGACCTTCAAACCATTAGATTATCTCAACCCTAGACCTCCAAACGGTCTTGGGTTGTGCCCAAACGGTCTTGAGACCGTTTGGAGGAACCCCCAAACGGTCTTGAGACCGTTTGGGTCCTTCAACCCAAAACTCAACAAGATCTATACTTAGAAAACAGCAATTTGATTATTTCAATAACCCACTGTAATTGGGCCCTCGATTGATCAAATTACCTTAACCCTAGACCTCCAAACGGTCTTGGGTTGACACCAAACGGTCTTGAGACCATTTGGATGAGTTCCAAACGGTCTTGAGACCGTTTTCCCATCCATCCTTTGGACTCTAGTGAAAATTCATCAAGGTTTGATCTATTGAGTTGATCATCACATCAATACTTAATTGCAATATGATTTGGTACCTTTGGACCTTAAATTGATCAACTATACTTGACCCCAGACCTCCAAACGGTCTTGGGGTGGCCCCCAAACGGTCTTGAGACCGTTTGGGTGATTCCCCAAACGGTCTTGAGACCGTTTGGGCTAATCAACCCAAAAACTCTATTTAACTTATTGGAAATTCAGCACTGATTTCAATTAGGGTTTGCCCTACTAATCATCCTTCAACTCATGACTCGTTTGGAATTAAACCCTCAAATTTGGTGAGTCGTTAATTAACATCATTATGAACAGTAATACCAAACGGTCAACGTTTGGTCAACCATCTTAAACGGTCTTGATACCGTTTGCCCAAAAAGGGAAACTTAAACAAATTGAAAATCAGAACTTAATTCAATTGGTTTTGCTAATTGATTTGCTCATATCTCACGATTCCTTTGGAGTTAACTTCTCAAATTTTGTGGGTGATTAACCTACATAATTATGAACAAGATTCCCATACGGTCTTCTCTTGATCAACGGGACCAAACGGTCTTGAAGACCGTTTGCCCTCACACGACCCTGGAACCGTTTTCCCACCAAACGGTTTGAAACCGTTTGAGCAATTGGTGGAGGTCGTTTGATAAAGTGGAAATCCGTGGATAATCATAGGAATTAACGCCCTTATCTTCTACCTTAATAACAGTAACAGTTCTTCACGATTTTTCTTGCAAGGATGCAAGGGAAGATAGGGAAGAAGAAGAACTAGCAACTATATGCATAGAAAAGGATGTATAATCAAAGCATAAAGTTTAGAGTTATAAAACCCGCCTAAAGCTTGCTCCTTGAGCTCCAAGCTTTCGAGCTCCAAGCCTTTAATGGCGTCCTAGAAGCTCCACAGGTCGGCCAAGGTGAATCCTCCAAGGAAAGTTGAGAAGAGATGGCTAGAAAGATAAAGCTTAGTGAGCTAGCCATGAATTTGACCTTGAATTCGAGTTTCATCCAAGAATTTAAGCAAAAGGAAGGATCCAAACCTACCTTGCACTCCCCTGGTCGTCCTCCTGAGCTCCAGAGCTCTCCTTAGTCGGTTTGAGCAAGGGGAAAAGAAATGAAAGGGAGAGGGTCGTTCCCTTGCTTAGTGGAAAAGTTGTATATATACTTAGGTGAATTTTCAACATAAGGACATATGTTTTCCTCATTTCTCATCTAAGTCCTTCCTTTCTTCCTTGCACGTCCCCACATTTTATTTCTAAGCACAAACTCTTTCTAAGGTCAAGAATTGAAGGCAAAGAGGATCAATCCATCACTAAAGCATTCACATAAAAGGGCTATTATACATACACCTTGATTATTCAATCACAAAGGTGTTCTTTATTATATGATTTTTCACATGAAGTGACCTTTTCATCATTTCTCTTCTAAATGATGCCAAGAGTCATAAAAGATGTTTTAGATGATGTATTTTATAAGTTTGCATCCCTCAAATTGGGTAAATTGCATTTTACACCAATTTAGGGTTTTCAAGTACAGGGGTTGCTTCCACAGCTGCACCTTGGTGCTCAAGCTTGGGAAATCCCTTAAACCTCATCATATTCATTCTTATGTTGTCTCAACATTGAAGGAACATATAATAATGTGAAATTTGCAGTTTAACCCCTCTGATTGGGCAAATTGCACATAGGTCCATGTATTGCAACCAATACTTCAACATTGGTTTATAAGGGACAGAAAGGGAAACTTACGTTCCATAGAAACTTTAATTATATATATTAAAGGATAATTACAAACTTTTAATTTCATATTTCGGTAAAACACCTAGGGTTAGCTTATAACCCAGGTCAGGGGTGTTACAAATCATAAACCCCTAACAAGGATTTCGTCCATGAAATCTCAGGAAGAAAAGGGGAAAGCAGATATTGTTTCAGCATACACATTGTTACATTCTTAGGTAACATACCATTTTCAGGGAGATGTTATAGAATTTTGATCAACATTCTTTAGGTTTAAATTCAAGCCCTGATATTTATTCAAGACTATATAAGGCCTTTTCACCCTGAGTGTATCATCACATCTGATAATTAGCATACTAACTCCCTTTATTATATGTATTAACCATCCTATCAGTTACACATTCTTATCATAGAGAAAAAGTTTTCTTGTCAAACAAAGATTTACTTATCAGACATTCTGGAGAAGATGTGTTTATTTTAAGAACATAAACCCCTAACAAGGGATGTTCTTAAAATTCTATCTTTATTTAAGAACATAAACCCCTAACAAGGGATGTTCTTAACATTCTTAATTTGGTATTAGTTACTTGTGTTATCAAAACTTTATATCTCTAGGGTTTCGCAGGCGATCTGCCTGGCGATCCTGAGAAGGACTGGCGACCATGAGTTCCTCCCGAGGAGCTCCCTCCATCCCACCCCCTGCACCTACCTCCACCATAACCCAACCCATCCCACCACTCACCAACCCTAGCTCCGCTTCTGCGGAGAAAGAAGTCGAGCAAAACGGAGCTCCCAAACGGCTCTGGACGCATGTCGTTACGAGGACGGCGACCCAAGAGAAGGAAAGCTCTGAACTGAACTTCCCGAAAGCTTCAAAGATTGATGGACGAGTCGTGGTCATGCTCGAGGAGGAAGAATACAACAGGATGAAGGATATCTGGGAATTTTCCGTGGCTATCTACGTCATCGGGAAAAGGCCTTTCTACCCCCATCTTGCTACATGGATCAGGCGTACATGGCGTCCCAAAGGCGAATTTGATCTGATCTCCAAAGCTAATGGTTTTTTCATTATTCGTTTCTCCAATGATACGGATAAGCAGAACTGCCTGCTTGGAGGACCACGTTGGTTCGACTATCAATTAGTAATCACCAAGGACTACAAGTATGGAGATCCTCTTACCAAGGAGCATCTATCTTCGATCCCTGCATGGATCAAGATACCTTCCAACGGTAGATCTTGGACCAAGAAGGCCGCCGGCACGGTGGCGGCAGGCGTAGGCAAAGTCCTACATATTGAAACTAAAGCTATGGAGGGACCTGGAACGGATGAAGCTCGCGTTCTTGTCGAACTCCTGGCGGAGGAAGAACAGCCGGACACTGTCTGGTTAAGTGTTCCAGGCAAAGGCGAACAGCCGTTTAAGATTCATTATGAACATTCTCCGGCTAAGTGCATGACCTGCTGTGTCTTCGGACACGATGAAGGAAATTGTCCACTGAAACCCAAACCTTCAGTTGCTAATACTGATGAGGATAATTTCCAAATTCCCAAAAAGGTCTGGAAACCAAGGGCAGTGGACAAGCAAACTCCTGAGAACCCTACCGAGAAAGAAGAAGGTGAAGTCAACGCAGAGGCATCCACGTCCACTTCCAACCAATTCGCTTCTCTAGACTCTGATAAGGAAGAAGAAGCTTTACTGGAAACGGTGAAATAAAACCCTCAAACCTCATCTCCAACTCAGAACAAAGGAAAGGGGAAAGAAAAGGCGCCTAGCAGGCGAACTAGGAACTCCAAAAACTAATCCATGTCTATCCTAGCTTGGAACGTTAAGGGGATCAATAGACCCTCAAAACGAAAGGAAGTAAGACAATGGATTACTAACAACGATGTTTCCATCTCTACGATCATTGAAACAAAAATCAAGAGAGGCAATTCTAGCTGCGTTAATTCAATTTTTCCAAAAGGATGGCACTGCATCTCTAACCTGGATGAAGTCGATCTTGGAAGAATCTGCTTAGGCTGGAATCCTAATGTTTGGAACATTGATATCTTCACCAAATCCGAACAAATGATAACTGTCATCTGTAAAAACAATGGGGGACTTAGGATCTGGTTCACTGCCATTTATGCATACAATCACCATAATCAACGAATGGATCTTTGGAAGGACATTGAGCTTCTGTCAAAAACCATAAATGACCCCTGGTTACTAATGGGCGACTTCAATAACGTCTGTCTTCAAGAAGAAAAGAAAGGAAGCAGGCTGGCTCGTGAACCTGAAATAAAGGCCTTCAACCACACCATTAATGTGGCTGATCTCTGCGAACTTCCCATGAATGGAGACATCGTCTTCACCTGGAATAACGAAGGCAGTCCTGACAAAAGAATTGCCAATAAACTCGATCGTGCTTTAGTCAACAATCAATGGCTTCAAGTTCTTCCCAACACGCAGATCAAGGTAATTGGCTCTGACATAAGTGACCACACCCCCCTGATTATGCAAGTCAAGGACAAGAAGAAGAAGGCTAGACCGTTCCGTTTTAAAAATTTCTGGACTACATGGAGCGGATATACAGACATCATCAATACATCATGGAGTCTGAAAGTCGAAGGAAACCCCATGTTCATCTTCACCAAGAAGCTCATGAAAGCAAAACATCTTTTGAAGAAATGGTCAAAGGAGCATGTGAATATACCTGAGCTTCTCGCAGATTGCAAGAAAGAACTTTCTGCTATTCGAACGAGTCTTCTCACCGACCCTCTCAACGCCTCTCTCATTGAATCTGAGTTACATCTGAAAATGCAACTGAATGACCTTAAAAAGGCAGAAGAAAGCTATGCCTGGCAACGCAGCAGGCTGACATGGATCGCTGATGGTGATCGCAACACTAAACTTTATCATAATGCAATCAGGAAACGCGAAGCCCAAAACACAGTCGCTGAACTCATTAATGAAAAAGGTGAAGTGGTGAACGGCCAGGAAGAACTGGAGGTCCAAGCTACCAGTTTCTACAAAGCCCTCTTCAACAAACAACAAAATTTAGAGCCAATCAATCGCGACGAAGATCTCAACTGGAGGTACAAGCTAACCAATACTCATAACAATATATTATGCAGGGAAGTAAACATTGAAGAACTTAAAGACGCTGTTTGGAGTATTGGGGTTAACAAATCCCCCGGTCCCGACGGCTTTAATGCACACTTCTACAGAGAAGCTTGGCACATAATCAAAACTGACCTCCTAAATAGCATTAACTGGATTATGAAAGGGGGAAACATGCTCAGACAAGCTAATCATGCTTTCCTAACCCTTATTCCAAAGAAAAAAATCCACGGCCACCTTGGCTGATTTCAGGCCGATCGCCTGTTGCAATGTCCATTACAAAATTCTCGCAAAAATCATTGCTGATCGACTTAAGATGGTACTGCCTCTCCTCATTTCTGACTCACAGGGATCTTTCATTGCCGGCCGCAACATTTCAGACTGTTCTCTACTTGCTAGTGAATTCATGTTGGACTTTAATGTCAAACGTGGACACAAGAAGATTTGTATGAAGTTAGATGTCTCAAAGGCCTTCGACAGCGTCCGATGGGACAAATTATGGCAAATTATGATCGATATGGGCTTCTCAGACAAATGGATTTCTCTAATGTCTCAATGTGTATCTACTGTCAGCTATTCTGTTCTTGTTAATGGTACCCCGAATGGTATATTTCAAGCATCCAATGGCCTGCGTCAGGGAGACCCTTTATCTCCTCTCCTTTTCACCATTATTATGGAGTACTTCTCACAACTCATGAAGAAGGCTGAAGCAAACAATGATATCTCCACCTACACTGTCAAAGGGACAAAGATCAAGAGCCATCTCATCTTCGCGGATGATGTGTTGGTCTTCTTGGAAGCCAAACCTAAGTACATGTCGAACCTCAAGTCCATTCTACACAAATTCAGTACTCAAACTGGTCTGCATATTAATGAATCTAAGACCCAAGTGTATACTTCATCAAACTGCGAAGACATAAAACATATTATAGAAGATCATCTCCGCATGGACATCAGCTCCCTCCCTACCAAGTACCTTGGTTTTCCGCTAACCGGCGGCAAGCTCCAAGTGAAAGATTTCACTGAATGCACAGATAAACTCGAGAACATGATCGGCAGATGGCCCCTAAATAAAACCTCAATGGCTGGTCGAGTTACCTTAACTAAATTAGTTCTTGAAGGTCTCCTCATATACTGGGTTCAGCAAGGCGAAATACCTTCAGCTGTCCTTGATCGCTAAGAAGTCACATCAGTATCATACATAGGTCATTAAAAGAGCCGGATTCTTAAGACCTCATCTTCCTCAGTCAGTTAGAGGATTGTTTGCTAGACATCCGTCAGGACGTCTTTTGTTATAGCTTACCAGGGTAAACTGGTCCTTCGCTATTTTAGAGTTACAGTGGCGTTCTGTACTCTCTTCGTCATCGGAAGATTTCTTGTTTATCTCTCACCGATGCGGTGTTTGTGTTTTCTTTGGGAGACTTGTGATACATCTCACCGTTTGGTTTTGTAGTGAAGGATTGACGGTATCAATTCCTACACTAGGATGTAAGGATTTACGCATCCATTTCCCCCACATACTCAAGAGTATGTGATCCAGGAGTTCCCTTGGGAAAACCTGTTTCACCATCATTTGGTCTCTGACAATGATGGATCTATGATCAGGGCTCTACATTTCACTTGATTAGTTAGGTACATTCAGTATTCTTTCAACATCATACATTGTTCTTCAAACAATAACATTAGCATAACAACTATAAAATGAGAATACTAAATGTAACAAGCCTAACTCTTATCAATAATCATTTCTCAATACATTCATCACAAATCATCTCTAAAGCATGACCTTGATGGTATTTATGGCTCTCACAGTCCATTTAATTCATAGGTTGCCATTGACAAGGCATCAGGATATATCACTATTCATAAAGCTAAAGCATGCTTTCAATGAATATAGTTTCATAATCCATACCTGGATATGATCATCATCTCATGACATCCTGCATGGTTAATTCAACTGATAACAGTAAACAATTCATTCTAGAAGTTACACTTTCAAACTCTTAGAAGAGTCAAGTTCCCCAATATTCATCAATTAGGGTTATTCATTTCCTTTACTTATGATTAGGAATATTGATTCCTCATTTCATACTTCAATCATGAGGATTTATGCTTAAAAGCATAACTGGAAATAGGGTTTCACCCTATACAAATTAAGGTTATTGGAAATCTCCTTATCTTATAAGACATCATATTTGGTAACTTGTTCTCAAGGTTTCATACCTAAAAGCATGACACAGGACTAAGGTTAACATACCCCATCCTTCTTGTTAATATTTCCTTTTTGGATTATTAGTTCAATTCTAGTATGCAACTCTGCCATCCTTGGAGGCATACCAGGGTATGGTGAGTATTTGCCTTAAATACAACATTTATTGAACATCATAATGATTATCAATTCAAGGTATGAATTCACTTCTCAATCTTATCATGGTGTGAACACATCATACTCATTGATTTGACTATACTTTATTTAAAGGTATTACCTTATAAACATCTCCATAAATTAGGGTTTACTAATCACATCACATGTCATTACCCTAAAATTAGGGTTTACTATTCACCTCATGGTGAATTGAACTCATAACATCATCATGTATGAGAAACATCATCATTAAAGCTCTTAGATAAGATTAAGATTCACTAAACATCATAATTAGGGTTTCCATGATCTCACATAGGTGGATCATACCCTAATCATGCACATTCATGTGTATTGAAGGTATCTTACTTGAGTTTCCACCATAAAAGGGTACTTTCTCTCTCTTAGGATACTTTCTCTCTCTTACTAGTAGATGGTGATAACACCACTCTAGATTAAGTTGGGTTAAGTCCTCATTGACTAGCATAAGCCAAAACATCACTATCATGTGATTAGGGTTTGACTAGAACAAGGTATTACCCAATTAAACCCCTCAAGGGTATTTTGGTAATTTACCTCATGCTCACCATCATGGGTCAATTCATTAGTCACTTAGTCCTTTAATGACTTAGGTTACCATTAGGGTTTAGATTGGATCACCATTGAACCAATTACACCACCAATTGATTAAGTACAAACCACCTTGAAAACCTTCAAACGGTTTCAACCTTCAACCACCAAACGGTCTTGAGACCGTTTGCCCTCAAACGGTCTTGATACCGTTTAGGTGTGTTGGCCGTTTTGACTTTCAAACCGTTTGAAGCTCATGCGGTTTGAAACCGTTTGATCAAAGTGCCTTGAGATCGATTGGTCCAAACGACCTTGAGATCGTTTGAGCCCAAACCGTTTGGTCCAAATGGGCTCAAACCGTTTGGACCTCCAAAGTGGTTCAAAAGTTACAATTGGTCATGGATTTGTATGTTGAATCCCTCAATTAACCAAATCCATGATAACCACTTATAAATTGAGTTAACTAAGATTAGCCTTAATCAATTGGAAATCAAATTGACCCTCAATTGAAAGCCAATTAGGGTTGATTCTAATTCAATTAGGGTTTCAAATCGGATGGTCATCAATATTCAACAATGTGAATCAATTCAAGGTTGAACCTATCAATTGACCTCCAATTGGGCCCAAACTTGGCCCAAACGGTCTTGAGATCGTTTGGACATCATCCAAACGGTCTTGAGACCGTTTGCCCAAAGTTTGACCAAAAACTAAGTCGGTTGGACTAGGATTGAACTCCAATTAGGTATAAAATCAGCATTTTTATCAATTCATCAACTTATTGCAATTGGACCTTCAAACCATTAGATTATCTCAACCCTAGACCTCCAAACGGTCTTGGGTTGTGCCCAAACGGTCTTGAGACCGTTTGGAGGAACCCCCAAACGGTCTTGAGACCGTTTGGGTCCTTCAACCCAAAACTCAACAAGATCTATACTTAGAAAACAGCAATTTGATTATTTCAATAACCCACTGTAATTGGGCCCTCGATTGATCAAATTACCTTAACCCTAGACCTCCAAACGGTCTTGGGTTGACACCAAACGGTCTTGAGACCATTTGGATGAGTTCCAAACGGTCTTGAGACCGTTTTCCCATCCATCCTTTGGACTCTAGTGAAAATTCATCAAGGTTTGATCTATTGAGTTGATCATCACATCAATACTTAATTGCAATATGATTTGGTACCTTTGGACCTTAAATTGATCAACTATACTTGACCCCAGACCTCCAAACGGTCTTGGGGTGGCCCCCAAACGGTCTTGAGACCGTTTGGGTGATTCTCCAAACGGTCTTGAGACCGTTTGGGCTAATCAACCCAAAAACTCTATTTAACTTATTGGAAATTCAGCACTGATTTCAATTAGGGTTTGCCCTACTAATCATCCTTCAACTCATGACTCGTTTGGAATTAAACCCTCAAATTTGGTGAGTCGTTAATTAACATCATTATGAACAGTAATCCCAAACGGTCAACGTTTGGTCAACCATCTTAAACGGTCTTGATACCGTTTGCCCAAAAAGGGAAACTTAAACAAATTGAAAATCAGAACTTAATTCAATTGGTTTTGCTAATTGATTTGCTCATATCTCACGATTCCTTTGGAGTTAACTTCTCAAATTTTGTGGGTGATTAACCTACATAATTATGAACAAGATTCCCATACGGTCTTCTCTTGATCAATGGGACCAAACGGTCTTGAAGACCGTTTGCCCTCACACGACCCTGGAACCGTTTTCCCACCAAACGGTTTGAAACCGTTTGAGCAATTGGTGGAGGTCGTTTGATAAAGTGGAAATCCGTGGATAATCATAGGAATTAACGCCCTTATCTTCTACCTTAATAACAGTAACAGTTCTTCACGATTTTTCTTGCAAGGATGCAAGGGAAGATAGGGAAGAAGAAGAACTAGCAACTATATGCATAGAAAAGGATGTATAATCAAAGCATAAAGTTTAGAGTTATAAAACCCGCCTAAAGCTTGCTCCTTGAGCTCCAAGCTTTCGAGCTCCAAGCCTTTAATGGCGTCCTAGAAGCTCCACAGGTCGGCCAAGGTGAATCCTCCAAGGAAAGTTGAGAAGAGATGGCTAGAAAGATAAAGCTTAGTGAGCTAGCCATGAATTTGACCTTGAATTCGAGTTTCATCCAAGAATTTAAGCAAAAGGAAGGATCCAAACCTACCTTGAACTCCCCTGGTCGTCCTCCTGAGCTCCAGAGCTCTCCTTAGTCGGTTTGAGCAAGGGGAAAAGAAATGAAAGGGAGAGGGTCGTTCCCTTGCTTAGTGGAAAAGTTGTATATATACTTAGGTGAATTTTCAACATAAGGACATATGTTTTCCTCATTTCTCATCTAAGTCCTTCCTTTCTTCCTTGCACGTCCCCACATTTTATTTCTAAGCACAAACTCTTTCTAAGGTCAAGAATTGAAGGCAAAGAGGATCAATCCATCACTAAAGCATTCACATAAAAGGGCTATTATACATACACCTTGATTATTCAATCACAAAGGTGTTCTTTATTATATGATTTTTCACATGAAGTGACCTTTTCATCATTTCTCTTCTAAATGATGCCAAGAGTCATAAAAGATGTTTTAGATGATGTATTTTATAAGTTTGCATCCCTCAAATTGGGTAAATTGCATTTTACACCAATTTAGGGTTTTCAAGTACAGGGGTTGCTTCCACAGCTGCACCTTGGTGCTCAAGCTTGGGAAATCCCTTAAACCTCATCATATTCATTCTTATGTTGTCTCAACATTGAAGGAACATATAATCATGTGAAATTTGCAGTTTAACCCCTCTGATTGGGCAAATTGCACATAGGTCCATGTATTGCAACCAATACTTCAACATTGGTTTATAAGGGACAGAAAGGGAAACTTACGTTCCATAGAAACTTTAATTATATATATTAAAGGATAATTACAAACTTTTAATTTCATATTTCGGTAAAACACCTAGGGTTAGCTTATAACCCAGGTCAGGGGTGTTACAAATCATAAACCCCTAACAAGGATTTCGTCCATGAAATCTCAGGAAGAAAAGGGGAAAGCAGATATTGTTTCAGCATACACATTGTTACATTCTTAGGTAACATACCATTTTCAGGGAGATGTTATAGAATTTTGATCAACATTCTTTAGGTTTAAATTCAAGCCCTGATATTTATTCAAGACTATATAAGGCCTTTTCACCCTGAGTGTATCATCACATCTGATAATTAGCATACTAACTCCCTTTATTATATGTATTAACCATCCTATCAGTTACACATTCTTATCATAGAGAAAAAGTTTTCTTGTCAAACAAAGATTTACTTATCAGACATTCTGGAGAAGATGTGTTTATTTTAAGAACATAAACCCCTAACAAGGGATGTTCTTAAAATTCTATCTTTATTTAAGAACATAAACCCCTAACAAGGGATGTTCTTAACATTCTTAATTTGGTATTAGTTACTTGTGTTATCAAAACTTTATATCTCTAGGGTTTCGCAGGCGATCTGCCTGGCGATCCTGAGAAGGACTGGCGACCATGAGTTCCTCCCGAGGAGCTCCCTCCATCCCACCCCCTGCACCTACCTCCACCATAACCCAACCCATCCCACCACTCACCAACCCTAGCTCCGCTTCTGCGGAGAAAGAAGTCGAGCAAAACGGAGCTCCCAAACGGCTCTGGACGCATGTCGTTACGAGGACGGCGGCCCAAGAGAAGGAAAGCTCTGAACTGAACTTCCCGAAAGCTTCAAAGATTGATGGACGAGTCGTGGTCATGCTCGAGGAGGAAGAATACAACAGGATGAAGGATATCTGGGAATTTTCCGTGGCTATCTACGTCATCGGGAAAAGGCCTTTCTACCCCCATCTTGCTACATGGATCAGGCGTACATGGCGTCCCAAAGGCGAATTTGATCTGATCTCCAAAGCTAATGGTTTTTTCATTATTCGTTTCTCCAATGATACGGATAAGCAGAACTGCCTGCTTGGAGGACCACGTTGGTTCGACTATCAATTAGTAATCACCAAGGACTACAAGTATGGAGATCCTCTTACCAAGGAGCATCTATCTTCGATCCCTGCATGGATCAAGATACCTTCCAACGGTAGATCTTGGACCAAGAAGGCCGCCGGCACGGTGGCGGCAGGCGTAGGCAAAGTCCTACATATTGAAACTAAAGCTATGGAGGGACCTGGAACGGATGAAGCTCGCGTTCTTGTCGAACTCCTGGCGGAGGAAGAACAGCCGGACACTGTCTGGTTAAGTGTTCCAGGCAAAGGCGAACAGCCGTTTAAGATTCATTATGAACATTCTCCGGCTAAGTGCATGACCTGCTGTGTCTTCGGACACGATGAAGGAAATTGTCCACTGAAACCCAAACCTTCAGTTGCTAATACTGATGAGGATAATTTCCAAATTCCCAAAAAGGTCTGGAAACCAAGGGCAGTGGACAAGCAAACTCCTGAGAACCCTACCGAGAAAGAAGAAGGTGAAGTCAACGCAGAGGCATCCACGTCCACTTCCAACCAATTCGCTTCTCTAGACTCTGATAAGGAAGAAGAAGCTTTACTGGAAACGGTGAAATAAAACCCTCAAACCTCATCTCCAACTCAGAACAAAGGAAAGGGGAAAGAAAAGGCGCCTAGCAGGCGAACTAGGAACTCCAAAAACTAATCCATGTCTATCCTAGCTTGGAACGTTAAGGGGATCAATATACCCTCAAAACGAAAGGAAGTAAGACAATGGATTACTAACAACGATGTTTCCATCTCTACGATCATTGAAACAAAAATCAAGAGAGGCAACTCTAGCTGCGTTAATTCAATTTTTCCAAAAGGATGGCACTGCATCTCTAACCTGGATGAAGTCGATCTTGGAAGAATCTGCTTAGGCTGGAATCCTAATGTTTGGAACATTGATATCTTCACCAAATCCGAACAAATGATAACTGTCATCTGTAAAAACAATGGGGGACTTAGGATCTGGTTCACTGCCATTTATGCATACAATCACCATAATCAACGAATGGATCTTTGGAAGGACATTGAGCTTCTGTCAAAAACCATAAATGACCCCTGGTTACTAATGGGCGACTTCAATAACGTCTGTCTTCAAGAAGAAAAGAAAGGAAGCAGGCTGGCTCGTGAACCTGAAATAAAGGCCTTCAACCACACCATTAATGTGGCTGATCTCTGCGAACTTCCCATGAATGGAGACATCGTCTTCACCTGGAATAACGAAGGCAGTCCTGACAAAAGAATTGCCAATAAACTCGATCGTGCTTTAGTCAAAAATCAATGGCTTCAAGTTCTTCCCAACACGCAGATCAAGGTAATTGGCTCTGACATAAGTGACCACACCCCCCTGATTATGCAAGTCAAGGACAAGAAGAAGAAGGCTAGACCGTTCCGTTTTAAAAATTTCTGGACTACATGGAGCGGATATACAGACATCATCAATACATCATGGAGTCTGAAAGTCGAAGGAAACCCCATGTTCATCTTCACCAAGAAGCTCATGAAAGCAAAACATCTTTTGAAGAAATGGTCAAAGGAGCATGTGAATATACCTGAGCTTCTCGCAGATTGCAAGAAAGAACTTTCTGCTATTCGAACGAGTCTTCTCACCGACCCTCTCAACGCCTCTCTCATTGAATCTGAGTTACATCTGAAAATGCAACTGAATGACCTTAAAAAGGCAGAAGAAAGCTATGCCTGGCAACGCAGCAGGCTGACATGGATCGCTGATGGTGATCGCAACACTAAACTTTATCATAATGCAATCAGGAAACGCGAAGCCCAAAACACAGTCGCTGAACTCATTAATGAAAAAGGTGAAGTGGTGAACGGCCAGGAAGAACTGGAGGTCCAAGCTACCAGTTTCTACAAAGCCCTCTTCAACAAACAACAAAATTCAGAGCCAATCAATCGCGACGAAGATCTCAACTGGAGGTACAAGCTAACCAATACTCATAACAATATATTATGCAGGGAAGTAAACATTGAAGAACTTAAAGACGCTGTTTGGAGTATTGGGGTTAACAAATCCCCCGGTCCCGACGGCTTTAATGCACACTTCTACAGAGAAGCTTGGCACATAATCAAAACTGACCTCCTAAATAGCATTAACTGGATTATGAAAGGGGGAAACATGCTCAGACAAGCTAATCATGCTTTCCTAACCCTTATTCCAAAGAAAAAAATCCACGGCCACCTTGGCTGATTTCAGGCCGATCGCCTGTTGCAATGTCCATTACAAAATTCTCGCAAAAATCATTGCTGATCGACTTAAGATGGTACTGCCTCTCCTCATTTCTGACTCACAGGGATCTTTCATTGCCGGCCGCAACATTTCAGACTGTTCTCTACTTGCTAGTGAATTCATGTTGGACTTTAATGTCAAACGTGGACACAAGAAGATTTGTATGAAGTTAGATGTCTCAAAGGCCTTCGACAGCGTCCGATGGGACAAATTATGGCAAATTATGATCGATATGGGCTTCTCAGACAAATGGATTTCTCTAATGTCTCAATGTGTATCTACTGTCAGCTATTCTGTTCTTGTTAATGGTACCCCGAATGGTATATTTCAAGCATCCAATGGCCTGCGTCAGGGAGACCCTTTATCTCCTCTCCTTTTCACCATTATTATGGAGTACTTCTCACAACTCATGAAGAAGGCTGAAGCAAACAATGATATCTCCACCTACACTGTCAAAGGGACAAAGATCAAGAGCCATCTCATCTTCGCGGATGATGTGTTGGTCTTCTTGGAAGCCAAACCTAAGTACATGTCGAACCTCAAGTCCATTCTACACAAATTCAGTACTCAAACTGGTCTGCATATTAATGAATCTAAGACCCAAGTGTATACTTCATCAAACTGCGAAGACATAAAACATATTATAGAAGATCATCTCCGCATGGACATCAGCTCCCTCCCTACCAAGTACCTTGGTTTTCCGCTAACCGGCGGCAAGCTCCAAGTGAAAGATTTCACTGAATGCACAGATAAACTCGAGAACATGATCGGCAGATGGCCCCTAAATAAAACCTCAATGGCTGGTCGAGTTACCTTAACTAAATTAGTTCTTGAAGGTCTCCTCATATACTGGGTTCAGCAAGGCGAAATACCTTCAGCTGTCCTTGATCGTATGGAGATGACCATGTCAAATTTTATATGGGCAGACGGTACCCATGCGATGAAATACACCAGACTAGCTCAGCACAAGGATAATGGCGGCATAGGTCTGAAAATCCCTGAGACCATTGCCAACTGGGGAACTATCAGACGAATTATCAATTATCACCAAGGCAGGTCCATCTGGGCACGCTGGATGAGGATTCGCTACCCCAATGGTCTGGACTACGAACCTCCGACAAGAGAAGGCTACTCCCGGGTCCTTAATAGAATGACTTCTGTCTGGAAACAGATCAAACACGTTTTCTGCTTCAGTTCGGGCAGTTGGCACCTTCCTAGCCGCATAAATCCGTGGGACTTGGCTATGCTGAATAACAACCCTTCCTCCACCTCTCCGCACTTCACCAAATTCATCTGGAACGAACTTGAGGTTCCCAAATGGAGCTTATGTCTCTATAGAGCTGCTTTCGAGGTCCTCCCCACACTGGACAGGATCTCTAAATGGTACCCTGACAACAGTACAACTACTACTTGCCTTCTTTGTAATGAAGACGAAGAATCACATGCTCATCTTTTTCACAATTGCCCGTTCACGACTGCAGTTTGGAACCAGGTTTGCAACACAGCTAATCTCTGTCATATGCATCTGCTCCCTACGAAGGAGATGATCACAAAGCTCGGTCCAAGTCTCAGCTTGCTGAAGAAGAAATCCCTCACTGCCCTTTCAACTATTTACTATCATATCTGGCTCGAAAGGAATTCAAGAAAACATAAGACAAAGAACTGCAATATAGAGTACATTGGAAAGAAAATTTGTAAAGCTTTATCTTATAGATTAAATGTATAAATAGCTTTTCCCTTTTCAAATGTGGTGTAGTAGCGATTAGGGGCTGCTATGTAATTTTGTCCCAACTTTGTTGGGGATTCGGAATAAAATTTACCACATTCCGATACATACATACATACATACATACATACATACATACATACATACATACATACATACATACATACATACATACATACATACATACATACATACATACATACATACATACATACATACACACACATATATATATACATATACACAGATACATACAATAATTCCCACACGTGCGTCTCCCTGGGCTCCGGTGATCGCTTTTACAATCAAGGCTCTGGCATTGCTCCACCCATGTCGACAGCTGTTCCGGCCGTAGGCGTCCACCCACACCCAACACCCCACACCCCAACCACCAACAAGCCTACTAGCCACCCACGACAGAACTCGCACAGCGACGAGAACCCCATGAACCCAAACCCTAACCCTAACACTAGACGAGCGATAGGAGAGGAGGAAAGCTCGGCTATTCCTAAGGCCAATCAAGGAAGCAACAAGGATCGTGTGCTTGGTCGATGCTAGTGGACCTAGGTGCTGAAGCAACCGTCGCCACAGAATGAGGTGGAGGCTTTCCCACCGCCAAGGAAGAAGGACAGATAGGTACACGTCAAACTGGAGGTGGATGAATTTGAGAGAATGAATAATATTTGGGAGTTCACAATCATGACCTATGTCTTGGTCAAGAGGCCCTTCTACCCACACCTTCAGGTGTGGATTCGACGAATGTGGGGACCTAAGGGGGCCTTCAAGCCGATCTTGAGAGACGATGATGTCTTCTTGGTTAGGTTCTCCAATGCTCTGGACAAGAAGGCTATTCTGGACCTTGGTCCTAGGTGGTTCGATGGCCAATTGGCGATCATCGAAGACTACAAGCATGGTGATGAGCTACGGCATGATGCATTTGCCGCGTTGTCAGCCTGGGTCACCTTGCAGTCCTTTGGTAGATCTTGGACCCATTGGGTGGCTGACACCATTACTACTGGAGTTGGAAGAGTCCTCTTCATCGATGAGAGCTCATTAGAGGGAGATGAAGCCAGAGTCTTGGTAGAGGTTAAGGAAGAGTATGACCTTCTGGACATGGTGTGGTTGAATGTTCGCGGATAGGAGCCCATACTGGTGAAGGTTATGTTCGATTATAAGCCACTAAAATGCAACACCTACCGAGCCTTTGGTCACCCTGATGGAGCCTGTGATGAGAAGATGAAAAGAACAGAGAAGACAACATAAAAGATTAAGGTCTGGAAAGGAGAAGACAACTACTACAGATGGGTCAGATCAGACAAAGACTCCTACATATGGGTCATATTAGACAAAGACCAGTACTACAGGAGAAACATTGACCTCTAAGGAACCGGTTGTGCAAAGTGCGGGAAACTCAGTATCTGGGGTTGAGGGAGAACCCCCTAATGATATGACTAGTGTAAATGGAGAAGGATCTATGGAGTAGAAAGAAGAAGGAGAGTTCTCCCCTCCATCTAAAAGGAAGGGAGCAAGGAAGCCAGGTATACCTATAATGCATGGGGTGGGATCCATTCTGGATACATCCAATGTGTTCGAGGCCCTATGAGACTCAGATAAAGAAGAGATAGAGCTTGACCAGAGAAATAAAGGGGATAGAAAGAAGACAACCAAAGAGCCTCCTAGGCGTACTAGAGCCCAAAACAAAAATTAATATGTCCATTCTATTATGGAATATTAAAGGAAGTTGCAATAGGAATAATAAGAAGGAGATCTGTGAGTGGATCGCGGCTAGTGGGCATTCATTGGTTGCGTTGGTTGATACCAAAATAAAGGTGCAAAATAAAAAGAGTATTGGATACCTCTTTCCACAGGGAAGGGAGTATATTTCTAATGTAGAATTTAATGAGGTTGCAAGGGTCTGTAAGGCTTGTAAACCAAGTGCATGGCAGGTGTCAGTGATACAAATGTCTTATCAGTAGATTACAGTTGATTGCAGGAACAATGGGGGGGGCTGTACATGTGGATGACAACTGTGTACGGTCATAATGATGCCAAAGCTAGACTAGATTTATAGAAGGATCTTTTTTCTATGTCTAAATAGGTAACTCTACCGTGGTTAGTGATTGGGGACTTCAATACTGTTCGTCTATGGGTTGAAAAAAAGGGGAAAGAGACTGACACTAAATGTGGAAATAGATGCTTTCAACTAGTCTATTGATAAGGTTGATCTCTTTGAACTACCAATGGTGGGCAGTGATATTTTCACATGGAATAATGAGAGGGGGCTAGATGACAGAATAACGATCAAACTGGATAGAGATTTAGTGAATTAGGAATGGCTACGAGTTCTTCTAATGTGCATGTGAAGGCAGGAGGTTCTGAGTTAAGTGATCATGCACCTATCTGGGTTGAGATTATAGAGAAGAAGAAAAAAGGAAACCATTTAGATTCTTGAACTATTGGGTTGATTGGAAAGGGTTTGATGATGTCATAAGGGAAGGTTGGAATACACAGGTGACAGGGAACCCAATGTATGTCTTTGTAAAAAAGTTGGCAAGTACCAAGATTGCTTTGAATAAGTGGGCCAAGGCGGTAGTTAACATCCCTAGCTTGATCAAAGAAACAAAAAGGGAGTGTAAGGAGATCCGGGAAAATTTGGCGGTTGACCCTCTGAATCCTATATTTATAGAGAAGGACAAAGAGTTGAAGAAGAGGCTTGAAGACCTAAAAAAAGTGGAGGAAAAATTTTACTGGCAAAGGAGCAGAGAGAAGTGGATGGAAGACGGGGATAGGAATACAAAACTCTACCACACTACTATTAAAAGAAGGGAGGCAGGCAATATTATTTCTGAATTGATTGATGCTATAGGGAGAGTGACCAACAAGGAAGAAGATCTAGAAGAACATGACATAAACTTCTATATGTCATTATACAACAAAAGATTTGAGAATGACATATATGAGGAGGAGCTGGAGTGGAGGTTCAAGATTACAAGTACACATAATAATATTCTCACAAGAATAACCAATGAACAAGAGGTCAAAGAAGCAGTATGGAGCATTGGAAGCAACAAGTCTCTTGGGTCAGATGTATTTAATGCTTTCTTCTACAAGAATACATGGGATATCATCAAGGATGCCATGATTGTATATAATAATTAGTTTTTGGAAGGAGGAAATATGGTGAGACATGTTAATCATTCTTTCTTAGTTCTCATTCCAAAGAAGAAGGTTACCTCCTCCCTTACTGATTTTAGACCTATTGCATGTTGATCAGTACAATATAAAATAATAGTTAAAATCCTGGCAGCCAGATTGAAAATGCTCCTTCATTATCTTATCTCTAAAAATCAAGGAGCTTCTGTGACGAGGAGAAGTATTAGTGACTGCACATTATTTGCTGGAGAGTTTCTGTTGGACTATAATGTCATGAGAGGGAGTAGAAAAGCCTACCTAAAACTGGACATTTCTAAAGCCTATGACAATGTGAGGTGAGATAAACTATGGTGGATCATGGAACAAATGCATTTCAATGAACAATGGATTAGCTGGATGAAGCAGTGTATGGAAACTAATAGCTTTTCCATTTTGGTTAATGGCACATCTATAGGTATGATCAGGGGAGGTAATGGGTTGTGCCAAGGAGACCCCCTATCGCCTCTCCTCTTTGTGATTGTCATGGAGTATTTCACACAAAGGATGCAACAAGATGATATGAAGAAGGAGATCAATCCTTACATAGTTCATGGCGTGAAGGTAATGACCCATCTAATCTTTGTGGATGATGTGTTAGTTTTTGTAGAAGCTAAGCATAACTCTCTAGAAAACCTCAAATATCTACTGGACAAATTAGGTGAGAAAACTGGGTTGTGCATGAACGCTAGCAAAACACATATTTTCCTATCTAAAAATTGCTCTCACATGGAAGACAGGTTGGTTAATGAATGGGTGTGGAAAGAGTAAGTTTCCTGACATGATTAAACTGTGCGTAAAATGCAAGTGCACGCGTCAATGTAATATAGGCCTTTGTGAGGCCCGAGTCGAACTTAGAGAATGTAATTTTGGTAGACTACTACTAACTACTTGCAATCAGCTAGACCGATTATAAAAGTTTGAGAGTTGTTTTGAAAAAGAAAATAAAAACAAAAGAAAGCAAAGCAATCGATTAAATGGTTGGTTTAATCAATTAAAATGGAATATTTAGAATTGCGGTTTCACCATAGATTCTCGTTGTACTAATTCCTACATAATTATCACAACTTGTCTCCTATCCCAGGTAGTGGCATGTGAATAGAATTATTCGCTTCCGTGATACAATTCATTACCTTAATTTAGATCGGTTCCACGTCAGTAGTAACCTATACTCTAAATTAGGTGCATGAAAAACATATCTCCAGGTTTCCACCATTAACCGTACATCGCCTTTTCCAAAGGATTTATAAGTTAATGTGATTATTGCATATTTTCAACTGTTAATTCTTTGTCAAAAGCAATTAAAGGTATTAAATTACCATTATGGTGATCAAGCACAATGATAGAATTGAGAAAACAATATCATACCACAGATTTAAGAGACAAATTATGGTTAACTATGCAAAAAGTGTCATACAACGATTAACCAGGCTACTCTTGGTCCTAAAGACAAAGGGGATTAGCCCCGCATATTCATCTAATTGAGAAACACGATAAAAGGAGAAGAAAACATAGGGGAAACGTGGACGAAGATGGTGTAACCCTTGAACGAAGGAGAACCGGACGATTCTCGGTGCGCGATGGGCGTTCTGCAGCCTTCTGGCGGTAGAAAACTCTGTCTGCAACTTTGGAAACATTCGGGGTGTAGCTCTGGTCTCCGCTCTTCGTCCTCTTCTCTTTCGAGACTTGTGCGGCTGCTAATGACGTGATAGTACGGCTTGGGCCGTCTTTTCTAGCTATAGGGATCACTTACCGCCGACAAAATATCACGGTTGTCCGATTCAGATCGATTTGGGTTGTTTCCTGATCTGACAGTGTCGATACCATCGATGGTGGGTCGATGGTATCGACCCCCATAGGGTATCGACGCTCCTTGATTTCTGGCGTTCTCTCTGATGGCAGCTCGATACCATCGACCAGACGTGTCGATGGTATCGACTTGTTAACCTTTGGCACGCTGATGCTATCTCGATACCATCGACCCACTATTGATGGTATCGACTGGTTCTACTCTTTCTCCAGCTTGTTGTTGTGGCCATGTCGATGGTATCGACGGATATGCAAATTCCCTGAAATATAGAGAAGAACACCAATCAAATATGAGAAATATGATGTTTTATACAAAATAAGATGAAATAAGACAAATTTGATGCATAATGAGATTGTAGGCTAAAGGAAATGAATCATGTGATATTAACCAAAAATATGACCAATACACACACAAAACAATTATAAAACTAGCCTATAAAAGTGATTCAAAATCCTTGCATCAAACTCCCCTAAGCTTGAAGTTTGCTCGTCCTCGAGCAACAAAACTATAGAATATAATTGTGAGGGTCAACTAAAGAACATATTAGCATAAAAGACATCTCAGAATGATTCCCTCCTGCAAGACACATACCGACCCTCACTGACCACGGAATGATAACTACCCTAAAGGTGAAAATAATCGTCCATGAGAGATGCCCACCCCAAGACCAACGAACACTATCAAATAAGGTAGTTGATATAATAAATTCCTCCGGTTCAGGCTTGGTGCATCTTGTGATCTCCTATCTATGTTGCTCATATCCTAACTACTATCTACATGGAAGCAGATCTCCTGATATAAAATAATGAGGAGATAATCATGGGTGGCCTACCGTTTTGAGCAATAGGAGGCTGAAATGGGCGGCTGTGGAAGAAGAGGAAGCACAATACAGTTTAACATGCAAAAACAATAAAAATGATCTAAATGATGCATATGCGTATGGAAATGACCTAATGCCTATATTTTAGGTGGAATGATGCATGCTCTACTATTCCGTCTCAATGTGAGATGGAATGTCTACAAAACTACATCATGTGCTTATTCTTTTTAAAATACAGGTGAAACAAGTTCTTTTCTCCCTCTAATTTCTGCTTAAATTTTTCTCTCTCTCTTTTCTTTTGTTTTGAAGCCCTTCTTCTTCTCAATTTTTGACTAGAGAAACATTTACAATATATATATATATATATATATATATATATATATTCATGCTTATTTTCACATAACTACCACAATTGGTGCATTACAATTCACTTCTTAGAGAGTATAGAACAAGTTTCTGTGCATTTCTTATTTTTCAGAATAAGTAAGGCACATAATGTCCTATATGCTCAAGAGTATGCAAAATGCCACTATATGAAAGTAATTATGCAACTACAACAACATGCACTCTAGAATGTGTGCATGCATGACTAATCTACAAATCTCTTCATTTTTTTTCATTTTTTAATGCAAAATCTAGCTATAATGCAATCCTATCTAGTTGACATGCAATCAAGAAATGAAAAACTATAATGTGATCTCAATTCTTATGGTGGAGTGTGAATGAATTGGGGTGGATAGATCACAAGACTAATTGACAGAACCATTGGAAAAGATTATATGTCCCTCCTTACTGACATGTGTACCAATCAATCAACGGGTTCCTCTCTCTCACTTTTAATTAAAGTCCCATTACCGTTTGGTCAGTTTAGGTTCAACATCCAAATCTGTCCACATTTCTTGAACCATAAGGATGTACAATTATGATCATATGTTTGAAAGTTGACCTACCCAATGATTTTCATAAGTTATGTGCTAAATTTCAAATAAGCCCAACTTATAATTTCTGGAAAATTTTCATTAATGCTCAAATTTCAGACAATTGCACCCATTACCCCTATATGAAAAACATTGAGATGACATGCAATTTACATCTAGACATCCACTGATTACACTAGATAGAAAGTGGATCCTAGAAAGCTGTAAATAAAGAAATTGTGCAACTAGAAGAAAAATTTCAAAAAGCTAAGAAAAATGCTAAAATGAAAGAAAATGAAATAAAACTAAGATAGAGACTGTTTCACCCCCCCTAAGCTTGAATTCGACTATGGCCTCATAGTCAAGAACAAACTCAGAAGGTGGAACAGTGATACCCTGCTACTGCTCAGGTGGCGGGTGCTGCGGGTAGTGCTGACTACTGGGATCCCATGTAAGATATTGCCCCTGAAATGAAGGATCGGATGGGGGCATCGGTGGTGGCTGTGGGTAGCCTCCAAAGTGGTCCGTACTCCAGTAGTGGTCGTAGAAGGGTTGTTTCTGCATCTCCATATGTGAAGGTGTGAAGAGAAATGAAATACAGTTCCTTCTTTTATAACTGAGGTCAGCACCCCTGGTACCCCGTTGATACCATCGATGAGGGTAATTAGTATCGACCCGTCCCATGGATCGACCTCCCGATTTGGCACACATTGTTGATGGCGTCTCGCGGCTCACTGACGTGGTTCGTCGATACCATCGACATGGCATCATGGCATCGACTTCTGTACGCATCCATTATCCTCGCGAGGCCTTGGCGGTGGATTCCCCTAAAACTGTTTCGATACCATCGACATCGGGGTCGATGGCATCGACTTCACTGGCAAAGATTTGTCTGAATATATCCAGAGATATCGCGAGCATAGACCAGGGGGTCGATACTAGTGACTTGCTCCAGAATTTGAGTCGATTCTCCTGTTGGGTGGTCGATACTATCGACGAGGCCGTCGATAGTATCGACGGAGCAAATTTTTTGTAGCTGTCGCTCTACACCCTCGTCACTACCATTGACTAAGTGGTCGATGGTATCGACATCCACATAGATCTGCACACTTAGCAAACGTATCGGGGTATCATTTTTACACTCAAAATGAAATTAACCAAAACTACTGAAGTAAATGGAAATGAAGTCTACCAATGACTGAGTTGCCTCCCAACAAGCGCCCTACTTTAACGTCTTAGGCTAGAGGCAATAATGATCATCAAATTGGGGCATCGAGGAGTGTCCCTAAGGAATCACTCGACAATTTGAACTCAACTCTTTCTTTTCTGATCCCTAATGTCAAGGTACCTCTCCCGATAGCAGTGATAACATCAACCATAGCTTGAAACAGCCTCCCTAGTAGCATATCACAACCATTAAGCTGCAACATGTCCATGGCTATGAAATCTATGGGGAAGATAAATCTGTCAACTTTGACAAGTACATCCTCTCACACTCTGTGTGGCTTCACTATAGATCCATCCACTAACTCAATAGACATGGTAGATTTCTTTGGTGACTTCAATCCCAGCTTTTGAAATGTGGTTAACGACATAAGGTTTATGCTAGCATCTGAATCGCACTGTGCGTGCGGAAAGTGACGACTGTCAATTGAGCACGGTATGTACAAACTCCCAAGATCTTTCTTCTTCTTTGCTAGACTCCCATAGATTATTGAGCTCACCGTTTCATTCATAAAGCAAACGCCAGTGTCTTTTATCCACCTTTTCTTAGTGATGATGTCCTTGATAAATCTTCTGTATGCATGAATCTGTTCTATCGCCTCCACTAGAGGAATGCTAATGTGAAGCTTCCTAAACATCTCCAAGAACTTCTTGTAGTGCCTATGCTCTTTCTTCGGCCTCAGACTATCTGGAAAAAGCACATTTGGCTCCTTCACTCGCTTGTATGGTGGCACATATGGGCTATTTGGGGTCTCCTCCCCTAAGCTCGCTTCAATGCCACCCTTTTGTGTAGGCTTTGACATGTCATTCTCAATTTGTGAGGCTCGTGGCTGCCCATCCTTCTCGGTGGTAGTGGCTCCACTGTGAAATATGGCTTTCACCTGCTCCTCTTGCCTAGATGTGGGTACGACTGTGATGGTGGCTTGGTGGGATTTGCTGAACGGGTGACATCCTCCTGGTAGTCCGTATAAGCTGTGGGGGTATGGCACACTGGGTCTAGCCTCCATGTCAAAATGCATTTTTCCCTTTTCATGGACCTCCACTGCGAGGGGCTCTGTCTCCTTAATCACAGATATATACTTAACTTGATGATGTGATTGAGTAGTCTCTACATTACCAGTCGGTCTTTGTTGATTTTGATGCTTCATGGCCGCCACTTCATTGGCAATTTGGGCCACAGTCATCTCTAGTACCCTCATCTGCGCTCCATGACTTTGCAACGTCTACCCAAATTTATTCAAAATCTTGCCCTGGGACTGTAACTGCTTGCCGAACATATTCATCAACTCTTGATTTTGTTTCACCACTTGGCTGAGAAATTCGGTGCTTTTCTCCTCCGCAGTGGGCTGTGGCTTTGCATCTGGGTCATATAGGAAGTTGTTTGGATCCTTCCATGAAAATTTATTATCCTTCCTCCAAGCATAGTCATTGCTCCTACAGCCCTGTTGATGCATGAACTTTACATATTCTTCCTCATCAGACCCATTGCTCTCCTTCTCTAAGAGCTTCTTAGCTAGTAGGTCCATCTTCTCATTTAACTCTTTAATTGCCTTTGATTCCCCTACAACCCTTTTCATGGACCTCCACTGCCAGGGGCTCTGTCTCCTTAATCATAGATATATACTTAACTTGATGATGTGATTGAGTAGTCTCTGCATTACCAGCCAGTCTTTGTTGATTTGATGCTTCATGGACGCCACTTCATTGGAAATTTGGGCCACAGTCATCTCTAGTGCCCTCATCTGCGCTCCATGACTTTGCAACGTCTGCCCAAATTTATTCAAAATCTCGCCCTGGGACTGTAATTGCTTGCCAAACATATTCATCAACTCTTGATTTTGTTTCACCACTTGGTTGAGCAATTCGGTACTTTTATCCTCCGCAGTGGGCTGTGGCTTTGCATCTGGGTCTTATATGAAGTTGTTTGGATCCTTCCATGAAAATTTATTATCCTTCCTCCAAGCCTAGTCATTGCTCCTATAGCCCTATTGATGCATGCACTTTACATATTCTTCCTCATCAGACCCATTGCTCTCCTTCTCTAAGAGCTTCTTAGCTAGTAGATCCATCTTATCATTTAACTCTTTAATTGCCTTTGATTCCCCTACAACTCTAACTTGTTCCGGTGCATCTCTATCATCCCATGACTGTTTCTTGGCCATGTTATTCAAAATCTCCCAACACCTTGTGCCTGTGTTGTTTAAGAAGAAACCCAAGCCTACTGAATCGAGGTTGCTTCTGTCATGCTCATTGAGAGCAAAGTAGAAGATTTTGACTTGTTTTTCCTTATCCAGCCCATGATGTAGGCACTTCCTCAGCATGATCTGGAAGCGCTCCCATGTCTCAGAATAGGTCTCAACTGCCCTTTGACTAAAATTATGGATCTTCCTCATGAGGTCATTGGTCTTCTCTGGTGGAAAGAATCTCTTGAAGAAAACATCTATCATTTGATCCCAAGTCTCAACGATTTCATCATCAAGGTTATGCAACCATTCTCGTGCATTTCCTGCTAGAGAGTTGGGAAATAGCTTCAAGTAAAGTGCCTCCTGTGGAAACTTATCAATCTTGATCATATCACAATTTTCCACAAAAGTGCTGATATGGGAAACATGATCTTCATTATTGAACCCGTGAAATGCTTGAGACTTGACCAGGTTTATCAGTGCCAGATCAATCTTATATGTTGAAATGTTGATTGCCTGCCTTTTGATCGACCCCTTTGATGCTGATGAGGAAGAAGCCGTGATCTTCTCCCATATCGTCTGTTCCTCAGCCATTGCACTAGGTTCTTATTCAATTTCCTCAAGTGGTGGATTTGTCGACTCAACTCCTTCACCTGGAGGAATTTTTGGTAATTCTGCGTAGTCTGTGCTACATGTCTGTACCATCAACTAGCACCTGAAAAGATGGAAATTATTTCAGTACAGTGCTAAAAAGAAATAAGTTATTAAAAGATGTGAAATTAAATTTAAAAATTTTAAGAATTATATGAAAAAGTGGCCTAGTGTGGCCGCTCGCAGCACTCGTAGTGCCGAAAATTGCCGTTCCCCAGCAACGACGCCAAAAACTTGACAGGATTAAACCGTGCATAAAACGCAAGTGCACGCGTCAATGTAATATAGGCCTTTGTGAGGCCCGAGTCGAACTCAGGGAATGTAATTTCGGTAGACTACTACTAACTACTTGCAATCAGGTAGACCGATTATAAAAGTTTGAGAGTTGTTTTAAAAAAGAAAATAAAAATAAAAGAAAGCAAAGCAATCGATTAAATGGTTGGTTTGATCAATTAAAATGGAATCTTTAGGATTGCGGGTTCACCACGGATTCTCATTGTACTAACTCCTACATAATTATCACAACTTGTCTCCTATCCCGGGTAGTGTCCTGTGAATAGAATTGTTCACTTCTACGATACAATTCACTACCTTAATTTAGATCGGTTCCACGTCAGTAGTAACCTATACTCTAAATTAGGTTCATGAAAAACATATCTCTAGGTTTCCACCATTAACCGTACATCGCCTTTTCCAAAGGATTTATAAGTTAATGTGATTATTGCGTCTTTTCAACCGTTAATTCTTCATCAAAAGTAATTAAAGGTATTAAATTACCATTATGGTGATCAAGCACAATGATATAATTGAGAAAACAATATCATACCATGGATTTGAGAGATAGATTATGATTAACTATGCAAAAAGTGTCATACAACGATTAACCGGGCTACTCCCGGTCCTACAGACAAAGGGGATTAGCCCCGCATATTCATCTCAATGAGAAATACGATAAAAGGAGAAGAAAACATAGGGGAAACGTGGACGAGATGGTGTAATCCCTGAACGAAGGAGAACTGGATGATTCTCGGCGTGGGATGGGCGTTCTACAGCCTTCCGGCGGTAGAAAACTCCGTATGTAGCTCTGGAAACGTCCAGGGAGTAGCTCTGGTCTCCGTTCTTCGTCCTCTTCTCTTTCGAGACTTCTGCGGCGGCTAATGACGTGATAGCACGGCTTGGGCCATCTTTTCTAGGTATAGGGATCACTTACGACTGAAAAATATCATAGCTATTCGATTTAGATCGATTTGGGTTGTTTCTTGATCTGACGGTGTTGATACCATCGACGGTGGGTCAATGGTATCGACCCCCGTAGGGTATCGACACTCCTTGATTTCTGGCGTTCTCTCTGATGGCAGCTTGATACCATCGACCAGACGTGTCAATGGTATCAACTTGTTAACCTTTGGCACGCTGACGCTATCTCGATACCATCGACCCACTGTCGATGGTATCGACTAGTTTTTCTCTTTCTCCGGTTTGTTGCTGTGGCCATGTCGATGACATCGATGGCCGTCGATGGTATCGACAACCTCATATATGCAAATTCCCTGAAATAAAGAGAAGAACACCAATCAAATATGAGAAATATGATATTTTATACAAAATAAGATGAAATAAGACACATTTGATGCATAATGAGATTGTAAGCTAAAGGAAATGAATCATGCAATATTAACCACAAATATGACCAATACATGCACAAAACAATTATAAAACTAGCCTATAAAGCAACTCAAAACCCTTACATCACTTCCCAACAAAATACCTTGGATTTCCCCTAGCCAGAGGTAATCTATAGGTCAAGGACTGTGTTGATTGCATAGACAAGATGGAGGAAATGATTAAAAGGTGGCCTACACAAAAGACATCTATGGTGGGACATGCTACACTAATAAATGCTACCATGAAAGGACTTCTTATTTTTTGGGTGCAATAAGGGGAGGTTCCTGGACCTACCTTAGACAGAATGGAGATAAAGATGGATAATTTCTTGTGGGCTAGTGAACATCATCCTATGAAATATGCAAGAGTGGTGCTCCCCAGAGATGAAGATGGACTAAATTTAAAAGCAACTAGAGACATAGCAAAATGGGGAACAATGTGAAGAATCATCACCTATCAGGATGGAACCTCTACTTGGGGAAATGGATGAGGGATAGATATCCAAAAGGATTAGACTATAAGTCAAAGACAAGGGAAGGATACTCACACAATATCAATGTCATGACAGAGACTTGGCAACATATTAGACATTTATTTGAAATGCAGGACATGAGGATATGGAGACTCAAAAATCCAAAGACATGTCTATGGGAGGTGACGCTCTCAAGGAATGCAAAGTACAAATATGGAGAGCAGATATGTAAAGGTATGTATGTGTCAAAATGGAGTATGTGCATATATAAAATTCAACATAATGTCCTGGACACTCTTGATAGGATAAAAGGATGGAATTATGATGTCCCCACGTTGTGCTTATTATGCAAAGACGTTGAAGAATCTCATAATCAATTGTTAGGAGAGTGTAAGTTCACAAGAGATATATGGGACAAGTTGTGCAAGGAATGTAAAGTACAAATTCAACTAGTGAGAGATCTAAAAAGGATGTTGATAAAATGCAGAAATGATGATAGAAAGAAGCTCTTATTTTCTGCTCTATGCTATCATATATGGGAGTAAAGGAATGCCAGAAAACATCGTGGTGTTGCTGCAAACAACATGTCTATTTCTGTAAAAAATTGTAAACGTGTTAGACTTAAGTTGCACATTAGTTAATTGAGTGAGTTGTAACTCGGGTTCCCTAATGTAAGGCGTTGGGCCTACATGTAACTCTTGACCTCCTATATTTTTAGGAGGAAGTCGGAATATATTTACCTGATTCCAATTTTTTTTTGGAATCACCTTTCAACTATTTCATCCAAAAGAGATTACATAGAACAAGCTAAAGCGGAGGTAATAAACATGGTATTATCAGTACCATTACAATTAATACAAAGAACATAATATATTTACCTGATTCCAAATATATATATATATATATATATATTAGTGTGTGTATGTGTATGTACATGCTAAGGAGTGGCTAACCTTCTACTCTAGACAGGACCCATGTATATATAGGGGCTATATCAACATAGGGTTAAGTGGGGGGATGGGGTTAACAATGTAGGAAACTACTAGCGTTTGATAGCAGCATGACCGTTCTGCATAGAATGATCTTGGTGGGTAGAGGGTAGCATGGTTATGCTGAGGGAGAATGATTGTGTTGGTGGAGGTGATTTAATAGTTAAAAATTTTCATTTGAGGGTTGGTAACACGACCGTGTTGGGTAGCACAATCGTGATAGTAAATAGGTAGTACAACTGTGCTGGGTGGCACGACCATGGTGGGGGACTTGAGTAGGGGTTATTCTTCATATCACAAGCTTCTTGACATGTTAGCATCATGGTTGTGGTGGCTGGCATGGCCATGACGGGTCCTTATTTACACGACCATGTTGGCAAGCTTGTCCTTAATAGTTGAAGTCTGTGATTCTCCTATGAGTTTGGTATTGGTAGAACAGTCTGTGTCACCACAATCGTTCTAGGGCCTTTTTCTTGTGCTTTGTACTTCAACTTCACAATCCACAACCTTATTTTCATTTTCTTGACTCTTGGCCACTAGGGTAGGTTTGGGAAGATTTTAGATCCTTGTTGGACTCCTCCATGTGTGAAGGAACCCTATGATCATCCTCTTTCTCTCCCATCCATCCAAGGCATGGTCAAAGTACTTGAAAAACATGCAAAGAATATCCATAAGTGCATTTGATAGTAATACAAATGTTAGGTTATATAGTTTGCATTCTAACATGTTATAGATGTGATTTAAGTACAAGAAGACATAAGATGAAGCCCTAAAATAGGGTTGCATCAGTTTTATTTCAATTTCTAACAAAAAATTGTAACAAAAATATCAATAGGTCATGGGAATAAACTAAGTCATCATCATCATCATCATCATCATCATCATCATCATCATCATCATCATCATCATCATCATCATCATCATCATCATCATCATCATCATCATCATCATCATCATCATCATCATCACTACTCAATCCCAACCATGTTGGGGTAGCTACACGGATCCTTCTTTTCCAGCGCATAGGCATGTTAACAACTTGTGTTTCATATGTCCATAACAACTTGTCCTTAATATTCACCACCCCCACATCATATCGATATAGTCATTTCTCAAGCAATCATTTCTTGTCTTCCCACACATCCATCTTATCATATGCATTTCATCCAAATTCATCTTGTTGAGACCTTGTTTCTTCACTGCCAAACATTCACTCCTATATAGCATGGATGGTTATATAGTTGTTCTATAACACATACTTTTTTATTTGAGAGGGATCTTCTAGTTACACAGTAGTCCACCTTGAACTCCTTCATTTCAACCATACTACAATGAGCATGTGATAAAAGTCATCTTGCACATCACCATCCATTTAAATAATAGAACCCAAGTAATGAAATTGATCACATTTTGGTACATCTATTTATTCCATCTTGACCCCACCATTCACAATTTTAGATTAGCTGAAATTACAATGCATATACTCAATTTAGCTCTGACTAATTATCAATCCATTTTATTGCAATGCATTTCTCCAAAATTCAACTTTTTCATTCAGTCCATCTTATGTTTTTTTGATCAACACAATATCTTCAACAAATAACAAACCAAAGGAATATCATCATGAACATGCTTTGTCAACTCATCCATAATAAGAACAAATAGATATGGGCTCAGTGTTGATCCTTGATGCACCCCAACTATGATAGGAAATGTTTCTATCTCTCCTCGAAGAGTCTTCACACTTGCAGTTGAGCTATTACACATGTATCTAAGCAAGTTAATGCACTAGACTGGAACACCCTATTTCACCAAAACCATCCACAAAACTTCCCCGAGAACTCAATCACAAACCTTTTCAAATCAATAAAAACCATATGAAGATCTCTTTTTCTCCATCTATACTTATCCATAAGCCTCCTTACCAAATTGGTTGTCATATATTTATGTTCTACACTTTATACTTTGCTCAATAATCCTCTCCCAAGCTTCATAGCGTGACTCATAAACTTGATACCTCTATAATTTGTGCAAATATGAACATCTCCTCTATTCTTATAGATGGGGGCTATAGTACTATTTCTCTAATTATTTGACATCTTCTTGGTCTTCATAATCTTGTTAAAGAAATTTGTTAACCACTTAACTCCTTCACCCCCCATAATCTTTCATACATCAAAGGTAATATTGTCTAGTCTTTATGATTTTTCCATTTTCATCTTTTTCAAAACATTATTGACCTCAAAAAGTGAAAATTGTCACGTGTAAATGCTATCTCTTCTATTCATGTCACACAAGTATCTTACATTATTAACAATTTCTCGGTTGAAAAGCTTATGAAAGTAGTTTCTCCATTGATTCTTGATATCATCAGCCTTCACCAACACTTTAACATCTTCATTCTTGATGAATTTTACTTGACTCAAGTCTCTTACTTTCCTTTCTCTTATGTGAGAAATTTTATACATCTCCCCCCCCTTCTCTTGTGTCCAACTTCTTATAAATCTCTTTAGGTATCTATATCTTTCCTCCTGAGTTAGCTGCTTTCTTTGCTTGCCTGTATATCTGAAAATTTTCTTCATCTCAAGATTTGGGAAAGCTCCTATAATTTCCCTTTTGAATTTAATAGCCTTATGTACTTCAACACTCCACCACCAAGTATCTTTTTGTGAAGGCCCACACCTTTTGCACTCCCCAAAACCTATTTGACACTTTTCACCATGCATGAGATCATATTATGCCACATAGTGTTAACATTAGACTCCAAATTACAAGTGCCCCCCTTGATGAGTTTATCGTAAAAAGATGATTCCTTTTCTCCTTCTAGAGTCTATCACTTGATCCTACTATCTAGTGTCTGACATGCATGCCTTATTTGTCTTTATGTTAATATCCAAAACAAACCTATTTTGGGTGGTAAGTTCTTCGCCATTGATCACATTATAATCCTTGCATAATTTAAGATACACCCACCTTGTAAGTAAGTAATAAATTTGAGTACAATTGTGCCTAAACTTGAAAGTAATATTATGAATTTTTTATTGAAATGGGTGTATGACTAAATCATATAATGTGCAACTACAAAATCTAATATCCTCTCTCCTTCTCCAATTCTTCTCCTATATTGAAAACCACCACATATGTCTCATATAGAACATTTCTACTCCCCACATGGCCATTTAATTCACTCCTAAAAATGATATTATCCCCAACCAATATTCCTTGCATTAGTTTGTCCATGTTATCATAGAAATCCCTCTTAGCCTCCTTACTAAGCCCAACTTGAGGGGCATAAGTGATACTAATGTTAAAAATCTTTCCCCTAATAAAAACCTTGTGATTCTATTTGCCATCCTTGTGATCCTAAAAACATCATCCTTCAACGTCTTATCAACAATAATGCCTACACCATTCCTATGCTTGTCCAGACATGTATGCCAAATTTTATACCATGCATCTCTAATCTCTTTGCTCCACCTACCTAATCAATTTCCTACAAACAATCTATACTGACTTTTCTTTTAATCATGATATCCACTATCTCCAAAGACTTTCTATCAAAGATCAAATATTCTATTATCCCACTCTAGTCTTTTTTTTGTTGAACTTGCTTCTTTACATGCCTTTCTCAAAAATGCTGCTCTTGCACTTTTTTCACTACATCTGGACAATAATGTAGTGAGACTAGCTTATTCACCCACAACTGTCCAAGGTGTGGAAACACTTACATGTCCTTCAACACAATCAAGTGGCACTGCATTGAAACTCCTTGCATATTTATCACTACACATGGGTGTCAATGCAGCGCGTCGCTAGATAGGGATGCTCCAAATGAAATTTTTATAAGGGTCCATATCATAAAAATAATGAGAAAGTTTTATGGCTGGTTGTAAATCTACCACAAACCCTCCTCCTTTACCATGCTTACATTTACACAAGATGTAGGAAACATAGGTAGAGTTAACTCGTCAAAAAAGATACTAGGTCAAAATCTAATTACATATTTACCATTCAAGAGTATACTCACTAACTGATAAGATACCAAATGAATAAAATAATATTTTTATCAAAATTGATATAATAGGATGAAATGAAACAAAATTTAAGTTTGAATACACCATACTTAGAAATATTAACACCATACTTTTGAATGTTTCCATCCATACTAGAAACATACCATGTTGTTCTATTGTAGAAGACTGCAAAAAATGTGGTTACCAAACCCAGTTATCCTTAAAGTGGGCATAAATTCAATTTAACTAGAAGTAACTAACAAATTCAAAAACACAACACATATTAGGATTTACTTGCTATCAAACATTATGAATTAGTTCTCAATACTAAGTGGATTGGAGAAAGACAAATTTAGCTTGCATAAACTGAATCACATTATGATAATCAACTAAGAGTAAATAGAATATAATAATAACATGCATTTTATGTGTTATATACTAAACTTATCCTCCTTTATCTATCTCCCCAAAAACTACTTGGTTCGTACCTAACTGAGTAGAAATATCCATTCTTGATTCTTTAGCCAACACCATATGATAGATACAACATTAACTGGTCTACCATTAGTCTACTTAAAGAGGATCGAGTAGGCAAGTCAATCTCTTAGATCCTCATCTCAGGTATATGAGATAGGCACAAACACCAAAACACATCACATATTGGAATATACATATCATGTTAGAACGTACACACTTCTTATGAAAAATTCCTCACATTCTATTCCCTATGGACATCGTCTTTAACAACAAAGGATATAGGTCTAGTATCACCCACCTCATGATGCACCACATAATCTTGGTTATCTAACCTTTAAGGTTTTGATCCACACTCTAGAATACTTATAATATACTCCTATTAATATTAAAATCTATATTATTTCACCAATATAGACCTTCATTGAGTAGATAAATGCATAAGTTCACATGTTACTTAATCCTTTAAAGAGGCATAAACTTGTTATTTATCATCCATATGTATACTCAAGAAATTAGTACACTATGTATTAGATTAGGATGTAACTAGTAATACCATAATAATTTATCATAGTATTTGAATAAATCATTTTTTAAATTAGCCAACATAGCTTTACCAAAATTCATGTACCATTTCTTGTAATTGTCACCAATGTGCCATTTTTCCAATATAAAATCTCTTTCTTGGGAGTTATCCTAAGTTAGTTTCTTATATGTTTATCAGTACATGTCGTTTCAATCACAACTTCAACTTTATCATCATTTATTCTCATTTAAGTATCATCATAAATATTCATAACTACATAAAATCCAACACAATCTGGAATGGATCATAACTTTTATTCTCTCAACATACACCCATCAATAATACTATGAGATAATTCATTTTTTTCATAGTATCCTTGATGGGTGTATGTTTTTTTTTTCTGACCAAAAAAACATACACCCATCAAGAATACTATGAAAAAAATGAATTATCTCATATGGATTTCGTTAAATGTAATCATATTTTGATAGATACACATTATAGCACTCCATTATGGTTCAAGACCGTATTCTTGTGAAACACATTAAACAAACATAAAGTTTATCTCTTTTACATGAACTCATTTCTACTGTTTTATTAATTTTTCAATGACATAATATAAATATTGTGGATTATTTTTATGTCTTTATTTCACATATCAGGGTTAAGCATGGATTGTGAACTCCACCTACTTTTTTTCTTGGGTTGTATTTCATTTTTGTCACTACCATCAACATATTCAATTTTTTATTCACTATCACTCTAGATACCAACCATTATCCATTTACGTAACACATAATTTTACTTTACAATTGATATACTTTGAAATATAAATTAGATGTGCCTCCCTCAAATTACTTATTTAAAAAAGTTAATAAGTAATACTTGTATGAATAGTATATATCGACTACTTGATATTCCAATTCAATCTACCCTTTTCCTTTCCCTTTCTTGCATTTAACTACTCATATTCTAGGCCATTCAGCCCCAGTTGCACTTTGGTGATTTAAAATATAAACTTCCATTGTATTTAACTTATCTAATTCAAGTAGAGTAGGTTAGTGTTACATATTCTCATATAATTTTGTATTTATGTGATAATATGGAGAAGGATATGCTTGTGAGTTATATCTTAATTCATTCCATAGAGGAATTAGGTTAAAATACCATGACAACAATTATTATCTTGAAATTCATATTTTGTGAATGTGATGTTTTCTTTTCAATTACATGACTTTATTTTGAGTGGGCTTAACCTCCTATTTTAAATTCCAAAAGTGGATTTCTGCGAATCCATGAAACTAGATGATTTAATTACATCACCATTATATTCCTCAATGCTTACTAATTTCACTAAGGGTACAAAGGTTTGGAATGATACTCTTAAATAAATACAATCCCTAATTTTAATATCGTGCAACACATTCATAGTAACAAACATGCATTGCCCCATTGACTCATTTAAGCCATTTTCACAACATTAACTCTAAAGAGAGTGATCTCCATTTAAAACCTTCTGTTGGACCTCAAAGACAAAAAATCATTTGTTCGCAAATACTCAATTTTAACTACTTATATATTGTACTTGATTCATCTTCACTCGATTTAAACTACACTTCTTTCATGTTCATTCAGTTTCCAAGTATCTTGTTCATTGAGTCTAATTGGCAATTATCACATAAAACATTTGGATACTTCATAGTTTATTCCTAAATGCTCCATTTCAGAGAACATGAATAGAAACAAGTAGGATTCACACTATTATGATCAAAATAGAATTTATTAAAATTACCAAATATTTCTTCAATTGATACCCAAAACTCATCAAAATGCAAGTAATTTGTCTCGTTAGTCACTAATTTGATACCACTATATTTTTATCATGTTTAAATCTTTGGAAATAGTTAAAACATTTAGCTCTATATTAAAATATATCTTGAAATTTGTCCTACTATCTAAGATTGAAGAACTTAACAATTCCACAAACATCATCATATTTATCTTCTTTCCACTTCATCTAGTCTAAACTCATGAAAGGTAAATAATAGATAACTAAAGTAGGTTTTTCATAGTTTAGGAGAGGGATACCAATACCAAATAGAAAATAAATAGAGGTGATGTATCAAAATATATTATTTCTATACATCTTCAATTATCACAGCCGAGCCTGTGTTTTTGATCACCTAGAACATTATGGATGTGTCTATTTTTGTAGAGAATACCATCTAACCACAATGTCTATTAAAATATACTTTTGGTTGCCTACTTTCATACAAAACAAATTCAGCCAACCCCAAGGTACGTTTCAAGTCACTAGTTGTGCCTTTGACCCATTTAGAGTGAATTAAAATAATCAATACCAAAGAACATCAAACCATATTAGCTTGTGTTTCTAAACATAAAATATGTTAGATATATGTTTACAAACCATCATTTTTCTAAGGATGCATTTTGTTTCTCATTTATAACTGCGACAAAAAGCTCTCAAAAGCTCCATGATCTTAACCTTAAAAACTATGTTTTTGTATCAAATGCTACTATTATTATTATTAATATATAACTTTTCATATAAAGGAAAATTTTCAAACCATAAAATTTTATTCTATCAAGGGTCTCATCATTAAGAACCATCCACAACAATTAATCATAATTCAACAAAAAATCTCAGTTTAACCCAAACTAGAATTTTTCCTTCACTAAACCCTAACTAGTTTCAACCAAAGCATGTTAATCACATATTAACAAGACTAAAATTTCTAAAAAAATATTATTGATTGTTAAATCTTAAAGTAAAGTTAAATAAGTTATGTATACAACTATCCAACTAATCGTTAATGACTTAACTAAGTTCAAACTGGGTCATTAAAACACAGACGAGGTGTGAAGAATTAAGTCCATCATGGAAAAGTTCCTAATGTCAAGTGATAAGTGGAAGGAATTCTTGAGACCAACCAACATAAATAATTTATCCTAGTGACACTCAGTAAATGTATCCAATAAAAACTAGAGATCCTAGTGGTACCCATTTTATGGGATTTTAGTTTCACAAATGATTTCTGTCACACTGTGAGTCATCTCTTATGGACCATTGTGGTGAGAAATAAAGGCCAGAAAGCCATGACACTCCACCTGAGTACCTTTAACATATGGAAATCTAGGTAAATTCTTTAAGCATGTCTTCTAGAATGACTTTATTCTGTAGTGGTGGTTTTAATTACCTTTCTTCCCAAATTAGCTCGTAATAGGATCAATAAGAGCCTAGAAATATAGTGTTTTCGTTAAATGCTCACTAGTAGAAAGCTTAACTGAAAAATTAATTTGACCTAGGTTCAATTAAGATATTAGAATGAGAATTCATGATTGAGTTTATATTAGTAGTAAATTGGCGCTCTAGAATCTTCCAAGGCCTAGATATTAGAATTTGAATAGAATGAAATGTATTGCTCTAAATACATAGATATACTTTTACTAATTAGAGACTTATGCTCCAAATTGTGTAATAATTTATCAAATTTAAAAATATGAAGTAGTGCAATATTTGGATTCTCGTGTCTTATCTAGCTGGGTGTCAAATTTCATCTTAGTTTAACTTGAATTTGACTCCTCAAATAATTAGGGAAGAATGTTAAAACACCTAAATGCTAAGTATTAATTTAAACTGTTCATTTTCAACTAATTAGGGAAAGAATATATATATTTAAAAAATCCTAAATGCTGAATATATAATTTAAATTATTCAATTTTTATAGTATGATGTTTTTTACCGCAAATTCTAGTTACTTTATTTCATATTGGAGTAGGGATCCTACGACCCATTTTTATCTTATAATGTGCCCAGTTTAATTGGACAATGTCACCATCATATCCTATCTTCGATTGGGAGACTGTATCTCATATGTAGTGTCATGGGTTTCCTATTTGTGCTTTCTCCCTCCTCCCTACATAATTCTTTAGATTGCTTCTCAATTTGATTACCTAAGCATTTTGCATCAATAAAACCTAGGAATGGCAATGGTGCTGTGAGAAAATTATATCTGTAGATAACTACACTAAATTTACAATACATAGCCAAACCAAGTGGTTATGATGTGCATATGGTTTTCAACTTTTAAATCCAATACAATTTGTTGCACTTATGGTTCTAGAGAAATATCATGAATAAGAACTACATCACAAATAGTTCTACATGAATATATATAAACATATGTAGAAGTTAGTTATTATTGTTTCTCATGTAGACTAGATATCTATTTTTGGACATCAATTAAAATTTAACCTACAATTTTGTATTGAAGTCATTTTGTTCAATTAGTGTATATATGATTGTCTATTTTGTACTGTTTGTAATTACACATGTGCCTCTTACATGTGAAAATATAACATAGATATAGTTTACTTTGGCATATGTTACACTTAATACTTATATTAGTATATTTTTCAAAAACATACAAAATCACTTATCTAATGGTGCAGAGAGAGTTGGGGTGACAAGATGAATCATCTAAGTGAATCTTTTTAATATTTTATTGATTTATTGCATGCATATATCAAAAAAAAATATTGCGATAATTAGAAAAGGAGAGATAATAATAGGAGAATGTAAAACTCTACAATCAACCAAGAGATCTAGTCCATGGGGGAACAAAGGGGCAATTTTGGAGCCCATGTATGGCATGGTTCTAGTTATGGAAAGGGTGGAAGAGGGTACATGGAAGACTACAATGACAACATGTTCTCGTCTGATAAATAATTTTTTAATGCAGACCAAGGAAGGAACCCAATCATAGTCTGCAATGCATAGATAAAATGAAGTTGTTATGAGCATCAAATATGTTTAGAGAGACATGGACACCATGATTGAGTTTGGTTTCCATTTAGTATCTTCATGTATATATGAAAAAAAAATGAGTCATGCAACATTTAAATAATATTAGAATTTACTTCAGTTATGGTGAGATGAGAGGCCAACCATCCTCAAGTCCTGAATGGAAATGATCATAGACATCAAATTCAAATTCATTATATCATTGACTTGATGCTTTTTATCCATTAAAGACATCATCAATCTGACACATCTTCTGAAATGACGCCTCCAACAACCACTATAGAAAAAAGTTTTAGGGATGCAACTGTTAAAACTTCCAGTCACCTTCTGTATTTTGGGATGATGATGAATTTTTCAATGTTGATCTGGATCATATCTATGTTGTCGACACCACTGGCCCATCTAAAACTCAAATCATAACAAATGCTAAATATATCCTTCACAAACCATGGTCATATGTTGTGTTGGTGAAGTTGATAGGCAGATTTGTGGGGTTCCTAACCGTACGTGATCATCTCAAACTCTTGTAGAAGCCATATTAATTTACCATGAACAACTTTGTTATGCAATTCTCTTGTGATCAAGACTATGGCAATTCCCTCAATGGTGGAATGTGGTCTATCTATGGGTGTTGTCTAATGGTTTGTCGGTGGACACTAAACTTTGTACCTTATGTAGTTTGCATCACACTTTAGTTATTTGGGCTCATGTCCTAGACTTCCTCTTCATTTGTATAACATTCTTTTGAAAGAATCATGGATATTTTTGGGAAACTATTCCACATTAATGATCATACTATGAAATGCATAAGAAGTTGTTTTGCAAGATTAGCTATTGAATTGACACTACAAAACTTGTTCAGCCTGTTGTGCTTAGTTCTGGGAGTGTTTACAAAGTGGAATCCAAATCACTTCAACTAATTTCCCTATATTGTGGCAAACTTACACACCATCAAGGTGATTTTTCTCAATATAATAGTCAGACTGCTTCACTAAAGGAGGATAGTTCATATAATATTGGTATGCATAGGGTTATAGATGAACAACAATGGGAAGTTCACTATGGGAGGAACATCCACTCATGAAGGATACAATGTGCTACTACAATAAATCCACCTACTCCTTCACAACTACATGTATCTACAAATAGATAGAAGCATGTGTTTGGGAACATATTTGAGACCCTTAATGACATGGATGCTTCTGTAGAAGAACCACAATGTACAACACAATTGGTTGATCTATCATATCCTACAGATAACATTGCCTGAAGTATGGAACCATAAGAGGAAGGACTTGTCAATCACCATACTTTCAAATGATATAACAAATGATGGTAATGTTGTAGTTCATGATAATAATCCCAATTTTCATATGATTGTTACCTCTATTGAAAAATATTAGCAAGGTGTAGTAAGCGCTCATACAATAGTGGAACCTGAGTTATATGAAGTTTTTCATCACATAGTCAAAAATCTACCCATGGGTATTACAATTGACACACAACAAATATCCCAATAATAGGCTCTAAATACTCTAATTCAGTTGGTTCCTGACCCTAATATACCTCCTTCCATTGCCCCAAGCTATAAAGTTAATGTTGGTAGGTAAATGAGAGGATCTAGTGTTAAGATGGAGGCCTTACCATATACGACTTGAAGCCAATCTTGGAATCTTACTTTTTCTCACTCGGGCCACCTTGATGAATAATAATATGTTTGTTACGATAGACACACTCTATTGGAGTGTTTAGTGTATTGGAAATGGCCTTACCCAAAATAGATTATTGGACATAGTCGGAGTACATAAACATGAATTAGTTGGTATCATTGAATCTCAACTTTCTAGTGAAGTTGGTAACACTATTATTCATTGTCCCAATTTCTCCTTCTCTCACTATGTGGGGGCACGGGTTTTTTAGGTGGCATTTGGTTACTAGGAAAATCGGGAGAGACTCATGTACAATTGGTTGAAAAGTCATCATCAATATTTGAATTGCCTCCTTAATAATCAATACTAATTACTATAGTATTTGACCATCCATATCCACAAATTCATTATTTCATATGGAATCATTTGCTTAGACTTGGTTCCATGGTCCATTTTTCATGAATAGTAATGGGTGACTTTAATGTTATGTTATCTCCAACTGATAAAAGTGGAAGTGACTCATTTCAATATTCTAACTCCCTTATCTTTCATGATTGCATAATGCAACTTGATCTACAAATTTGGGTTTTTCTTGTTATCCATTCACTTATAAGATCGATGCTTTACATAAACTCTTGACATAGTTATTTTAACTCCCACTTTCATTTATCTTCTCAACAATTCAAAGTTTTTCACTACTACGTACATTCAGATCATAACTTGATATTATTCTACAAGAATCCTCGACATACATACATAATATATATATATATATATATATATATATATATATATATATATATATATATATATATATATATATATATATATATAGAGTCAGGCTAGAATACACTCGAGTGTATAGATTATGCCGTACACCTCAATGGTGTTTGCCTATCTAGACCTTGTCTTTCTAAAATCCAATCCATTGATCTTCATGGTTACAATAATAATATGCCACATATAAAATTTGAGCTCATTTGGATGAGTGTAAGTCACTCATCCAAGGACAACAAAATCGATGCACAAAACTAATTTAAAATGCATGATTTTTACCTCCTTTAGATGCACGACCTATAAGTATCCAAATGAGCTAAAATTTATTATATAGTATGTTCTTAAGATATTTAAGAAGATCAACGGTTTAGAATTTTCAAAAAGTTACTACATCTTTAAAAATGACTGAGGTGTACGGTGCCTCTGGTACACTCGAGTGTACACTAGCCTGCCTCTCTCTCTCTCTCTCTATATATATATATATATATATATATATATATATATATATATATATATATATATATATATCTGTGTGTGTATGTATATCAAGACCCAATCTAGTTGGAACTCTGATGAATCCTTCAAAACACTACTATAATGCACTTGGCCTATGAAACTAGAGTTAGACAGTGCTCTCAATGCCATAAAAAGGATGTTATAGATTGGGATAGATGCTCAAGGCAAGAAACACAAATAGTTAAGCACAATTTACTTCTACAAATATGAACTATTTACATGGAATTGTAAAATAATTATTCAACTGTCTTGGACAATTACTGTTGTTAGAATTATTTTTATTTAGTTTATTATGTTATATGGGCCTAATTGTCCTGTCCCATTAGGGTTAAATTCGATCTTCCTTATACTTGCCTCCTTTCCTACAAAAATGAGAGGATTTTTCCTTCTATTGATAACACTTTTCATTAGCCTCTAATAAATTCATAATTATATTTTTTGTTTGCATCTTTTACATAATTTCTTATAAGTGTTTTTTTTATTCTCTAGTTTTATAGTGAATTTTCTTAGTTTAGTTTTTTATCTCTTTAAATTGGAGTTTTTATTAAATTTGCTTGGATTTTGTAGAAAAATGGCCCAATCGCTCTAAATCTCAAAAAGACCCAAGTATCATAGGCTTCAATTGCACATTCTACCTCCCACACTATCTAGTCAGTTGACTAACATCCTAGTCAGTCGATTGTCAAAAAGGATTGGTCAGTCCAAAAACTCTAATTGATCGAGTGACATTCTAGTCGACCGACTTATCAGGAAGACCCAATTAATCTCAAAATCGAGAAGGCTATTGAACAAGAATTGGTCAAGTATAGAAACTCCAATCGATCAACCTGGATCCCAGTCAACCGGCTTGCCAAAAAAGCCCAGTCAAAGTTAGAATCTAGAATGCTCACTATTACAGACAAAATGACCGATTGATTGTAAAAGATAGACTGCCACTCCAGCCGATCGAATCACTAACAAGATATAGTCAAGCTCCATATCGAGAAGGCTCATTATTATAGTCAAACCCATCTAAGATCCAAAGCATGTAGGCCAATCAATTGACTGGACTCACAGTCGACCGACTGGTGTCATAGACCAAGTTTACCCAGTCACTACTAGAAATGTTTTTAGGATTTGAATGTCCATTTCCCTCCTATAAAAGGAGGGGGAGTCCAAGCACATGTGGATATTCAGACAATCTATCTTTTGATAGTCCATCTTTTACACTTCATTATCAGTCGAATTAGAGAACCCATGGAGAGTACGGATCAAGGAGGGAGAAAAAGGAGTTGATGTCATCCTCAGTAAGATAGATTCATTGTTGCATCTTGGCAACATGACTCTTTATATCCCTATCCTTACTTTTGTATCTATTTCTATTATGTTTGTGTAGTTTCTCTACTGGGGTGTGAGGAGTAGCTCCATAGCATGTTCTTTACTTTAATTGTATTTATCTTCAATGTTTGAGTGGTTACATGTTTTCCACTCATTTTGCACTTGTTCTTGGGTTAGATAGATTATATTCTTTGTAGGGTAATGAGATCACCTAGTCCCAACAAGAATGAACCCATAATCTCCTAACGAGACCCATTGATGGAGTCTAAGGTCCTTTTATTCAATTATCTTATTTGTTATAACTTATGGTGACAAGACCACACGATCCATAAGTTCAAACAACAGAATGGAAATCACATTTTCTTGATGAAACCACATGATAGAATTTTGTTGGACGGTTGGAGGAGGATCCTTAAACATCCAGACCCCATGTTTGAGAGAAGTTCCACCCTTGTGAGATTTGTGCTCCATAAAGACACAAATCTAGATGTACTATTTAGTCAATAACATTAAGGAGTTTAATTAGTTTATGCAAGAACATGGTCTATGGTGGTAATTCCCTAGAACCCCAATATCTCTCATCATTAATCAATCTAAAACCCAATTAGCTAGTTTTATTTCTGCACTTTCAAGTCACATGTTATCTTTAACCAATCTCAACAAACCAAACTTAAATATGATCCATAACACATGTTAGCTTTAACCAATCTCAACAAACCAAACTTAAATATGATCCATAACAATCGGTTAAAATATAAAATCTTAGAATGTTGCCCTAAAGGATCAATACCTTTCTATACTCAAATCATATTTCTTATTTGCAAATGAGTTGATATACATTAAAATGTTAAACTTTAAGAATCTTATTTTCTATATGGTACCAGAGCATCAATCCTAACCTAGGGAGAAAAGGAGAGAGCCTCTGCCTATGAGTGGCCTATGTCTCTTCTTGTCTTGGCTGTCAACCATGCATCAGATGGGGCTCCATGGTTGTCTCCACTATTGTTATTCTATAAAAATCCAATCATTTTGTTGGCGCTCTCTTTCTTGATACCATCACCTATGTTTATCTACCTCCCACATTGAGTCTAGTTGTCTCTTCCCCATATCCTCCTCGTTTCCATCCTATACATTGACTTCAACAAATCCCATTATATCTAGTTACTTCTCCCAATATATCCATTCCATCGAGATTCCCAAAGGAATTGGTGGTCTTCCTTCCAATCCAAGCATCATAGTAGCAACAATACTACTACACACTACCCTGACAGCCTCAAACCGACTGTCATCACACTAATCCCTTTATCCGGTTCCTTATAGGTTTCTTCATCATGCTTGGGAATTATTGCGATCATCTTCTGGATCATACTATGTCCTGTCCCCTGAATCATACTATGTCCAGTCCCCTTGAAGGCTTACGTTGACTTGGCCACCCTCTCTTACTTCAACCTCACACAAGGGAACCAAATCAAATAAGGATGATGATATCATCTACAACCCCTACCTCATGGATGCATACTATGTTACAACATCTATTTCTTTCATGGCTGTTTGCCCACAATTTCACTTCATGTCACTTTTTCTAAATTCTCGATGATTCCAATACTTCTCAATTCTACTTCCAATCTTGCAAAAGAAGACATACATCCATGTACACAATATGCCTATTGCTAATTGGATCTGTAGTCATATTGTTTGTGACCAAATACATAAAGGCTATACAAATATCCTTTTTGGGTTGTAAAAAGATATATTTAATTTTCTATGTGCATCTGGATAATTAGGTCTTGTAGCACATTCACTCACGTTGTCGATTATATCTATGGCATGTTGTAAAACAAAAAATGTCATGCTAGTTTATAAAGCACAAAAGAGGGACTTTGTGCTATTATGTTTCTTCCTCTCCTTTGACATTAACCCTACTACCCCTCATGTGTGCATCCCTTTCCATGTACAGGGGCTATTGTCTCTTTTTTGCACCAATTACTCATTCAATTCATATTTGATGTATAGGGATAGAGTGTAGAGGGAGAATGTACGAAGAGGGGGTATGAGGAGAAAGAGTATGAGAGAGACTATATGTATCATATTACACTATTTAGATCTCCATGGAACTTCTTGTTCTTCAGCACATCCATCTTCTGATTTATTTGTGGCACTTCATTCCCACTAAGAATCATGCTTCTAGTACATCAGTGGTGTATATCTTTCATAGTGACATTTTCCTTCTTTATTCTTCTAGTGCATCATTGGTGTATCTCTTACCCAATGTCATTGTGCTTCTTCATGTTCATGCCACGATATGCATGCATGTTGGCTATTTAAGCTCACTTATTCCAGTTGGCCACCACTTTCATGCATGTTTAAGGATCTTAATACAATATTGACACATGTTATGACATAGCTTGTTGCACTTATTCCAACTTCTTATTCCCTTTGGTGCTAGTCTGTGATGATCCTGCTACATTTCATAAGATGGATGGTTATTTTTCAGAAGCTTGTCAATTTCAAGCCTATAATACTATACCTACATGATTGATGATTTGTATAGTTTTAATATTCACTGAGCTATTTTATTCATGCCTTCTCAAAGATGCATCTACAAAGATGGTTCTTCTGGTGATCTATCTGGGATTCCCTTGATGATTTCTTTCATTCCAATGAAGCCTCTGAGAGTCCCACTCCATATGGATCCAGTTGGTTGTCATCATCACCTCATCATATCTTTTGTTTTAAGATACCTCTACTGCTACATCATTGGACATGTTTAATGTGCTTATTTCAATCACACATTTCTTTCTAGGGAATATGGAGTAGTCATGGTGTTCTGGATGTTAGTTTCATATTGATAGTGATGCCTTGAATATGCACTTCATAAGATCTTCTCTAAAGCTTAAGTATATCCAACATGCAGGACATAACTTCAAAGGTCGCACCATCAAATTATTTTTGGAGAGTAGTGTTTAAGGGGGAGTAAAAATCTTGTATGGCGAGTGACATTCTTTATTTCCATTTGTAGCATCTTATAGTTGAGTCTTTTATTTCCAATCTTGTTATGTGTTTCACCCATACTCCATCTTGAAGGGAAGTGTTAGAATTATTGTTATTTAGTTTATTATATTATATGGGCCTAATTGTCTTGGCCCGTTAGGGTTAAGTTTTGATTCGTCATACTTGCCTCCTTTCCTATATATAGGAATGGAGTTTACTATCTATTGATAAGTAAATATGTCATTAGCTTCTCCTCTTAATTCTAAGGGCACGTATGATATCAAATAAAAGGCCACATCACTTGGCTTAAAGATGGAGATGCCAACAATTTATGCTTATGTCAAGTCTCTATGATAAAAAAATAATGTATCTTCCTTATTATATGATAATAGCATCTAGATATTGGACATAGCACAATTTAAGCATATCATATTATAATATTTTATCACAAGATCAGAATCAACATAGATTCTTTCACATGAAATAAATTCTCAATAGAGAGAGACACTGTGTAGGCAAATTTGTCGATACGACCAAGAAAGAGAGAGGGAATTTAGTTGATTTCTCAATATGATGAATAAGGATTCAACATACATAAAGATAGAGAAAAATGAAGTGTTTGCTTAGTATAAATCATAAAGAGACACATCATACCTCACATGGGTCCCTCAGGCTTCCCCTTCCCCCCTCAACCCCCACCACAAACATCAGTTGTCACAATTCACTTATGAGTTTGTTCCTTATGAACACCAGCTATAATGATCCTTGTTAATGATAATGTTTCATCTAAATCTCAATCTAATATTATTTCTCAATTGCCTACTAAGTTGGAAATATTGTCAACTCTCAAAACCATGGGCACGAACAAGGTTGTTGGTCCTAATGGGTTGATTTGGAATTAATGCTCAACGACTATAACATTATTAGAACAATAGTCATTTGAAGATGCCTTGCAAGGTTTTCCTGTTCCTACAAACCTCTATAATGTTGTTATGGTTTTTATTCCTAACATACCAAATCCATGAATGTGCTACCATTTCAAACCTTCTTTGTAAATAATGTCGATCTAGTGATCAATCTAGTTTCGTTCCTTGATTAAGGATTATTGACAACATTATACTAGTTCAAGAATTAATACACAACATGCGACGACCAAATAGTTATCCAACTATGGAAGTAAATATTGATTTGGAAAAGGCTTACAATCGTATGCCATAGAAATTCATTCCACAGAAAATTACTAAATCTAGTTTACCCTCAATTAGTATTAACCATATCATGAATTCTTTGTGGGGGAAGAATTAATATAGTTTGGAATAGAGAAAAATTGAAGATTTAAGTCTTTTTGATGTCATTAGAAAGGTGGTCTCTTATCACCATAACTTTTGTCAAGTGCTTAAATTGTCTAAGTTCAATAATTGATAATGTAGTTCTGGATGATACATGGAAATATATGAAACTTTCACAGTAACAATGTCCATTTTCACATGTAGAATTCACTTATGATATCAACTTGTTCCCAAAAGTAAGTCCCAATCATATAAATATCATTATGTAGTACTTTGATCTCTTCAATAATGCATCTGGACAATCCATTTATGTCGAAAATGGTGTCATTTATTTTTTGCCCTCTATTCCACACTCTATCCAACAACATATTTGTTAAGAAAAGGTATGATATCTATTACCAACCTTAGAACGTACTTGGGTTTTCTAATTATACTTGGATGATTTACTTAGAGTACCTATGAGTATATCAATGGCAAAGTTCAAACTCAGATTTCAAGTTGGGAAGCATGCATGTTAGTTGTGTGTGCAAGTTTGAAATTTATAACTCAAGAACTACCCCACCAGTATACATGTGCGTTCGAGTTCATCCAAGGAGCAAGGGTTTGTTAGGAACAAGAGTATTGAACTTCAACAATCTAGATTTGTTTAGCAAGAGAGGTTTTGTATAGTTAACTAAGCAATCAAAAGAAAACAAACTAGAACATATATCACTTGTATTAAGGATGAAATTGGATTGGGGATTCTTGAGAATAAGGTTTCACATCCATATCATAACATGGAGAACAACGACGATCGGAAATACTAGAGATGACACAATGGAGGTTTGTATCCTACATTCACCTCCTTGTAGTATAGAAAAATTCTGACTTCGTATACCACTGTCGTGGATATACTAAGTTCCAGACTACAAACCTTTACCCCCTATACATCTTAGCCACTCCTGTGGTCAAGGTAGTGTAGTTAAAGTACATATCCTTACTCTTATACAAAGAGAAAAAATCAAACATACAAAGTGGACAACAAATCATGTAAGAAAAAGTAAACACTGATGAACCTTAGAACACTGAAACAACTAGTATTATATATGAAATTCATGTTTAATAATGCTATGATAGGGGAGTTACTCCCCCATGCCCAAGAAAAGGATATATAATCATCTATGGCTATAGAAAGTAGATACAAGTAGTAGAAAGTAGTGATAGACATCATAAGAGAAGGAAATAAACTTGGATGTCTATGGAAGAAGTAAGATAGAGTTGGAACTCTGGTCAAGGAGTCACAAATCTATCCTTACTACTGGAAACTCTCCAAAAAGCTTCCCTTTAGAGTGGAGAGAAGAGAATGGTGGAGATCCCTGCTATCATTGTTGGAGAAGAAGGAAGAAGAATAATTTTCCCTCCCGGGAAACCAGCTTTTCTCCCCTTGGATGCCTCCAACTTCTCCTCCGTGTTCCTTGCTCGAGTTCCCCTCTAAATGGTCCAAAATGTGTCGTGGTAACTGTCTCAAGATGGCTTTGGTTGTATATATAAGTGTGAGGTAGTTAAATTCACATTTGAGTGAAATACATAGGTCACACAGTGTGTTGGATGTCCAACACAACATGTTTGATGCAATAACTGAAGCCTAATCCAAGTTCTGTAAAGTTGCACAACGTGTCTTAATTTATACACATAGTGTTGTTGCAATTCAGGGAGTTGTGGATTCAAGTTCTGGACTGGGACACAACATGTCTAAATTTAGACACGGCGTGTCTGCTCTGGATATGACGTGTTGTTTTCTGGACATGACGTGTCACTGTCAGTTTCAAAAACATCGATTTTCTAAATGTCTAGATGATTGGTGAATCTGTTGATGGATGATATGATTGTATTTTCACCCCATTTTGATTCTAAAATGTGGTACCTACAATCCAAACCATAGATCAAGTAAAGATAACAATAAACTCAAAAATATAGCATGATTAAGAGTGATTATTTGGTGAACATGACTTTGAAATGCAACCAAAAGTGGTCCAAAAGATGATATAAAATACGCACATCAAACCCCCCTAAGATTAAACCATTGCTTGTCCTCAAGCAAAAAGAGCATAGAAACACAAATGAAGGAATTGTCAAGTTTGTACATAGATCAAAAGAAATGAAAGATATGTATAAGACCAAACCAACCAGGATCAATAGGTTTATATTCATAGCCATCAATTCAACTTAAACTCCCAAAAAAGAGATTTTTAGTTCAGCAGGGGTGGTTACAATTAAATGAATCAATCAATTAAACAACACTAAGTAGAATTTGGATGACCAAACCAAACAATTAGTGGATGTGCAACTCAAAATTTCAACTATTAAGGATACAAATGATGAAATCTTTGTTAAAACTAACAATTTTATTTGTACTCTCATTCTTTCCCAAAAATGATATGACAATGGATTATGGGTTCCAACACTCAACTATTAATGTAGGCTTATGCACACATGGAGTGTCAGTTGGGGTATTTTACCCCTTTTAAGACATACCATCTAACCATCGTGGCTAGATCAGACTTACACTAGGCTAGCATGATATGTGGCCCATTTAGCCATATTTTATGGGGCATGTGGGTGAAATAAGACAAAAGAAATGTTAAACCTTTTCCACAACATAGGAGAGTCAACTAAATTGCAACATTATCTAGATTTCATTCATTTGTTTTGAAAATTCTTCACTGAAAGAGTGTTTGAAAATGCACTTAGAGCTTGGCAAGGGCATACCGTAATGTTGTAAAGTTGATTTACTCACATAAATTGAAACGATTACATGTTTTAAGCAATCAAGGATGTGAAAGATGAATGTTCGGGCTAGAAGCATAAACTAGAGTTAAGCACATGTTGATGGCCAAAAGGTTTCATTTGATTAATGCATGCCTTTTACAATTTCTACAATTGATATTTCTAACTATAAGAGGACAATCATTTAATCATAGGAGTTCAATCCACATACAGAAGATAAGCCTCATATCATACTAGATTTGCCACAAGAATAGCAGAACTAAAAACAAAAACTAAGAAAATGATGAATAAATGAAAATCAAACTACACTACACTACACTACCGCTCGGTTGCCCCCCCCAAGATTGAAAGCAACAATGTCCTCACTGCATATAACAAACAAGAGGTTTTCAATCGGATGCCTATCATGGTGAATGATCAAGAGGGAGGTCAAGTGCTTTGATTTGAGGCTGGAAATTGTTGTACCATAGATCTACACCTCTTTGTTAATGTATTGTTAATTTGTGACAAAGATATACACTTGTGATTTGTAATAGGAATAGGCTTATGGGCATATGTGTTGTTTGTCCCTTCTTTCACTTCTTCAAAATAACCAAAATTGGAGTAAAAAAGAATGTTGTCATTACCAAGCCTTGTATCAAAGATGTGTTGTAAGGGGACACTTGGCTTGTTTGAAAAATTATGTTTTAGAGCATATGCATATTTCTTCCTTTGAGCTTCAACAACATTTCCTATGTTGGAGTCAACAACTTCATATAATATTGTATTCGATGGTGAAGAAGATTCTCCTATGGTAGCTCCACTCTTCAAAGTAACTGACATGAATGTCTCCCTTGAATCTATATGTCACTGATTAGGCAAGGAACCAGAGGGTGTTTTTTGATTGAGAAGGGCTTTTCAAGCAATTTGATTCTCCAACATCCTAGTATGAGTGGCAATTCCATCCACCTTAGAAGAAAGTTGTGAAATAGCATCCTTTAGAAGCTCCCTTTGATGGTGAAGCACATCATTTTGATTAATTTGAGTTGAGACAAAGGTCTCAAGCATGGACACCAAACTTGGCTTGGGATGCAAATGTTGTTGTTGCTGGATGAAATTGCATTGACATTGTTGTTGAGCTCCGGTATCTCTTCAAATTGTGATGGTGTGGCAAAACATGAAGAAGGAATATGTCCCACTACTCCACGTGCATCACAAATTACTTCAGTGGCTTGCTTTCCAAAAAAAGAGCTTGAAGAAGAAGGTTGGTTTCTCTAGTTAGGACTCCATTGACAATGATTAAGGACCATGTCTTCAATAATGGCATAAGCATCCCTGTATTATTTGTTCATTAAAGCACCATTTTCAACATCATCATTAGATATCCTTGTATAGTAGAATAAGCCATTATAGAAAGTTTGCAATAGAAGCCAATTTCTCAAACCACAGTGTGGACAAAGATGTTGATGGTATTAGAACCTTTCTCATGTTTCATACAAGGTATCTCCATCCCTTTGTGAAAAATTAATGAGCTGACTCCTCATCGGTGAAGTCTTACTTGGTGGAAAATATTTGGCTAAGAAAACTTTGAGGAGTTCCTCCCAACTATTGATGGAGCTTCTTGGAAAATAATAGAGCCACACCTTGGCTCTATCTCTCAAAGAGAAGGGAAAAGAAGAAGATAAACTACATCAGTGGGAACACCATCTATCTTGATAGTGCTTAGCAATTGCATAAATTCAGAAATGTCGAGGTTTGAATCCCCATTGGCGTCCCTCCAAACTGGTTCTGCTGTATCATTTGTATAGTTGTGGTGTTGATAGAAAAGATATTTGACTCAAGTTTTGGGATAGTGATAGCCCCATCAATTTTTGTAATAGCTGGAATAATGAAGTCCTTTAGGGGACGATCATCATCCATGATTTGTTCTTCTTGTTGGGATGGTGTGGATGGTGGTGAAGATGTTGGTTATGATGATTCTGAGTCCTCCAAAATTGATTGAGGTTCACTCCTCCTTACTTTTTAAAGGTTGCTAATAGAGTGCTCAATTTCAGGGTCTAGAAATGTGGAAGGTTCAAGACCCCTTTTTGATTGCCTCATATTGTCCTACAAATAAAAAAAGGTGAGTGAAGTACAAAAATGAGAATGGAAGATACAAAAATATGATAATGATGATGATCACATTGAAAGATAGGATATGACATGTGGTGGTTTGATCTAGTATCACTTACAATTCAACACTTCTTACTCTTGAAAAATAACAACTGCGCCATAAACTTGTTATCTATGTGCGCAAGTTTTAAATTTATAACTTGAGCACTACCCCGCAAGTATACAGGTGTGTGTAGTATGTTTGAGATCATCCAAGGCGCAAGGGTTTGTTATGAGAAAGAGTATTGGACTTCAACAATCTAACTTTTTAACATGAGAGGTTTTGTTTAGTTAACTAAGAAATCAAAAGGAAACGAACTAGATCAAAAATTACTTTTATTATGGATCAAATTGAATTGGGGATTCTTGAGAATAAGGTTCACATCCATATCATAACATGTACAACAACGATGATCGAAAATTCTAGAAATGACACAAGGGAGGTTTGTATCCTACACCCACCGCCTGGTAGTGTAGAATAATCCTAACTTTATATGCCACTCTTGTGGATATACTAAGGTTCAGACTACACACCTTTTCTCTCCTACACATCCCAGACACTCTCGTGGAAATGTAGTGCAGATAAGGCACATCTCCTTACTCTTATGCATATCTTTGCAGATTATACAAAGAGCATAAATCAAACATACAAAGTGGCCAACAAAGCACGTAAGAAGAAGTAAACATTGATGAACCTTAGAGTAGTAAAACAACTATAATTATATATGAAACTCATGTTCAACAATGTTATGACATGGGTGTTACTCCCCTATGGCCAATAAAAGGATATCTACTTGCCCATGGCTGAAGAAAGTAGATACAAGCAGTAGAAAGCAATTCTAGACATCACAATATAAGGAAACAAACTTGGATGTCTGTGGAAGAAGTAAGATAGAGTTGAACTCTATTCAAGGAGTAACAAATCTATCCTTGTTTCTAGAAACTCTCCAGAAAGCTTCCCTCAGGAGTGGAGAGAAGAGAACAGTGGAGATCCCTACTACAACTGTTGGAGAAGAAAGAAGAAGAAGAAGTTTTCCTTTTGAGAAACCACCTTTTCTCCTCCTTGGATGCCTCCAACTTCCTCCTCCTTGTTCATTACTCAAGCCCCCTCCAAATGGTCCAAAATATTTCACAATAACTTCCCCAAGATTGCTTGGGGTCGTATATATAAGTGTGAGGTAGTTAAATTCGTGTTTGAGTGAAATATGCAGGTCACACGACGTGTTGGATGGCTGACACGACGTGTTTGATGCGATAACTGAAGCCTGATCCAAGTTCTAGAAAGTCACATGACTTGTCTTAATTTAGACATGATGTGTTGCTGCAATTTAGGGAGTTGTGGATTCAATTTTTGGACTGGGACACGACATGTCTAAATTTAAACACGACATGTCTACTCTGGACATGGCGTGTTGTTTTCTAGACACAGTGTGTCATTGTCAGTTTCAACAACATTAATTTTTTGAATGTCTAGATAATTAAGGAATGTGTTGATGGATGATACGATGGTGTTTTCACCCCATTTTAATGACAAAATATAGTACCTACAATCCAAACCATAGGGAAAATAAAGTTAACAATAAAGTGGAAAGTCTAATGTGATTAAGAGTGATTATTGGGTGAAAAGGATATGTAAATGCAACCAAAAGTGGTCCAGATGATACAAAATACGCACATCAATGCACTCTTAGCATGTCAAATTTATCGCGCTAAAAGAGTTCTTACATCTGTCCTCACATATTCCATGCATACAGCTGTACTACCTATATCTTTGTGTACAAATTGGATGCCATGATTCAAAGATTCATCTAGCAGTGTGGTCTCTAATAGTCTTCTTTATCATTTGTTGCATGGGAGTAGCTTACTACATCTAATGAACAAGGTGGCATAGGGTTATTTTCATTGTATGAATGACATTTGGCTTTACTTATGAGGTTTTCATGGGAATTTCTTACAAGGAGGAAAACTTCATGGGTTGAGGGTATTAAACAAAAGTACAAATTCTTCAGACCACATTAAGGTCACTGTATCGCATCATATTGGAGAGCAGTATATTGTTTGCAAGATTTGGCTCTACACCATAGTTCAAAAGTTATAGGAAATGGTGACCATACTTTGATGTGATATATAATTGGATTACTGAAACACCGAATCAATGGACAACATTAGTTCATCCAGTACCTGATGGTCTAAAAGATTTGTAAGTTGCTTCAATGATAGCTACACCAAGTAATTAGTATATATATTTTAGATATTTTAATTTCCCTTCTAAACTACAAATAAAATTTTGAGCTTGCCTTGTCCTCATCCTTCATAATTTAATGAAATGTGGTCATGGTTTCTATCATCAAATGGAAGATTCACTACCTCTTCATCCTAAGTTCTATTTATAATTGATAAATCAAGAAAAGTGGCCAATTGGTCATTTTTAATAATGTAGTCTCTTGTGCTGATAGGCTCACACATTTTGTACTTCTCATGGGTGCAAATCTATCTACTATCATCTACAACGTTGACACTATCCGGTTACAAAGTCCAGTAAATACTATTAATAGATGGAAACATCCACCTAGAATGTAATCCACTATCACACTGAGATATGAATCTAACTTATGACATGGATTACATGTTCATTCTCAAAAGTGGGTTTGTCCAATAGAACTTGTTCTCTATCATGTACTCATGTATATTAAATGAGACAATATCAAGAGTAAATAGACACAATCATCGTTCAACTACATAGTAGCCTTATGTATTATTGTTATCCTATAATATCTGCAATAATAACTCACTAGGGACATATCAAGAAAGAATAATCTTTAGTATGCATATGATCTATTGTTCATGTCCTCAATCCAAATGAAACATCATCAAGTAAAAACATTCTTACAACACTATTACATTTATTCATTTATCATAGTATTGAAACACACATAATCCCCTATAATAGTCATCACATGATGACTCTCAAAGCATACAACCAATAGTTTTCCACTTATACTAGAGTCAATCATTCATGAATCGAGTTACAAGTGATATACCATGAGCATCATGTTTATGTTGTGTAAGTGCTTTTGTCAAGGGATCAACAACATTACTTTCAGTTAGTACTCTACAAATCTTTACCTCTCCTTGTTGTGTGATATCTCATATGAGATGGTATCATTGTCAATGTAATTTGAAAGTTGTTCCAATATGGGTTCTTTAGCATGTGCAAGGGCTCCTTTGTTGTCATAGCAATTCTCTACTTTGTCCTTAATGGTTCAAACCACCCCAAGTTCACTAGTGAACTTCTTGATCCATATTGCTTCCCTTGTTGCATTGGATGTGGAAATGTACTTGGCTTCTATTATAAGCCAATCACTGTCTCTTGCTTAAAACTCTTACATCTTACAACTCTGTTGTTGAGGCAAAATATAAATCCTATTTGTGATTAGCAATTGTCCTTGTCGGTTTGGAATCTTGAACTAGTGTAGCAATTTACAACTAACTCTTCTTCACTTCAATATATTAAGAATTGATCATGTGTTCTTCCCAAGTAATTTAAGATATTTTTCATATTAAATTAATAACCTTCATCGAGATTTGATTGGATTCTTCTTTTCATGCTCAAAGAATATAAGACATGAGGGCATGTACATAACAATGCATACATGATAGATCAAGTTGAATATGTGTACTGAATATTAATCAAGTGTGGTTTCTCTTCCAAAGATCTGGGACATTAAGATTTAGAGTGACTTATTTCATGAGACATGGGTAAGTTTTTTCGCTTAGATTCCAACATGCTGACCTTGTAAGTACTTTGTCAATGTAGGTACTCTGGCTTAGGCTAGGAAGCCTTCTATATCTATCCCTATAGATCTTGATTCCTACAATATATGATTTTTCAACTAAGTCCTTCAAGAATAAGAAAGTCTTACACAATTGTAGAGTGGATATATCATTTCCATGAATAACATGTCATCCAAATATAATATGAGAATCAAAATTATGCTTATACTAACATTCTTGTAAGCTCGGCATTCATCTTAATTTGTGATAAATAAAAATTCTTTGACTATCTCGTCAAAATAGATATTACAACTTCTAGATTCTTACTTCAATTCATTTTTTATGTCATGTAGAGTTTATTGGATTCATTAGGAGCAATGAAACCTTGGGGTTGTGTCATGTACACATCCATGAAAATACTTCTATTCAGGATAGTAGTTTTAACATCTATTTTCCAAATAATATAGTCATCATAAGTTGCAATAGCAAGCACGATCCTGATGGATTCAACCATGGAAATTGGTGAAAAAGGTTTTAGTTGGATTTTTAGAAAGGGCGTGTAGGGGAATAATAAAAGTGTCTTCCCTTACTACCCAAGCTTTTGGATCTGTCTTAGGTATAAAATATCAGTGAATCATATACATAAGAGGCAATAAAGGTGATACCTTTATGCACACTACTTTTCCAACAAGTAGATGTGTCTTATGCTGATGAAGAAGTTAATGATGATGATTGTGAGTCCTCCAAAACTGATTGAGGTTCACTCTTTTTTTTAAGGTTTCAAATAGAGTGCACAATTTTGGGGTCTAGAAATGTGGAAGGTTCAAGACCCCTTTTTAATCGCCTCGTTTTGTCCAATAAATAAAAGAGGCGAGTGAAGTACAAATTGAGAATGGAAGATATAAAAATATGATAATGATGATGATCATGATGAAAGGTAGGATATGACATGTGGTGGTGTGATCTAGTATCACTTATAATTCAACACTTCTTACTCTAAAAAAATAACAATGGCGCCAAAAACTTGTTAGCTACGTGCGCAAGTTTTAAATTTATAACTCGAGCACTATCTCGCAAGTATACATGTGTGTAGTATGCTCGATATCATCCAAGGCACAAGGGTTTGTTAGGCACAAGAGTATTGGAATTCAACAATCTAACTTTTTAACATGATAGATTTTGTTTGGTTAACTAAGAAATCAAAAGGAAATGAACAAGAATAAAAATTACTTCTATTAAGGGTCAAATTGGATTGGGGATTCTTGAGAATAAGGTTTCACATACATATCATAACATGAAGAACAACGATGATCGACCATGCTAGAAATGACACAAGGGAGGTTTGTATCCTACATACACCTCTTGGTAGTGTAGAACAGTCCTAACTTTGTATACCACTCTTGTGGATATACTAAGTTTCATATTACAAACCTTTGATCCCCTACACATCCCAACCACTCTGGTGGTCAAGGTAGTGTAGCTAAAGCACATCTCCTTACTCTTATGCATATCTTCCCAGATTATACAAAGAACATAAATCAAACATATGAAGTGGCCAACAAAGCATGTAAGAAGAATTAAACACTGATGAACCTTAGAACAGTGAAAGAACTAGCATTATATATGAAAGTCATGTTCAACAATGTTATGACATGGGCGTTACTCCCCCATGCCCAAGAAAAGGAGATCTACTCATCCATGGCTGAATAAAGTAGATACAAGCAGTAGAAAGTAGTTCTCGACATCATAATATAAGGAAACAAACTTGGATGTCCATGGAAGAAGTAAGATAGAGTTGAAACTCCAGTCAAGGAGTCACAAATCCATCCTTGTTGCTGGAAACTCTCCAGAAAGCTTCCCGCCACAGTGGAGAGAAGAGAACAGTGGATATCCCTACTACAATTGTTGGAGAAGAAATAAGAAGTAGAAGTTTTCCTTTCGGGAAACCACCTTTTCTCCCCTTGGACGCCTCCAAGTTCTCCTCCCCATTCCTTGTTTGAGTCCCCCTCTAAATGGCCCAAAATATTTCACGATAATTGTCGCAAGATGGCTTGGGGTCATATATATAAGTGTGAGGTAAGTAAATTCATGTTTGAGTGAAATCTGCATGTCACATGACGTGTTGGATGGCCAACACAGTGTATTAGATGCGATAACTGAAGCCTGATCCAAGTTATAGAAAGTCACATGACTTGTCTTAATTTAAACACGACATGTTGCTACAATTCAGGGAATTGTGGATTCAAGTTCTGAACTGGGACACGACGTGTCTAAATTTAAACACGATGTGACTGCTTTAGACACAACATGTTGTTTTCTAGACACGACGTGTCATTGTCAGTTTTAACAACATTGATTTTCTAAATGTCTAGATGATTAGGGAATGTGTTGATGGATGATATGATGGTGTTTTCACCCCCATTTTGATGCCAAAATATGGTACCTACAATCCAAACCATAGATCAAGTAAAGATAATAATAAAGTGGAAACTCTAACATGATTAAGAGTGATTATTGGGTGAAAATGATTTGTAAATGCAACCAATAATGGTCTAGATGATACAAAATACACACATCAATGCACTCTTAGCATGTTAGATTTGTCACACTAAAAGTGTTCTTACATCTGACCCCGCATATTCCATGCATACGTCTGTACTACCAATATCTTTATGTAAAAATCGGATGTCATAATTCAAAGATTCATCTAGCAGTGTGGTCTCCAATAGTCTTCTTTATCATTCGTTGCCTGGGAGCAGCTTACTACATCTAATGAACAAGGTGGCAGAGGGTGATTTTCAATGTGTGAATAACATTTGGCTTTACTTATGAAGTTTTCATGGGAATTTCTTACTAGGAGGAAGACTTCATGGGTTGAGGATATTAAACAAAAGTATAAATTCTTCAGACCACATTTAGCTTACTGTATCACATCAAACTAGAGAGCAGTATATTGTTTGCAAGATTTGGCTCTACAACATAGTTCAAAAGTTATAGGAAATGGTGACCATACCTCGATGTGATATATAATTGCATACCTGAAACAACGAATCAATGGACAACATTAGTTAATCAAGTACCAGATGGTTTAAATGATCTATAAGGTGCTTCAATGATAGCTACACCAAGTAATTAGTATGTATACTTCATATACTTTTATTTCCCTTCCGAACTACAAATAAAATTTTGAGCTTGCCTTGTTCTCATCCTTCATATATTGATGAAATGTGGTCATGGTTTCTATCATAAAATTGAAGATTCACTACCTCTTCATCCTAAGTTCTATATATGATTGATAAATCAAGAAAAGTGGCCACTTGATCATTTTTAATAATGTAGTCTCCTGTGTCGATAGGCTCACTAATTTTGTACGTCTCATGGATGCAAATCTATCTACTATCTTATACAATGTTGACACTACCTAGTTACAAAGTCCAGTAAATACTAGCAATAGATGGAAACATCCACTTAGGATGTGATTCATAGTTGCCACTGTTACATTGAGACATGAATCTAACTTACGACATGGCTTGCATGTTCATTCTCAAAAGTGGGTTTGTCCAATAGAACTTGTTCTCTACAATGTACTCATGCATATTAAATGAGACAATATCAAGATGAAAGAGACATAATCATCATTCAACTACACAGTAGCCTTATGCATTATTATTGTCCCATAATATCTGCAATAATAGCTCACTAGGGACATATCAAGAATGAATACTCTGTAGTATGCATATGATCTAATGTTCAGGTCCTCAACCCAAACCAAACATCATCAAGACAGAACATTCTTACTACACTATTACATTTATTCATTGTCTTAATATTGAAACAAACTTAATCCCTTATAACAATCATCACATGATGACTCTTGAAGCATACAACCAATAGTTTTCCACTTATACTAGAGTCAATCATTCATGAATCGAGTTACAAGTGATCTACCATGACTATTGTGTTTTTATTGTGTAAGTGCTTTTGTCAAGGGATCAACAACATTACTTTTGCTCAGTACTCTACAAATCTTTACCTCTCCTTATTGTATGATATCTCATATGAGATGGTATCATTGTTTATGTAATTGGAAAGCTGATCCAACATGGGTTCTTTAGCTTGTGCAAGGGATCCATTGTTGTCATAGCAATTCTATACTTTGTCCTTAAAGGTTCAAACCACCCTAAGTTCACTAGTGAACTTCTTGATCCATATTGCTTCCCTTATTGCATTGGATGTGGCAATGTAGTTGGATTCTATTATAAGCCAATCATTATGTCTTGCTTAAAACTCTCACAACTTATAACTTTGTTGTTGAGGCAAAAATACAAATCCTATTTGTGATTGGTAATTGACCTTTTTGATTTTGAATCTAGAACTAGTGTAGCCATTTAAAACTAACTCTTCTTCACTTCAATATACCAATAATTGATCATGTTTTTTTCTCAAGTACTTGAAGATATATTTCATATTAAATCAATGACCTTCATCAAGATTTGATTGGATTCTTCTTGTCATGCTAGAAGATATAAGACATGAGGGCATGTACATAATAGTGAATACATGATAGATCAAGTTGAGTATGTGTACCAAATATTAATCAGGTGTGGTTTCTCTTCCAAAGATCTAGGACATTAGTATTTAGAGTGACTTATTTCATGAGACACGGGTAAGTTTCCTCGCTTAGAATCCAACATGCTGACCTTTTTAGTACTTTGTCATTGTAGGTACTCTGGCTTAGGCTAGGAAGCCTTCTATATCTATCCCTATAGATCTTGATTCCTAGAATATAGAATTTTTCACCTAAGTCGTTCAAGAATAAGGTATTTCTCAACAAAGTCCTACAAAATTGTAGAGTGGATATATCATTTCCATGAATAATATGTCATCCAAATATAATATGAGAATCAAAATTATGCTTGTATGAACATTCTTGTAAACTCGACGTTCATCTTAATTTGTGATAAATAAATATTATTTGACTATCTCATCAAAATAGATATTACAGATTCTAGATTCTTACTTCAATTCATTTTTATGTCATGTAGAATTTATTGGATTCATTAGGAGCAATGAAACCTTGGGGTTGTGTCATGTACACATGCATGTGAATACTTCTATTCAGGAAAGTAGTTTTAACATCTATTTGCCAAATATTATAGTCATCATAAGTTGCAATAGCAAGCATGATCGCGATGGATTCAACCATGGCAATTGGTGAAAAAGTTTTTACTTGGGTTATTAGAAAGGGGGTGTAGGGGAATAATAAAATTGTCTTCACTACCCAAGATGTTGGATATGTCTTAGCTATAAAATATCAGTGAATCATATACATAAGAGGCAATAAAGGTGATACATTTATGCACATTACTTTTCCAACAAGTAGATGTGTCTTATGTTGATGAAGAACACGACACCCAGATCTAGATTGGATTCAGCCACCACAAAACATGAGAGATCATCAATAGGTCCACACTATCTACCAAGCAGCAACTTGTCGTCATCTTGTAGAATGTGTTCTCTAAGTCTCCGTATGTATACCTCTGTCTCTATTTTCTCCACTTAGATGAAGGAGAATGTGTTGCACCACCTTGGTCACCAAGTCAAAGAGAAATAGGAGTTGTCGATGTGCTAAGCATCTTGAATTCCCTTTCTTCTCCTATCTTGGGAAGTAGTCCTTAGTATTACTTCCTCTCTCTCTCCAAGATGGAAGTTTGATGATCAACTTTTCACAAGTTGTCTCAAAATATATGCTACATCTTCTGGGATGTGTCCCTTTATATAGTTTAGTCATGTTTTAGAACCTAATTCCAATCCATTTCCTAGTATCAATCCCAAAAACATATTAATGTTGAAAACTTGGACATGATTTGTGATCGCCTAATCACATTTCATGATTGCCCAATTACAATCCCTAATTTCCCAATCTCTAAAGTTGATTAGCCAATCATGAAGGTTCAGATCTAGATATAATATTTGATACTTTCCTTGTTGAACTATGTTGGACCAATTACAAAGTTCTAGTGGAAAACTTAGTCGAACAGTTAAACCTCAATTGGTAAAGTGTTCCAATCATCTAACTGGATCAAACATTCTAGTTGCTCGATCACAAGACCAATCACCATTATCTATGATTCAGAACCATTCTAATCATATGTTTGATTTCAAACTTCAATTCCTTTATGCATCATATGTGTGAGACCCAATAGGTTGCATTGGTAGTGATGTTCAAAACAACATAAGAAAAGATCGATGTCTAACCACACATTATTTCCATCCAAGTAATAGGAATGAGTTGGAGACTAACTACAACTTGTAAAGGGGTCAATGTTTCCATGACCATATAATTCGTTTGTCTCATATATCTAGATTGAAACTAAAGCATGGACCATCATCATCTTAATATTCAATCTTGTTCCTTGAACTAGAGCAGACTATTCAAGATAGTGTGAGTTCAATATCATATATTGACTCACATGAGCATGTCCATGCATTTCATAGTCTCTCTTATCAATTGGAGTCATTCCTAGGGAGGGAAAAATTCCATCTAGATCACTCACATTATTCCCCACATGTCACAGTGTAACCAGTCACCATCTCTTATGCAAATCATATTTCAAAGTGAGATGGGCTAGTGTAAAAGTGTATAGAACAACATGTGCCACTGTAGAGACTTTAGGTGTAAGGATCACAGTCACCATTGTCACACTGAGATATGAATCTGACATGTCATTACATGACATTCATGTGTCAATTTCAAGGTGGGTCTTTCTAATACAACTTGTTCTTTAGCAATTACCCATGCATTTGAGTCCATATCCAATATCATGACTAAAGAGACATAGTCATCACCTACCATATATGTTAGTCTTGTGTATTATCATTGTCCCATACTATCCACAATAACAATTGAGTAGGGACATAATAAGAATGAATACTCTTATTATACATATAATCTAAAGTTTAGGTCCTTAACCTAAACCATAAGTCATCCGTTAAAACATTCTTAGGAAGTAATTAAGTTTATTCATTATCTCAATATTGAAGGAAAAACATAACAAATGGATTTTCCTTTTATTAATAATCAAATAACATACAAAGTATCCCTTTTAAAATCATCCCACGATGGCTCTCAGGGCATATAACCAACAACCTCCCACTTGCACTAGAGCCAATCACTCATGAACCCAACTCCAATATATGAAACATAACCATCACATGTCTGCTGTAAAAGTGACGATCAACAAATTTCTTTTAGTTGATACTCAATAAATATTTGTATCTCCTCATTGTACAATCTCATGTATGAGATGGTAATGCATGAGTATGTTCTTGGAATGTTGATGTGATCTGGGATCCTTAACTTGTGTAATAGCGTCATTGTTGTAATAGTAAATATCTACTACATCTCCAATGGTTGGAACCAACCCAAGTTCACTAATGAACTTCTTGATCCATATTATTCCTTTGATGCACTAAAGGCAACAATGTACTTGTCCTCTATTGTAGAATCATCCACACTTTTGAGTCAGATGGAGTCTTATTCATGTGTACCCACTTTTGCAAATAGTTGGGACATTGACTTCTAGATAGACTTATACTATGAGACATGGGTAAGTTTCCTCTCTTAGAATTATGCATGCCAATCTGCTTTAGCACTTTGTCAATGTATGTATTGTGTCTTAGGCCAAGAAGCTTTCTAGATCTTTCTCTATAGATATTGATTCCTAGAATATAGGATGCTTCACCTAAGTCCTTCATATACAAGATATTTCCCAGACATGTCTTAACCAATTATAGAGTAGGTGTGTCATTTCTCATCAATAGTATGTCGTATGCATACAATATGAGAAATACAATCATGCTCCCACTAGCCTTCTTATATATTAGGGTTCATATTCATTTTGGATAAATCCAAACTATTTAACTGTCTCATCAAAATGAACATTCCAACTCTGAGATGCTTACTTCAATCTATAGGTTGACCTTTATGCTTACAGACTTTGTTGGCTTCATTTGGAGGGATAAACACGTTGGGTTGTGTCATGTACACATCTTCTACAAGATTCTTATTTTTCTATGTCCATTTACCAAATCTCATACTCATGATAAGTTGCAATGGCAAGCATGATCATGATGGATTTAACCATGAAAAATGGTAAAAAAGTTTCATTATAGTCAACATCCCAAATTTGTTTGAAACTTTTTGCAACCTGTATGTCTTTGTAGGTTTGTACATTACCATCTATGTCGATCTTCTTCTTGAAGACATAGTTGCACCTTATGGGTTTACCCCTTCAGATGGATCTACTATGGTCCACACCTTGTTTCTATATGTGGAGTTCATCTCATATCTCATGGCCTCAAGCCATTTCTCATATTCTAGTCTCTCAATAGCCTCATTGTAGGTCATTGGCTCATCACCCTCAATAACCAACACATTTTCCTCTTGAGTCATGACAACTCCATATCTCTCTGGATCAAGATGTGCCCTACTAGAACTTTGAATCTCATGTGATATGATAGGGGCTTGAGGTTCCACTATAGTTTTTGACTCCTCTTGTTCCATATCTACCTCCATAGACATAATGCTATCTTCTTGGTTGTGAACTTCTTCAAGTTCTATTTTCCTCTCACTGGTTCCTATGGAAAGAAGTTCCTTTTGTGGAATACAACTTCTTGAGGCAACAAACACTTTGTTTTGAGATGGAACATAGTAGTAGCCCTATTTTCCTTAGGGTATCCAACAAAATTTCATTTATCCAATTTGAGTCCAAGCTTTTCACAAAGAAGCTTCTTGAGATAAGCTTCACATCCCAATTTTTAATGAAAGAAATATGGGACATTCCCCATTCTATATCTCGTATTATGTATTTTTAATAGATTTGGAAGGAACGCGGATAAGTGTAAATGCAGTAGTTTCAAGAGAATGTCCCCAAAAGGAAAACAAAAGATCAGCTAGATTCATCATAAATCGTACCATGTCTAACAATTTGTCATACCATTATGGTTTGGTGTTCTAGGTGAAGTCCATTGTGATAAAATACCACAATCCCTCAAAAGGACCTCAAACTTTTGACTTGAGTACTCACCACCTCAATTTGATCAAATTCTTTAATTATTTTTCCAAGTTGGGTTTTAATCCATTCATTAATTCTTTTAACTTTTTGAAGGATTCCAAATGTGTAAATTAGATTGACATATCCAAATTTACTGAAGTCATCAGCAGGAGTGATGAATTACTTACACCCATTTTTAGCACTTATGCTAAAAGGTCCACACACATCAATATGTATGGGTCTTAATAAGTCACTATCTCTCTCATTGTTGCATGTGATAGGTGATCATTTCATCTTTCTCAATAAACAAGATTCACATGCCTTTATGGATTCAAAATCAAAAGAGCCAAGATGACCATCTTTATGAAGTCCAGAGATGCACTTCTCATTAATTTTCCCTAGATGACACTAACAAAGATATATTTTGTTCTGAGTCAATAATTTTAACTTCTTGGTATTATTTTATATACATGCATCTCAAGTTCTAATAAATAAATACCATAATACATAGGGGTACTTCCATAAAATATCTCATCTTCAGAAATGGAAAACGACCACTCTTTATTGGAAACTCAAAACAATTTTTTTTCCAAACAAAGTACAAAAATAATGTTTTGATTTATGACATGTACATAATAGCATTTCTCCAACTCTATTACAAGCCCACTGGGTCATAGATAAACAATAGGTACCTATTGTAATGTCAACAACTCTTGCTCCATTTGCAACACATAGTTCCACCCCCTTTTATTCAGGGGTCTACTTCTTTTCATTTCATGCATGTTTGAACATATGTGAAATCCAAATCTAGTATCCAATACCATGATGAAGAAGTAGATAATTTTATTTCAGTAACATATATACCTAGGTGGGTTTCCTCCCACTAATGCTAATTTTTGTGCTTTTGACCAGGCTTCTTGTAGTTCTTACAATCAATCAACTGTCTAGAATTCTTGCATTCCATTCTTGAAATAGACTCCTCCCTCATTTGCATTCATAAGTTGTCTCTTATCCCATTGATCATATAAGTTATCACCATGTGTTCCATTTGGATCTCTATCCTTCAAATAATCAACTAGACTCTTCAAGTGGCCTTCATCATGTTCTTTCCAGGTGGGGTCTTGAATATAATGATATTTATCTTCATGTTCATGAAAAAGACCATCATTGTGCCACTATTCACATGTATCTCGACATCATATTTAGATAATAATGGCCTTCCCAATATGATGGGAATGTTCCTATCCTATGGATCCAAGTCAAGAACAATGAAATCTTCTAGACACACTGCTGCCCTTTCCTTATCTGTCATCTCCAAAACATAATCTTCTCTTCCTCTAGGCACTTTCATGCCCTCTAATTAAAGAGTGGAATGAGCAAGTTTCAACTTGCATAACCCCAGATCCACATAGACACTATATGGAATCTAAGTCATACTAGATCCTAAGTCAAGTAGGGATTGGTCTATGCGATGTCCCCCTATGTATCTATGTATGAGTGGGGCCCTGGGTCTTTCCTCTTCATAGGAAGTGAGTGTTGTATGATAGAGATCACTTGTTTAGTTAACTTGATTTTATTAGGCATTATCCCCTTTGACTTTCTATTGATAGTGAACATATCCTTGAGAGGCTTGGCATAAGATGGAATTTGCTTGATAGCATCCAACAATGGAATCTTTACCTTCACTTTCCAGAACATCTCTAGAATTTCAACATTGTGTTTTGCCTCCTTTTTAATGATGGAGGCTCATTCACTTCTTCAGGGAATGGTGTTTCACTTACTTTTGCAACATTCCCTTCTTGTGGCATGATGAGGTGGAGAACTATGGGTTGTAGAACCTAAAAATGCAGTAGAAGGTGGAGCACATATTATCACATGATCAATAAGAGGTGTCATAGAATCATCTTCACTAGTATCAATCACAGTATCACTTCTTGATCTCTTCGACCTTGTTTCATTAACATACCCTTGAATCACATGATAATTGCCTAATTGAGTCTTGGGATGCTCAATGACTTTTTCTCTCCTTATAACTATCACAACACTACCTTGCTCATGGTAAAGAGGGGAGCGGGCTGTTTTTGTGGTCCAGGTGGAGGTTCTCCTTGGTATTATAATTGTGGCGGAGGAGAATATTGAGGTTGGTAAGTGAAGTGGTGGGATGATTGTGGTCATGGAGGCGGTGGAGGCGTATAAGGCTTTGGATGACCCTGAAATTGATATATGGATTAGACTTGCATATGAGGTGGACTATAAAAACCTATGAGGCACCCATTGGTCCAATTGATTCATTGATGTTCATTATAGTTTGGGAGGACAACTTTAGTTCCGCTTGAAGAGAAAGTATTGAAGAGAGTTGCTCTACTTTTTTCTCAAACCTTGTAACATTCCTTTGTACATAATTATAGGATTTCAACCTAGAGAGAACTCCATCCTAAAACCATGATCTATACTTTGAACTTTGTTGTTATGGGCTTCCATGAGAATGAAGTGCCTTCACTTCTTCACTAAAAGATTCAATAGAATTAACCAAGAGAAAAGGAACACATCTGACTTGGTTCCTCATAAAGATCATCATTTCCCTAAGAATCATAATCATTTGTGGGCTTGAGTCATTAGAAGTTGAAGGTTTCACACCAAAGGGCCAGTCACCATCACTAACCATGCTAGAATCTTGAATTCTTGAATTTTCTGCCAACTGCTCAAACAAGGGCCATGTCTCCTTAGGTGGCTTAGCCATAAAATCTCCTCCATAAGAAGAGTTCACTATATCTTGATTCATTGGAGAGAAACCAGAGTAAAAGGATTTAACAAGCTACCATAAAGGAATTTCATGGTATGGGAACTCTCTCAACATTTTTTAGAATCTCTCCCAAGCATCATGGAACCACTCATTACCCACTTGATTGAAGCTCATTATAGCACACCTCATTTTTCAACCATGAAATGGAGTAGAATTTCTTTATAAAGGCATTCTTCATGTCTCCCCAACACATGATGTCCGTGTAAGGATATATGGCTTTAGGTATGGCAGTGGAAACACAAAAAATTACTAAACATATTCCCTAAAGATAGTAGATATCATCAACAACTATGAGATAGGAAGGATGGTTGTGAGGTAATACCTGGTCCTGGAGAAAGTCTAGTGACAATTCCCTTATTTTAGCATGCAACTTTCTTCAAGTTGCACCTAGACGTCTATCGGCGGCGACCTCCTAGTCTATCACCATGAATGGCGGTTGACATCATCCTCCTAGCGGAAGGCAACAACCTCCTTGCCTCTAGAGTAGTCCAAACGGACCACTGGGAACTCATGTCGTTCTCGTGGAACACACATGTCCATTCTAGTCAATGTGCCAGCATTGACTTGCTCTCCCAGATGTCTCCCCCTTGTTGTTCCTCCCTTTGATAGGTAGAACTTGCTCATGTTCTCTTGGTTACCACAACCAGAGAAGAAATAATTTTCAGAGCATATTGTTGTGTTTGGGAAGCCCCCAATACCCCTCTATTTATAGGAGTGCTAACCATTCCATAAATGTATTGAAAGCATTTAAGTAAAGTCATACCTTTGGAGAAACCTAGGGGTTTCAATAGAATTGAGTTCATATTCTCCCCCTCAATTGATGCTAGTGGAATTCTCATACTCCCCCTCATTTGATGCTAGTGGAGTTCTCATACTCCCCCTCAATTGATGCTATTTCTCCTGCATGGTTAGCTTTCATAACATTTATCGAATACTATGTCTTCTACTTATATATGTTCTACACATATATGTATTCTCCCCTTTACCTTCTCCCCTTTACATGAATATGCTTCTCCTCTTCATGTAAGACATGCCTTCTTCCTCTTTTTGCCAAAAGAAGACATACCTTTCTCCCCCTTTGTTATTTCAAAAAGTAGGGGTATGAAGAAAAAAGAAACACCACTTGTTAAGAGAAAGGAGATAACAAAAGTTATAAATTGAGAGTAGAAGAGCACAAATAGGGGCTAGTCCAAGAATAGAAGAAAATCCAGTTAAGGCATGCACTTGAACAACCCAAAATGCAAGATAAAGTGCTATAGAAAAACAATAAATCACAATTTTGACCCTCAAGAAGACATAATTTTCCCAAAACGTGTCAGGGCTCATGGCATAGCGATGATCCTTGCTCAAAAGGTAGTTTCTACCTAAAAAGTACTACCCTTGCACCAAAAACTGAAATTGGAGCAAAATCTGCATAAAATCCAAAAATTCTCCAATTTCTACATACAATGTAGCTTTATGTACCCTGCATCACAATGTTATGCAAGTAACTCCAGATAGTAGATATGCAATTCAAGGAACAAGCTTGAGTAAGTTTGAAACAAGATACAAGCATATCATATAGTGAAATACCACTTGATGAACAAGTCTAGAACTACATGTATATGAACTACTAGTAGATGATATCACAAATTAGGACTACTAGTAGGATCTAGATCATAGAAAAGATACCAATAGATACACAAGATAGAGCAATCTATGAGTAGATGTAGAGATATATCCAAATAAAGAGGTATGCAATTTTAGATGCAAGAAAGGAAATAACTTACTAACAAGTATGCATCATTACCAAAAGATGATTACCACTAAGAACCCCAATGTTGTATCCAAAAAAGATATACAACTATATATATGTAGCAAGTTAGAGCACAATGGGAGCAATTTAAGACACAACCAAAAGATCTAAAGAGATCATCATCAAAACCTACAAAACAACTCAAAGCAAGTAATTGCACGATATAGATATACCAATTTAGAGCAATTAGAAACTTAGAAGGCAAGATAGGCAATAGAGGACATGGAAATATGCATATATATATAGGTACCAAATGAGAGTGCCAAAGAATAAGGCTATCCATTGAGAAAATCTAGTTGAGAGGGAAATTCTCATTCAATAAGCCAAATGCATATTCTTTGCACAGTGTTGTCGGTCTAGTTCTGTGTATTGACAACGCAACCACTGACAGCTGTTGGCAACACTCATTGGTGTTGGTCGGTCGAGTTTCTAACACTACAAACTCGGCCAAAAAGGCAGCTGTCAAAAAGCACATATATTTCATAAAAACATATTTAAAGACATGTTAAATACACAAACCATATCCAAACATGTGTAAGCAAGTTAGTAATGCACTATAAAAGCATTTGAAACAAATTTTGAGAAAGAGTGTGAAGAGAAACACAAAATATTACTTTTGACTCAAAAACCATATATATAGTGCACACTATCTTGACAAAAACAAGTTAGGAATGGTTATAAGCAAGAAAACCTTTACCTTTATTCTTACCATTCCTTTTTCCACTTGTTGTCACCCTCTACACATCTCACCTTTCTTCTTTCATGTGGATTGAGAAGTCAATTTGCAATTCAATAGCTCAAGTCAACCCATTTGCAAGTACCTACAAGAAGAAAGATGATATGGTCCCCAATCATGTTTTTGGGTCCGAAGGGGTTAGCTTAGGAACCCAAGTCCTATTGCGCTTGGGTGCTTTCCTAAAAGGACAAAAGTAGAATAATGGCCAATATCATTGCAATAGTTGCATGTACCCATAGTCTTGGACTAGAGGATTCTCCATGGAAGATTAGAGGTCTTTTACCTTTGTTGTTCCTTTGACTACTATTGTATCTTAAACCATGTACTAGTACATAACAAGCCTTCAGTGTCGGTTATTTAAGACCTTTAGTTTCGGTTTCTAAGCAAAATCTATGTGGGTGCCACTAAAAGCCCAACCTTTACGTGTCGGTTCTCAAACCGATGCCACAACCCTTCGCGCGCCACCAAAACACGTCGAAAATGCGCCAACAAGGGGTATAGGCGTCAGTTATCCGCTAGGAAACCGACACTGAATCACCCGCTTACATGGCCGTGCTGGCCAGCACGACCGTGGTGTCTGGTAAATCAATGTCGGTTACTAGTATGGCAACCGACATTGTAACCGTATATCGTCAGTTTTATACAGATATCCGACACGTATTTTATGTCTGGTCCACTGCCACGGCCGTGCTGGCCAGCACGGCCGTAGTGTATGGAAATTGATGTCAGTACTAGTAAGGAAACTGACACTATAACCGTATGTCATCGGTTTTATATAAATAACCGACGCCTATGATTCGATTTTTTTTCCTGTCAGTCTGCAGACCTACTGTGGCTGGTCGCAGGATGAGAAACCTGCAGTTCAGTTATGAACTGCAGGTTTTACAACATCCATTGATATCAGCCAATAACATGCCACAAACCTACAAAATTAACATGATGGACAAATTATTACATATGTGATTCACACTCATGTATAATAAATTTAATTCATATTATTTTTTCATCACACACATGTAGAAACCATTAGCAACCTGCAGTTCCATTTATTTCATCTCTTTTCACATTTAGACACATGTAGAAACATTCATGTATTGATGATTTTCTCACACATATATGACAATTCATAAAAATTCATTCACATTCACACAAAATTAATTATGAGAACAAAGTTATTCTTTATTCATCATCATCATTGTCATCAAAATCATATTGAAAAATTCCCACTCTTTGTAGGGCTTTTGCCTAATCTTCTCTTACAACATCTAATTCATCTCTCGTATAGGGAGCATGTACATCGAAACGCTTTGCACCTGTGTTGAATTACTCAGTTTTAAAGACCTACAAAGAGAATGACGTACATACATAATTATAATAATATATAATAAGATTCATATATTTCATATTATCTAACGAGACTATGTATAATACCTGTTGTATGTTATCGATTTCCAATACATCATGTTTGATGATTAGGTCCATAAATTGCATCACATAGTAGGTACATGCCCATCCGTTGTCTTGTGTAGCACACTATAAATTTAAAACATACAAAATATTCAAAAATACAACTAAGTACACCACATAAATAATATATACATTGGAGTCAGGAAATTACTTTCACATTCTTCCAAATGAGCTGCAGATGTTTTTTCCTGGGGACCTTTCCTCCAGCTTTTTTGTACTCTTGTAAAGCCCTATAAATATGTTAATGTAACACATTAAATTGCATAATTAAATAGTAATGCAATAACAGATGTTAACAGATATAAAAACATAAAATATTTCTCACGAGAATATTGGCCTTTTAATTGCATGTCCAAATACATCCAACTCACTCCCCGCAGGATCTAGATAATAGACAGTGAATGTCTTGGGGACAATAACTAATAACTCCCAATGCTTAGAACTATAGGTAAGAAAGTAGAAAATTAATAACTCAATATCTGCAATAAAAATGTAATTTGCTTAAGTCCAAATTACAAGCAAAGTAAACTTACTCGACATTGAATGGAGCTATTATCACCGTCTTATTATTTTTACCAAAATATTCAAAAGCATCACAACAGTATGAAGTAACTGAAACAGGGTCTTTTTCTACAAGACTAATCAAAGTTGGAACCAAAAATCCGACATGGGAAAACCCAAAATCTTTACATGTCTTGTATAAGTGGCTGCAAAACATGTATTACGTATGCATTAATATATAAGAAACCAGATTGCCGTATATAAAATAAGGTATATGGATGTATAAACCAGATTGCCGTATGCATTAATTAATCTCACCATATCCACAGCTCTATCACAGATGTGTTCATCCATTCATACTTAAACAACTCCAAAATATCTTGTATAAATATGTTGTTTCTGAATGTTTGACCTGCATTAATATGTATCCAGAACTTCTATTACGTATGCATTAATACGTATGCTAAACTTGTATAAATAGATTGTTATCGTATGATTTACCTGCAGCATTCTCTGGAATAGTAACATTTATAGGGCAATTTAGATTATGTTCGCTGATCCATACTGCCACACTCCTACAATTAGGACCTATCGAGGCGTGTAGGTCCCGTGTAAGCCAACTTGGTAGTCGAGGAGGTGGAGGATGAGATGTAGCGGGTCTCGTCTTTTTGACCTGTATATATAATTTCATATCAATTGACTCGTATATATATACACACTAACAAAGTAAAGTAATGAAAATTTATCATACAATATCAGTATAGAGGACATCCGCTTCGGGCCACAGTATCACTCCGCCTACTGCCTCACCAAGTGTTTCAGCATCTGGGTGTGCATGAGGCAGTGCAAGATCCGTCCAGCCAGTGAGTATATGTATGGGGCTCACACGTACCATGCCATCTGGTATTGGACTCCCATGAAACATGCACCCTTTAAGGGGTGGGTAAGCCGATGCATCTGCAATGATATATCCTTCAATTTGTAGTCGGCATGGCTTCAACCCCTACAAATTTACGTAATTAAAGAATGTTATATGCATATTTACACAAACATATCATCTTAAACAGACTAGCTATTATATATGCCATAAAAATACTTACAGAGGACGTGCTAGGTGGGTCTATAGGATTACTCCCAACCTCTATAGTACGAGGAGTAGGAGAAGAGAGGTTTGCCACGGGTACTGTCTGACTGGCAGTCTGAGGCGCCTACTTCCACTTGTGAAATGCTTCCTGGAGTCTTTTTTCAATTAAGGAATCTACCTATACATGGATAAAAGAAATGCTAGTTGCTGATTATTGAATTCCCTTTCGCAATAACGTTCTAAAATAAGAATAAGTTACCCCAGCTTGTGAAAGTCCCACTTTTGGGACATATTTACGCTGGGATGGCCCAAAGAACGCTTTGATACCCACACCAGTGCCTGCACCCCTTACACGTCCAGGATGCTCTAGGTTACCCAGAGCAACTGTCAGTTCATCCCTTGTGCCCTGAGGGATGAACTTGCCTTCCTTCCTCTGCTCGTGTAGCTCCCGCTAAGCACCATCAACAAAAATTCATAAGTAAACATAACAATAATCAATATCGATAGATTGCTCTAAGAGTTTGATTTTTACCATTTTTGCAGCCGCCTCAGCGGTTGCGGGCTTCGGTATCTCTCCCTTCTTGTTTTGCCTCCCAGCTATCCACATAACATGACAAGGCAGAGATGCGGGAGCAGCAGTAGAGGACTCTGTAGTCTCTTGAGTAGCAGTAGGCTGAGTAGACTCAGCCTGTAGTCTTTGGTGAATGCCTGCATATCCTCTTGTACCCATTGTGTGGTCGTGCACATTCAGTGCACGCCTTGCTCGTTGAGCATCGCTCTTAGCCTAGTTAGTTAGCACGTTGATTTGGTTAGTAACACTAAAGGTTAATCTTGAATAGGTGAATACATAAAAATGTATATTAATTAAATTGGGAGTGGTGGCGCTTAATACCTTGAATTCATCTATTTTTCTTTGGGTAACAAACTCCTCCCAGACTTTGGGGTCCAAGTAGTTCCATTGCTGTGTGGCTTCCTTCTTCCTATATTTATTTTTCAAAGAGAATACAAACAAAAATTATTAGTGTAAAGTTAGTGAAATACTGATCAATGTCTAGAATTAGAATCTATCAAGAACCTATTCTCAGCATCGCGTATGTAATCTCAGGTGAGATTGGTCCTATAGTTCCTTAGGACCCTCCCACAACATTGCATCACACATTTACGATGCAACTTTTCATCCAGATCAAATATGCTCTGCAAATTAAATAGAATATATTGCTATTAACTAGTATCCTAAAAATTAGTAATCTACACAAATAGAATTACAAATAATAATAACTCACGCATAGTTCCTTCCATATGTGGTCTTTCTTCTCCTTAGGAACTCTATGCCATGATTCTAGGATAACACTGCAATGGCTGCGAGTAAGAACCCCAAGATATGAAACAAATGAGTTGCGGTTCACTCCATATGGATTTCCTGCCTGATCGAAATCCACAGCCAATTTGGGTCCATTGCCCCTCTGTTGTATTAACTTGTTCATCATTGTGATGCCCCTCACTTTCTCAATTTTCTTTTGCTGCTCATCAAGTGTTGTAATTTCTTCAGGTGGTACATCACCAACCTACAATTTGATAAAAAACACACTTACATAATATAATTATAAATGAACATATAGGGATATATTCTTAAAACTTACATTGTTAGGCGGTGCAAGCACGTCCTCACCCTCACGGTGATCATCAGCACGGTCCTGATCATCCATCTGATACATGTACTAATACTTACACTTCAACAATTCATCACATTTGCAACATTATATACAAGTTCTAACTTTATCACTCATACTTGTCTTAATACTAAACTTCTAAGGTTTTCAAGAAGTCATCCTTTGTTCAACATCATAAGAATTACATAATTGTAAGAATATTGCCACCTCACACCGATCCTTATGTATATATCATATTCAATTTCAGTAAGACTCAACAAACACTTGTATAATTCATTCTAATACAATTCAAATATGATTTTATAATGTCAATTCAATTCCCAAGCATATTGACCACTGACCTGATTTTTAGGCAATATTCACATGAAATAGCATAGTCATATATCCATAGAATTTCCCATGGATCGTCAATCAATATAGTATGCAACATTGTCGGTCGAGTTAATCTAGGGAATACTCAACCGCCACTCCTCTCTATAGAGTTCAAACATCATTAAAAAATTAGGAAAGTTTAACAAGACGTCCAAAATGGAGTTTCCAAAACATAATTAAAATTTCAGATCAATTGGATATACCAATAAAAAGATAAAATTCAAATACTAGACTGCTATATTTCAGTTTGAATACATGGCCGATTGAGTTTATCTTGGGTAAAATCGGCCGACAAACAAGTCAAAAAATTCTTCCAACTAATATCTAATTTCTCCAAACCATGTACAAATTTCAACTAAATCCTAGTTGTATATAAAATGCTGAAAATCATTTAGTACACGACTATACTGATCAAATTTTGTATTCATATGTTACCAAAACCCTAATTTTTATCGATTAGGATTTTCAATTCTCAAACCCTAATTATGTGAATCAAATAATGTTTAAATCTTCTCATTAGTTTTAAAACATAATGATTAGATTACCATAATTAATCAAGATTTAAACAATGTAATAATGCATTCATCAACTTGATGAATCTACATATCAAAACTTTTGAGTGGTTGAAGTAGTGAAGATGTAGCTTAAAACTACCTAGAATTCTAAAACTTGAACCGAAAGAGGATAAATAAATATAAAAGGTTATGCATAGATAAGCACATGAAGAACTTGTAGTGCAATATCCCGCCCCCAAATCCCCCACATTAACCCTGAATTGATATGTGAGTATGTTGTAAACGTGAGTAATATTGTGTAGAACAAAATGCAGTTTGTCATAGAACAATGCAGGTCAGGGGAAAACCTGATAATGGGTGTGCAGGGTGCTTCAACTGGCGGCCCTTCTAGTAGCTCGAAGAGTCGGCCCTGTTGGCTGCTTCAAGCGGTGATGCTGCTGGCTCCGTGCAGGCGGCAGTGCTGCTCCGTGCGGGCGGTGATGCTGCTCCTTGCCGGTGACGTTGCTGCGGGCAGCAGTGCTGCTCCGTGCGAGTGGCGCTACTGCTCTGGTCGGGCGGTCACCGGCAGCGGCTGGCGGAAGTAGAGGCGGCGAGTGGCGGCAGTGTCGGAGGCGGAGGCAGAGGCGGAGGTGCTGGACAACAGCAGAATCATCGGAGCAAAGGGAATCGTCAGAGCAAAAACCCTGATCAGCGGAAATGAATGAAACACAAGAGGAAGAGGCTTCCGTGCTGTTAAGTTAACTATAGGTGTCGGTTGCTAAAAAAACTGACAATACAAACTTTAAGTGCCAGTTTGCAACAAACTACCGCCACTAAAGGGAGGTGAAAATTTTCACGGTTATTCGTGCGAAAACATAATGGCGTCAGTTATTGTCATAAAATCGACTATAAAAAGTGAGCAAATTTCTGTCTCACAGAAAACCTTTTAAAAACCGACGATGTATGTCAATTTTTGGAGGTAATTTTTTTCGCTGGAAATTTTGGTTTTGGCGGTTACTTTTCAGTGTCGGTTTCTTATTAAGAAACCGACACTGAATAAAAGTGATACCCGTGTCTGGTCACCCTTCACAGATTGATGTCGGCTTATTTTATACACCGACGCTATATGTTTTAGGTGTCGGTTTATTATTACAACCGACACCAGCAAAAGTGACGTTATAAGCCATTTATGTAGTAGTGATGTCTACCAATTTGTTTAGTAGTATGGTGTAGGATGTCATTAAGATTCTTTTCCAACTAAGAGTTTTTGCAAAGAAGAGCTCAAACTGTCACTATCATACATAAGAGAAGCAATAGTTGAAGAAAAAATATTTACATTATCTCTAGAATGCAAAAGATCATTTTCTAGGCAAAGATCTTTGGTTAAATAAGAATCTCTATCAATATCAAGAGCAACAACAACATTATTCTCTATATTAGTATAACTAGTACAAGATTCAAGAATATTGATTTTAGTGAGCAAGGAAGCATTCTCTTTTTCAAGCAAAGCAATCTTAGAAAGATAACTACCAATTTCAGATTCTAATCCTTGCAAAGAAAAATCTTTGTCCTTGTTTTCAGATTTAAGAACATCAATATCATGCATGAGAGAATCAACAATTAAGGTATTCTCTTCATTAGAACTAGTCATAAGAGGTTGAGCTTCTAAAAATCTAATCTTATCAAGCAAACTAGTATTTTCAAGTTTAAGCCAGTCTACTTGGCTAGGGCAAGCATTTTTATCATCAAGAAAGCAAGAATTAGTATGTTCAAGATCATCTAATTATACAAGCATATTATCAACAATTCTAGCAAGCTTTTTCCTTTTGTTTTTAGAAGACTTAAGAGAAGCACGAGTAGCATTAATGATAGCAATTAAAGGTTCTTTATCTAAAGAGTTTAGATTTATTTCATTTGAGTCTTTTCTTGTAGAAGCCATAAGAGAAAAATGGCATTCTCCTTCAACACTAGAGCTTGAGCTTGATCCTCCACTTGAATCTTCACTTGAGCTCAAGTTGGAGGAGTCACTTGAGCTTGAGTGCCATTTCTCCTTCTTCATGTACTTCTCCTCTCTTTCCTTGTGATGATGGGTCTTCTTGCCTTGTAGACAATCTATCTTGAAGTGACCCTTCTTTCCACACTTGAGGCACCAGATTGATGAGGAATTCTTGCCTTTATAGAATCTACCCTTGGAGTACATGGCATCTTCTTCAACCTGAGAGGATGGAGATTCGTGTCCCATAATAGCTTTAATTTGAGCCTTCATTTCAGCCTTCTTCATTCTTTTTGGCTCTTTTTCCTCTTGTCTTTCAACTTCTTCTCTTTTGTCAAGTGTGACTTCATGGTCTTGTAGATTTCCAATGAGCTCTTCAATGTGTATATCATCAAGAGACCTTACTTCTTCAACAGAAGTCACTTTGGGTTCCCATCTCTTGGCGAGATCTTTAAGGATCTTTGAGTTGATCTCTCCTCTACTCATAGGAAGTCCTAGAACAACAAGACCATTCACAATGGTGTTGAGCCTTGAGTACATGTTGGCTATCTTCTCCTCCTTTCCCATCTTGAAGTTCTCAAGCAGCCCTTTGAGCATGTAGACTTTGCTTTCCTTCACTTGTTGAGTCCCCTCATAAGTGATGCATAGCTTTCTCCATACCTCATAGGTTGTCTCACAAGAAGAAATCTGGTTGAACTCGGTGGAGGTCATGGTGGCATAGAGGATGTTTATTTCTCTTGCATTTAAGGTTGCTTTCTTCATGGTAACTTCATCCCATTCTTCTATCTTTATCACCGATAGCTTGTATGGATGGTCCACCATTTGCCAAAGCTCAAGACTTGATCCTTAGATGTAGAATTGTAGCCTTGTTTTCCAATAGAGAAAGTTAGTCACATCAAAGATTGGAAGGTTGATGAAGTATCTCCCACCTTGGTAGTCACCCATCTTCTCCTACTTGTTGAAGTATGCTTGGAGAAGCCTGCTCTAATACCGATTGTTGGATCCTAGATGGGTGATTGGATGCTCTAGAGGGTGGGGGGTGAATAGAGATGAATGCACTTAAACAAAATCTGATAGACCTTCAAGATATATCACAAGATAAGGTTTCTAAATAGGAAATTTGAGTGTAACTAAAACATGCATAGCAAGGGAGAGAGAGATTGGACATACACCAAGTGACAAGCTATGTAGAGTGGTTCCACACTTCAAACTAGAAGTGAGTCAGTCCACTACCTAGAGAGGTCAACCTCTAGGATTTCTTAATCATTGTACTCTTATATTCATTCATAAGACTTACACTACATGACCACTAAAGGACTTACCCATCCAAGCACCAAGAATATTCCACCCTACCAAGGACTTACCCACTTTGCCAAGAGTCTTTCGCCTTCTCCAAGGTCTTACCCACTCTAGCACAAGTCTTCCGCCTTCAAGGACTTTTCTACTCTTCTTGGATCTTCAGACTTTGCCTTCACCTTCACTCGAAAGCTTCCACCAAGGACTTAACCACTTGAGCAAGGAGTCTTATGCCTTCACCAAGGGCTTACCCACTCTTGCTCCATGTCTTCAGCCTTTATCTTCACCAAGGGACTCCTTTCCTTGTTCTTCTTCACCTCTCTTAGCCAAGAGAGAGAAGCTTCATCTTCATGGTTGAAATGAGATATAGAGAGGTGATGGAAGTGAGAGCCTCACAAGATATACATGTAGGACTAGCTCTCTTACAGATTTCCTACTCACTCTAACAAATGTAGAAAGTGATTAAGCTTAGAGAGAGACAGGAGGCTGTAGGAAGCACTCAACTATAGAATAGGAACCTCACATAGAGTTTTGCATTGAATGCTCAACCTTGGAATGAAGCCCAAGGGGTCCTATTTATAGCTGAGGATGCCTCTTAGCCTTTGGGAACACTTAAGAATGAAAACTAGCCATTTTGTGGCTTGCAATGATTATATTTTTGATTGTTGCAACTCCACAATGACTAGAAGCACTTTTCTGCGCTTTTCTGTATAGTGCAATTGGTCGAGTTTCTATAAAGGTAACTCCATCGATCCCACTAAAAGACAAGACCAATTTAGGCCATCGGTCGAGTTTGTCCTGGGGTAACTCAATCGATTCACTTAAATCTATTTTATTCAGTAGAGGGATCAGTCGAGTTCTGTGAAGTGTAAACTCGACCGATCAAAAGTCATTTTCAAGATCCAATCAGGATCGGTCAAGTTTGCAACTCGACCGATGAACAACCTGATGTGAATTTTGGAAAATAGCTTTTGACTGTTTAAATATTCAATCTAAGTACTCCTGATTTTTTCTAAGCATAATTAAAAATCATACAATCATTACAAGTGATTTATAGCATAATTCTAATGTATTTACATCATATTTCAAAAATGTGTAATTGTATTGACTTTGACTTGCCTTTTCTCCCATTTGATATGCACAAGTTAGGGTATTTGGAGTGTGTCTATACGTAATCTTAAATCACTCAAGTAGAAGCATTAGACACAGATAAGTCAAATGGTTTAGTCATCATCAAAACAAGGGTTTAGTTAATTTAGACCTTGAGTCAACATTCTCCCCCTTTTTGAAGAGGACAAACCATTCCATAAACGTATTGAAAGCATTTAAGTAAAGTCATACCTTTGGAGAAACCTAGGGGTTTCAATAGAATTGAGTTCATATGCTCCCCCTCAATTGATGCTAGTGGAGTTCTCATACTCCCCCTCAATTGATGCTAGTGGAGTTCTCAAACTCCCCCTCAATTGATGTCTTTCTCCTGCATGGTTAGCTTTCATAACATTTATAGAATACTATGTCTTCTACTTATATATGTTCTACACATATATGCCTTCTCCGCTTTACCTTCTCCCCTTTACATGAATATGCTTCTCCTCTTCATGTAAGTGACGTGGGATTTTATCGCACTTACAAACTCACTCGGGGTTGAAATCCCCGAGTTTTTACCAAAAGCAAAGTGCAATAATACCACCCGCAAGTGGACGAGTCTTATCACAGTATAGTTAAGGATAGAACCCAAAGGACAACATTTTTAAGAATCCTTGTCAGTCGAATCTAGCTCAAGTAAAACTAATATTTAGAACGATTGGTTGATTTGAGGTTAATTAAACTAATTGCAAGAAAGTAAAAGCTGAATTAAAGTTGGATTTAGATCAATTATATGGAATCAGTGGGATGGTATCAGGTTTCACCACCACTACACATGCAAACACATTCAATCACAAACAATCCAAGCAAGATATATCAATCCAAATAGAACTGCTGCAGAACCCCCTGTTAGGGCGTTAGGTTCGCGTAAGCATCACCTTAGGCATCAGATGTCTCGTCACCAACTGGATCACTTACTTACAACTCTGAAGAAATCCCATTCTATTTCTAGTTTGGGAGTCAACCACATTAATTGATAAGCAAGCAGGTGATAGATCTACAAACTAACATTGACGATAAACAAAGACAATACAAAATCAAACTAAGGCGTGGTCCTCCCTGAGGGATGTTTAGACAACAGAAGCGTCACTGTAGGCTAGATGTCACGTCCCCTCACAAATCATACACTTACGACCTCAAGGAATCTTATCAGAAGTTCTCATCAAAGAGTCGAACTTTGTAAACCGCCATTCTATCCCACATATAGAAGATTTCACAATATAGGAAAGAACAAGATGAAAGCAAGGAGATAATCAACTACGGACATACCAATTAACAACGAAATGGAAAGTTATATATATACATTGCCATGGAGAGTTTAATAAAAGAACATGATTAAATGGGCAGAGGGGCTAGTCCCCACACCCCAGCGAAAAGGGTACTACTCGCTCATGATGCGAGAAACAAGAAGAATAAGAAAGAGAGAGAAATCCGCCATGAACTCGGTGCAGAAGGTAGTCGCAGCTCGGTGAAGAAGATATAGACTTCTACGTCGTTTCGAAGCAGATCTGGATGCGAACGAGAGATGCCAAGACAGACCGGACAATCTCCCTCACCCCGTCTTCCTTCTCTCCTCAGCCTCCTTGGTTGCAACACGGGCAGTAGGTGGAATGAGACTGGCGTGGACGACACTGGATTTGGATCAGACCTATGTACAGGTAGCCTGTCGGTGTCTCATAACCGATGCCAAAATAAGGACCCTGCTGGTCCTATTTATAGGCACTCGTCAGGTCCTCACCCTTTTGGTGTGATTTTTGTCCAAACCGTTTGCTAAAATATCTATTTCATACGGTCTTGTAGTTTTAGTACTTTATCATTCGGTCTGCTTGATCCACTTTTGCAAATGGTTTGGTGAGCTCAGCTTTATCAAACGGTCTTTACTTCAGCAAGTGGCCATTCGGTTTGGCTTTGTGTCACTTTACCTTTCGGTTTGGCTTTGTGCCACTTTACCATGCGGTTTGGCTTTGTGCCACTTTACCATTCAGTTTGTTATTAATTCATCAAACAGTCTTCGGCTATGCTCAAACGGTCTTCATTGCATTAGCTCAAACAGTTTTTACATAGCTAATCAAACGGTCTGCATGTGTACTCCTCCATATGGTCTTCACATACTCTTATCCAAATGGTTTCCTGCTGGTCACTTTGGTAAACGATCTCATACCCAGCAACTGCAAACAGTTTGTATGTAGCAGCAACAAACGATCTCGCAGCCAATGCCTTCATTCGGTCTTCACTTCGGCAAACGGTTTGCTGCTGCTAATTCAAAACGGTCCGAGACCGTGTAGCAGCGTCAAATGGTTTGCGTTCGGCTGAGGTGGGGGTAGTAGGTGCAGCGCAGCTACGGTGGCGGAAGAAGGTCCGGTGGCGTAGTGCTCCCCGGCGGAGGTGCAGATTACTTCTGCGATGGTGGAGACGGCGAGAAGAAGAAGGGAAGGCGGCGCAGCTGCAGGTCGTGGTGGAATTGGAGCTACTACTTGACAGGGAGAAGCTCTTGGAACGAGGCACTGCCGGAATCGAAGAAAAGAGGTGCTGCTCGGTGAAGGTGCAGAGGTACACGACGACGCGCCACGGTCGTGGCGAGGCACCACGGTCGTGGTGACGCCACTGTCCCATGGCTGTGCCGCCTTGCACGGGCATGGTCAGTGAGTGATTTGGCCCTGATGGCATTGTGCCACGGCCGTGGCGTGACACCACGCTCGTGGTGAGGCTACTACCCCATGGCCGTGCTACCTCGCATAGGCGTGGCGGGAGAGAGAGAGTCGATGCAGGTGGGGTGCCATGGTTGTGGCTCGGCGACCACGGTCGTGGCGAGTGAGAGCTTAGGCGTAGGAGATGATCTACCATGGTCATGGCCTCATCACATGATCGTGGTGATGACAGTGGACCACAGTCATTTTGAGCCACCACGGCCGTGGTCTAGGCTCTGCTTCGAGATCTTGAATTCATGCACTGCTCGATCCCTTACGGCTGAGTTGTGCCTCCAATCGGTCTTTGCTGGTCTATCAGTCTTGAGACCGAATGGGCTCAAACGGTCTTGGGACCGAATGGGCTCAAACGGTCTTGAGACCGAATGGGCTCAAACGGTCTTGAGACCGAATGGGCTCAAACGGTCTTGGGACCGAATGGGCTCAAACGGTCTTGAGACCAAATGAATGGATTTGCTTGGTTAGATCGATTGGACAGAACCAAGGATGAGTGAGGATGGGCCCCACTTTTTTGTTCAGCTTTATCAAGACATGCATTAAGTCAACATAAATTCAATTAAGACCTTGATAATCGAATAAATTAAGTAGTTTTGCACATTATGATTCATATTGATATTTAATGAGTGAAATAGTATATATAGGGTTGAATTTGTCCCAAGGTGATAATTGAATTCCATGATGAATATGCGTTCATCAAAATACCCATAACTTAAACGTTGTTCGTCCTCGAGTAACACAAAATCTAAAACAGTCGCCAAATGAATACTTTCAATTCATGTGATTACTTCATCTTCACATCATGAATATTTTCTTTCTCCTCAATATGACTCAGTATCTCGACCTCCTGAGACCACTAAACACATCTTACCATATCTTCGTTCCTGAATTCACTTTCCAATATCACTTCCTCCTCACTTTTTCTGACAACATGCATGTCAAAGAGTTTTGTAAGAATCCAGAGACACCCACAAAACAATAAGTATGCATTTGATCTGACACTGGTGTTTTTCAGGATAGGGTAGGCAATCATTGTGCCATTAGGTAGAAAAGGGAGTGAAAGGTGGTATGAAGGAAGAAGTAAATCTCTCCTCTATTCGACTCGAGATTTTTTTTAATTTTATGAAGTGCAATTTCATTTATTGCATTTTTTGTGTGAATCTCTCCTCTATCGACTCGAGATTGCATTTCTTTTTGTGTGCGCTTTGGCATCTTTTGTTTGCAAATCTCTCCTCTATTCGACTCGAGATTGCATTTTTGGTGGTACACCCCTGTTTATCTGTTAGGGGTATGGAAGAAGTGGATATAGAGGGAAGTGGCGTGCCACCCCAAACTTAGGGTTTGGCACAAATTTGGCTATTTTTGTTTCTTTTTGATGGATGGGGAGGTACGAAGATGAGATAAGAAGTGTAGAAGAGAGTTCATATCAGAATGTAACTTGATTTACAATTCAATGCACCGGGTTATTCTCTTTATCATACTTTGCTCAAATAATGACCTAATGAGGATCTGGTGGGGATTCCATGTTATTGTTCCACTAGTCAGTTAGGAAGCACGACGTGTTTGATCCCTATTAGTTTGATAGACACTTATCAATTTTGCAAAAGTATCATGACGTTAGGAATCATAAGCTTCACAAGATGATTTCAATCGAAAAGGCTTTGTTTAAAAAAGTGGTCCTTTTGAGGATTTACTTCGGATAAGGAGGATATAATGATTTAAAATGCATAGAAGGTTAGAGAGTGACTATTAATGAAATAGGAAGTGTCAAAAATTCATCAAGTATCTGTTCAATTTCTTTGAAAAACATTAAAGAATTTGAAAATTTTGAATTTTTTTATCAAGAATGTGATAGTGAAAATTTTAAGTATGAAAAGGATGGGTGTAGGTGGAAAGTGATGTACGTAACTCCCAACCTCCACCCCGAACTTAGAAATTTTCTCGTCCTGAGCAAACCCTAAATCCAAGATGGAGGGGAAAATTCATGCCTGATTGACCACCGGGTGTGGTAGCATTCTTGTCAGCGCGCATCCTCTTATCTGAAAATCTCAAAGGTAAAGAGCAATTAGATCTTAAAATAGCATCTTACGATGTGCATTTTATTTAATGAAAAATTAACTAGAAGGTAAAAACAAAATTGAAGAAACATTCTAATTTGAAAGGGAAAGTAAAACAAAATTATAGATCGGGTTGCCTCCCGACAAGCGCCTTTGTTTTATGTCGATGGATCGACTGAATCTTTTAGCTTCATGGTGGATCCTTTAGATTTGTGAGTTCCAACGTTGCTTTAGTGCCTATGTCATTGGAAGTAAAATATCTCTTTAAGCGGTGACCATTTGTTACAAATTCACCTGACTTTTCACTCCACAATGAGAAGGCACCATGTGGGAAGATGCTCTTGACGATGTATGGTCCAGACCAGCGTGAGCAGAGTTTTCCTGGGAATAACTTCAATCTTGAGTTGAATAGTAGAACTTGGTCTCCCATTTTTATGTCTTTTCTTTTCAAATGTCCATCATGCCAAAGTTTTGTGCGTTCTTTGTAGATTCGTGCATTCTCATAAGCTGTCATCCTGAGTTCATCCAGCTCTTGGAGTTGCAGAATTCTAGCTTGGCCTGCTTCTTTCATATCAAAGTTCAGTTGTTTAATTGCCCACCTGCCTTGTGTTCTAATTCGACTAGAAGGTGGCAAGCCTTTCCATATATTAATAAAAAAGGTGAAGTCCCAATAGGAGTTTTATAAGTAGTTCGATAGGCCCATAAGGCGTCGTTGACTTTTGCTGACCAATCCTTTCAGTTGCGACCTATAGTTTTTTTTCTAGAATAGCCTTTAGTTGATGGTTATAGACCTCTACATGTCCACTTGTTTGTGGATGGTAAGGCAATGCTACCTTATGTGTTACACCGTATTTTCTCAGTAAAGCTTCAAAGCTTCTTTCAAGGAAGTGGGACCCTCCGTCAGATATCACGGTGCGTGGGATGCCAAAACGGGGAAAGAAAATGTCCTTGAATAATTTGATGACTGGTTTGGAATCACTAGTGACGGTTGGTATTGCTTCAATCCATTTTGAGACGTAGTCCACCACCACTAGGATGTATGAAAATCCATGAGAAGATGGGAATGGACCCATGTAGTCCACCCCCCAAACATCGAATATCTCTACTTCTTGCCATAGATTCAACGACATCTCATCTCTCTTTGTTATATTACCTGTTCTTTGACATTTGTCACATGATAGGACAAAGTCATAGGAATCCTTGGATATGGTCGACCAGAAGAATCCACATTGCAAAACCTTCAAGGCAATCTTTTTACAGCTCATATGTCCTCCCACTTGTCACAAATGACATTGTTCCAAAATAAGTTGAGCTTCTTCTTCGGCGATACATCATCTATACAGACCATCAACACATAGTTTAAAGAGATATGGCTCATCCCAGTGATATTGCTTCACATCATGCATGAACTTCTTCAGTGCATTCCCGGTGCATTGGGGATGGATAACCCCAATAGCAAGGTAGTTTACAAAATCTAAGTACCACGGTACAACTCCTGAGACCTTCATTAGTTGATCATCTGGCAGGGAATCATTGATCGAAATTTTCTCAACATCCAAAGTGTGGATGCGAGTGAGGTGGTCTGATACAACATTCTCTGTACCCTTTTTATCTCTTATCTCTAAATCAAATTCTTGTAATAGGAGGATCCAGGGTTTGGCATCTTTCTTTGCCAGAATGTAACGAATGGAAACGTGGTATGTGTAGACAATGACCTTCGAACCAATTAGGTAGGATCTGAACTTGTCAAAGACATACACAACTACTACAAGTTCTTTCTCGGTAGTTACATAATTCCTCTGGGCTTCATCGAGAGTTTTCGATGAATAATAGATCACATAGTGTTTCTTCTCTATATATTGCCCTAAAACAGCGCCCACATCATAGTCACTGGCATCACACATAATTTCAAAAGGGTGGTCCCAGTCGGGAGATCTAATGACGGGGGTGGTTGTAAGGGCCTATTTCAGTGTGATGAAGCTTTTGACACATTCTTCTTTGAAATTGAAATCAGTATCCTTCAGTAATAGATTCATCATTGGTTTCGTTATCTTGGAAAAGTCCTTTATGAATCTTCTATAAAATCCTGCATGACCTAGGAAAGCACGGACTTCTTTTACATTTGTTGGGATAGCCAGTTTAGAAATCACTTCAATCTTGGCTTTATCTACTTCAATTCCTCTATTACTGACCCTATGGCCGAGGACAATGCCTTCCTTTACCATAAAATGGCACTTTTCCCAGTTGAGCACAAGATGAGCTTCTTCACATCATTTGAGGACTAGGGAGAGGTGCTTTAGACATGAATCGAATGAATCTCCGTATACAGAAAAATCATCCATGAAAACTTCAATAATTGTTTCAGTAAGACCAGTGAATATGGCAGCCATGCAACATTGGAAGGTTGCGGGTGCATTACAGAGACCAAATGGCATTATTTTAAATGTGTATGTTCCGAATGGGCAGGTAAAGGTTGTTTTCTCTTGGTCATCTGGATGTATGGGTATTTGATAGAATCCAGAGTAACTGTCAAGATAACAAAAATATTCTTAGTGAGCCAACCTTTCTAGGACTTGATCAAGGAAGGGCATATGCAAATGATCTTTTCGAGTTGCCTTGTTTAATTTTCTATAATCTATGCACATCCTCCACCCTGTGACTATTCGAGTGGGAATGAGTTCATTGTTTTCATTCCGTATAATAGTTGTTCCACCTTTCTTCAGGACTACATGCACTGGGCTCACCCATGGCAAATATGATATCGGATAAATTATTCCAGCTGTGAGCAATTTAATGACCTTGCGACGGACCACTTCCTTCATATTTGGATTCAACTTCCATTGATGCTCAATACTAGGCTTGTGATCTTCCATCATAGGGATCTTGTGCATACACAATGCTTGACTGACCCCAGTGAGGTCACTCATTTTATAACTGATTGCTTTCTTTCTTTCCCTTAATTCCTTTAGGAGTTTCTCTTCTTGTTCAGTTGTTAGATCAGAATTTATAATAACTGGGCAAACCTTGCAATCGTCTAAAAACACGTACTTCAGTCCTTCGGGCAGGGGCTTCATTTCGGGAGCCTCTGGTTTTTTGCATGTTTCTTCTGTAGTTTCCATAGCTTTGAGTTCTTCACTAGTGGCTTCAACGTCTTCTTTAGCAGAGTCGAGAGATTCGATGCAATCCTTTACTTGTTTGTCAATTGGTTCATCAACTGATGGGTTAGTTAGAGCAACTTCTAAAGGATCGTCGAATTCATGATGCTCTTGGTTCAGAAGTGACATTTGCTCAATGCAGTCAATCAGATAGACTTCCTCTTGCATACTTGGTCTCCTCATACTTTCAAAAACTTTAAATTCGAGAGTTTCTTTGCCTAATATGAGCAGTAAGGTACCATATTCAACATCGATCAGGGCTCTTGCAGTGGTGAGGAATGGACGACCAAAGATGAGAGGATATCTAGTGTCTTTCTTTATATCCATAATGACAAAGTCGCATGGAACATATGTGTCCTTGCCTACCTTGACCAGGACATCTTCGAGGATTCCTAACAGACGTTTTATCGAATTGTCTACAAGCTGTATAGTCATGCCAGTAGGTAGAAATTCTGCGAACCCTAGTCTCTTGCATAGGCTAAGTGGCATAATAGAGATGCTTGCGCCGAGATCTGCCAAACCTTTCTTGCATAATGATTCGCCAATGTGACATGAAATTCCAAAGGATCCCGGGTCTTTTTGTTTCTTGGGCATCTTACTCAATATGATATCAGATGTAGTTGTCACCAGTTTTACTATCTCATACTCTTCACTTATATACTTCCTGGTGAGGAGTGACTATAGGTACTTAGTCCAGGCTGGTATCTCAGCCAACGTATCTAAGAAGGGTATATCAATATGAAATTTCTTCATAGCCTCTTTAAACTTATTGAATCGAGTATCAAGCTTGGTCTGCCTTAGACGATTTGGGAAAAGTATACGAGGCTTATATATAGGAATATAAGGTTCCGGTGTTTTAGTTTCTTTGTCAGTTGGTTCCTCAGGATTTCCCTTATCTGTCTTATCGACTTTTGATTGAGACTCTTGTGTTGTTGAGTCTTGGGCAATCACAAGTTCATCCTCATATGTAATAACCATAGGTGTCTTTATAGTGGGATATGAATAGTCTTTTCCTAACTTAGTGGTGACTGCCTTCAACTGTTCAGGATGCTTAGGATTGTTCTCTGGTTGGCCAGCAAAAACTCCAGTAGGTGGCTTTATGCTAGCTATGAGTTGAGCTAGTTGGGTTTCAATAGCCTTCTGTTGAGCTTGTTGGTTGGCTATCATAGTTTGCTGAGTTTGTAACATCTTTTCAATGGTTGATAGCTTGTCATCAGAAGATACGGGTCCTGCTTTCTGTCCTTGTTGTTGATTAAGATTCTGATACTGTGAGTTGTTTTGAAAATTATTGTAGTTCCTATTTTGAAAATTCCCCTTGAAATTTCCTTGATTCCCAAAATTCTATTGTTGATTATACTGGAATCCTGGTGGGCCTCTTGGTTGATTGTTTGAACCAAATTGGTGCGAGTTTACTGCTCTAGAGGAGTTTTTGTATTGAAAATTGGGATGATTCCTATTCTGATTCAGATTGTAATAACTTTGACTAGGAATGGTGTTGATAGCATTAAGATTTTCCATCTGACCACTATCTCCTTGGCCACATACATTGCTCAGAACAACATCATAGAGAACATTGCATGATAAAGTGGAATGATCGATGCTCTTACATGCTTCACAGAATAGGGAAGCAGACTTGACCTGTTCCTGTTGTTGAGTGGGTGAACGTCCTCTTCCAATAGCAGTAAGAAATGATTCAATATGATCTTGCTTGGCAACTAAGAGTTTCAAGGTTTCAGTGATAGACTTGTACTCGGGAGTAGCTTCGGCCATAGCTACTTTCAAAACTCCTTTACCTACTGATCTACCCCAATTGGCTTGATTTTCTGCTCCCAGGGTGACGACTCTCCATGCGCTGTCATAACTTTGACGCATGAAGTTTCCTCCAGATGAGGAATCTAGGAATCTCTTAATATCATCATCCACACCCCTATAGAATATCTCAATGAGTTGGTTCTTGGGAATCCCATGGTGTGGACACTTACGTAGAAGCTCTTTGTATCTATCCCAGGCTTCAGCAAGGGTTTCTCCAGGAACTTGAGTGAAATTTCTTATCCGCCAACTAGTTTCATAAGTAAGAGATGGAGGGTAGAATTTTTCTAGAAACACATTTTGCAGTTGTTCCCAGGTGGTGATGGGTATTTCACTTTGCAACGAATTGTACCAACTTATGGCTCTATCAGCAAGGGAGTATTTGAAGAGGCGGAGCCGAATGGCATCATCTATGAATCCATTTTGTTTTGTCATGGCACATAGATCAATAAATCTCCAAAGATGTTCTTGTCTATCCTCTGCTTGCTTGCCATAGAAAGGGTTATTCTTAAGCAGGGTGATCCAATGCGCTCTTATCTCAAAATTAGTAGCGTTGACAGGAGGAGGTTGTACTGGATGATGAACATTCACAACTTTCGGGATTGAGAACTCTCTAAGATCCTTTTGTAGTTCAGCTGCTTGCACTGCTAGGATTTCCTGCTGAACCACAACCCTGGCTTCTTGCATGAGCCTCTCTCTTTGTGCATTGATGGCTTGAGCCACCCTTCGGGTTACTTCTTCTTCTTGAGCCATCCTTGCTTTATTTTCTCTGATCTGATAATGAAAGGTTCTGTCTATCTCAGGATCAAAGCTTGATGTTAGTCCGGGGCTTCCCGAACGGTGCATGCACTACGCCTTGGATTGTACGTGAAAATAGGAAGGATTTTGAAAATGAGATTCACAAAGTTGAGTCAAATTCAAGTATATGATCAATTGTTTTAAAAGAAAAAGAAAAATCCTAAATTAGTCTTAAAAGAACTAGATTTGACTAACTGATTCCGTTGTCCCCGACAACGTCGCTAGAATTTGACGTGGGATTTTATCTCACTTACAAACTCACTCGGGGTTGAAATCCCCGAGTTTTACCAAAACCAAAGTGCAATAATACCACCCGCAAGCGGACGAGTCTTATCGCAGTATAGTTAAGGATCGAACCCAAAGGACAACATTTTTAAGAATCCTTGTCAGTCGAATCTAGCTCAAGTAAAACTAATATTTAGAACGATTGGTTGATTTGAGGTTAATTAAACTAATTGCAAGAAAGCAAAAGCTGAATTAAAGTTGGATTTAGATCAATGATATGGAATCACTGGGATGGTATCGGGTTTCACCACCACTACACATGTAAACACATTCAATCATAAACAATCCAGGCAAGATATATCAATCCAAATAGAACAGCTGCAGAACCCCCCATTAGGGTGTTAGGTTCACGTAAGCATCACCTTAGGCATCAGATGTCTCATCACCAACCAGATCACTTACTTACGACTCCAAAGAAATCCCATTCTATTTCTAGTTTGGGAGTCAACCACATTAATTGATAAGCAAGCAGGTGATAGATCTACAAACTAACATCGACGATAAACAAAGACGATACAAAATTCAACTAAGGTTGTGGTCCTCCCTGAGGGATGTTTAGACAACAGAAGTGTCACCATAGGCTAGATGTCACATCCCTTCACAGATCATACACTTACGACCTCAAGGAATCTTATCAGAAGTTCTCATCAAAGAGTCGAACTTTGTAAACCGCCATTCTATCCCACATATAGAAGATTTCACAATATAGGAAAAAACAAGATGAAAGCAAAGAGATAATCAACTATGAACATACCAATTAATAATGAAATGGAAATTTATATATATTTCCATAGAGAGTTTAATAAAAGAACATGATTTCATGGGCAGTGGGGCTAGTCCCTGCACCCTAGCGAAAAGGTTACTACTCGCTCATGATGCGAGAAACAAGAAGAATAAGAAAGAGAGAGAAATTTGCCATGAACTCGGTGTAGAAGGTAGTCGCAGCTCGGTGAAGAAGATATAACCTTCTACGTCATGTCGGAGTAGATCTGGACATGAACGGGAGATGCCAAGACAGACCGGACAGTCTCCCTCACACCGTCTTCCTTCTCTCCTCAGCCTCCTTGGTTGCAATACGGGCAGTAGGTGGAATGAGACTGGCGTGGACGACACTGGATTTGGATCGGACCTATGTACAGGAAGCCTGTCGGTGTCTCAGAACCGATGCCAAAATAAGGACCCTACTGGCCCTATTTATAGGCACTCGTCAGGTCCTCACCATTTTGGTGTGATTTTTGTCCAAACCGTTTGTTAAAATATCTATTTCATACGGTCTTGTAGTTTTAGTACTTTATCATTCGGTCTGCAGGATCCACTTTTACAAATGGTTTGGTGAGCTCAGCTTTATCAAACGGTCTTTACTTCAACAAGTGGTCGTTCGGTTTGGATTTGTGCCACTTTGCCATTCGGTTTGGCTTTGTGCCACTTTACCATGCAGTTTGGCTTTGTGCCACTTTACCATTTGGTTTTTTATTATCTCATCAAACGGTCTTCAACTATGCTCAAACGGTCTTCATTGCATTAGCTCAAACGGTTTTCACGTAGCTAATCAAACGGTCTGCATGTGTACTCCTCCATATGGTCTTCACATACTCTTATCCAAATGGTTTCCTGCTGGTCACTTTGGTAAATGATTTCATACCCAACAATCGCAAACAGTTTGTATGCAGCAGCAACAAACGATCTCACAGCCAATGCCTTCATTCGGTCTTCACTTCAGCAAATGGTTTGCTGCTGCTAATTTGAAATGGTCCGAGACCGTGTAGCAGCATCAAATGGTTTGCGTTCGGATGAGGTGGGGGTAGTAGGTGCAGTGAGGCTCCTAGACGAAGATGGTAGCGGTGGTGGAAGCAGGTCTGGCGGCGTAGTGCTCCCTAGTGGAGGTGCAGATTGCTGCTACAATGGTGGAGACAGCGGGAAGAAGAAGAAGGGAAGGCGGCGTAGCTGCAGGACATGGTGGAATCGAAGCTGTTACTTGACAGGGAGAAGCTCTAGGAATGAGGCACCGCCGGAATCGAAGAAAAGAGGTGCTGCTCGGTGAAGGTGCAGAGGTAGACAACGACGTGCCACAGTCATGGTGAGGCACCATGGTCGTGGTGACGCCACTGTCCCATTGTAGTGCCGCCTTGAACGGGCATGGTCGGTGAGTGATTTGGCCCTGATGGCATTGTGCCACGGTTGTGGTGTGACACCACGGTCGTGGTGAGGCTACTGCCCCACGGCCGTGCTGCCTCGTATGGGCGTGGCGGGAGAGAGAGAGTCAATGCAGGTGGGGTGCCACGGTCGTGGCTCGGCGACCACAGTCGTGGCGAGTGAGAGCTTAGGCATAGGAGATGATCTACCACAATCGTGGTAATGACAGTCGACCACAGTCATTTTGAGCCCCCACGGCCGTGGTCTAGGCTCTGCTTCAAGATCTTGAATTCATGCACTGTTCGATCCCTTGCGACTGAGTTGTGCCTCCAATCGGTCTCTGTTGGTCTATCGGTCTTGAGACCGAATGGGCTCAAACAGTCTTGAGACCGAATGGGCTCAAACGGTATTGAGACCGAATGGGCTCAAACGGTCTTGGGACCGAATGGGTTCAAACAGTCTTGGGACCGAATGGGCTCAAACAGTCTTGAGACTGAATGGGCTCAAACGGTCTTGGGACCGAATCGGCTCAAACGGTCTTGAGACCGAATGAATGGATTTGCTTGGTTAGATCAATTGGATAGAACCAAGGATGAGTGAGGATGGGCCCCAGCTTATTGTTCAGGTTTATCAAGACCTGCATTAAGTCAACATAAATTTAGTTAAGACCTTGATAATCGAATCAATTAAGTAGTTTTGCACATTATGATTCATATTGATATTTAATGAGTGAAATAGTATATATAGGGTTGAATTTGTCCCAAGGTGATAATTGAATTCCATGATGAATATGCATTCATCAATAAGACATGCCTTCTTCCTCTTTTTTCCAAAAGAAGACATACATTTATCCCCCTTTGTCATTTCAAAAAGTGGGGGTATGAAGAAATAAGAAACACCACTTGTTAAGAGAAAGGAGATAACAAAAGTTATAAAATGAGAGTAGAAGAGCACAGATAGGGGATTGTCCAAGAATAGAAGAAAAGCAAGTTAAGGCATGCACTTGCAAGATAAAGTGCTGTAGAAAAATAATAAATCACAATTTTAACCCTCAAGATGATAAAATTTTCCCAAAAAGTGTCAGGGCTCATGGCATAGCATGAGCCTTGCTCAGAAGGTAGTTTCTGCATAAAAAGCACTACCCTTGCACCAAAAACTAAAACTGGAGCAAAATCTGCATAAAATCCAAAAATGCTCCAATTTCTACATACAATGTAGCTTTATGTACTCTTCATCACAATGTTATGCAAGCAACTCAAAATAGAAGATATGTAATTCAAGGAACAAGCTTGAGTAAGTTAAAAACAAGATACAAGCATAGCATATAGTGAAATACCACTTGATGAACAAGGCTAGAACTACATGTATATGAACTACTAGTAGATGATATTACAAATTAGGACTACTAGTAGGATCTAGATCATAGCAAAGATACCAATAGATACACAAGATAGAGCAAGCTATGAGTAGATGTAGAGATATATCCAAATAAAGAGATATGCAATTTTAGACGCAAGAAAGGATATAACTCACTAACAAGTATGCATCATTACCAAAAGATGATTACCACTAAGAACCTCAACGTTGTATCCAAACAAGATATTCAACTATATATATGTAGCAAGTTAGAGCACAACGGAAGCAATTTAAGACACAACCAACAGATCCAAAGTGATCATCATCAAAACCTATAAAACAACTCAAAGAAAGTAATTAAAAAGATAGAGTTGTAGGCAATATAGGAAATAGAGGACATGGAAATATGCATATATAAAGGTATCAAATGAGAGTGCCAAAGAATAAGGCTATCGATTGAGATAATCTAGTTGAGAGGGAAATTCTCATTTAATAAGCCAAATGTATATTTTATGTACAATGTTGTCGGTCGAGTTCTGTGTATTGATAACTCGACTGATGACAGCTGTTGGCAACACTCATTGGTGTTGGTCAGTCGAGTTTCTAACATGACAAACTCGACCAAAAAGGCTGTTGTCAAAAAGCACATATATTTCATAAAAACATATTTAAAGGCATGCTAGATATACAAACCATATCCAAACATGTGTAAGCAAGTTAGTAATGTACTATAAAAGCATTTGAAATAGTTTTTGAGCAAGAGTGTGAAGAGAAACAAAAATACCAATTTTGACTCAAAAACCATATGTATAGTGCACACTATCTTGACAAAAACAAGTTAGGAATGGTTATAAGCAAGAAAACCTTTACCTTTGTTCTTACCATTCTTTTTTCCACTTGTTGTCACCCTCTACACATCTCACCTTTCTTCTTTCATGTGGATTGAGAAGTCAATTTGCAATTCAATAGCTCAAGTCAATCCATTTGGAAGTACCTACAAGAAGAAATATGAAATGGTCCCCAATCATGTTTTTGGGTCCGGAGGGGTTATCTTAGAAACCCAAGTCCTATTTCTCTTGGGTGCTTTCCTAAAAGGACAACAAGTAGAATAATGGCCAATATCATTGCAATAGTTGCATGTGCCCATAGTCTTGGAACTAGAGGATTCACCATGGAAGATTAGAGGTCCTTTACCTTTGTTGTTCCTTTGACTACTATCGTATCCTAAACCATGTCTACCAATTTGTTTAGTAGTGTGGTGTAGGATTTCATTAAGGTTCTTTTTACCAACTAAGAATTTTTGCAAAGAAGATCTCAAACTATCACTATCATGCATAAGAGAAGCAATAGTAGAAGACAAAATATTTACATTGTCTCTAGCATGCAAAAGATCATTTTCTAGACAAAGAGCTTTGGTTAAATAAAAATCTCTATCTATATGAAGAGCAAAAATAACATTATTCTCTCTACTTGTAGAACTAGAACAAGACTCAAGAATATTGATTTTAGCAAGCAAGAAAGCATTCTCTTTTTCAAGCAAAGCAATATTAGAAAGATAACTACCAATTTCAGATTCTAATCCTTACAAAGCAAAATCTTTGTCCTTGTTTTTAGATTTAAGAACATCAATATCATGCATGAGAGAATCAATAATTAAGATATGCTCTTCACTAGAACAAGTCATAAGAGGTTGAGCTTCTAGAAATCTAATCTTATGAAGCAAACAACTATTTTCAAGTTTAAGAGAGTCTACTTGGCTAAGACAAGCATTTTTATCATCAAGCAAGCAAGAATTAGTGTGTTCAAGATCATCTAATTCTACATGCATATTATCAACAATTCTAGCAAGATTTTTCCTTTTCTTTTTAGAAGACTTAAGAGAGGCATGAGTAACATTAATGATAGAAATTAAAGGTTCTTTATCTAAAGAGTTTAGATTTACCTCATTTGAGTCTTTTCTTATAGAATCCATAAGAGCAAAATGTCATTCTCGTTTAACACTAGAGCTTGAGCTTGATCCTCCACTTGAATCTTCACTTGAGCTCGAGTTGGAGGAGTCACCTGAGCTTGAGTGCCATTTCTCCTTCTTCATGTACTTCTCTTTCCTTGTGATGATGGGACTTCTTGCCTTGTAGACAATCTATCTAGAAGTGACCCTTCTTTCCACACTTGAGGCACCAGATTGAGGAGGAATTTATTCCTTTATAGAATCTACCCTTGGAGTACATGGCATCTTATTCAAAATGAGAGGATGGAGAGGTGTGTCCCATCATAGCTTCAATTTGAGCCTTCATTTCAGCCTTCTTCATTCTTTTTAGCTCTTTCTCCTCTTGTCTTTAAACTTCTTCTATTTTGTCAAGTGTGACTTCATGGGCTTGTAGATTTCTAGTGAGCTCTTTAATGGGTATATCATCAAGAGACCTTACTTCTTCAATAGAAGTCACTTTGGGTTCCCATCTCTTGGGGTGATGTCAAAGGATCTTTGAGTTGATCTCTCCTCTACTCATAGGATGTCTTAGAATAGAAAGACCATTCACAATGGTGTTGAGCCTTGAGTACATGTTGGCTATCTTCTCCTCCTTTCACATCTTGAAGTTCTCAAACAACCCTTTGAGCATGTAGACTTTGCTTTCCTTCACTTGTTGAGTCCCCTCATAAGTGATGCATAGCTTTCTCCATACCTCATAGGCCGTCTCACAAGAAGACATCCGGTTGAACTTAGTGGAGGTCATGGTGGCATAGAATAAGTTGATTTCTCTTGCATTCAAGGTGGCTTTCTTCATGGTAGCTTCATCCCATTCTTCTATCTTTGTCACCGGTATCTTATATGGATAGTCCACCATTTGCCAAAGCTCAAGACTTGATTCTTGGATGTATAATTGTAGCCTTCTTTTCCAATAGAGAAAGTTACTCCCATCAAAGATTGGAAGGTTGATGAAGTATCTCCCACCTTGGTAGTCACCCATCTTCTCCTACTTGTTGAAGTATGCTTGGAGAATCCCACTCTGATACCAATTGTTGGATCTTAGATGGGTGATTGGATGCTCTAGAGGGGGGTGAATAGAGCTGAATGCACTTAAACAAAATCTATTAGACCTTCACGATATATCACAAGATAAGGTTGCTAAATAGGAAATTTGAGTGTAACTAAAACATGCATAGCAAGGGAGAGAGAGATTTAACATACACCAAGTGACAAGCTATGTAGACTGGTTCCACACTTCAAACTAGAAGGGAGTCAGTCCACTACCAAGAGAGGTCAACCTCCAGGATTTCTTAATCATTGCACTCTTATATTCATTCATAAGACTTACAATACATGACTACCAAAGGACTTACCCATCCAAGCACCAAGAGTATTCCACCTTACCAAGGACTTACCCACTTTGCCAAGAGTCTTCAGCCTTCTCCAAGGTCTTACCCACTCTAGCACAAGTCTTCCGCCTTCAAGGACTTTTCTACTCTTCTTGGATCTTCAGCCTTTGCCTTCACCTTCACTCGGAGAAGCTTCCACCAAAGACTTACCCACTTGAGCAAGGAGTCTTCGGCCTTCACCAAGGGCTTACCCACTCTTGCTCCAAGTCTTCATCCTTGATCTTCACCAAGGGACTCCTTCCCTTGTTCTTCTTCACCTCTCTTAGCCAAGAGAGATAACCTTCATCTTCATGGTTGAAATGAGAGATAGAGAGGTTGTGGAAGTGAGAGCCTCACAAGATATACATGTAGGAATAGCTCTCTTATAGATTTACTACTCACTGTAATGAATGTAGCAAGTGACTAAGCTGAGAGAGAGAGAGGAGGTTGTAGGAAGCACTCAACTATAGAATAGGAACCTCACATAGAGTTTTGCATTGAATGCTCAACCTTGGAATGAGCCAAAGGGGTCCTATTTATAGTTTGGGATGCCTCTTAGCCTTTGGGAACACTTAAGAACAAAAACTAGCCATTTTGTGGCTTGCAACAGTTATATTTTTTATTGTTACAACTCCACAATGGCTAGAAGCATTTTTCTATGCTTTTTCATACAGTGCAATCGGTCGAGTTTCTATAAAGGTAACTTGACCGATCCCACTAAAAGATAAGACCAATTTAGGCCATCAGTCGAGTTTGTCCTGGGGTAACTCAACCGATTCACTTAAATTAGTTTTGGTCAGTATAGCGATTGGTTGAGTTCTGTGAAGTGTAAACTCGACCGATCAAAAGTCATTTTCAAGATCCAATCAGGATCATCGAGTTTGCAACTTGACCGATGAACAACCTGATGTGAATTTTGGAAAATGGCTTTTGAGTGCTTACATATTCGATCTAAGTGGTCCCAATTTTTTCTAAGCTTAATTACAATTCATACAATCATTACAAGTGATTTACAACATGAATCTAATGGATTCACATCATATTCCAAAAATGTGCACTTGTATTGACTTTGACTTGCCTTTTCTCCCATTTGATATGCGCAAGTTAGGGCATTTGGACTGTGTCTATACCTAATCTGAAACCATCCAAGTAGAATAAATAGACACAAATAAGTGGAATGATTTAGTCATCATCAAAACAAGGGTTTAGTTAATTTAGACCTTGAGTCAACATGTCAAACGTGCATGCTGTCACAATTCTATGACAAGCACGAAAGTCATCCATGAATTCTATGCTAACTTGCAATTGAATTATGACACACTCGTACCCCCACCTAATGCTCAAGTGGTCCTCACTTCCATGGTCACCGGGAACTAATTCCAAGTCTATGAGGATACCCTAAACATCTTCTTCTTGGGTACAGAGGTGACTGATACTTGGAGGAAGGACTACCCTGAGTATTTCAACCTAGTTGACCCTGCGACCTTCTACAAGTAGTATAATCTCACTCATCCTAATATTCATAAATACTTGAAGAAGCCTTAATTTCCCTATAGAAAGAAGTGTACCCTTCCCTCCTCCTCCTCAGACATCAAGAATGACACACTTGCCCTAGTTTTTAACTGCAACAATCATCCCAAGAAAAACCAGACTGAAATTGTTGAAAACACTGCGTTGATTATTTTATATCTCTTGAAAAACATCGGAGTCAAATGGACTCATTATGCCCTTCACCACATGACCTATTTTGACTCTAGTAAGAACATCCGTGGCACCCATCCACCTTACCCAGCCCTGATCTGTGGTCTATTTAAGTTGTCACTGGCAAATCTCTTTTCCATGACCTTAACTACACACCAGCCCAGAAAGGAGTTTGCATTAGTGATACCACACTTCAGAAGTATGTGCCTATACCATCATTTACCACACTCATAACATCTACCTCCACCTCCACCCATGCACATCCACCACCTCAGCCTTCTCGAATTGCCCGTGCCTCATTCCATGTATCAAATCAAACCCTCATGGGTTACATGATGCATCAACGGGCGTATAACCTTCAGGTTCAGAAGCACATGCATAAAGATCTTTGTGCCATCATGTCCAACATGAACCTATCCTGTACACACCCTTATCCTGCCTACTAGCCCTACCTAGGAGGTGACTATGCTTCCTATGCATATGATCACTTTTACCCAACCCCTCCACCTACTACTTCCACTGTTACACCCTCTGCTATTGGTGGATCTACCCCTGGAGTGCTGCCTCTTCCTATTGGCCCTTTAGCCTCCCTATTTTCTGACCTTTGTATTTCTGCTCCCTCTTTCCCTCGGGCCAATGAGCTCCATGCTTTTAGAATGTCTTGGGTTGAGTAGAATGCATGTTGGCCCGATAATGGTTTCAATTCCTCTGCCGATAAGGAGATGCCAGATGAGGCTGATGAGGAAGTTGATGTTGCTATTGAGGAGGCTTCTGAGGATGATGATGATGCTTTTGATGATGGCTTTGTTGCTGACTCTAGTGATGAAGGTGATGTTGCTTCACCTTCATACGGAGATTACGACTATGAGCATGAGGCCTCAGATGCTGATGTTGATGATGGTGTTGATGATGTGGACATAGATGACCTAGATGTTTAGATTTTTAATTTTTAGTCTAGATGTTGATCATATCTATCTTTTTAGGCTATTTTTTTACTAAAAACATTTGGGCACATTTTTTGAGCTATACTATTTATCATCATGTTTCATCATTTTGTCTTGTCATTGTTTCCGAGGACATACTCTCTGAGTTGTAATCTTAATCCTTTGTACACTTACTCTTTGATTTATTGAATCTCATGAGTTGGTGCCATGTTTCCCATATTTTGATTGTGAATTAGCTTGTTTGTTTCTCTCGTCTTTGTTTGGTGTATGCTTTGAGATTGCATGTTTTATGTTTGTGGATGTATGTTTGGTTGTTCTTGGAGAAGACCTATTTCCTTGCTCTTCTACCCTCCCTTCCTTTTTGATAATGTCAAAAGGTGGAGAGAAGTTCAATGTTCTAAAGATAAACCATATTGATTTTATTGTCTATGTGATTCTTTTTCTTATTCATTATATGTTTTATCATGTGACATGATAAAGGACCATATAGTATATATGTTGTGATACTTTTTCTTATTCATTATATGCTTTATCATGTGACTTGATAAAGGACCATATAGTATATATGTCATATTGCTTTGGGTAGATAGACTAGCTATGCAGGTAAGAGTAAGAATAGATTGAGGGGGAGCAATTCACATTGTTCAAATCATGACCCCCCCTGCAATTCACAAGGAAAATGTATAAATTTACATATCCTTTTCCATATGATTGAGGAATGGTTTGTCATTGTAAAAAAGGGCAAGAATGTTGACTTGAGAGTTATACATTGCCCATATTTTGATAGGGGCGAATGTTGACTCGAGGTCTAAATTAACTAAACCCTTGTTTTGATGATGACTAAACCATTCCACTTATTTGTGTCTAATGCTTCTACTTGAGTGATTTCAGATTAGGTATAGACACACTCCAAATGCCCTAACTTGCACATATCAAATGGGAGAAAAGGCAAGTCAAAGTCAATACTAGTGTATGTTTTTGGAATATGATGTAAATCCATTAGAATCATGTTATAAATCACTTTTAATGATTGTATGACTTGTAATTAAGCTTAGAAAAAATCAGGAGCACTTAGATCAAATACTTAAGCAATCAAAAGCCATTTTTCAAAATTCACATCAGGCTGTTCATCGGTCAAGTTGCAAACTCAACTGATCCTGATTGGATCTTGAAAAAGACTTTTGATCGGTCGAGTTTACACTTCACAGAACTTGACCGATCCCTCTACTAACCAAAATGGATTTAAGTAAATCGATCGAGTTACCCCAGGACAAACTCGACCGATGGCCTAAATTGGTCTTGTCTTTTAGTGGGATTTGTCAAGTTACCTTTGTAGAAACTCGACCGGTTGTACTGTACAAAAAAGAGCAGAAAAGTGCTTCTAGCAGTTGTGGAGTTGCAACAATTGAAAATATAACCATGCAAGCCGCAAAATGGATAGTTTTCATTCTTAAGTGTTCCCAAAGGCTAAGAGGCATCCCCATCTATAAATAGGACCCCTTGGGCTTCATTCCAAGGTTGAGCATTCAATGCAAAACTCTATGTGAGGTTCCCATTCTATAGTTGAGTGCTTCCTACTGCCTCCTCTCTCTCTAAGCTTAATCACTTGCTACATTTGTTAGAGTGAGTAGGAAATCTGTAAGAGAGCTAGTCCTACATGTATATCTTGTGAGGCTCTCACTTCCACCACCTCTCTATCTCTCATTTCAACCATGAAGATGAAGGTTATCTCTCTTGGCTAAGAGAGGTGAAGAAGAACAAGGGAAATTTGTAAGAAGTCCCTTGGTGAAGATCAAGGATGAAGACTTGGAGCAAGAGTGGGTAAGCCCTTGGTGAAGGCATAAGACTCCTTGCTCAAGTGGGTAAGTCCTTGGTGGAATCTTATCCGAGTGAAGGTGAAGACAATGGCTGAAGATCCAAGAAGAGTAGAAAAGTCCTTGAAGGCGGAAGACTTGTGCTAGAGTGGGTGAGACCTTAGAGAAGGCTGAAGACTCTTAGCAAAGTGGGTAAGTCCTTGATAAGGTGGAATACTCTTATTGCTTGGATGGGTAAGTCCTTTGGTGGTCATGTATTGTAAGTCTTATGAATGAATATAAGAGTGAAATGATTAAGAAATCCTAGAGGTTGACCTCTCTAGGTAGTGGACTGACTCACTTCTAGTTTGAAGTGTGGAACCACTCTACATAGCTTGTCACTTGGTGTATATTCAATCTGTCCCTCCCTTGCTATGCATGTTTTAGTTACACTCAAATTTCATATTTAGTAACCTTATCTTGTGATATACCTTGAAGATCTAATAGATTTTTCTTAAGTGCATTCAACTCTATTCACCCCCCCTTAGAGCATCCAATCACGCATCTAGGATCCAACACGACACATAAGGCAGAGAGGTGGTCATCGTATAGCAACTCGACTACTTGATTGATGACCCTTTGTCTATGTGGGGTTGGCTCAAAAAGGGCACAAAAAGGAAAAGGATTCTGAGGAGGAGATTCTTGTACCTATTAAGAGCCTCATTGGAGACAAAGAATGTATCGTTAAAGGGTATGAGACGCGAGTTGGAAGAGGAGGATGGTGCTCCATCTGGGACCACTCTCTTTCTCCTATTGGATGCCATGGAGATGAAGTGAGATGATGGAGAGAGAAAAAACTAGGAAAAATCCAAAAAAAACTATACACACACCTAGGGTTGATGTGAAAGAGGTCAAGGAAGGTTGATCTAGGTTGAGATAGTGCTAGGAAAAGGAAGTTTGGGGCTAGGTTTGAGATCTTGAGGGACCTAGAGGTTGGATTGATTGATTTTTCCCTAGTTGAGAGGGAGAAAAGTTAGCCAAACCTAACTTATGTTTGCTCCAGCCCAGCCATCGGTCAAGTTCTATGACTCAGAAACTCGACCACATTTTTTTATAAATGCTCTCAGCCACTGATCGGTCGAGTTGGCAACTCGACCAATTGTCCATCTGAAACAACATTAGAAATTCTAATTTCTATCCATTAGAGTGCTAATTAAATTTATTTTTCAAGTCCATTTTTCATTTTAAGCATACTTAGGCACATATCACTCATCGTTGGGTACTATTTTGCAATAAAACAAATGCTTACGAAAAATACCCAAAAACAAGAGAAAAACAAGGCAAAAAGAACATGAAAAACTGTGTTTTAGCATATTAGCAAGCAAGGATGATCAAAACATAGGAAAAGCATATAGGATATAAGACAACTAGCTAGAAGGCATATCAGATTCATTCAAAGCAGTTATGAGCAATTTAGATCTAATAAAGTTAAATTTCTCTCTAGCTACAAGTTTTGTGAAAATTTTGTGCCAATTGATTTTCTGTGTCCACATGTGTGATACAAATATCCTTTTTGGCAATGTGATCATGAATAAAATGATGGCGAACCTCTATATGCTTAGTTGTACAATGCAAGATATGATTATATGACAAGTTAATTGCACTAGTATTATCACAATAGATAGGAGAAACATCAAAATGAATGTTAAACTCTTGGAGCATTTGCTTCATCCATAAGACTTGGGCACAAACTCCCAGCTGCAATGTATTCATCCTCGGTAGTTGATAATACCATTGTGGTCTATTTCCTGGAGAACCAAGACACCAAGCATGGTCCTAGGAAAAAACAAGTGCCACTTATGCACTTTCTATCAATCAAGCATCCTGCATAATCCACATCACTATAAGTCGTAAGAGTAAAGTCCCTTGACTTGGAATACCATAGTCCAAAATTTGGAGTTTTGGCTAAGTACCTTAAATTCCTCTTAACATCTATAAGATGTGATTTCTTGGGATTTGATTGAAAGCGAGCACACAAGCCAAGACTAAACATTATATCAGGTCTAGAGGCAGTTAAATAAAGTAAAATTCCAATCATACCTCTATAGAGATTATCATCTACCTTCTTACCTTCTTAATTCTTATCAAGTTTGGTGGTGTTTCACATGAGTGTATCCATCAACTTGGTGTTCTCCATCCCAAAGTGCTTAAGTAGTTCACTTGTGTACTTGCCTTGCTTGATGAAGTTCCCATCTTTAGTTTTCTTGATTTGAAAGGTGAGGAAGAATGTGAGCTCACCCATCATACTCATCTCAAATTCACTATGCATAAGATCACTAAATTCTTTGCAAAGATCAAGGTTAGTTCCACCAAAAATGATATCATCAACATATATTTGAATGATAAGAAAATTGTTAGAATTGTGCTTTAGAAACAAGATAGAATCTACTTTGCCCATGATATACTCATGATCTAACAAAAAGTTATTTAATTTCTCATACCAATCTCTAGGTGCCTGTTTGAGTCCATAGAGAGCTTTTTGAAACAAATAAACATGGTTAGGTAAACTATCATGTTCAAAGCCCAGGGGTTGTGCAACATGCACTTCCTCCTCAATTGTACCATTCAAAAACACACTTTTAACATCCATTTGATAAATAAGAAAGTTTTTATAATTGGAAAAAACAAGTAACCTATGAATGGACTCAAGTCTAGTTACAAGTGCATATGTTTCATCAAATTCTATACCTTTCTACTAATTGTAGCCTTGAGCCGCTAACCTTGCTTTGTTTCTTACCACTTTTCTGCTTTCATCTAGCTTGTTGCGGTAGACCCACTTGGTGCCAATGATCTTTCTATCTCTTGGTCTTGGCACTAGGTTCCATACTTTGTTCTTTTCAAATTTCTCCAACTCTTCTTGCATGGATAGGATCCATTTATCATCCCAAGAGCTTCTTTGACATTCTTGGGCTCGAGTTGTGAGATGAAGGCGTTGCTGGCATGTTCTTTGTTGAATGCATCCCATGTCTTCACTCATTCAAATGGGCCATCTAAGATGATATCTTTTGGATGATTCTTTGCAAAATGGGGGGGGGGGTTGGATCCTTCTTTTCTTCATCTTTCTCGTCTTCTTGAGTGGCCACCTCTTTTCCCTTTTGGGTGATGTTGAGTTCTTTTAGAATAGGAATTACATCACCTACAACATCATCATTTAGAACAATATCTTTGGGAATAGAGGGGTTAGTCTCAATAAACTTAACATTTATGGATTCTTCTACTTTACAATGATCAACACTAAATACTCTGTAAGCCTTACTATTTGTGTTGTAGCCAAGAAAGAATACCTTGTAAGATTTTGGATCAAACTTGTCGAGAGAATCATTTGTTTTCAAAACAAAACAAGGACATCCGAAAATATGGAAATACTTGATAGAAGGCTTCCTTCCACACCATAGATCATAAGGGGGTTTTCTTCAAAGAAGGATGTGTAAAAACCCAATTTTGCACAAAACATGGGGTACTAATGGCTTCGGCCCAAAACTTCTTTGGAGTGTCATACTCTAAAAGCATAGTCCTAGCCATCTCATGTAGTGACCTATTCTTCCTCTCTACAACCCCATTTCGTTGAGGCGTTCAAGCTGAAGAGAAGTTATGTGCATATCCAGATTCTTCACAAAATCATTCAAAACGATCATTTTCAAATTCTCCCCCATGGTCACTATGGATGTAAACGATTCGGCAAGAAGCTTCATTCTCAACTCATTTGCAAAAACTAGAGAAAACATCAAGCGTATCACTCTTGGAAATGGGAAAGAGGTACAAGTATATCTAGAGAAATCATCGACAATAACAAGGTAATACTTGGAACCACAATGTGATTGAGTTCTCATTAGTCTAAATAGATAAATGTAAAGAAGCTTAAGAGATCTCTTGGTACTAAGGACTCCTTTATATCTGAAGGAGGACTTGGTTTTCTTTCCGTGGGTACAAGGTTGGAATTCCTCATCCTTTTCAAAATCCAATTTGGGAAGTCCCTTGACCAAGTCCATTTTACTCAACTGATGCATATTTACATGACCAAGCCGACGATGCCAAAGAGAAATATCATTCAAGTTGACTACTAGGCATCTACCAATAACAAGCTTAATAGGTCAAGCACAATTACATATAGGTTACCACTTCTAATTCCCTTATACATGACTTGATAGGTGAGGGAATCTAGAATCAAGCATTCAAAATAAGTAAATAGCATAAGGTAACCATTATCACATAATTGACTCACACTTATTAAATTGTGATGTAGGCCATTCACAAAAAGAACATTCTTTATACACAAGTATTCACCTACATCACCCTCACCTATAACCTTACCTTTCTTGTTGTCCTTAAAGGTAACCAAACCTCCTTTCTTCTTAGTGAAGTTGTTGAAATAGCTTATATCACCTGTCATGTGCTTAGTGAAACCACTGTCAACAATCCATCTTCCTTTTTCCTACAAGAATGGAGAGTGTCGGTTCCCAACTCAAACTTTAGGAATCGGAGTTATCTTGGGGACCCATTTAACCTTTGGGTTGGTCCCACTAGGCTTGTAAGGACAATAAGTAGAGTAATGATCATCACATTCACAATGAGAACAAATCACAGGGTTCTCAGTGCCAGAAGACTCTCTAATGAAAAAGGAGGTTTCCTTACTCATTTTCTTACCTTTGGCTTTGTTCTTTCCCTTAGGTTCTCCCCCTACAAATCCCAAACCACTAGTACCACTTTGTTTGGTAGAATGGTCAAGGATTTCATTAAAGGAGTTTTCCTTTTGAGGAATTTCTACAGAGAGGATCTAAGTCTATTATTGTCATAATTAAGAGATATGATAGTAGAAGACAAACTAGAAAGATCACCTCTAGCATGAACAAGGTCAACCTTTAAATAGAGGGATTTAGTCAAATAAGAATCTTTCTCAAGAGAAATAGAAGCAATATCATTACTAGACAAAATAGGTCTAGAAGATAAATCATTAACTTGACCAAACAAACTTGCATTTTCAGATTTAAGCACTTAAATTTCCTTAAGATAAACATCCCTCTCATCCCTATGAGCATCAACAATGAGCTTAAATTCAGCATTTTCAGTTTTAAGAGTTTCAAGCTCATTTAGACACTTTTGGTAATCTTTCTTAAGAGTTTCAATGTTCTTAGGTAAACACCATTCTCTACTTCAACTCCATTGTATTGAAGCTCAAGATCAAGATATTGGCCTTGCAAGTTATCAATGATCTCAAGATTGAGTTTTCTCATTTAGTTCAAGAATTTCAAGCTTAGCATACAAATCATCAATAATTTTTCCTAACCTTTTTCTTTTAAATTTACATTTAGCAAAAGAAGAACGTGTAGAAACAATCATATCAATAAGACTCACTTACCTCACCAATTTCTTCACTAGTAGAGGTCATGAGTGCAAGGTGGCACTCTCCATCTTCTTCAGAGCTTGAGCTACTTGAGGATGAAGCTTCCCAAGATGCATGAGTTGCATTCTTGTGTCTTTTATCCTTCTTATCCTTCCTCTTATACTTGCTATCCTTCTTGTACTCTTCCTCCTTTGAGCTGCCCCTGTGGTGTGACTTTCTTTATTTGGGACATTCACTCTTGTAGTGTCCCTTTTGTCCACACTTGTAGCATCTAGGAGTAGGGGATGATTGCTTTCCCTTGAAGTGCTTGCCCTTGGTCTAGTTGGCTTCATGCCCACTAGGGCCATCATATTCATTAGACGAGGGAGATGTATGACAAGCAAGTTGTTGTTGAAGAATGACAACCTCCACTTATGCTTTGAAGGCACTATCTTTGATCTTCTTGGCTTCCTTCTCTTCTTTCTTGGCTTCTTCTTCTTGCTTGTCAAGCCTTGGCTCATGAGCTTGGAGGTTGCCAATGAGCTCTTCGGTTGGGATGTCACCAAGGCTTCTCACTTATTCAATATAGGTCACCTTTGACTCTCATCTCTTTGGTATAGTCCTCAAGATCTTGAAGTTGATTACACCTTTATCCAAAGTGTTGCCCAAAGTAGCTAGTCCATTGATGATTACATTGAGCCTAGAGTACATCTTTGCAATCCCTTATTTCTTACCCATCTTGAAGTTCTCTAGAAGGTTGTTCAACATGTATATCTTAGCCTCCTTGACTTGCTTTGTGCCCTCATAGGTAATGCACAACTTATCCCAAATCTCATAGGCGGTATCCCATGATGAGATGCGATTGAACTCCATTCAGGTAAGGGCTGGATAGAGGATTCTTATGGCTTTGGCATTGCGCTAGGCTTCTTTTAGTGTAGCTTCATTCCATGTTGAAACAGCTCTAGTTGGCTCCTTGTATGGTGTGACCATCACCTTCCACATATCAAAATTCATCCCTTGAATGTAGAACTGCATACACCTCTTCCAATAGATGCATTTGGTGTCGTCTAAGATCAGAGGATGAATGGATAAGTCTCCCTCTAGGTTGAGTGAACAAAGTAGGTTGTCACCCATCTTCTTGTATCATGGGAGATTGTTGGAGAAGAACCTTAGCTCAATACCACTTGTTGGATCTGGGGCTCTAGAAGGGGGGGTGAAAAGAGCTTCAAAATTCTCAAAATAATTAGACCTTCAAATTATATCAATCAAAACTAATAGCTTAAGAGAAATTTGAAGTCCTAACTTAGTAAGCATAGAAAGGATGAGGGAAATTGAAACATGCACTTGGACAAGGTGCTTTAAAGTGGTTCCACTCTCCAAACTAGGAGAGAGTCAATCCACTACCTAGAGAGGTCAACCTCTAGGACTTTGCAATCCGTGTATACTTATATTCATTCATAAGAAATACAAGGAGACAACCATACATCCAAGGACTTACCTATTCAAGACTCAAGTCTTCCACCTACATAATGACTTACCCACTTGATCAAGATGTAACAAGGACTTACCCACAGTTTCATTAAGTCTTTGGCCTTGAAGGAATTTGCCCATTCTTCTTGAATCTTGGCCTTTCCCTTCTCCTTCACCTGGAGAATATCTTCACCTCTTCTTCAACCTTGAAGAAGAACAACAGCAACTTCACCTTCACTCAAAGTAGCTTGCTTCAATCTTTTCTTCTTTGAGAAAGGGGGTAGGGAAGATGGAATGGAATGAGAGCTTTACAAGCACATGGAGGTATCTCTCTTACAACTGGCCTAACTCACTCATAATCATGAAATTCTTTGTAAATTAGAGAGAGAAAGGGGCTCAGAGAGTTGCAACACACTCAACTATAGCAAGGACTCATAATAGCATGAATGAGCAAACTTGGAATGAACTCCAAGTGGTCCTATTTATAGCTGAGGGTATTCCCTTAAGTGTGGGATCACTTAAGAATGAAATATAGCCATTTTACAACTTGCAATTGATCTATTTTTGCTCACAACAATTCTTCAATGGTTATAATCACTTTTTCTACATTTTCCATACGGTACATTTAGTCAAGTTTCAATAAAGGTAACTCGACCAATCCACTAAGTGACACAACCAATTTTCAAACTACTGGTCGAGTTTGATCTAGGAAACTCGACCGGTGAGTCAAAATCAATTTTTCTTAGTTGATCGATCGGTCGACTTCTGTGAGTGTGCAACTTGACCAATTGATCTCTTTAGAAAATTCATCACTAGATCAGTCAAGTTTCCAACTCGATCGATAAACAGCCTGTGACAAATTTTCTAATTTGAATTTTGAGTGATCAAATATTGGAATTGAGTGTCCTTGATTTTTTTCTCATCTTAGTTACAAGTTATATCATCAATAAAAGTGATTACAAAAATAATCTAAAGGTCATTTGGAGTGTTTTCCCAAAATTCACACTTGCATTGCTTCTGACTTGAACTTGAACAAGCTAGGGCTTGTGTAATTTGATCCTTTTCATGTACCTAAAGCCTGAAATCCATCTTGAACAAACATATTAGATACATAGGAATGGAATGGTTAAGTCATTATCAAAATATGGGCAATGTATAATTCTCAAGTCAAGAATTTTTGTGTCTAGGAAGCCCCCAGTACCCCGCTATTTATAGGAGGGCCAGGGTCAGGGTCCCTGATCCATCTGGGAGTCAAAGAGATGATTCTTCATGAATTTTTAGGAATCTACGCATGGTAACCCAGTCAGTTCATTCACCAATCGGTCAGTTTGTGCATGAACTGGCCAGTTTGTGCATGAACCAGTCGGTTCATGATGTGAACAGGTTGGTTTGTGCATGTTTTGTGTTCTGAATCACATTGGTATTTAATGAACAATTAATATAGATCATGACATTAACATCAATCCTTGATCCAATCAAATTGACCATTCAACCAGGCAGTTCATCACATGAACCAGTCTTTTGGGACCATGAACCGGTTCATTGCATTGTTCAACCAGTGTCATTTCTATTGGCCTAACACTTCAACCAATCAGTTCAATACTTGAATCAGTCAGTTCAGAGTCCAATCAGTCAATTTTGAACCAGTTTTGTTTAATTTGAATACCTAAACACATTTAGTAATCAAGTCAAACATCATTCATGAATAAGCTCATATTCCAAATGCATCCTATGTGTGTGACCCTATAGGTCCCATGTTACATTGGCAATGAGTGTTCATAACCAGCTTATGACATCACAAGCAATGTTTGGTATCTAGCAAGACATCATTGCTACCCAAGTAATTGGAAAGTTGAAGAACAACTTCAAACTACAATTTGTAATTGGTGTTATAGTGATTGTATAGTTTCTTTGTCTCTGATATCCACATTGAACTCGAGGCATGGAATTGTCACCCTCTTCAACACTCAATCCTTGTTCCTTGAACTAGAGTAGACTGTTTGAGATATATGTGAACTCAACATCATATATTAATTCACATGTGCATGGAATTCTCAGTCTTGCTTATTAAGTGGCTAGGATATCAAACTCCTGTAGGAGAGACAAATCCCATATACATCACTCACAATCTTCCCCATGTGTCATAGTGCACCAGAGAACCACCTTTATGGCAACTCTTATTTAGGTCATGCTAGATTTGTCTCTCCTACAGGAGTTTGATATCCTAGCTGGAGTTTGATATCCTAGCCTACATCACTCACAGTCTTCCCCATGTCATAGTGCACCAGAGCACCACCTTTATTGCAACTCTTATTTAGGTCATGTTGGATGATATCAAAGCGCACTGAATGACATGTGATTAGTGTAGTGATTTCAAGTCTAAGAACCATAATCACCACCATCACTATGAGATATGATTCTGACTACCATTCAATGGTTCCATGCATCACTCTCAAGGTGAGTCTGTCTGATACACTATTCTTCGAACAAGTATCTATGTGTTTGGTATGATATCGTATATCATGACTATTGAGATTATCTCATCAACCAACATACACTATTGTCTTGTGCATTATTGTTGTCTATTAGCCTTCCATAATAACAAATAACTAGAGACATAATAAGAATGTATATACTCCTAACATATATATGATCTCATTGTTACGTCACATATGCCATTGAGTAATATCATTCTTTAGACATTTATTATGTTACATCATTATCTCATAATTGAGTAGAACAGAATAAATTGGAAGATTTCATTTATTATTAATCAAATCATTTCCATGATATGCCATTACAATCATCATATGATTGTCTCTCTGGTCATACATACCAATAGTTCGTTCTTGAATTATACCAATCTTTGGTGTCATCTTTGAGGGAGAATAAGAATAGGGTCAACCTGATTGAGTCATTACAAGATATCAACTTCCTGAAGGTAGATCATATTTCAATAAAAGAGTTCAAGTGCTTGTAGGGGTTCTCACCTCTAGGAAATAGAAGGTGGGAAGGAGCCCAAGAAGACCCAGAGGGATGGAGAATTTCTCCCCTGGCATTTAATCAATTCTCCTTGCAATTGGTGATTTGTAGTTGCTCGGCGTGAAGTATTCGACACGGACTTGTGAGGTACATTTTTTCCTTCAATCTTGTCTTCCACTGGTTTCCTGCCACATGCACAAGGCACAACCAAACAAAAGAGGACAAATTAACAAACTAATATGCACAAATAAAAATAAGAATAAAGAATAAAAAATGGAAATTGTGACACCCCACACCACACAAAGCAAGATTACTCAAAAAAAATGTGGAATTTGAAACTAATCAAACCAGGTTACCAAAAATCATAGGAAATAAAAATCATTTAACATATCCACCTCAAGTGGAAACATAACACATCAGAGTCGAAAAAATCAACTTGTATAAGTATATATATATCACCTACAAAAAGTTCATTACATAGCATTATTCCCTGGCTCACTGGCCACAACATGTACATATGATAACCTGCCTCATATGCATACATACCATATCTTTACATAAAAAGCATAAAGCTAAAATATCATCATGATATACAACATGTATAAAACTCCCCCAAGACTTCAAAATATAGGGATGACACATAGGGCTCGACTCCAAAAACACAAGTAGCTTATCCAACCTTTACTTAGCTACTTTTCCTCTTGCTTCTCAGTCTCAACAACATGATCTCTACTTCCTCATGCTCGAACACCTAAAACATGTGGAAACCCATAGGGTGAGACCAAATATCATAGAGAGAGATATAACTCTCCACCAATGTCAATTAAAAGCACATGTAGATAACATACTTAACATGTTGAGTAGATTCAGCTAAATGATATGTATTCAACAAATAAAATAGGTTAAACAAACTAAGTGGTTACCACTAAGTAGTATAACAATTAATATTTCAAGAAGGAATATGAAGAACATGTATAATAGTTGATTTCTCTTACCACATTATAATTCAATAAATCATCACAAAGATAAGGAAAAGGGTTCAATCAATGTTATTCGCATTTGACCCTAAGAAAAATATACTACATGACTAGGTTGTGTCTTTTATTATCCCCTGAGAACATGAGGTATACGAATCATGCTCCAACTGACCACTGCTAAGTCCAAATCAGTGCCATATAAGATCAAGGAGGACCATGACTCATATGCTCTCTCCACACCCTCGATCAGTCTGAGTCCGCCATAGTGACATGTCAAGTCCAACTACAAAACAGCCTAGCCTGCCTTAGTTTACAACCGCAGCCACACTCCTACTGAGGTATGACTGTAGACATCCTCAAAGATATCATACATATACACTGCATCACATCATTGAGATACAACCTCGACTGTTCTCCTGTCAGGGTGTAACCACAACCAATCTTGTGAAATGCATATACTCAACAGTATACGTCTTCGAGCTTCCACTAGGGGAGAACTCGTTTCACCATCCAATAAGTACTAATGCTGAAGATGGATATATGGCATAGGGAAACTACATGAACATGGATTCACTTGATTAATTAATCCAATTGGGTATCTTTTAGCATCAATCAAGTTACAACGTACAAACCCTATACAAACTCTACAAAGATAAGGACATAATACAACTGCATAATATATAAAATATATAAGGCATGAACTTGACGCATAACTACATGATACTTGTATCACTGTCAGTCTCAAGGTCATCATGAATGTCACGTTACTATGGGATATCAGTCCCTTAATCACATCACCGGAGGATTCTACCTCACATTTGGCACTAAGACTCTTCCAGGTCATACGACACATCACATGATTATGATCTCAACATGCCTCATCAAGGCTCATAGTCATCATCATGTGTCACATGATCATCACCATAGCATACACAAGCTATGAAATTATTTTCACCTACAAGGTTAGGGGTTCATAAACAAGAGAGAGAGAAAACATCATAACATGCTAACAATCCATGTAATCTCAACAAGCATAGCATACCATAGGATTTGGGTTAGGGTTTTAAACACATAACCGATTAGGGTTTCAAATCATAATTCAATCACCAAACCCTAATTATGTCACATTCCACTTTCTTGAAGTATACTAGGATGAGAAAATCACTAATTAATCATGATTAGAGCATTATGTCAATATCACTAAGTATCCACATCATTTACATGTACATGTGTACCATCTCATTACATTATGCATGTGTTACAACCTTGCATTCCAGTGAGTGCATTGACCACCCAAGCAAACATGTATCACGACCATAAACCATCCAAGTGTCTCAACCTCAAGCCAACTAGGAGTCTTGAACAAGACAAGAACGTGTGTCTTAACCACCACAAAAGTAGATGTCTTGATCATGCACAAAACAAGCATCTCGACCATGACCATAACATGTGTCTCGACCAAACAAGAGCATGTCTCGACCACAACAAAACCATGAGTCTAGACTACTACCCACATGGTGTCTTGGTCACCATCTAACATGGTGTCTCGACCACCGTCAAGTGGATGTCTCAACCAAGACAAAACTAATGGTCACGATCAAAACAAAATCATGCATCTCGACCAAAACCAAAAACAAAGGTCTCGATTATGAAAAGATCAAGGTGTAGCGACCACCAAGGTCAAGCTACCCTAACAACACTTAGCCATCACAAAATACAGATAAACCGTGTTCAAACCAAAAGGTTTACATCAAGGAACGACACCATCAACAAGGGAGAAAAACTACATGCAAGATGGGCATCAAAACCTTGAAAATCGAACTTCAACATGAACACCTTCAAGAACCAACTAGGAGGAAGAAGACCAAGCTTGAACCTCAAGAAAACCAACTCAAAGCCTCAAGAAAACACAAAGGACGAACCAAATCATGGTGATGGAACCAAGAAACATGATGCATATATGATCATCACCTCAATCATTACGTAACAAATCGAGTATAAAAATTTAGGGTTTAGGATATCAAGAAACTTTCAAAAAATTATCAACAAGTCTTAAACCCTAGGTTAGATAACATCTTATAACATTTAGAATGAAGTTTAGAGATCAAAATAGTAGCATACAAGCAATATTATGGTGCAATTAATAGAAGAAGGTAGAGAGTTATATAACCCGCCTTAAGGAGAGAACCAAGCTCCAAGATCAAAGGCTCCAAACAAGAAGATGAAGCTCCAACCAAGGATAAACACTTCATCCAAAAAATCACCCCCAAAGAGAAGAACACCATGGTGAAAAGGGTGTTTAAGAAAGAGGGTGAAAAACCCTAGGCCAAACCAAGAAGAAAGAAGATAAAAGAGTGGAAAACTTCCTCACACTTGGGTACCACCTTGTCAAAATATGGCCTCTGACCCTTTGTGATGAGGATTTATATTCTCAAAATGACCACCATGGATAGTCCACAGTCTATGGCCAATAAAGGGGAAGAAGAAAGATAGGGTTCCAAAGGAAAAACGTGGTCAAGGGAAAAAACCACTTACCAAGATGAGAAACCACCAAGAATCAGCACAAGGAAGGTGATCAAGCACCAAAGCACCACATGAAAGGTTGATCGACCTCAAAAGCACCCAAGATTAGTTCTTCTTACTCCTCATAGCTCCAAGGATGAACACGTGAGAAGGGAGAAGAAAGAGGTCTGAAAAAGATCTTGCATGAAGAAGATAGAGGTTATGTACTCAAAGGAGGAGGGAAGCAAGGTAGGGGTGAGGTGTCAACATAAGAGACCACCAAAGCGACACTTGTCCACAAAAGAAACTAACATACAACCACTATATGCATTAATGCACAAAATGGTGATACTACTAATGTTGGGTATCAACCTCTTCAGGTCGCCAACACATTGGTTTCGGTCGAGACACATCAAGGGGTCGAAACAAACATCAAAACACATGTCTCGACCACAACAAAAGGTCACCAAACAAACCAGGTCGAGACACACCATAAGGAGAAAACCATCTTGACCAAAAGCACCCCAAGACAATCAAGGTCGAAACAACATCAACCAAGGAAGGTGTCTCAGTCGAGACACACTCAAAACATACCAACATGGTCAAGACACAGGTCGCAACACTCAACCAAGCTCAACATGGTCGACACCAAGCAAACCCTAGCACCACCACATGATGCCACCTCATCAACCAAGGTCCAACAAGGAACCTCATAGAATCATTCTCTCTCTCATGATTCTAAAACATTAAGGGTACACTCAACATGGGACAAATTGCAAAATAACCCCCCCACTTGGGTAAATTGCAACTTGGTCCAAAACAAGCATACAAAGCTCAAACATCACTAGAACATGACCAAATTAGAAACATAAGATTGTCACATATTTACAAAGCATATTAGAGGATTATATTAAGGTTCTAAGCATCTTATTAAGAAAAAAAAGCATACTCAAGCACTAAGCTAGGTCAGGGGCCTTACAACCATAAACCCCTAACAAGGATTTTGCCCCCAAAATCCTACGTGAAAAGAGATGGGTACTTCCTACGCATCTCTTCCTCAAGCTACCACGTGGCTTCCTCCACGCCATGATGATGCCACAAAACCTTAACCAAAACAACATCCTTATTATTCAACTCCTTGATCCTCCTATCCAAGATTAACACATGACCTTCCACATAATATATGTCCTCATCAAGCTCAACATCCACTTGATGCAAAACCAACTTGGTATCTGGGTGACACTTCCTCAACATGGACACATGGAACACTGGATGTAACATGTGTAGGTCAGGTGGTAACTCCAACTTATAGGCCATCTTTCCAACAAGTGCCACCATATGGTAAGGTCCCATATACCTGGGAGCCAACTTACCCTTCTTCTCAAACCTCAAAACACCTTTTAAGGAGATACCTTGAGATACACTTTGTCTCCCACTTGGAACTCCAATGGCTTATGCCAGTTATCTGCCTACAACTTATGCCTGTCCTGGGATGCTTTCAACTATTGTTGAATCTCTATTATTTTCTCTATGGTCTGCTGTACAAGCTCAGGACCCAAAAGCTAATACTCATCAATCTCATACCAACACAACAAAGACCTACAATGTCTCCCATACAATGACTCATAAGGTGCCATATCAATGCTCCTCAGATAACTGTTATTATAGGTGAACTCTATCAGGATGAGGTGCACATCCCAACTGCCCAAAAATTGTAAGACACAAGCTCTCGACAAGTCTTCCAAGGTCTGTATCGTCCTCTCAGATTATCCATCTATATGTGGGTGAAATGAAGTGTTGAATCTCCATTGCATACCCGTAGTTGTGTGTAAGTGCTCCTAAAAGCGAATGGTGAACTTAGGACCTCTATCTCACATGATGGTAGTTGGGATATCCTACAAACGTACTATCTCATCAACATATATCTGAGCAGGCTTCTCTGTTGTGTATGTTGTCTTTATTGGAAAAAGTACACTGACTTGGTCAACCTATCAATGATCACCCAAATGGAATCATGACATTTGGTTGTCCTAGGAAGACCAACCACAAAGTCCATCGTAACAAGATCCCATTTCCACTGTGGTATAGGAAATGGTTGCAATGTTCCTACAGGCTTCTAATACTCTGCCTTAACCTGCTGACACACTGGCACTTCATGACAAACTCTACCACATCACACTTCAAACCAGACCACCAATATATATCTTTAAGATTGCAGTTCATCTTAGTGCTACCTAGGTACATAGCATAAATTAAAGAGTGAGCCTCTTCTAGAACCATCTTCCTTATATTGTCAACATTAGGAACCACAACTCTATTGTGGTAACACATTGTCCCGTCCTCTTCCTCATGGAAGCGATCACACTTCATTTTTCCGAACTCTGCTCATATATGATGCATTACAGTATCACTCCCCTATGCATCTATGATCTTTTGCCTCAAAGTAGGCTCACTTGTAGTTGTTCCAGCAAACCTGCTAACAGGGAGACTTCCAACTTCACATTCATATGGCGTAAGGAGACCAACATGTCTCTCTTATGGTACACCAAGGAACATAACTGTGTCTTATCTGCAAACAATGACGAAGAAGACTTCCTACTCAAGGCATCTGCCACCATGTTTGCCTTTCCTAGATGATAATAAATGGTGTATTCATAGTCTTTTATTAACTCTATCCAACTTCTTTGCGACATGTTCAACTCCTATTGTGAAAAATGTACTTCAAGTTCTTGTGATCTATGAAAATCTGACACTTCTCGCCATAAAGGTAGTGTCTCTAGATCTTCAAGGCATGAACCGTATCATCTAGATCCAGATCATGGGTTGGGTAGTTTTCTTAATGCTTCTTCAACTGTCGCAATTAAAAAGAGATCACACTATTATCTTGCATTAACACGCAACACAAGCCATTCCTAGATGCATAACAAAAGACAATATAGCATTTTCCCTACTTTGGCAGCACTAGTATTGGTGCACTAGTCAAATTATCCTTTAACAAATGAAAGGCACACTGACACTTGTCATCCCAGACAAAGGGTACATCTTTCCTCGTCAGCTTCGTTAGGGGTAATGCCACTCAGCTAAAGTTCTTAATGAACCTTATGTGGTATCCTGCCAAACCCAGAAAATTGTGAACTTTTATCGAGGTCTTTGGATGATCCCACTCCATCACATATTCAACCTTATTGGGGTCCACACGAACACACTCAGCAGATATCACGTGCCATAGAAAAGACACCTCCTTTAGCCAAAACTAGCACTTGCTAAACTCAACATACAACTAATGTTGTCACAAAAAGGGCAACGCCCGGTGCAAATGTTGTTCATGTTGCTGACTGACTATGGAGTATATCAAGATGTCATCTATGAACACCACCACAAACTGATCAAGATACAATTGAAACACACTGTCATCAAGTCCATGAAAATTTTCGATGAATTGGTTAGCCCAAACGGCATAACGACAAACTCATAGTGACCATACCTTGTCCTAAAAGCTGACTTTAGTATGTCATCTACCTTAATTCACAACTGGTGATATCCTTATCTTAGGTCTATCTTGGAAAATACAATAACACCTCATAATTGGTCAAATAGATCATCAATCCACGATAAAGGATACTTATTCTTGATCTTCACTTTGTTCAACTATTAGTAATCTATGAACAACCTCATAGATCTATCTTTCTTCTTCACAAATAACATGGGATCACCCTAAGGAGAAGTTCTCAGCCTGATGAAACCTTTCTCAAGAAGCTCTTGCAACTGTTTCTTTAACTTTTCCATCTCAGCTGGAGCCATCCTATACAGTGTCTATGCTATCGGTGGCGTGTCGAGGACTAGATTGATCTCAATATAAATCTCTCTAACTAGAGGAACACCTAGGAACTCATCTGGGAACACATCCTCAAACTGACGGACAACAGGTACCTCCTGGATACTCAGACTCCTTGCCTTGATATCCACCACATGTGCCAAGAATGTGTCACATCCTTCTCTCATCAACTTATCTGTCACCATTGCTAACATCAGACACATCGGAAGAATCTTCATGTCATCTTGGTCAGATCCATGAAACATTACCATCAACAAATGTTGCCACCTTGGAGATACAGTCCAAGACCACCTGATACTTCTCCAAAGTGTCCATTCTAAGTATCATTTTGAATCCATGTATGTCAAGTGGTATGAGATCCACTTGAATGCTATGTCCAGAAAAAGAAAGATCACAAGAAGGACACAACTCCCGCAACTTGGCGGAACCAACCAATGAGGTTTCTAAATGAAGACTACCACGTCGACGACTAACATGCAAAGAACAACTATCAATTACTTCTCGGGTGATGAAAGAGTATGTTGCACCTGGGTCAACCAAAAAAGATATAAAGCAAGAAGAAGACAAATCAAAATTAAATAACTCCATTTGACCTGTCACCACTCGCGGGTTGACCACTCCTTTCGACTAACTCATGGCGTAGAATTGAGTTGTTGCATGTTGTCGCCCCAACATCTATCTGCTAGTCTAGAATAATCAGCTTGGGATGCTTGTCCATATCCTTGACCTCCACCACTGCCAAACTACTACCTCCATGTGCCATGCTAACTCTACCTTGGTTGTTGGGTCACTTCATCATCTTTCACAAGGCATGCCCACCTCAAATGTCATGACGGCCCACATCTATGGCAAGTCTTCATCTCGTATTGTGGCCTAGATAGCCCCGTCACTGACAATGACATTGTGTTGTGGGCTCCTGCTGGTAGAAAACTGTGGTCTCTTCCCTTACTTGGTGACCATTGTGTCTGCGCACCTGACATCTACTACGACTGTGGTACAGAGAACCTAGGCTTCTTGAAGGCTCCAAAAGATTGTCCTTGATATTGGCCAAGTCTCTTCTTGGCACTCTTCTCACGTTTCTCAACGGTGGATCATTCCACCCTCCTGACCGACTCCACAAATGTGGTGAACTTCTAACAGTTCTCCAAATCTAACACTGGGGTAGTCAACTCTGTGCTCAAGCCCTTATCAAAACATACGATCCTTTCTTGATCTATAGGATCCATATGAGGACAGAACCTCAATAGCTCCATAAACTTGTCCTCATACTCATTGATTGGCATGGATCCCTATTGGATCCTCTCAAACTGGTTGATCTTCTCATCCAGGTAGGTTTGAGGAAAGTACCAACTCACAAAATCCCATTGAAACTCCTCCCAATCGATCTCAACACCTGGTCTCTTCTCCTTATCAATGGCCCACTAATGGACAACACTCCCCTTCAAAAGATACACATCATGCTTCACCTTGCCCGCCTCGAGGATGTTGAGGATCTTAGAGGCCTTCTCCAGCTCCGTCAACCAAAGGTCAGATCCACTGGATCTTCCGTACTAACATACTCCATAGCCTTAACTCGCCTCAACCTTTCAAGGTTATTCCCAGAACTCAAAGATTCCATATTGGGGACTTCTCTCACTTGAGCATCAGGCATTCTATCCTCCATATGTGTAATTGTGACCATAAAATGTCCAAACATGGACTGAAAAGTGAGATTGGCCACCACTACAGGGTCTAACTAGGGCACCTCAAGCACAACATCCAGCCTCCTTGCACCACCTCTAGGTGTAGCAACACTACTCTCGACTACATGTTCTTTGTGTTCTCCGTCTATCTTTTCTTCTCTTCTTCTTCTTTTGCATAAGCAGAAGTAATCATTAACAGACTGGAGGACACTAGAATATACACAAACCCTAGTACTATGTCCCTATAGACTCAGTGAAACTAAAGCTTTGATACCAACCAAACTGTGATGCCTCACGCCACACAAAGTGAGATTCCTAAAAAAAATAGTGGAATTTAAAACTAATCAAACCATGTTACCAGAAATCACAGGAAATTAAAACCATTTCACATATCCACCTCAAGTGGAAACATATCACATCAGAGTCCACAAAAACCACCTTTATATGTTTATATATCACCTACCAAAAGGTCATTACGTATCATTGTTCACTGGCTGACTGGACACAACCTGTACATATGATAACCTGTCTCATATACATACATGCCATATCTGTGCATCAAAGGAATAAAGACAAAATGGTGTCTCGATATACAACATCTATTAAACTCCCCCAAGGATCTAAGAGTATAGGGACGACACATAGGACTCTACTCCAAAAATATAAGCAGCTTATCCATCCTTTACTCAGCCACTGCTCCTCTTGCTGCTCAGTCTCAATAACACGATCTCTACTGCTAGGAGTGGGACCCAGAGGGGATCCACTCCCTACTAAAAATTTGAATAATAGAACCTCCAGTCCAAACACACCCAAAAGGTATGATGGAGTGGGTGTAAAATTTTCAAATCTTATAAATTTTATTCAACACAACCAAAGTGTAGAAGCGGAATAAAAACAATGACTATATTCAATTTACCTCAAGATTAAAAAAGTACATCATACTCTCCCACATAGGGTTTACATGTATGATACAACATATGGATCAAAGTAGAGGGAAATATAAACCATGACAAGTTTGTCTACAAACTTTATGCTCCTTAAGCTAAGTACATAACTTTATGCCATGTCCTCCTTGTCCTTCACCTAGGGTTGGAAGCACACCCCAGCAAGAAGAGAAAAATAGAAGACACCAGCAAAGGTTGGTATGCACATACTAAAAAGGAAATTGAGTTGTAACATACCAGATCTAGAACCCTACCCTAGAACTTTGACCTTTTGGGTTTGACCAAACAAGCTTAAGGTTAGAGTGATCCTAATAATCTAATGCATGAATAATATTATCTAATATGCCATGTAATTCATTTGATGGTAATAAGATGATAAATAACTTAATTGGTTAAGTAATGAAGTTAATGGGCCACTTATGGGCCAGATGACATAACACATGTACGAAAGTCTCAAAAGTGAAAATAGACCTCAAATTTGTAATCTACACATCAAATTAAGCTTACATGTCAATTTTCATCTAATTTGGACAACCTTGAAATAATAAGTCAATATAAGAGAGAGAAAACTGCCTAAAAGGGTGTAATTAATAAATAAATATAAATCTTGACACCAAAAGTTGGAAATAAATCCAAATTCGTATTCAACATAATGAACATACCTTAATGATGAAGTTTCACCTAATTTGGATGATATGTGTGTCATTAATGCATCAAGAAAGAGAAACAAAGAATAAATTAAATAACATATCTAAAGTTGCCAAAAGTGAAATCTAATTGGATATTCAGAATCTACATGTTTAACTTAACTTGTGTGCAAAGTTTTGTTTAATTTGTATAAGAATAGGACCCCTAAATAAGGAAAGAGAAATATGTGTATTAATTGGTTTTAATTTTACTCCTAAATCGATTAAGCTATAGTTTCCTAATCTAATGTTGTCACACAGGTTTCGATTTCCTTTTCCCAATTTCGGCTCATTTTTGGACTGTTGATTTGCGATCTAACGACTCTGAGGTCGTCTCCTAGCTCGGGTCGGAGTAGGAGTATAGGTCACTTCTGGCGATTTTGTATTTCAGATATCTTCTTCGGTTCTTGGTCTTTTTGGATAATTTCTTCGCCTCTGTGATCCTTACATGATTCCACACCCATCCATCCTATATATATTGGGGTTTTGTTTCCTGTACCGCCCGGATGTGTAGCGTCATCCTCGTTTCCCCTATTTTCCCTCTCCTCTTCTCCTTCTCGCCACTCCATGTCTTCGGGTACTCGATTTGTGTGTCCATGACTTCCCCTTGCTCTGTGTGATGGTTCTCATGCTTTGGTTTTTCCCTGTTAGCCTAGGAGTATACCTCCCTAGTTCTGCTGTCGGTGGCGTCCCTCCCCGACTCTGATGGTGAGCTCTGGACCTTCAGACTCTTTGGAAATCGTCTAGTAGGCTTCACGGAAGGCTAGGTATGCCTTTGGAGTCCCCAATTTGTTATGATCAGGTGACATGTTGATTTCCCTTTTTTTCATGCCTGTTTGCAGTGTTTCTGAATTTGGCTTCCTGTTTGCCTTTTCTCTCCATGGTTTCAAGTGGCGATCGTTTCTTCGTGTTCGTCTTGGCCTAGCGAACTCTTCGGTGAGTTTTCTGACGAGTTTTGGTCTTGATTTCTCAGTTTGAGGTTTGACCATAGGCCTTTGTAGAACCTCATTCTCACAGCCATGGCTGGCTCGCGACTTCGGGGGGGGGGATTGAATCCCCTTTGGCAATGGACGGCTTTGCCCTGCTTCTCATCTCATTTTGTTTTATCTCCCAGGGACATTTTAGTCTTTTCGTGTTCTTGTCTCTTGCTTTGGAGTGAGTCAAGCAAACCATTGACCCGCTGACTTGTTCGGCGTCCATTGGGCCAAGTCATGTGGGCCTGACATTCTTTTTGTGGATTTTCTCGCCTACGTGGCTTTATCTGATTATCTGATTGGTCGATTTTCGAAAATAAATAACTAATTAATGGATGATCAGAAAAATATGGAAAAATATTCATTGGATTCAAAAAAATAAGATCTAACTAATGATATATGTTTTAATATTTGAATCTAAAGATTAATAACAGGTATTTTTAATGGATCTAATTAATAATGAATTAACTTTTAAAAATCATAACTAATTATCTATAAGTCAGAAAAATACAATAATATGTGTTTTGGACTCCTAATAACATATACTATAATGTAGTATGGTTTTGGAAACCTGATTCGCATATAACTAAAAAGGTGTTTTTTTAGGGTTTATGAAATCAATAATGGAAATCTAATCCTAATCCCATATATATGCTAATAGGTGCTTTGGATGTCTAGGCTTGGACCTAGATGTGACTTTGGATCTGTTTGACTCTGAAGTTGAGGTATGTTGTATCCCCTATTCATCCATATTGAGCAATTCACCTACTTTATCATTCTTTTGACTTTTGCCTACACATATATCTATTTTCTTGATATCATGGTTCGTGTGAACTATCTTACTTGTTATGTACTTGGATATTCTCTTGATATCTCTCTTGTGCCTTGGTGCATGTTGGTTCCTTATATTAATATGTGCCACTTTGAAGTGGATGTTATATGTTTGTGTTGTCCATTGTGTGATGGCAACCTTTGTTTCATCTTCTGACTAAACTATTTACTTGCCTCTATATTTACATGCAATGTGATTCAGTAGCACTAGAGTAGTGTAATTACATTGGTTTTGGGGCAGTAATCCCCTATTGTTTATTTGGAAGGTGGAAGTATACCATTCCTCTGTAAATCGAGTGTGGTAGTAATCCATGCTCAAACATTATATATTGGGAGATTGGCATTATTCCTTTCTCTATCAGGTTCAAGTCTGTGCTTGGCCGCCAATTGTGTTTATATTGTTCTAGGGCTATGCTTATCTCACATGCATGTAGTTTATTGATGTTGATTGTGGGGTGTGTGCCCTACTCTCTTTATGTGCCAATATTGCACATTCTTTATTGTTTTGATTATGGTAAGTATCTTCTTTTATTCTGTGAAGATGATTCTTATCTTTTATGCCCAATTGGGTAGTCCTTATCTTTTCTATGGGAAGCCTTTTATTTTGATGTCCCCTATTCTTTATAAATTGCTTAATTTTCTTTTTAGTATGCACATACCAGCCTTTGCTGATGTATCCTATTGCTTCTCTTTTGCTGGGGTATGCTTCCAACCCTAGGTGGAAGACTTGGATGCATGATATGGTGACCTGGACTTAGTTTGTGATGTTGAAGCTTGGAGACAATCTTGAGGTGGTTTATATTTCCTCTACATGGATCCTTGTGATGTAAGTTTGTAACCCTTTGTTTTATAATTGAATATAGTCATGTTTTTCTTCCGCTGCTATCCATTGGTCTTTTGATTACCATTATATAAAGATTTGAAAATTTTACACCCACTCCAAGATACCTTGAAGGTGTGTTTGGATTGGAGGTTTTATTATTCAAATTTTTAGTAGAGAAGTGGGTTCACTTATTTACAACATGGTATTAGAGCCAATGGTAGTCGGAATCGACTATTTCAATTTTGTCTCTCTATAGAACCCCTGACTTTTCTAGATAGCTCTTAGTGATATGTTGACCCTAGATTTGATCTATGATGATCTTTTATGCAATAAGGTTTGGTTTGAGGTCAAGATTAGGTTATGAGGAAGTATTAATATGGAAAAGTTGTGATTTGGTTTTCGCTTTGAATTTTGGCCAACTATTTGTTTTGACCTCGCAATGTTTATTATCTCCAAAAAATTATTTTCATTATACTACTATACATACAAAAGTTTTCTCAGGTTTTTCGATGTTTTCTTGAACTAAGTCACAATGAAGAGAAACTTTAGTTGATTAGAATCTAACCCTAGTTTTGTGACTAAGATGGATATAAAGGTGTAGTTGACCTACTATGTGACTTTTGGATGTTCTTGTAGGGTTGATAGGTTAGATACACGAGGACCTATAACTCAACCCTAGATGGTGACTATTAGTTGGATACATGAGAAATATTAATCTCCAAAAACTTTAATAACTAAGAGATGTGGGTAGCTCTAAAAAGTTGTTTAGTTTGACTTGTTAGGTTGAACCCTTTAAGGGGTGGAGAGTAGTTAGTTGTTGATGTTTGGATCAATAGATTTCGAGGACGAAATTCTTTTTAAGGGGTGGAGTGTTGTAACATACGAGATCTAGAACCCTACCCTAGAACTTTTACCTTTTGGGTTTGACCAAACAAGGTTAAGGTTAGAGTGATCCTAATAATCTAATGCATGAATAATATTATCTAATATGTCATGTAATTCATTTGATGGTAATAAGATGATAAATAACTTAATTGGTTAAGTAATGAAGTTAATGGGCCACTTATGGGCCGAATGACATAACACATGTATGAAAGTCTCAAAAGTGAAAATAGACCTCAAATTCGTAATCTACACATCAAATTAAGCTTAAATGTAAATTTTCATCTAATTTGGACAACCTTGAAATAATAAGTCAATATAAGAGAGAGAAAACTGCCTAAAAGGGTGTAATTAATAAATAAATATAAATCTTGACACCAAAAGTTGGAAATAAATCCAAATTTCGTATTCAACATAATGAACATACCTTAATGATGAAGTTTCACCTAATTTGGATGATCTGTGTGTCATTAATTCATCAAGAAAGAGAAACAAAGAATAAATTAAATAACATATCTAAAGTTGCCAAAAGTGAAATCTAATTAGATATTCAGAATCTACATGTTTAACTTAACTTGTGTGCAAAGTTTGGTTTAATTTGGATAAGAATAGGACCCCTAAATAAGGAAATAGAAATATTTGTATTAATTGGTTTTAATTTTACTCCTAAATCAATTAAGCTATAGTTTCCTAATCTCATGTTGTCACGCAGGCTTTGATTTCCTTTTCCCAATTTCGGCTCATTTTTGGACTGTTGATCTGCGATCTAACGACTCTGAGGTCGTCTCCTAGCTCGGGTCGGAGTAGGAGTACAGGCCACTTCTGGCGATTTTGGATTTCGGATATCTCCTTCGATTCTTGGTCTTTTTGGATAATTTCTTCGCCTCTATGATCCTTGCACGATTCTGCACCCACCCATCCTATATATATTGGGGTTTTGTTTCCTGTACCGCCCGGATGTGTAGTGTCATCCTCATTTCCCCTATTTTCCCTCTCCTCTTCTCCTGCTTGCCACTCCATGGCTTTGGGTACTCGATTTGTGTGTCCATGACCTTCCCCTTGCTCCGTGTGATGGTTCTCATGCTTTGGTTTTGCCCGGTTAGGCTAGGAGTATACCTCCCTAGTTCTGTTGCTGGCGATGTCCCTCCCCGACTCCGATGGCGAGCTCTGGACCTTCGGACTCTCTGGAAATCGTCTAGTAGGCTTCACGGAAGGCTAGGTGTGCCTTTGGAGTCCCCAATTTGTTATGATCATGTGACGTGTTGATTTCCCTTTTTTTCATGCCTGTTTGCAGTGTTTCTTAATTTAGCTTCATGTTTTCCTTTTCTCTCCATGGTTTCAAGTGGTGATCGTTTCTTCGTGTTCGGCTTGGCCTAGCGAACTCTTCGGTGAGTTTTCTGACGAGTTTTGGTCTCGATTTCTCAGTTTGAGGTTTGACCATCGGCCTTTGTAGAACCTCGTTCTCACAGCCATGGCTGGCTCACGACTTCCGGGGGGGATTGAATCCCCTTTGGCAATGGACGACTTTGCCCTGCTTCTCATCTCATTTTGTTTCATCTACCAGGGACATATTAGTCTTTTCGTGTTCTTGTCTCTTGCTTTGGAGCGAGTCAAGCGAACCATTGACCCAATGACTTGGCCGATGTCCATTGGGCCAAGTCATGCGGGCTCGGCCTGCTTTTCGTGGATTTTCTCACCTACGTGGCTTTATCTGATTATCTGATTGGCCGATTTTTGAAAATCAATAACTAATTAATGGATGATCAGAAAAATATGGAAAAATATTCATTGGATTCAGAAAAATAAGATCTAACAAATGATATATGTTTTAATAATTGAATCTAAAGATTAATAACATGTGTTTTTAATGGATCTAATTAATAATGAATTAACTTGTAAAAATCATAACTAATTATCTATAAGTCAGAAAAATACAATAAAATATGTTTTGGACTCCTAATAACATATACTATAATGTAGTATGGTTTTGGAAACCTGATTCATATATAACTAAAAAGGTGGTCTTTTTAGGGTTTATGAAATCAATAATGGAAATCTAACCCTAATCCCATATATATGCTAATAGGTGCTTTGGATGTCTAGGCTTGGACCTAGATGTGACTTTGGATCTGTTTGACTCTGAAGTTGAGGTATGTTGTATCCCCTATTCATCCATATTGAGCAATTCACCTACTTTATCATTCTTTTGACTTTTGCCTACACATATGTCTATTTTCTTGATATCATTGTTCATGTGAACTATCTTACTTGTTATGTACTTGGATATTCTCTTGATATCTCTCTTGGGCCTTGGTGCATGTTGGTTCCTTATATTAATATGTGCTACTTTGAAGTGGATGTTATATGTTTGTGTTGTCCATTGTGTGATGGCAACCTTTGTTTCATCTTCTGACTAAACTATTTACTTGCCTCTATATTTACATGCAATGTGATTCAGTAGCACTAGAGTAGTGTAATTACTTTGGTTTTGGGGAAGTAATCCCCTATTGTTTATTTGGAGGGTGGAAGTATACCATTCCTCTGTAAATCGAGTGTGGCAGTAATCCATGCTCAAACATTATATATTGGGAGATTGGAAGTATTCCTTTCTCTATCAGGTTCAAGTTTGTGCTTGGCCGCCAATTGTGTTTATATTGTTATGCTTATCTCACATGCATGCAGGTTATTGATGTTGATTGTGGGGTGTGTGGACTACTCTCTTTATGTGCCAGTATTGCACATTCTTTATTGTTTTTATTATGGCAAGTATCTTCTTTTATTATGTGAAGATGATTCTTATCTTTTATGCCCAATTGGGTAGTCCTTATCTTTTCTATGGGAAGCCTTTTATTTTGATGTCCCCTATTCTTTATAAATTGCTCAGTTTTCTTTTTAGTATGCACATACCAACCTTTGTTGATGTATCCTATTGTTTCTCTTTTGCTGGGGTATGCTTCCAACCCTAGGTGGAAGACTTGGATGCATGACATGGTGACCTGGACTTAGTTTGTGATGTTGAAGCTTGGAGACAATCTTGAGGTGGTTTATATTTCTTCTACATGGATACTTGTGATGTAAGTTTGTAACCCTTTGTTTTATAATTGAATATAGTCATGTTTTTCTTCCACTTCTATACATTGGTCTTTTGATTACCATTATATAAAGATTTGAAAATTTTACACCCACTCCAAGATACCTTGAAGGTGTGTTTGGATTGGAGGTTTTATTATTCAAAATTTTAGTAGAGAAGTGGGTTCACTTCTTTACATGAGCAATATATAGAATAAAGGACAACAAATAAAAAGGCTTCCCCTGAAAAATAAAAGGACTACCCAATCGGGCATAAAAGAATAGAATCATAAATGATGAATAAAAAGGAGAATACTTGCCATAAAACAATAATAAAAGTGATGCCACAAAAGCACACATAATCCTTTGGGCACAAAACCCATCACCATAATAATAACCTACATTTATGTGAGATAAATGTAGCACTAGAACAATATAAATAACAATGGAACAATATAAATAACAATGGCAACCAAGTCTCATAAACTTGAAACCTAATGGAGATTGGCTCATAACCAAACTCCCCAATATAAAGTGTGTGGGCCAAAACTCATAAATTTGAAACCTGGGTATGAGGCACATAACCTCCATCCCAAAAATATAATAAGGGCACATAACCCATAACCAATGCAATTACACTACTCTAGGGATACTAAGTCACATAACATTCTTAATAGAGAGGCAAGTAAAAATGTAGTCAGATTTTCCAAAGTAGTCACAACAAAAGTGATCAACATATACTTCCACCTCATAAGTGGGCCAAAAGATATCACATCATAATATAGAGTCCCATCCTGAAAAAAGCATAAGAAAGACCAAGAGAATGTCTAAATATGATAACAAGATCAGTAACTATCTAAATAGACCAAAGTCTGTTCTAGATCCAAGCCTAGGCCTCCAAAGAACCTATTAAGCATATATGTAGATTTTGAGTCAATTTTAATTAATTATTCAACCCCTAAAAATTGTCTTTTTCTTTATTCAATTTAGGTTATCAAAACCATGCCATATTTTAGGTACCATTTTTCTAACTTCAAAATATATTTTATTATATTTTTCTGACTTATATATTAGGAAAATCCACTAAATTCTCATATTAATTAGTTTGGAATTAGGTGATAAAACTTATACCATTAGGTAGAAAATATTTTTCTAAATCCAACAACTATTTATTTGTAATTTTTGGATAAGAAGGGAATTAGTTATGAATTTTAGAAGCACAACCAATCATAAAATTCCATGTAAGCGACAGACTTGTGAGAGGGTGAGAGAAAGAGAGAGATTGGGGCAGGGCCTATGACTTGACCCAATATCAAGCAACCAAATCTCCCAGTCAGTGGCGTGTTAACCCACCCCAAACACAAGGAAACATCAGTGAAAAGACGTGAATGCCCTTGTTCGGGAAAATGAAGAAAACATAGACGATGAGGGTAGAACTGAGAAATCACCACAGCTTATCTTCCTCACCATGCTCACTCGCCATGGCTACGAAGCAGCAGGGCTAAAATTTGTGGATTTGGGCGATTCCACATGTGATGACGATTCAAGAAGCTTGAAGCGCAGAAAGGAAGATTAGGAAGTAACGAACACACCACGAGCGTCAATTGATACGCAGGTTCCACCGAAACTCCGTGAATAGTGTCACAACTCAGCTTTGAAAATATGATAATCGACGGTTAAAATTTGCACGGGCAATGAAATTAGAAGATGGGGAAGGTTGAGAATGCACGGCGGAACTTGGGGTACAGTCCCCTATTTATATGGTTGAACCCTAGGGCATCTGCACCTTGGCCGTGAGATCTTGGGACCCAAGCTTTTTGGTGTTTCCTGAATATCTACTGATAGGTCATATATTTGGGATAGGTTGGTGTGGAATCTCTCAAGCAACCCACCGGAGCAAAAATTTCACAGAATGATTGACTGTACACAGAGAAATCCCCAAACGAAATTACCAATTCGGTGGCCAACTGCTTCTTGTCCTACTGGGGGTAGAACACAGCTACTGCACTGTCTGATCAAAGATCAGACGGTCAGATCTGCTCCCCACATTGCAAAAAAAGAAGGCGTGCATGACAGGAAACATTGGTGATATCTGAGATTTAAATGTGTGACATTTACATCGAGAATTCCTTATTCAAATTGAATTCAATTTAAAGTGAAATTTGGATGTTATTTCCTTTTTCTCTCTCTTAAATTGAGGGTCCAAAAGTTACCCAAATTACATGAAATGTTGCACATAGGCCAATTAAAGCATGTAGATTTCGATTACAAAACTAGATTTTCCTTTTGAGAACTTTTAATGTGTTAAATACACCAAATATTATTTTCTCTTTCCTCAAGCATTAATGACTTTAAGATTCTCCAATTTTGATGAAACTTCACCCACAAGTCATATTTAATGTGTTGGATACGAATTTGCCATAAATTGTACATGTTGGAGTTGATTGTACATTTATTTAATATTTTGAAGGTTCTACACACTTTCTCTCTCTTGATTTCATGTTTTAATCAAACATCTTCCAAATTGGATGAAAATTCATCCAAAGGTTATTTTTAATGTGTAGATCATGAATCCAAGATTATTTTCCACTTTTAATATTTTATTTTCTATTTGGATAGAAACTTATATTTCCTTTCCTATAAATGACAAGAATTATTATTATTATGCAAATAAGGTGAAACTTGACTCCCAAGTTAATTGGGATCCAAGAAACACGATTCTTAACTTAGATTCCACTTTTGAGATTTCTTTTTAGGAGATATGTAACATATATTATTATAGTCATTATTATATTATTTCATAATTAACCCACTTATCCATCCAATTATGTTCCTTATTTTCTTGTTAGCACTATTATGACATATTTTATATGTTCATTATTGGCCTACGACTAATGTGAAACATTAGGTTACATTAGAAGGATTTATACATGCATTAGTTCATTAGTTCATACTAAACATCCTTTAGGTCTAAAACCTTAACCTTATTTGGCTAAGTCCAAAAGGTCAAATTTCTAGGGTAGGGTCCAAGATCCAGTATGTTACAACACTCCACCCCATAAAAGAATTTCTTGATCCGAACATCAACAACCAACTATTCTCCACCCCTTAAAAGGTCTAACCTAACAAGTCACATAAACAACATTTAGGGTTACCCACATATCTTTTAGTTGTGAATGTTTTAGAGATTCATGTTGTTCATGTATCCGACGAATAAGTCAAAACCATCTAGGGTTGAGTTTTAGCTCCTTGGGTCACTAACCTAACAACCCTACATAAACAACCAAAAAGTCATAGGATACAAAGGGTAGTGCCACTACACCTTTATTTTATCCATATATTCCTACTCATTCATCATATAAAAAACTAGGGTTAGATTCTATTCCAACTAATTCTAGAGTTTCTTCACAAAAAACTTCACATATCGCTTCATTGTGATTTAGTTCAAGAAATCATTGAGAAAAGCAGAATTTTTTTTTGTACAAATAGTAGTATTGTGAAAATAATTTTTGTCGATAAGAAGCATTGGAGGTAAAACAAAGATGGTTCCAAAATCAATGTGATAAACCAAGTCACAATTTGCATACGAAGATCTCTTCATCCTACTAGTACCTCATACTCAAAACATGACACCTTCCTCAAGCAAACACCTCTTAACTTTATAGATGTCATCATTAACCTATATGGTAGGGTAAGATCATCTCATGAAAAACTTAGGAAAGATCTAGGGAAAACATATCTCCTATAGGTCACTATCAAAGTCAACAGTTCTAATAAGGGAGATAAAATTTGAAATAGTCAGATTCTGACTACCATGGGCTTTGATACCATGCTATAAGGAGTGGAACCCAAAGGGGGTTCACTCCCTACTAAAATTTTGAAGAATAGAACCTCCAGTCCAAACACACCCAAAAGGTATGATGGAGTGGGTGTAAAATTTTCAAATCTTATTAATGATATTCAAAACAAGCAAAGTATATCAGCAGAATAAAAACAATGACTATATTCAATTTACTACAAGATTACAAAAGTACATCATACTCTCCCACATAGGGTTTACATGTAAGATACAACATATGAAACTAATTAGAGGGACATGTAAACCATAACAAGTTTATCTCTAAGCATTATTCTCCTTAAGTTAAGTCCATAAATTTATGTCGTGCCTTCCTTGTCCTTCACCTAGGGTTGGAAGCATACCCTCAGCAAGAAGAGAAAAATAGAAGACATTAGCAAAGGCTAGTATGTGCATACTAAAAAGGAAATTTAGCAATATATAGAATAAAGGACAAAAATAAAAAGGCTTCCAATGAAAAATAAAAGGACTACTCAATCGGGCATAAAAGAAAAGAATCATAAATGATGAATAAAAAGGAGAATAATTGCCATAAAACAATAATAAAAGTGGTGCCACAAAAGCACACATAATTCTTTGGGAACAAAACCCATCACCATAATAATATCATGCATGTATGTGAGATAAATATAGCACTAGAACAATATAAATAACAATATAAATTACAAAAGTCCCATAAACTTGAAACCTAATAGAGATTGGCACATAACCAAACTCTTCAATATAAAGTGTGTGGGCCAAACCTCATAAATTTGAAACTTGGGTATGGGGCACATAACCTCCATCCCAAAAATATAATAAGGGAACATAACCCAAAACCAATGCAATTACACTATTCTAGGGCTATTGAGTCACATAACATGCTTAATAGAGAGGCAAGTAAAAGTGTAGTCAGATTTTCCAAAGTAGTCATCACAAAAGTGACCAACATATACTTCCACCTCATAAGTGGGCCAAAAGATATCACATGTCATCATATAGAGTTTCATCATGAAAAAAGCATAAGAAAGACCAAGAGAATATCCAAATATGATAACAAGATCAGTAACAATATAAGATACTTCACATGAAGCATATTTTCTAAAAGAACAAAATATTGTGTAGGCTAATGTCCATAGGACCAAGAGAAAGAAGGAAATAGGTTATTTCTCAATATAGAAGAATATGAGATGTAAAACATACCTCACTTTAGAGTCTAAATAGACTAAATTCACTTATAGATCCAAGTCTAGGCCTCCAAAGAACCTATTGAGTATATATCAAGATTTTGAGTCAATTTTGCATTAATTATTCAAACCCTAAAATTCACCTTTTTATTTATATGTGATTTAGGTTATCAAAACCATGTTATATTTTAGATACCATTTTTCTGAGTTCAAAACATATTTTATTATATTTTTTCTGACTTATATATATATTTATTTATGAATTTTACAAGTTATGATCGATTAGGAAAATCCATTAAATTTCTCATGTTAATTAGTTTGGAATTAGGTTAAAAACTTATACCATTAGGTAGAGAATATTTTTTTGAATCCAATAACTATTTATTTGTAATTTGGAGGGAAATAGCTATGAATTTTTGAAGCACAACCAATTAGAAAATTCCATGTAAGTAACAGACTCATGGGAGGGTGAGAGAGAGAGTGGGGTCAGGCCTATGACTTGACCCAATATCAAGTGAGCAAATCACCCGCTCAGCGGCGCGCTGACCTTCTTCAAACACAAGGAAACATATGCAAAAAGACGTGACTACCCTTGCTAGGGAAAATGAAGAAAACAGAGACGATGAGGGTAGAACTGAGAAATTGCCACAGCTTATCTTCCTCACCATGCTCGCGTGCCATGGCTGCAAAGTAGTAGGGCCAAAATTCAGGGATTTGGATGATTCCGCAAGTGATGACGATTCAGGAAGCTTGAAGTGGAGAAAGGAAGACCAGGAAGTAATGAACATCCCACGAGCGTCAATTGATATGCTAGTTCACCGAAACTCTATGAACAGTGCCACCAACTCATCTTTGAAAATCCGATCATCGAAGGTTAAAACATGTACGAGCAATGAAATTAGAAGATGAGGAAGGTTGAGCATGGTGCGACGAAAATTGAGGTACAATCCCCTATTTATATGGTTGAACCCTAGGGCATCAACACCTTGGCCGTGAAATCTTGGGACCCAAGCTTTTGGGTGTTTCCCGAATATTCATTCATAGGTCATATATTTGGGATAGGTTGGTGCGGAATCTCTTAAGAAACCCATTGGACCAAAAATTTGCGGAATGATCGGTTGCATAAAGAGAAATACCCAAATGAAATTGCCAATTTGGTGGCCAACTGCTTCTCATCCTACTCGGGGTAGAAGATGGATTTTGCACCATCTGATCAAAGATCGTATGGTCAGATCCACTCCCCACATTGTGAAATAAAGAAAGCGTGTGCGATAAGAAACATTGGTGAAATCTGAGATTTAAATGTTTGACGTTTACATTGAGAATTCCTTATTAAAATTGAATTCAATTAAAGTGAAATTTGAATGTTATTTCCTTATTCTCTCTCTTAAATTGAGGGTCCAAAAGTTACCCAAATCACATGAAGAGGCCAATTAAAGCATGTAGATTCCAATTATGAAATTAGATTTGCCTTTTGAGAACTTTTGATGTGTTAAATAACCAAATACTATTTTCTCTTTCCTCAAATATTAATGACTTTAGGATTCTTCAATTTTGATGAAACTTAACCCACTGTGTTGGATACGAATTTGCCATCAATTTTACATGTTGGAGTTATTTGTACATTTATTTAATATTTTGAAGGTTTTACACACTTCCTCTCTCCTGATTTCATCTTTTAATCAAACATCTTCCAAATTGGATGAAAATTCACCCAAAGGTTATTTTTAATGTGTAGATCACAAATCCAAGATTATTTGTCACTTTTAATATTTTATTTGCTATTTTGATAGAAACTTTTATTTCCTTTCCTAGAAAGGATAAGAATTATTATTATTATGCAAATAAGGCGAAACTTGACTCCCAAGTTAATTGGGACCCAAGGAACACGATTTTTAACATAGATTCCACTTTTGAGATCTCTTTTTAGGAAATATGTAACATATATTATTATGGACATTATTATATTATTTCATCATTAACCCAATTATCCATCCAATTATGTTCCTTATTTTCATGTTAGCAATAAAGGAATTATTATGACATATTTTATATGTTCATTATTGGCCTATGACTAATGTGAAACATTAGGTTATATTAGAATGATTTATACATGCATTAGTTCATTAGTTTATACTAAACATTCTTTAGGTCTAAAACCTTAACCTTGTTTGGCTAAGTCCAAAAGGTCAAAGTTGAAGGTATGGTCCAAGATCCAGTATGTTGCATCTACTTACTCATGATCGACCACCTTAAAAATGTGGAAACCCACGAGGTGAGACCAAACATCCCAGTAAGAGATATAACTCTCCGCCAACATCTATTAAAAGCATAGGTAGATAACATACTTAACAGGTTGAGCAGATTCAGCTAAATGATATGTATTGAACAGATAAAGCATATTAAACGAACTAAGTAGTTACCAATGAGCAGTAGAACAATTAATATTTTAAGAAGGAATATGAAGAACATGTATAATAGTTGATTTCACTTACCGCATTATAATTCAAGAAATAATCACAAAGATAAGTCAAAGGGTTCAACCAATGTTATTCGCATTTGAAGCAAAATATACTACATGGTTGGGTTATGCCTTTTATTATGCCCTGAGGAGATGAGGTATACCACTCATGGTCCAACTGACCATTGCTAAGTCAAAATAAGTTCCATACAAGATCTAGGAGGAGTTGGACTCATATGATCTCTCCACACACTTGGTCATTCTGAGTCTGCCATAGTGACATTTCAAGTCCAACTACAAAATAGCCTAGCCCACCTTGGTATATAGGTCACGACATTACTTAAACTATGTTATGACCACAGCCGCACTCTTGTTGAGGTATGACCACAACCATCCTCAAAGATATCATATATATACACATTATTACATCATTGAGATACGGTCTCGACCGTTCTCCTGCTAGGGTATGACCGCATCCAATCATGTGAAATGTATATACTCAATAGTATACAACTTCGAGCTTCCACTAGGGGAGAACTCATTTCACCATCCAGCAAGTACGGACATTGAATATGGATCTATGGCATAGGGAAACTACATGATTAGGGTGTCACTTGATTAATTAATTCTATTGGGTATCTTTTAGCATCAATCAAGTTACAATGTACAAACCCTAAACAAACTCTACAAATATAAGGGCATAATACAACTTCAGAAGATATAAAATGTATAAGGTGTGAACTTGTCACATCACCACATGATAGTTGTAGCAATTACAATCACAAGGTCATCATCAATGTCACATTACTGGGTAACATCAATCCCTCAATCACATCACTGGAGGATTACACCTCACACTAGGCATGAAGCCTCTTCTGGGTCATAAGACCCATCACATCATTATGATCTCAACATGCCTCATCAAGTCTCATAGCCATCACCCTATGTCACATGATCATCACCATAGCATACACAATCTACAACATTTGTTTCACCTACAAGGTTAGGGTTTCATAAACAATAGAGAGAAAACATCATAACATCCTAACCATCTATGTAAGCTCAACAAGCATAGCATACCCTAGGATCAGGGTTAGGGTTTCAAACATGAAGTCGGTTAGGGTTGCAAATCATAATTCAATCACCAACTCCTAATTATGTCACCTCCCATTTCTTAGAGTATACTAGGATTACAACATCACTAATTAAACAAAACTAGAGTATTATGTCAACAACACTAAGTATCCACATCATTTGCATGTGCATGTGTACCATCTCATTATGTTATACATGTGTTTCGACCATGCACTCAAGTGAGTGTATCGACCACCCAAGAAAACATGTGTCATGACCATAAAGCATCGAAGTGTCTCTACCTCAAGCTAACTAGAAATCTCGAGCAAGACAAGAACATGCGTCTTGACCACCACAAAAGTAGGTGTCTCGACCATGACCATACACATGTCTCGACCAAACAAGAGCATGTATCGACCACAACAAAATCATGGCTCTCGACCACTACCCACATGGTGTCTCGATCACCAACTAACATGGTGTCTCGACCACCATCAAGGGGATGTCTTGACCAATACAAAACCAAGGCTCATGATCGAAACAAAATCATGCATCTCTACAAAACCAAAACAAAGGTCTCGACCATGACAACACCTTTTGTGTAGCAACCACAAAGGTCAAGATACCCTAAAAACACTTAGCCATCACCAACACAGAGATAAACATCATTCAAACCAGAAGGTTTAGATCAAGGAAGGTCATCATCAACAAGGGAGAAAAACTACATGCAAGATGGGCATCGAAACCTTAAAAACCAAACTTCAACATGAACACCTTCAAAACCAACTAGGTGGAAGAAGACCAAACTTCAACCTTAAGAAAACCAACTCAAAACCTCAAGAAAACACAAAGGCTGAACCAAAGCATGGTGATGAAACCAAGAAACATGATGCATGTATGATCATCACCTCAACCATTACTTGACAAATCGGGTACAAGAATTTAGGGTTTAGGATATGAAGAAACTTTCAAAAGATGATCAACAAGTGTTAAACCCTAGGTTATGATAACATCATCTAGCATTTAGCATCAAGTTTAGAGACCAAAATAGTAGCATATAATCAATATTATGCTGCAAGTAATAGAATAAGGTAGAGAGTTATATAACCCGCCTTAAGAAGAGAACCAAGCTCCAAGATTAAAGGCTCCAAAGAAGAAGATGAAGCTCCAACCACAGATCAACACTTTGGCCACAAGATCACCTCCAAAGAAAAGAACGCCACGTCAAAAGGATGTTCAAGAAAGAGCGTGAAAAAACCTAGGCCAAACCAAGAAGAAAGAAGAGAAAAGATAAGGAAACTTCCTCACACTTGGGTACCACCTTTTCAAAACATGGTCTCCAACCCTGTGATGAGGATTTCTCTTCTCAAAATGACTAACATGGATAGTCCATAGTCTATGTCCGAAAAAGGGGAAGAAGAAAGGTAGGGTTCCAAAGGAAAAATGTGGTAAAGGGAAAAGAACCACTTAATAAGAAGAGAAACCACCAAGAATCACCAAAAGGAAGGTGATCAAGCTCCAAAGAACCACACGTAAGGTTGATCGACCTTCAAAGCACCCAAGATTAGTCCTTCTTGCTCCTCAAAGCTCCAAGGATGAACACAAGAGAAGGGAGAAGAGAGAGGGCCGAAAAAGATACTTGCATGAAGAAGAGAGAGGTTATGTACTCAAAGGAGGAGGGAAGCAAGGTAGGGGTGAGGTGTCAATTTAAGAGACCACCAAAGGGCACTTGTCCATATAAGAAACTAACACGCAACCACTATATGCATGCATGCACGAGATGGTGATACTACCAATGTTGGGTATCGACCTCTTTAGGTCACCAACACATTGGTTTTGGTTGAGTCACATCAAGGGGTTGAAACAAACATCAAGGCACATGTCTCGACCACAACAAAAGGTCACCAAACAAACCAGGTCAAGACACACCATAAGGAGACAACCATCTTGACCAAAAGCACCCCAAGACATCAAAGTTGAAACAAAATCAACCAAGGAAGGTGTCTCAATCAAGATACACTCAAAACACACCAACATGGTCGAGACACAGGTCGCAACACTCAACCAAGCTCAACATGGTCGACATCAAGCAAACCCCAGAAACCCTAGCATCGCCACATGATGCCACCTCATAATCCAAGGTCCAACTAGGTGCCCCATAGAATAATTCTCTCTCTATGATGCTAAAGAACTAAGGGTACACTCAACATGTGACAAATTGCAAAATAACCCCTCAACTTGGGTAAATTACAACTTGGTCCAAAACAAGCATACAAAGCTCAAACATCACCAGAACAGGACCAACCTAGAAACATGAGATTGTCACATGTTAACAAAGCATCTCAGATGATTAGATTAAGGTTATAATCAAAATTTTAAGCAAATAAAGCATACTTAAGAACTAATCTAGGTCAGGGGCCTTATAGTAATGATGAGGGCAGTAAGAAAATATCAAAGAAAAACTAACTATCTAAGCTAAGTTCCTTTCTCCTTGGCAACAATGCTAGAGATATTGGTGTATTTCTAAAATGTAATCAAGAAAACTAGAAAGAGATGGTTCTTAAGGGGTGAGACCACACCACAACTACTAAGGATCTATGATTTTTTCCATTCTCAGCAACCCCACTAGAAAGCTTGGTGCATTTTTCCTTACCCTTGAAGTTAAACACCTAATAATTTGAATTTTGATTAGATGTGCAACTCAAATGCTCAAACACGCAACATGGGTTTTTCAAATTTATAAATTCCTAATAGGATCGCTCACATAAACTAACACACTTCACCCTAAGCGCACGAGACCGTGTTATAGTATAGGAAAGCAGTAAGTTAGGGGTCGAACCCAATAGAGAGAGGGGGAACTAGAGATAGGTTAGTTTTAGGCAAGTTTCATATTGTGGAGTATATGGTTCAAGGGTTTTAAGTTGGTTTTGGAGATTACACTAAGGGTTGAACAAGCAAATAGTTAAATGAAGAAAAACAAGATCAAAACCTAAGCTAACCCTAGATAGTTATAATGAGAAAGAAAGGGAACTAAGTAATAAAAAGAGAAAAGTACATTAAGAAAAACAAAGCAAGAGATAATAATACACTAAACTAGCAATGAGGACCAAAATGAGTTAAAGACCTAAACTAGCAAAACAAGGCAAGAGAAAGGCAATGGATTAATTAAGAAAGTAAAGAGCTAAACAAGTAAAGACTAGCTAAGTGATAAGACAAATTAGGGTCTTCGAAAATTATGGGAAGTGTACGCTATTTGGGGTAAAGTACTTGTCAATTGATTTCGGATGATAACATGTAACTATCACACTTTCATTTAGATTACTAAAACAAACAACAAGATAGATGCTAATGAATTTCCTTAAAATACTAATTGGTCATGGATGGGCTAGGGTTTGTTTAGGGGAACTAGTCCCTATCACCTCCTACCAAACCTTACAAGGCTTGCTGTAAAGAATTTAAATCGTCTCTCTACTAAAAATGGTAAACAAAATCCAATGAATAGCAGCGGAAGTTAAAATTTTGAATATATTCAATTTAATAAAGAGTACATCAAAATTTTCCCAATAAGGGTGTACATGCTTTATACAAATAAGGGATCTAAGTAGAGGGAAACTCAACTACATCGATATGTCTCCAATTAAAATAACTTAACAAATAGTCCATGATGGAAGGATGAACTCCTTCTCCTAGTCTTAGGTTGGTTCACCATGCTCCTGTTGCACACTCTGATCCTAAACCTAGGTGGTTGGGATCACCCAGCAAGAGGAGAGGAAAAGGTATGTGTCAATTAAAGAAATAAGGACAAACAAAGTATAGTAAAGATAACATGGAGTAGTGATTCCACTATGTCAAAGAATTGTCAAAATTATGAGGCACATAAAAGAGATTACTTGCCATAACATCACATAATAATATTGAACTATGCATGATAAAAGTATGACTATATTATCTAAAGGCAGAGGCACCTACCAACCTCAACCAAAACAAATAGGTGAGGGAGAGTGGTCACATTCACAAACACCTACAATATATATAAAAGTGGGGAGAGTGGTCACATTCCCCAGGGCTCATGCCCAAACTATGGGTGTCTAGTATAGAAGTACACTACAATAGCTAATAAGTCATCAAGTTATCATGCTCAATAAATAAAATGGAAATATTAAATAACAAATTAATAGTGACATGGCAGGGGGTATAAAACCCAAACAAGTAGTGAAATAAATGTGCCAAAAGAAGGCAATAGAAAGAATCAAAGGCTAAGCATATGCCTCACTAGAAAGATTAGGGATGGATATCAAAATGTCCAACTAAAGTACAAGTGTTCAAACTCATATATAAATAGGATTACACATACCTCACTCGAGATTTGTAGAGAAGACTTTTCATCAACTAATTGTGTCCCACGTTTACCCTAGATACAAGTGTATACACATGGATTGGGGTTTATAAAGCATATTTTGTGAGAAACCCTAATTTTGGACCCCCTATGAAAACCATCGATTTAGGACTCAAAACTTAGACTAATCGATTACTTGGATTCTCCTGATTAAGAAAACATATTTATTTCTTAGATTTGTAGTTAAAATTGAATTAATTACATATTTTAAGGCTTTTTATATAATTAAAATGGTATTTATGACAACATTCTAATAGGGATGCAAACTGATACTTAAAACCACAAAATAATATTCTACACAAAAAATGCTTTCCGACGAATATTTATTTATATTTTTTTGATAATACTACGATTTACTAGGAATTATATCAAAACTAACCAATAGGAACTCATCAAAACCCATGTCATCATCGTTGGCCAAGCCAGTATGCAGTGGGCCTGGCACTAAGATGGCACAATAAAATGCTGCCAAACTGGCGATGAGTTGCACACGCTGTCAAGTTGAAATTGACCATCAAAACCCAAGTTTGCCCTTGCAAACTAAATCACGTGATTAACTGTGTGGGGATACTAAGGTCATTTTATGACCAGGGATGTTACCCTTCATGAGCCGTGACCATGGCGCGAGTTCTCTATCTACAGGGAAGGATCAGTGATCAAAACCAAGAAAATAGATTTGTTTGTGGGAAACTAATATAGATGGAGGCTTGCTCACACCAACCTGAGCCCATGGAGCTAGAGCTTGTTGTTGGGGAAGCACTGGAGTGTAGGACCACTCCACCATAAAGGAGAGGTCAAGGAGGAGACTTCGGGAATCAAAACCATCACAAAAATGTAATGAAGATAGAAACCAAGATCGCGGATGCACTCATGGATTCAAGGCGGGGCCAAAGGTACAAACTACATGATCGGAGGGCCAATGAATGGACAAAACAGTGGATGCCAATGAGGTCCAGAGGTCGAGCTATAGGGCACGACATTTGGGGGTAGCTTAGGGAAAACCAATGATGAGACAACAAAATAGGGATGTCATGGATGCTTACCGAGAATCCAATTGGATAGGAGGGAGCGAAGGTGGAGATGGCAAAGCCAAGGTTTCTAGAGATCAGAAATGAGTAGGTCCATGGCCTTCGGGATAGTTGAAGAGAAATTGGGAGAGGAGGAGGAATGGTGGTGGTTCGATGGTTCTTTATGTGGCCTTATATAGGCGGTAGGTGAGCCATAGGCTCCTCTGCGAAATGACAGTGGAGAAGCTATCAAGCCCTAGGTTGGGTGTTTCTTCATCCGATCGCGAGTGGGGTTGAGTAATAGCTCATTCAACCTATGAGGAAGAGACAAAATTTGAAACTGGTGAAATCTCGTGAAATGATGCAGTGGATGGAGAGAATTCATTTGGGGAATGACAAATCTATGAAACGGCTCAAGTTTGTGAAACAATCGGAGGTAGAGGACAAGTTTTAGACCGTCGGATCAGGTTTGATCTTAGATGATCAAATGATGGACGTCGGATGGCGAGTGTGAGAGGGAAACAAATACATGTAACATGTGACAATGATTTAATTCGTAGACTATAGGAAATTAACTGCATTGAATGTAAATTGAATTAAAACCATAATTATACTTTAGTGAAACTCATTTAATCAATTTGGAGGGTAAAAACAGGGTCAATTAATCCCAAATTTGAACCATAGGCCCACGTTAATGTCTAGAATATTCATATACCATTAAACCTCATTTTTATTCACGTTTTGGCTCTCAACCACCATATTGGCCTTTAATGTGTATATTAATGCATTTTAAAGGGTGAATTAATACAAAGACATTTCTTTAGCAAATCCTTAAGTGAAATTCGAGATGGGCATTATAGACTCATTAAAGAGCCATGTCACATCCCTTATTCTCTTTTTTATTATTTTATTAACATTTAGGAGGAGAGAGAAAGGAAAAGAGTTATTTCTCTCATTAATTAGCTCAAAACCACATTATTACTCATTTCTTGTCCCAAAAGCTATAAAAATTCTAAATTAACATAATCCACTAATTATCTCTCATTAATGGTCATTTTGCATTATTAGACTCTAACTAACACACTAGTTGAGAAATTTGTGCAAAAACCCATTCATTGAAATGAATGTGGGTAAATATAGTTCAAACCAAAAAGTATTGCTCAATTTCAACATTGAGGACAAAGAGAATAGAAAAAATAGGAAAATTTAGGAAAAAGGACAAAAAGGATATGAAGGAAATAAATTGAAAATGGGTTAAATTGCAAATAAACCCAAGATTAAGTATGTTACATCACTCCATCCCTTAAATAGGATTTCATCCCCAAAATCTCAACAAGAGGGAAGGGTGAGTATGTAACATCCCAACATTAAGCAACTTGGTGGTTACTTCTAATCTATGATACTTCACATGCTCTACTCATAAGTCAAGTTTTACCAAGGTTTCCACTATTAAGATCACATTTTATCCAAATAAACATTTTGTCTTATTAGCATTATTTCCATTATGAAATTATATCTTCTTTATTTTTCAATTAATTGTTTTACAGTTATAAAAAGAATTACATCTCAACACTATGCACAAATAATATGTATTTATTATTTACTAAATAAGAATTTAACACAGTTTGGATTTACTAAATCATCTCAATATTTATAAATATATTAGATCCCAATCCTTAATAATTCGAATTTATTTTCATATTACCATCATGTAGAATTATCGTAGATTATTTTGTAAGGAATAGATATTATTATCCAACAAGTTATTAAGTTGAAATAATGTCACATTAATTTCTTATACCTATATTACACATTGTCACATCACCTTTCATACTCACATTTATGTCATCACTAACCATTTTCTCCTATTTACACTTCATATTATAAATTATACATTTAACATCACATTAGGCGTTTGGAATTATTGTAGACTTAATAATCATGCTTATGTAAATCCAATTACTCCTTATCACATTTGAGTCATTGTATGTATTTGAGTGAATAAGGTGGAATGCATTTTATATTAATGAAGTAATTCACATATCAAGTTATGATTAGGTGATTATAATCCATTTATATGTATCAAGGTATATTATCTTATGATGATACCTAATGTCACTAATGTATCATGAAGTCATTCAGGATAATATATCACATTTGAGTCATTGTATGTATTTTCGTGAATAAGGTGGAATGCATTTTATATTAATGAACTGATTCACATATCAAGTTATGATTAGGTGATTATAATCCATTTATATGTATCAAGGTATATTATCTTATGATGATACCTAATGTCACTAATGTATCATGAAGTCATTCAGGATAATATGTATATATGTTAAGGTTAGATAATTAAATTTTAGGGTTTAGGTCAACATGACCATTATATGTTAAGGTTAGATAATTACATTTTAGGGATTAGGTCAACATGACCATTATATGTTATGCATTCTTAGCATGCATTCATGAAGTCATTAAGGATATATGTGTATATATGTTAAGGTTAGATAATTACATTTTAGGGTTTAGGAGAACATGACCATTATATGTTATGCATTCTTAGCATGCATTAGTTCCATTATCCTACTCACCATATCATTAGGGTGACATGGTCAACATAATGTGTATTCTCAATTAGTGAGTTGCTCATATTATATGCCTTAAGTGTTTGTTAGTGTTCAAGCATATGAATTGTTCATTAGATGACTTATTAGTATATACACAAATAGGTTAAATTATAATTATAATTTGTTTGGTCAATACTAATTAATTTCAGAGTAGCTAGATTTCAATGTACTTGTAGGACCATCCCCTTAAAAGGGTTTCATCCTAGAAATCTAAAGTTCCAAAATCTATCAAGGTGTTACTACTACTACTACTGGACCCCTTAAAAGGGTTCAAATTTGAAGTCAAACTAAGCTAGAGGTAAAGAGTGAGTCTAATCAAACCATGTTTGAGATACAACACTTAATTGTTTTACTATTCACTATTACCAAAATTCAAAGTCTAGTATAGGGTAGACTACCCCTAAACATGGAAATTTATGACTCATATAAGGAACTTATGGGACATAAGATGATTTTATATGGGTAAACAAATCATCATATTAGGTTCCTAAGGATACTCAACATTGATGTAATTGCCTAAATGTATGCTATTTTGAACAATCTGTATCATCTCAAGCCAGGTCGATGCCATATGGATCTGGGAGTCCTCATAAACCAAGCTAGTGGCATGGAGGAAAATATTGCCAGCCCCCAGACCCTAACCCTTTCTAGGCACCCTTGCTTTTAACTTATGTTCTAGTAGCTACTAACATGCTAATCACCTAAAAGTTGACTAAAGATATTTCTAATATGAAATTCTTGTGGTCCTAAACCAACTTCTCACAATAGGTCAATTCTGAGGTGAACTAAATAAGAGACTATATGAGGTAAGGATTTCTAACTAGGGAGACAAATTGAAATAGTTAAGATTCCGACTACCATTGGCTCTGATACCATGTTGTAAAGAAGTGAGATCAACCATCACCTCTCTACTAATGATGGTAAATAAAATCCAATGAATGGCAATGAAAGTTGAAATTTTGACTATATTCAATTTAATAGAGAGTACATCAAAATTTTCCCAATAAGGGTGTACGTGCTTTATACAAATAAGGGATCTAAGTAGAGGGAAACTCAACTAAATCGATATGTCCCCAACTAAAATAACTTAACAAATAGTCCATGATGGAAGGATGAACTCCTTCTCCTAGGCTTAGGCCGGTTCACCATGCTCCTATTGCGCACTCTGATCCTAAACTTGGGTGGTTGGGATCACCCAGTAAGAGGAGAGAAAAAGGTATGTGTCAATTAAAGAAATAAGGACAAATAAAGTATAGTACAGAGTAAACATGGAGTAATGATTCCACTATGCTAAAGAATTATCCAAAGTGTGAGGCACATAAAAAAGATTACTTGCCATAACATCACATATTAATATTGAAGTATGCATGATAAAAGTATGACTATATTATCTAAAGTAGGGTTGAGGCACCTACCAACCTCATCCATAACAAATAGGTGAGGGAGAGTGGCCACATTCCCAAACACCTACAAAATATATATAAAAGTGGGGAGAGTGGTCACATTCCCCAAGGCTCATGCCCAAACTATGGGTGGCTAGTATAGAGGTACACTACAATATCTAATAAGTCATCAAGTTGTCATGCTCAACAAATAAAATGGCAATATTAAACAACAACTTAATAGTGACATGGCAGGGGGTATAAAACCCAAACAAGTAGTGAAATAAATGTGCCAAAAGAAGGAAATAGAAAGAATCAAAGGCTAAGCATATGCCTCATTAGAAAGATTAGGGATGGATATCAAAATGCCCAACTAAAATACAAGTGTTCAAACTCATATATAAATAGGATTGCACATACCTCACTTGAGATTCCTAGAGAAGACTTTTCACTAACTAATTGTGTCCACTATCACTTTTACCCTAGATACAAGTTTATACACATGTATTAGGGTTTATAAAGCATATTATGTGAGAAACCCTAATTTTGGACCCCCTATGAAAACCATCAATTTAGGACTCAAAATATGGACCAATTGATTACTTGGATTCTCCTGATTAAGAAAACATATTTATTTCTATATTTGGAGTTAAAATTGAATTAGTTACATATTTTAAGGTTTTTATATAATTAAAATGGTACTTATGACAACATCATAATAGGGATGCATATCGATACTTAAAAACTAAAAAATAATATTCTACACAAAAAAATTCTTTCCAACGACTATTTAATTTTATTTTTCTAATAATCCTACGATTTACTAGGAATTATATCAAAATTGACCAATAGGAACTCGCCAAAAAGTCATATCATCATCGTTGGCCAAGCCAACAGGCAATGGTCCTGGCATTGAGATGGCCCAATAAAATGCCGCCAAACCGGCGATGAGTTGCACACGATGTCAAGCTGGACTCAACCATCAAAAACCCGAGTTTTCCCTTACGAACTAAATCACATGATTAGCTGTGTGGGGATACTAAGGTCATTTTATGACCAGGGATGTTCCCCCTTCGTAAGCCATGGCTATGGAGTGAGTTTGCTATCTGTAGGGGAGGATCAACGATCAAAACCTAGAAAATAGATGTGTTTGTGGGAAACTGATATCGCCAAAGGCTTGCTCACACCAACCTAATACCATGGAGCTAGAGCTCGATGTCGGGGAAGCACTAGAGCACAGGACCACTCCACCACAAAGGAGAGGTCAAGGAGGAGAATTCATGAATCAAAACCATAATGAAAATGTAATGAATACGGAAACCAAGATCACATACACACTCGTGGAGTCAAAGCGAGGTCAAAGGTACAACCTACATGACCGGAGGGCCACTGAATGGCCAAAACGGTGTGCCGACAAGGTCCAGAGGTCGAGTTGTAGGGAATGACATTTGGGGTAACTGAGGGAAAACTAATGGTGCGATAACAAAAGAGGGGTGTCGTGAATGCTTGCTGAGAAGCCAATTGGACAGGAGGGAGTGAAGGCGGCGATGGCGAAGCCAAGCTGGAGATCAGAACTAAGTAGGTCAATGGCCTTCCGGATAGTTGAGGAGAAATTGGGAGAGGAGAAGGAATGGTGGTGGTTTAATGGTTCTTTGTGTGGCCTTATATAGGCGGGAGGTGAGCCATAGGCTCCTCTACAAAATGCCGGTGGAGAAGTTGTCAAGTCCTAGGTTGGGTGTTTCTTCGTCCAGTCGTGAGCAGGGTTGAGTAATAGCTCATTCAATCTACAAGGAAGAGACGAATTCAATGCCAGTGAAATCTCACAAAATGGTGTGGTGGATGGAGAGAAATTGCTTGGGGAATGACAAGTCTGTGAAACAACTCAAGTTTGTGAAACAGTCGGAGGTAGAGGATGAGTTTTAGACCGTCGGATCAGGTTCGATCTTAGATGATCAAATGTTGGCCATCAGATGGCACGCGTGAGAGGGAAACAAACACATGAAATGTGTGAGAATGATTTAATTCATAGACTATAGGAAAATAGCTGCATTGAATGTAAATCGTATTAAAACCAATCATACTTTAGTGAAACTCACTTAATTGATTTGGAGGGTCAAACAAGGGTCAATTAATTCCAAATTTGAACCATAGGCCCACATTAATGTCTAGAATATTCTTATGCCATTAAACCTCATTTTTATTAATCGTATTAAAACCAATCATACTTTAGTGAAACTCATTTAATCAATTTGGAGGGTCAAACAAGGGTCAATTAATCCCAAATTTGAACCATAGGCCCACATTAATGTCTAGAATATTCTTATGCCATTAAACCTCATTTTTATTCACGTTTTGTCTCTCAACCACCATATTGGCCTTTAATGTGTATATCAATGCATTTTAAAGGGTAAATTAATACAAAGACATTTCTTTATCAAATCCTTAAGTGAAATTCGAGATGGGCATTATACACTCATTCAAGATCCATGTCACACCCTTTATTCTCCTTTTTATTGCTTTGATAACATTTAGGAGGAGAGAGAAAGGAAAAGAGTCATTTCTCTCATTAATTAACTCAAAAACACATTATTACTCATTTCTTGTCTAAAAAGCCATAAAAACATAAATTAACATGATCCACTAATTATCTCTCATTAATGGTCATTTTGCATTATTAAACTCTAATTAACACACTAGTTGAGATATTTTTGCAAAAACCCATTTGTTAAAATGAATGTGGGTAAATATAGTTCAAACCAAAAAGTATTGCTCTATTTCAACATTGAGGACAAAGAGGATAGAAAAGATAGGAAAATTTAGGGAAAAGGAAAAAAGGATACGAAGGAAATAAAATCTTGAAAATGGGTTAAATTGTAAATAAACCCAAGATTCAGTATCTTACACTTGCTTAGATTAGGGTTTAGGTGAAATTCAATTAGGATCTAGTCAAGAACTAGGTTTCTTGGATAGAAACTCTTAGGGTAATTAGGATATGAGGGTAGTAATGGAAGGTAGAAATGAGGTTTAAGACCTCAGGTCACCTACCATCTAGCCTTGAGAAGGCTACAATCCAATTACACTAAATGCTTCTATACTATCTACTTATATCTCTCACCTAGGTGTAGGAGAATTGATTAGTATGTAAAAAGGTGACTAGCTATCTAGTGATCCACTAATTGGACCTAGGAGCAATTCTCAAATTAGCTACATATAAGCAATTTCCCTAGATTCTAGGTGATTTTGAGAACATACCAACAAGATATTAATTCGGAAAGATAAGAAAGTCGAACATTATCATTAGCAAACAAAATTATAATGTTTACATATCATTTCCCCCCAACATGGTATCAAAGTAACATTTTTCACCCCAAACAGCCCACCTAGGGGGGGCTAGCTACTCCTAATAAAAGGAAAATACAAAAAGACAGAAGAAAGATGTATAAATAGCCATGGATCTCGTAGTAGAGGATGAATCTTCTTCTCCAGCAACTGCAATTTTGAGCTCTTCAGTCCTCCAAGGTGGAATGGAATGAAAATGGATGGGAAAGTGGTTGAACCCCTAAAAAGAAGGATTTTGGGGTGGATGGTGATGGAATGGAATTTGAATGAGGTATGGAGGAGCTATGGGAAATGAATGCTCAAGGATGGTAACCTTTGACCTCCATCTGCCCCCAAGGCTTATATGGGGGTCTAGGGGGTCTAAGGTTTAGTAGGGGCAATTAGGTAAAATTATACTAGGGAAGCAATAGGGTTTGGTAGGTAGTACAGTCGTTCTGTGCATATTGGTCGTGGTGGGGTTGAGTAGGAATGTTCTTGGTGATGGGAATGACTATGGTGGAATACTGAAAGTGACGAGCAAAATATCAGGCTTCGGGGTCTACCAATACGGGCATTCTGGTCAAATGGTCGTTTGGGCCAACTGGATCATTTTTTATGGTTATACTGATTGGGGCATATCCCAAAACGGCCACCCCTTGGTAGCATGTCCTTTTGGGGTCCTTCCCATGCATTTGGGTCTTGAACTTGGACATCCATGGATGTTATTGCTTCAATACATTCTTTGATCACTTGGGGTAGATTGGGAGTCGTTTTGGATTTATTTTGGGCTCCTCCAAGCATGGGGAAACCCTATATTCAACCTTCCTCCCTTCTTCCATTAATTAGTTGTCAAAGTACCTATAGGACATACAAAAACCACCCATAAGTGCATTTGATAGTAAAACATTTATTAGAAGAAGTAACATGCATTCTAACAAGTTTATATGTGATTAAAGAACAAAAAGGCACAAGATGAAGTCCTAAAATAGGGTTGCATCAGTATCCCCTACTTCTTGTTCTTCAGTTCCTGAAGGTAGAGAGCTTAATTTCTCTTCCAATGTCTAACTTGGTGATAATGGTGACAGTTTCCTCACTTAGTCACTCCTCCTTTTGTTTTAAGTGCATAAGACTTTTGGCCCACTTTAGGAGCTTTCTCAGTTTTGTCTTCAACCTAGATTTCTCCCTTTTCCTTTGTTGACATAGATTTGGGCTTGTCTTTCATTTGCCCCTCAGCATTTCCCAGCATGCTCAGTAGTTCACTCAATATATTATCAAAAAAAATCATGTTGTTATTCATGACAAATTGATTGCATGAATCTGGAAATGATTGTAGGATTACATATGTGGCCAAATCTTGACCTAAAAAATCCCAAACTTCCAAGACTTTCCACATACCTAATTATCTTGAGTAAAAGGGGTCCAATTTACCAACCTTCTATCATTTTGCACTTAAACAAGGCCTTGGATACATCACACCTCTCTTTCCTTGCTTGTTCTTGATACATGTTCTTGGTATGTGTTATTGTCTCGATAATGTCCATGTTTCATGTTCCATATGAAGCTCATAATTCATGAGCAAATAATTAAGCATTTGATGTCCATGACATCATTGGAATGCTTCTTGTAAGCATTCTTTTTCACCATAAGCACATTCAGAGTTGGTTCATTAGGTACAGGTGTGTCCAACAATTCTCAAAGTCCTGAACCAATTGCTAAAAGTTACCTCGATAAGGTTTTTCTTTCTCAATGATGGAGCGTAGTGATAATGGATTGTGCTAGTGTTCGCCATTGATCTACATAGAAGATATTTTGCACAAGTCAACAAATTTGAAAATTAATTTGATTCATAGAATTAATTATTACTTTAATTAATTATGTTCCCACCATATAATTTAAATTAATAGCCCTCACTCAAAAATTGGAAAATTATAGTGAGCAATCTTCTAGTCAGCCAAGATCTAAAATAATCAAGTCATTTCTCAGCCAACTTTGACACCCATAACTTAGTTATTAAGGTAGGTAACAACTACCAATTGCATCATATGCAATTCTTGGATGGATGGTTGCACAACTCTATGTCAATATCTCATCATATGAATTATATGCAATTTTTATGCCTCTAGGTGCTTAATCCCATTAAGATCACCTAGTCAAGTCCAACCCAAGGCCAATACAATAAGTATGCACTTTGCTTGGAAGGCCTACATATTTATTATCAAACTTCCCTGAGGTATATAGTGCACCACACTTGGTGTTCCCACACTTATTTGAACGAGTTTTTCATGTGTATTGCACTTCGAAGGCATCTTCAACATTGATATTATATTGAGGGATATATATATATATATATATATATATATATATATATATATATATATATATATATATATATATATATATTGTATCCAATCACTATCTCTTTACATTATTATACATATCATATACTATAATGATCACCATATGTGATACAAATAGATATGGAAACTAGTGCAATAGATTGAGACAACAAGTGTTATATCATCTAAATGTAATTCTAATGCTGCCTTTTTAGGGTTTCTGATCTCCCAATCAGACAGGTTGATCAGCTGATCAGAAGTCCTTGATTTGGTAGATGTTGTGTTGTTGTAGATCCATCATCTCATCTTGATCAGGAACCCTCCAAGGTCCATCCTCTTCAGTGTGGGTTTATGATCATCTTCTCCTCTCCACCATGGTCCACCAGTTATGCTTTCACATCATCTTATTCTAGTTTTGTAAAAACATTACATGGAGAATGAATAGACAAAGGCATGGCATGAAATCCATACATGATACATGATGCTTGATGAAAATGAAAATCTCAATATTACATGTTTCACATCACAACGTGACGTCTATTACCACATCCACATCCACAAAATAAACCAATTTTCAAGACATTTCTTAGGTTTATATATACATAGCATATCATATATGAAATTAGGTGAATATGGATATAAGATTGAACATTTATTAGTCTAATGAATCATTTACGGTTCAAAAACCAATTTGGTGTTAGAAGTGTACAATGTTGACTCTAATACCACTGTTGGTTTCCATAAAGGGGGCATATTAGAATAATAAAAATATCTTCCCTTTCTACCCAAGATTTGATTTGTTGTAGCTATAAAATATCAATGAATAAAAGGCATAAGATAGGATAAAGGTGATATTTTTATGCATACTACTTGTCCAGCAAGTGGATATATCTTATGTTGGTGAAGAACTCAAACACTCAGATCTAGATATGATTCAGCCACCAAGAAATCCAGAGAGGTCACCAATAGATCTAGATCATCCACCAAGCAGTAATGTGTTATCATCTTGTATAACTCTCCAAGCCTCTACACATATGCCTCGACCTTTACTCCATCCACACAGATGATGAAAACATTGTACACCACCTTGGTCACCAAGTTGAAGAGGAACAGGAGTTGTCGACATGCTAGGCATCCCATAACTCCTTTCTTGTCCTATCTTGGGCAGCAGCCCTTAGGGTTTACCTCTCTCTAAGATGGAAATTTGATGACCAACTTGTCTAACAATTTGTGTCGAAAGATATATCACACCCTTTGGGACGTTCCCCCTCTATATAAGAGATTCATGGGCTTGGAAAAACCTAATTACAATCTCTTTCTGAATAATAATTCCAAAAATAGTTTAATCTTGAAAACTCAAATAGGATTTGTGATCGCCCAATCATGTTTGGTGATTGCCAGATCATAATCCTTGATCACCTGATCTCGAAAGATTATTGGCTAATCATGATAGTTTATATCTAGACCCAAAATCTAAGACTTTCCATGTTGAACTATGGTCGTCGGTCATAGAATTCTAGTGGAAAACTCAGACAAAGAATTCACAATCAATTGATATATTAATCCAGTCATCTGATCAGATGATTAGGAGATTCTAGTTACCCAATTAAAGGGTTAATTAGCATGTTTATGATTCAAAACCATTTTATACATATGTTTTATTGTGATCTTCAATTTCCTTATGCATAATTACACTGGTAGTGATGTTTAAAACAACATAAACAAATATTGGTGTTTAACCACACATCATTGCCACCCAAGTAAAAGTAATGAGTTGGATAATTACTACAACTTGTAAAGTGAACAATGTTTTCATGACTGTATAATCCCTTTGTCTCAGATATATAGATTGAAACTAAGACAGGGAATTCCATCCTCTTAACATTCAATCTTATTCCTTGATGTAGAGTAGACTGTTTGAGATAAAGTGATCTCAATATCATATATTGACTCACATGAGCATGTCAATGCATTTCATAGTATTGCTTATCTACTGGTCACAAATATCATTGCAAAGGAGGGACAAATACCATATAGATCACTCATAGTATACCTCATGTGTCATAGTGTACCCAATCATCACATTTCTGGCAATTAATATTTCAGAGCATGTAGGGATAGTGCACAACACAATATGTGTTACAGTAGTGACTTCATGTATAAGTATCACAGTCACCACTATCACAATGAGATATGACTCTCACATGTCATTACATCACTTCCATGTGTCAATATCAAGGTGTGTTTGTCACGTACAACTTGTTCTTTAACAAGTGTCCATGCATCTGAGTTGATATCTAATATCATGACTAAAGAGACATAGTCATCACTCACTATACATGCTAGTTTTTTTTATTATTGTTTTCCTATACTATCCATAATAACAACCGACTAGGTACATAATAAGAATGAATACTATTATATATATGATCTCAAGTTTAGGTTCTTTACCTAAACCATATTTCATCAATTTAAAACATTTTTAGAACATTATTAAGTATATGTGTCATCTCAATACAGAAATAAACTTAATAAGTGGAATTGACATTTATTAATAATCAAATCAAGTGTAAAATATCCCTTCTAAAATCATCACATGATGTCTCTCAATACATATAACACACCTTAAACTTATCTAAAACCTTTCACAACCAATTTTCCTTTATAGATTTGTACATCACCATCATGTCAGTCTTCTTCTTGAAGACACATTTGCATCATATGTATTTTATCCCTTTAGGTGCATCCACCAAAGTTCATACTTTGTTGTCATACATGGATTACATATCATATGTCATGGACTCAACCCATTTACTAGAATGTGGTCACTTAGTGGCCTCATTTAGCTTGTTGGGTCATCATTATTCATTACCAAACAATTTTCTAATTGAGTAATGGGAAATATAATTCTCCTAGGCTCCAGACTTGTCCTACTAGATCTTCAAGGTTCGTGTGCTTCTTGTCCTACTAACTGAGTCATGAGAGTTTGTTTCTCATTTATCTCCATAAGTTTGTTGTTATCTTGTTGGCCTCAAACTTCTTTAACATCTATTTTTCTGCCATCGGTTCCTTTGGAAGTGAATTTCTTTCCAAGGAACACAAGAGTTCTAGAAATAAATACTTGTTGTCAAATGAAATATAGAAGTAATAATCATTTATTTCATTAGGATCACAACAACAAAACATTTATCTGATCTGGGTCCAAGCTTTTTAGATGACTATTTCTTGGCATATGCTTCACATCCTCAAATATTTTTAAAAGACATATTGGAAAATTTCCCGTTGCATATCTCATATGGTGCCTTTTGAACTGAATTAAAAGGTATGTGGTTAAGTGTAAATGCAACACTTTCAAGATCATATACTAATAAGGAAGACAAAAGATTAGCTAAAACTATCATTGATCATACATGTCCAACAAGGTGAGGTTCCTTCTTTTTAACACACCATTATCTCTAGGTGTTCCATGTGGAGTCAACCGTGATACGATTACCACAAGCACAAATTCTTGGGTTAGAAATTCTCCACCATGATTAGATCCTAGTACTTTAATATTTGTGTAAGTTGGTTTTCAAGAGTATTTTATTTGTGTTTCATAACAAAGACACATCCATTTGTATTTGATTCATCATGAATTCCTTGAACTTTTCAAGAGAATTTTATTGTGTTTAATAAAATACACATCTCCATTTCTATTAAGGTCAATAATAAATGTTATGAAGTACGAATATCTATCTCTAGAACTTGTATTTAAAGGTCCACACATCAATATGTATGAGTTGTAATAAGTCACTCTCCCTCTTACTATTACTAATGAAGGGTACTTGTTTCATCTTGCCCAATAAACATGATCCATATGTTTATTGATTCAAAATAAAAAAAGAGTTCATATAACCATCTTTATGGAGCCCAGAAATGTGGTTCTCATTAATGTGCCATAGAAGACGGTGCCAAATGTAAGTTTTGTTTGACTCATCGAGTGTTAACTTCTTTTTATATATCATATATAGATTTTTCTTAAGATCCAATAAGTGAAGACCATAAGACATTGTGGCATTGTCATATAATATCTCTTCTCTCAAAATAAAAATTTGACCATATTTTACTATAAAATCAAATTCAATTTTGTCCAGACAATATATATGAATAATCTTTTAATTTATAGAGGGTACATAATAGCATATTTCTAACTCTATCACAGGCCCACTAGGAAGATATAAACTATAGGTGTTTACAATTATGGTAGAAACTCTTGCTTCATTAACAACTCATAGATCCACCTCTCCCTTTAGTAAGGTTTGCTTCTTTTCAAATCATGCATATGAGAACATATGTCAGATGCACATTTGATTTCCAATGCCCAAGATTAAAAATCAATTATATTTATCTCAACAAAATATATTACCTGAAGTGGAGATTTTTATCTTGTACTTTTTCTTCTTTAGTTCCTCTAGGTAGAGAGAAATTTTTTTTCCAATGTCCATCACAATTTCCTTCCTTGCATATTCCTCCTATAGATTTATGTGTAGAAGACATGGAATTATGGCTAGATTTATAACTTCTCTTAGATTTGAACTTAATTATTGAATTTTCCTTTCCTTTCTTGAACATCCACACTGACTTCAGCTTCTCTTTCTTTGGTTGAGTCTCAACAATTCTCAACATTCCAAGAAACTCTGACAACGGTCAACAAAGTCGTTCTTATTGTAGTTCATGGAAAACTAACTATCAAATTCTAGAAATGATTGCAATGTTACATCATTGGCCAACTCTTAGACTAAGAGGGGTCCCAGTCCTGCTAGGCTTTCTACATACCCAATCAACTTGAGTACATGGGGCCCAACTGGATCACCTTCAGTCATATTGTAGTTAAACAAGATCTTGGAAACATCATACCTCTTTTTCCTTTCTTATTCTTAGAACATATTTGTGAAATTTGTGGCCATCTCTATAAATAGAATATTCTCATCTTTCTTATGAGTCTCATGATTCATGGAGCGTACAATAAGACACTTGATGTCAACAACATCATTGGTATGCTTATGATAAGCTTCCCTTTCTTCTCTAGATGCATTTTTAGTTAATTCATTCAATTGTGGTGTTCTAAGACATAGAGTTTATGCTCATCAGTGCAAACAATTATAAATGTCATATTCCAATCATGGAAGTTATTCCCTTTCAAGTTTGTTTATCAAGGATCAGTTGCAACAAGAAGTTGTTATGTGTGTTTGTCATTAGATCTACAAAGAAAAAATTTAGAGTCAATAAATTGACTTGAAAGTTAACTTGATTTTATGGTATTAATTTGACCTATAGTTAGTAATACTCCCATTATTTTGATCAAATTAATAGCCCTAACTATTAATTCAAACATTAATGTGAGCAATCTTCTAGTCTAACAAGATCCATACTTCATTTAAGTTGTGAGCCAACTTTGGCCGTGCATTCACAACTTGATTATTTAGATAGGTAACAATTACCAATTGCATTTAATGGAACTTTTGGATATATGGTTTCACAAATCCTTGTTTAAATCATCTTATGAAGTATGTTCCATATTTATACCTCTAAGTGCTTAATTGTATTATGATCACCATATTTATGCTGAACCAAAAGACCACTACATTAAGTTATGCACCCTACTTTGACAGACATGCAAACTTATTATCACACTTCCTTGATATAGATGGTGTACCACACTTTGATGTTCCCACAATCATTTGATCAAGGTTTTAGTGTGTATTGTACATTGGAAGGCATCTTAAACTATATATAAAATTGAGGGATTTGATATTATGTTCACCAGTATCCAATCACCATTATATATACATATATATAAAAATCACCATACCTTATAAAATAGGATATGTCAACTAGTACAACATTTTATGACAACAAGAGTTGTAATCAAACAAAACCAAAAGATTTACATCCCATGTAACCCTAAATATGCCTTTAAAAGGATTTCAAGTCAATTCACTTGCAAGCTAGCTGGCCAGTTGGGTTCCTTATTTTGGAATCTTTTGTTGTTGATGTATTTGTTGCTTAGTCTGAATTACCAACCCTCCAAGGACCTTCCTCATTCGTGTGGGCTTTGGTTACTTCCTTGTCTCAACAATGGTATACCATTAACATCAATACATCATCCTAATCAAATTGCAAGAATTAGTTTTATATGGAGAATGTAGAGAGAGGGGAATGGAATACAAGCAATAGGCATGCTACATATTTTAATCATAATAAAAAATCATGATTTTATATGTTTCATATCACAAGCACCACAATGACCAAGTTTTCATATCCACATACACCAAATAAAAGGATTTTAGATGTGCCACATTTGTATATGTAATATAGATATATGATAGCATATATGATAATTAGTGATTAATGTGGTTACACATTGTAGAATTATCCATTCATAAATCCTAGGTGGTTGAAAACCCAAACCATCATTAAAAGTATATTGTCTCAGCTCTGATGCCATCATAGGCTTTGTAGGAAAGGGGTACACTAGAAACATAAATAAAAATATTTAACAAAATGCTTTTTGCCATTGTATCCATTGGAGCCATAAACTTCACTATATCAAAGACATAGAAGAGAGATGAAATATACCTTTGTGCACACTAGTAATCCAACAAATAGACACTTCGTATTGATACTTAACTTGTAGTTCTAGATGGGGATGTAAAGTGGTATTTGTTTTTTCTACCTTTTCATCACAACAAGAAGTTGTCTTCCCCTTGGAGAATTTGCTTGTTCTAAGGCCTTCACCTAAGGGACTTGGGCTCTACATTGTCCATGCGGATTTCAGAGCTCTTGGTGCAAAAACTTAGTTACTAAGAGGAAGTGAAGCTCAGAGTCCTTGACTTGCTAGAATCATTATATTTCCATCTTATCCCATTGTTTTGGTTATCCTTGCAATGAGTTTCTCTCTCTCTAAGAGTAAGAAATCTTAGACAACTTGTGTTTTAGTGTATGTCAAGGTGTGTGTGTCTCCCCTTGCAAGTCCACCTCTTTATATAGGAGAATAATGGGCTTAGATTACCTAAAATGCAATCTGCTCCTAATCCCAACTCACATTCAAAACAAAAATGGAATTTCCATGACAAGACTCCTAGTTAACTGATTGGGTGTCCAAACGGTCAATTGGTGTGTACAAGGGAAGCCCTTGTCTTATTAAATTGAGATAATTCAATTTCAAATCACTCAAGACATCAAATTTTAATTTAATCCTAATTTAATCTAGTCGATTGGCTGGCTTCTCGGTTGGCTAATTGGTTACATGCCCAAATGGTGATGATCAGCCAATAGACACTAAATTGATCAACTAATCCAAACCATCTAGTCAACTGACTACCTTTATCAGTTGAGTGATCAGATAAAATTAGCCTTTGCATTATTCACACAACACTCCAATAATATATATGAATGAAAACTTGAATTCCCTTATGCATTCTTATGCATATGATGTCATAGGTTCCACAATACCTTTTTAGTGATGTCAGATACATCACAAGAAAAGAGTTGTGCCTAGAAGCACATCATTGTTATTTAAGTAATTGGAATGAGTTGTGAATGACATTAACCTATAAGTGACCAATGTTATCATTATTGTATAACCCCTTTGTCACGGATATCCTGATTTAATGCAAGGTGTTGACTTGTCATTCTCTTCACATCCAATCTATTTTTAAACCAAAGCACACTATTATGACTATATGATCTCAATATCATATATTTACTTACATGAGCATGGGCATGCATTTCATAGTCTCACTTATCAAGTGGCCAGGATATCACTCCAATGGAGGGACAAATCCACAAGTATCATAGTGCATCCAACCACAACACGTATGGAAACCCTTATCTAGAGTCATGTTGGGTAGTCTTGAAGTACATGAATAACATTTGATCATTGTAGTGACTTCAAGTTTAAGGATCACAATGACCATTGTCACTTGAGATATGAATCTAATTGGAATGACATGGCTTCCATGTGTCATCGGAAAGTCGGTCTATCCAGTACAACTTGTTATGTAATAATAGTCATAAATATGAATTTCTACCTAATATCATGACTAAAGAGACAGTCGTCATTCAATATACATAATAATGTTATATATTATTGTTGTCCTATTCTATCCATGATAATAGTTGACTGTGGACATAACAAGAATGAATATTCTTGGGTATGCATATGATATCATGTTCGAATCCTCAACCCAAATTATATGTGATTGAGTCAAAACATTCTTAGGATATTACTATAGTTATAGATCATACCGATATTGATACAAACATAACAAATGGAATTTCCTTATATTAATAATGAAATCATATATGATGTATTCATTATTAAAATCATCACATATTTCTCTGAGTACATATAGCCAACATTGACAATTGCCAATGTACTTTCATCAAAGATAGAAGGAACTATGATTCCATCCTCCTCACTAATGGTATAATAAGTTATTTTGGAAACCTACTAGCACCTATAACCAAAGCTTAGGAGTTTTTTTACAAAACTACCCTCTTAGATTTCTGAGAGGCGTCAATTTCCTCAATTGTTAAATCAGTTATGTTGGATCTAACGTCTCTAGATGGGGGTGAATAGAGCTAAAACACTTACAAAAAACTTATTAGACCTTCAAGTTACTTCGAATAAGTTTAATTGCAAATAATGAATTTGATGGAAATTGAAACATACATAGCAAGGAAGAGAGAGGTTGAAGCAACCAAGTGAACAAGCTATTTTAGAATGGTTCCACTCTCCAAACTAGGAGAGAGTCAGTCCACTACCCAGAGAGGTCAAGCTCTAGGATTTATAAGATGTCTACTCCTTATATTCACTTATAAGAGTTACAACATATGACCTTCCTTTTTCAGGACATGGATACCCAGCTTCCCTTTAAGGCCAAGGGAGCCAACAACCTTACAATCAAGGTCTTACATATCCAAGAGCTAGTCTTCTACCCCCACAAAGGTCTTACCCACTCTTAAAATCAGCTGGATGCCTTCACCAAGGTCCTCCCCTTCATGCAACAAGTCTTCGGCCTTGTAGCTTTACCCTCTTATCTCCTTAGATCTTCCACCTTGATCTTATCCTTCACTCAGAGTAGCCTTCAGCACCTTCTTCTCCATCTGAAGAAGCATGCTCCTTCTCCTACTCTTGGAGAAGCTTTCACAAGTCAAGAGCTTTTGAGAAAAAGATGGTAAACATGAAGCTTGAGATCTTAAAAAGCATACAAATGGGTAGCTCTCTTCACACAGGACCTATCTCACGCATAATGATGAATTGAGGTGTAATCAAGATAGAGAAAGGGGCTCAAGTGGATAGAAAGCACTCAACTATAGCAAGGGCCTTTAATAACATGAATGAGGAAACTTGGAATGAACTCCAAGGGGTCCTTTTTATAGTTGGGGTGTCCAATAGAGTGTGGGAACACTTATGAATGTTATCTAGCCATTTAGAGGGTTGCAATAGATTTTTATTTTCAAGTTTTGCAACTCTCCAATGATTAGAATCACTTTTTCTGCATTTTCTGTACAGTTCATTCAGTCGAGTTTCAATAAAGATAACTCAACCAATCACATAATGAGGAAAAGCCAATTTAAACTATTGGTCTAGTTTGTCCTGGGGTAACTCGACCGATCCATTTAAATTGAGTTTGGTCTGCATAGGGATCAATCGAGTTCTGTGTAAGTGAAACTTGACCGATCAGCATTCATCCCCAAAATCCATTAAGAATCGGTCAAGTTAGTAACTCAACCGATAAAGTTCTTGTAATGAATTTTACAAAATGAAATTTAAGTGATCAAACATTGGAATTAAGTGTCCATGATTTTTTCTCATCTCACTTACAAGTCATATCATCAATAGAAATGATTACAAAAACGTTCTAAGGTGGTTTGAAGTGTTTTCCCAAATTTCACATTTGCATTGCTTTTGACTTGAAATAAACCAAGATGGGGCTTGAGAAATTTGATCCTTTTCATGTACTAATGCCTGAAATCAATCTCCAAAAAACATATAAGATACACATGAATGGAATGGTTAAGTGATTATAAAAATATGGACAACATGTAACACTAAGGTCAAAATTCTCCCCTTTTTTGATAATGACAAACCATTCCTCAACATATTGAAAAGGATATGAAATTCAAACCTTTACCTTTGATAAAGGATGTGAAAGTTAAACATTTACCTTGGGAATCGCAAGGGGATACATGATTGAACAATGTGAATTGATCCCCCTCAATTCATGCTTACCTATACCTACATGGTTAGTCTTTACACAAATAACCAAAGCACATACACATACTATATGGCCCTCCAATAAGTCACATGATATGTAGATAATAGACAAGAAAAGGATCATGCAAGTGATAAAACAATATGTCTGAGGTCATTTCTCCCCCATTGTCATATCAAAAAGACAGGGAGGTAGAGAGAGCAAAAATGCACATGTCTTCACTATAGATAAAAGATAATGCAATCAACCACAAAGCACACACCAAATAGAGATGAGGTAAACAGAAACAAGCAAGAGAATGTCATAATCAAAATCTGGGATAACATACCACAAACTCATAAGATATGGTCAAGAAGAGAGTTATGGTACATGAGATCAAGATTACAACACTAGAACATGTTCTCACTACAAGAGCCATAAAATGATGATAAAACAATGTAAAGATAAAATAATACATCTCAGATGCAGTGACCAAATGTCTTAGTACATAAGAGTATAAAAAGATATATATGATCATCACCTAAAAGACTAAAGAATGAAGACATTAAGCTATACATATAAGCTATCTATATATATTGGGTCGTCATCCACATCATCATCCTCAGCCTTGGGCTTGTAGTCCTCATCTTCATCTGAAGGTGCAGCAGAGATAGCAGCAGCTTCAGCATCATCACCAGAGGCACTAGTAGAGCTATCATGAGAACTAGAATTAGAACCATTATCCTCAATGGCATCCTCATCATCACCAGATTCCTCATCAGCCTAGTCAGGCATCTCCTCAACGGTATGAAGACCGAAACCACGATCGGGACACATGGCATTCTGCTCATCCCAAGTCATTCCAAGAGCATATAACTCATGTTCCTGGGGAAAGGTGGGAGTAGAGATGCCAAGGCTGGAAAGAAGGGTAGCAAGAGGGCCAGTAGGCAAATCCAGCAGAGGAAGCACTCCATGGGTAGGGGAAGGTCCACCATCAGTAGCATGTGAGGCAGCAGAAGCAGCAGGTGGAGAGGTCGGGTAGAAGTGATTGTATGCATATGAAGCATAGTCACCACTTGGGAAGGGTTGGTAGGAGGGGTAAGGATGGCTGCAAGATAGGTTCATGGTAGACATGATCTAACACAAGTCCTGGTGTAGGTGATCCTGAACCTGAAGGTTGTACGCCTATCAATGCATTAAATATCCCATAAGGGTTCCATTTGATACATTGAACGAGCGCGGTCAGGTCGGGATGGTGGTGGAGGTGGAGGTGGAGGTGGAGGTAGAGGCTCCAAGTGTGGTAGAAGAGGTAGGCAGGAAGGTCCTCTTGATTGTGGTTTCACTAATGCAAACTCTTTTACTACTGGGTTTGTAATTTAGATCATTGAAAAGAGATTTCTTGGTAGCAAAAGCAAACATACCACAGATCAAGGCATGGTAGGGTGGGTGGGCACCAAAGGTGTTCTTCTCGAAGTCAAAATAGGCCATGTGATGTAGGATATTTCAGGAGCACTTGACTCCAACATTCTTCAAAAAATAGTACATGATCACAGCAGTGTTCTCTGCAATTTCCATTTGATTTTTATTTGGGTGGACATTACAGTTGACAACTAATGCGAGCAGCCTATTTTTTAGATCGAGGTAATAGACTGGCGAGGTTGATTTCCTCTTATAGGGTACCTGAGGCTTCTTCAAGAGCTTATGGATGTTAGGAAGAGTGAGATCAAAGTTCTTGTAGAAAGCCTCAGGGTCTAAAAGGTCAAAATAGTCAAGATAATTCTTCCTCCATGTGTCGGTAATCTTTGTTCCATTGAAAAAGATGTTCAAGGAATCTTTAGATATTGTGAATTTGATTTCAGAAATCATGGAAGTGAGGGTGACTTGGCTATTGGGTGATGGCACTAAAGTTTTGTAGTTCCATGAAAGGTTTGCATATAATTCATGGACCATATTGGTTCTTGGGATGGAATTTTGAAGCACTGGTGTTCTATACACAGAGCACCTAGGTGATGGGAAAGGAAAAGGATGGCAATCTCAGTGATGACCTCCTTTGTTTTAAGACAAATCTCAAATAAGGCTCTCAAAGGGAAAGGGTTCCTACAAAGGAGCTCCTTGTAGCGATTGAGAGCTTTAGAAGAGATAAAGGAGGTGTCATCAAAGGATAGATGGTGAGGGTTGGAAGAGGACGGGTTCGCTTCACTAGGGGAAGCTCTCTTTCTTTGGTTGGATGCCATAGGGTCAGATTGGAGAAGCAAAAACAAGCAAATGAGGTAGAGAGCCACACCAACAGGTCATCTAGCAACCTAGAAGGGTGTGGGAAGAGGCAAGGGAGGCTAGGATAGGCAAGAGAATGGATGGTCACACCTAGGGTTGGAGGTTAAAAGGGGTTGGTGCTAGGAATCAGTCAACTTTTCTCTAGTTAAGAGGGAGAAATGTCGGCCAAATCCTATTTTAAGTTTGGTCCAGCCCGGACATCGGTCTAGTTATGAGCTTGGGGAACCCAACTGATCAAGATAAAAACCCTTGACCTTGGCTTGGGATCGGTCAAGTTGGCAACTCAAACTGACATGTAGCTTGTCTAAAAACTTGAAAACTTAATTTCTAGCCTCTAGGGTGCTAATTAATTTTATTTCTTTGGCCTATTATGCATTTTAAACATATTAAGGCACATTTCACTCATCATATGGTACTATCACTACTACAGAACCTACCTTTAGTGTCGGTTATTTAAAGCCTTTAGTGTCAGTTTCTAAGCGACACCTATGTGGGCGACTCTAAAAGCTCACCCATTAGGCATCAGTTCCAAAACCGACGCCCAAACTCTTCGCGCGCCACCGAAAACGTGCCATCATGGGACTATAGGTGTGGGTTATTAGATAAGAAACTGACGCCCAAACCCTTCGCGCCACAGAAAGGGCGCCATCTTGGGCACTATCAGTGTCGGTTTTTTTACAAATAACCGACGACATATATCTTCACGCCACAGGAGGGCGCCAACTTGGGCACTATAGGCGTCGGTTATTAGCTAATAACCAATGCCATATAACTCCCAACACGACCGTGCTGGACAGCACGGCCATGGTGTCTGGTCCGCTGCCACGGCCGTGCTAGCCAGCACGGCCGTGCTGTCTGGTCCGCTGCCACGGCCGTGCTGTCCAGCACAGCCGTGGTGTCTGGTCCGCTGCCACGGCCGTGTTGGCCAGCACGGCCGTGGTGTTAAGGAAATAGACGTCGGTTTCTATTAAAAACCGACACTGTAACTATTTGGCATCGGTTTTATAAAAATAACCGACGCCTATTGTTTTGTTTTTTTTTGTCAGTCTACAGACCTGCTGTGGCTGGTCACAGGATGAGAAACCTATTCAGTTCAGTTATGAACTGTAGGTTTTACGACATCCATTGATATTAGCCGACAATAGGCCACAAACCTGCAAAATTAACAACAAAAATATTCACACATGCATTTAGCAATGCAACCTGTAGTTCCATTTTATTTTCACACATTTAGAAACATTCATGTAGCTAGCAATCTGTAGTTCCATTCATTCACATTCACACATGTAGAAACATTCATATAGCAACCAACACTTTCATTCATTTTCACTCAGACACATGTAGAAACATCCAGACATGTAGAAACATTCACACATATATTATAATTCAGAAATTCATTTACAAAATATCATTGTTTAGTCATTATTCGCTATCAGAATCCCAATTATATTTTAAAGCCGCCACTATTTGTATGGATGTTGCCCATTCTTCTCTTACTTCATTTAATTCTCCCATCGTATAGGGAGCATGTACATCTGGTAAGTCCGTTCCTGTAGTGGGGTCAGCTTTAAACACCTGTAAAGAGAATGATGTATATATATAATTCATGAGCTATAAATAAGATTGATATATTTCATATTATCTAATGAGACTATATAATACCTGAGCAATACAATCGATGTCCATACAACATGACAAACTAACACATATATAGTACATAACAACAGCAGCGTCGAATTTACATACAATACTAGCTTAGTACATATATAGTGGGACTAAGGTGACGATCCCACCTGCTAAAACAGGTTACCGACAACTACATGTTACCACTGGGAGGTCGTGATTCAGCAACCGTATGCATTAGCAGGAGGACAAACATCCTCCTGCTAATGCATACGGTTGTTGAATCACGACCTCCCAGTCGTAACATGTAGTTGTCGGTAACCTGTTTTAGCAGGTGGAATCGTCACCTTGTTATGCACTATATATGTACTAAGCTAGTGTACTAAGCTAGTGTTGTATGTAAATTCGGTGCTGCTGTTGTTATGTACTATATATGTGTTAGTCTGTCATGTTGTTATATGAATCTGAAGCACTTGTGTGTGCTGCACTTTATGTATTGTATCTGTATCCTGCTTCTCTTCATTGGGGCTTCTTTTGCTGTTTCATGGCTTGCTGCCTATATATCTATATAACCTTTGGCAAACGCCTGCATATCCTGCATAGCTATGTCATGGCCGTCCTGCATAGCATGTAGTCTTTGGCGAACGCCTGCATATCCTCTTGGACCCATTGTGTGGTCGTAACATGTAGTTGTCGTTGAGCATTGCTGATAGCTTAGTTAGTTAGCACATTGATTTGGTTAGTAACAATAAAGGTTAATCTTGAATAGGTGAATACATAAAAACGTATATTAATTAAATTGGGAGTGGCGCTTAATACCTTGAATTCATCTATTTTTCTTTGGGTAACAAACTCCTCCCAGTCTTTGGGGTCCAAGTAGTTCCATTGCTGTGTGGCTTCCTTCTTCCTATATTTATTTTTCAAAGAGAATACAAACAAAATTATTAGTGTAGAGTTAGTAAAATACTGATCAATGTCTAGAATTGGAATCAATCAAGAACCTATTCTCAGCATCGCGTATGTAATATCGAGTGAGATTGGTCCTATAGTTCTTTAGCACCCTCCCACAATGTTTAGCATTTGTATTAACTAGAAGATAATGAAACATCAAATCAGAAAATGATATTGATATTAAAAAAGTAAACATTTCGCTTCAATAAAAAAATATAAACATGCATGCCTCTAAAATTGTGATCTTTTATCAATTAACAATCCTTCATTGTGATCTCCGCGCACATATAAGTCATCATTAGCTTCAATATTTTGTGGAGTTGGCAACCCAACTGAGAATGGACTGGAGTCATCATATTTATCATAGTACTCTTCTTCATCTATAGGATCTTCAATGAACTGTCTTTTACCATGAAGAACAACCGACCATTTATCATTTGCAGGATCATCAATATAAAATACTTGTTTCGCCTGTGATGCCAATATGAATGGTTCAGCCTTCTCGCCAATCTTTTCAAAGTTCACTAAAGTGAAACCCAATTCATCCACTATAACTCCTTTGGTGTTATCAACCCAATTACATTTGAAGAGCGGAATTCTGAAATCTATGTAGTCAAATTCCCATATCTCTTCAATGACACCGTAATATGACATTTTAGCTTCACGTGGACTCTTATCCTTTGCACTTGCAAAAAACATAGTCGATGCTTGAAGGGTGACCCCACTGTTTTGGACGACACTCTTATCATCTTGGCGCTTTGTGTAATATGTGAATCCATTAATGTCATACCCTTCATAAGACATAACAGTCAACTTTGGTTTAAAGGCGAGGCATTTGATAGTTTCAGTAATATCATCTGGTGTTTGAGATAGTTGATGTAAGACTTTATCTTCAAACCACTTAATAAAAGTCTTGTTATGCTCTCTAGCAAGCCACATTGTAATGGCTCGAGGATATTGTCTTTTGATGAAATTGGTATGTTCCTCGATATAAACGTTCACTTCGTCCATGTTGTGTAAAATATACAAATGACCTTGTTCCAACTGCTCACGGCTGATTACTTTCACACGTGATCCCAAAATTCCTTTGCCAAATAGCTCGTCAATATTCTTGTCATTATCAGGAGTGTCATTACCACTGAGAAAGTCATTGTAGAAATCCATAACCTCTCTCGCCACATAACCTTCAATAATACTCCCTTCAGGCCGATAACGGTTTCGAACATCACCTTTAAAAACGCTCATGTATCGTTCAAAGGGATACATCCAATGCAAGAAAACCGGTCCCAAGATTTTCACTTCCCTAGTCAAGTGGACAACAAGATGTACCATGATATCAAAGAACGAAGCAGGGAAATACATCTCAAGCTGACATAGGGTAACAACCACTTCTCTTTGCAAATTATCGAGAGTCTTAGGGTCAATAACTTTGCTGCAGAGACTGTTGAAAAAGAAAAAAAGTCTGGTGATTGCAAACCTTACATGCTTCGACAATATAGATCGAATTGCCACAGGCAATATTTGTTGCATTAGAGTGTGACAATCATGAGATTTAAGACCTATCAACTTCAGATCTTTCATTGATACCAATCTACGGATGTTGGATGAGTAACCATGTGGCACCTTAACATTTACCAAGCATTCACAAAAAGCTTTCTTCTCCTTTCTAGACAACGTGTAACAAGCGGGAGGTAAGTATGTTCTTTTATTACCCATTTCACGTAATTTTGTTAATTCTGACCTTATTCCCATTTCACGTAGGTCCAGTCTGGATTTTATCCCATCTTTAGTCTTACCTGGTATATTTAACAGAGTACCAATGATGCTATCACAGACATTTTTCTCAACGTGCATTACATCGATACAATGTCTGACTGTCAAAGAACTCCAATAAGGAAGATCCCAAAATATTGACTTCTTCTTGAATGAAGAATTGTCACTCCGTGTAGTACATTGTGATCTCTTACCAAATTCATTGACAAAGTCTTTTACTCTTTCATAAACAACCTCCCCTGGTATAGGTTTAGGTGCACTGTGTTCCTCATTCAATCCATTGAATGCTATGCACTTCCTACGATACGGATGGAATTTTGGAAGAAACCTTCGATGACCGAGATATACATTCTTACCGCCATGTTTTAGTCTTGTTGAATCAGTGTTTTCTTCACATATAGGACACACTTTAGCTCCTTTGACACTATATCCAGACAAATTCCCATATGCTGGAAAGTCATTAATAGTGCAAAACAACATAGCATGCAAACGAAATGTCTCTCTTCGTGAAGCATCATAGGTCATCACACCTTCACCCCAGAGTTTCTTTAAGTCATCAATCAGAGGTAAACATCGATGTCATTTCCAGGTTGTTTAGGGCCCGATATCAACAACGACAACATTATGTACTTATTTTTCATACACAGCCAGGGAGGAAGATTGTATATAACAAGCATGACTGGCCAAGTGCTATGTTGGCTGCTCAATGTCCTATACGGATTCATCCCATCTGTACAAAGACCAAGTCTTAGATTCCTGACTTCTTCACCAAATTCAGGGTACAATACATCAATATTCTTCCACTGTGGGGAATCAGATGCATTTCGTAGGATCCCATCATTATTTTTCTTAACATCTGCATGCCACCTCAAATTCTTCGCATCTATCGAATTGGAAAACAAGCTTTGAAACCGTGATATTATAGGTAGATACCACATCACCTTGGCAGGAGAACCAGTTTTGGACTCCCCCGAAGTCGTCAATTTATACCGTGACGCACCACATTTTGGACAATCTTTCAAATCCGTATAGTCCTTTTGAAATAATACACAATCATTAGGGCATGCGTGTATCTTCTTGGCATCCATTCCCATTGGGCACAACAATTTCTTTACCTGGTATGTTGAGATTGGCAGCTCGTTTCCTTCAGGAATCATTTCTTTCAACAAAGACAGCAATGACGTGAAGCTTTTGTCGCTCCATCTATTGTTAGCTTTCAACTTATACAATTTCAACACAGCGTTAAGCTTCGTAAACTTAGTACAACCTGTGTATAACGGCATCTCAGCATCATGCACAATGTTTCTAAAAATGGGAGGTGGATCGGTGTGCTCTACCCCACAACTATCCAGCATCGCATCAACGATGTCTACTGGAACTGGTTCATTCACATCTACGTCATCGTAGGCAATTTCTTCTTCCACACAAGCACTACTATCGACATCCACTGGTTTCGGGTTTGAAATCTCTCCATGCCAGTGCCATTCTGTATAGTCTTGTATAATCCCGTTGCACATGACATGACTTTTGATTTCGTCACCAGTGTTGACTTTCAAGTTGTTACCGCAATGCCTACATGGACAGTAGAACCTATCTCCAGGTTGTTTCCTATGTTCCTCGGCAAATCTAATGAACTGGTCAAGACCAAAAATAAACTCTGGGGTGCAGCGATTGCGAATGGACATCCATGATCTATCCATTCTATGATCAAAGAGAAAACAAGTATATATTAGGACAAGATTAGGGTCTAGGGTTAACATATACATGTGATGTCATTATTATATATAATAAATGTGTACCACCTATCCATTCTTGAACACCTAATCTCACTAGTAAGTGTATAATGTGTATTGGGTTTTCAAGAAAATTTCGGCAGCATTTCCCCGCTGTTCTCCAAGTACATATGTACTTAGAGAACAAACGGGGAAATGTTGCCAAAATTTTCTTGAAAACCCAATACACATTATACACTTACATCCTAAGCGAGATTAGGTGTTCAAGAACAGTCCCAAATCGGGGACTATCCAAGATTTACTCCTAATGAGTAAATCTTGGACGGGTTTCTAGGCCAACAAATAATGTGTTGTCATTCTTATACCTAAAATCCTAGTTCTTCAAGTTAGGGTGATTATTGATGTCTTTAAAAGCATGATTGGCAATTTAGGGAAAAGTTCATCATTTCCATTCCAAGTATGTCACATGTGTGCATTACAGTTCATCATTAAGCAAGATATAAGTAAGTATGTCATATTAAAATAGACTATACAATATGAGAAAATAGTAGTGTAATCATGCAAATGGGAACATTCATGGGAACACATACTTCAGTTATAAGCATTCATGTAGCAACTTTCAGTTCCATTCATTAATCTCTTTTTACATCCACACACAGGGGTGTACCCCTAAACAGTAACTAAACAAAGGGGTTGGTGTACCCCTAAACATGCGCATAATTAAAAAAACTATTAATACAGACAAGTCTAGATAGATAGACAACTAAATACTACACCAACATGGTCCTGCATCAGTAACTTCTTTTTGATGATGAAGCTGTGTCACGAAGCTCCTCACTGTATTTAGAGGAATCTGAACTGACAGGGGCCTCAGATTCAGATTCCTCATAGATGATATCTGACGTCGTGCGCTCATACCGCAGAAGATGATCGGGGGTCTCGCAGTTGATGTTGGTTATCCAAACTTTGATGGAATTATGACCAACTGGACGGAGAAAAAGCCTGTTGGAACGGACCACATGCATCTCTCCAATCCAATCACGCCAACCAGATTTTGATACAAGATTTCCCGCCAAATCATACTCAACCTCGATAACACGTGAATAATTGCCAAAAGTTAGGGTCACTTTACCAGGCATGTAGTGTCTTCCTTTTAGAAAACGCCAATGGTTGGGTATGACCAATTGGTTTAAGGAACGATCATCTAGGATGATGTCCAATTTTTCTTCAATAGGGAACGTTAACATTGACATAGAGGCCCAGTTCATAGTGACTGTTATGGGTGGACAGAGACTGCACAATATTAGTATTAACAAAGTGTAAGTACATATAACGATGTTATATATTTTCAGAAAAAGTTGTATAACATCAGTTAACCTTTTATTTCTTGTCATAACCAACTTTATTGTGGTAGACATGATAGCTTGAAAAGAAGTCTACTTATGTACTTAGAGAAAAAACGAGGAAATGCTACCGAAATTTTCTCGAAAACCCAATACACATTATACATTTACATCCTAAGTGAGATTAGGTGTTCAAGAACAGTCCCAAACCGGGGACTATCCAAGATTTACTCCTAATGAGTAAATATTGGACGAGTTTCTAGGTGCTTACTAAAATAGAACCATTATATGGAACTAATCCTACATTATACACATACTTTTCCTGAGTAAGATAATGTGCACTTCATGGAATTATTAAGATCTGAATATATATAAGTTGTTTCTACCTACTTTGATGGGATTTTATAACATTCGAGTCTTCCATTTAAGGCATTAGATACATATATTGCAGTCCATTGTGTTGAGATAAGAATCCCATGTGATACACACAATTGAGAATCTTTCACGATACTAGGAAAATACACAACTAGATATTCATTTAGGTGTTAGACATTCATTTAGGTGTTCCTGATAACTCGCAGGTATGCACAACTATAAAACAATAGACTTGTCACACATAAAACACCCTATACAACTATAAAACAAAAAAGTATTAAGATATGCATGATACAATAACTATTTTGCATCACATTGCAGCAGACTTATCATTGATACCTTACTAACTTATTTCTACATTTACATATCATCACTTGATCAAAATTACATGTATTATATAGACAATAGAGGATTCAACTCAGTAGAAGCACAAAATCAGTACCTAAACCCTAAACACAAATAAGTAAATAACTTTAAAATAAAAATAAAAAAACGCCCAGCAGCTGCTTGGGCATGCCTTGGCACCGCCCAAGCAGCCGCCGGAGCAGAGGAAGAAGGAAGAAGGCAGGGCGGGTGGGCATACCTTGAGGGAAGAGGAGAGCAGCGGCCGGAGCACAGCAACCACCGGCGGAGGCGGCGGCAAAGAGAGGAGAAGCGCCGGCGAGGACACGGAGCAGCGGCGGTGAGGGCACGGAGCAGCGGCGAGGGCACGGAGCAGGAGCACAGTCGGCCGCCGGTGAGCACAGAGGGCAGGAGCAGGAGCACGGCCGCCGGTGAGCACGGAGCAGCGGCGATGGCAGGAGCACGGCAGCGGCGGCGGAGGAGCAACGACCGGCGGGGGCGAGCAAGAAATCGCCGGACCTAACTGAAATCAGGAATGAAACTGGGAAAGGGGAAGAGAAGGTCACGTTGGTGAGCTATTAAGTTGACAATAAGCGTCGTTTATTCTAATAAACCGACAAATAAACCAACTGTGTCGGTTCTATCCCAAAAACCGACACCTATACTAGATTATAGTCATCGGTTTTTAACTAAAGGTCAACCGACACCTATTCCTGTCTCGCGAATACCCTTTAGTCGGCGGTTATTTATTTATGAACCGACGACATATGTCAAATTTTGGAGGTAATTTTTTCGCTGGAATTTTGGTTTTGGCGGTTGATTTTAGGTGTCGGTTTTTTATTAATTAACCGACACTTAATAAAAGTGGTACCCGTGTCTGGTCGACCTTCACAGATTGTATGTCACTTTATGTTATAAACTGACACTTTAGAGTTTAGGTGTCCATTTATGTATACAACCGACACCTTGAAAAGTGACTTTATAAGCCATTTTTGTAGTAGTGTATTTTGTGATATAACAAGTGTTTGCAAAAAATACCCAAAATGAGCAAAATAAGGCAAAAAACAAGATAGCTATAGCACATATCAAGCAAGAGTGATCAATTCTAAGAAACAAATATATAGGTAAGATAACAACTAGCTAGGAAGCATGTCAAAATCATCAAGAGCAATAATAAGCAATTTTGATCTAATGAAAATATATTTCTCTCTAGCTAGGGCTTTAGTGAAAATGTTCGCTAACTTATTCTGCCTATCCACATGTGTGATATAAGTATACTTCTTGGTAGTGTGGTCACAAAGGAAATGATAACTGACCTCTATATGTTTAGCTCTACTATGCAATATAGGATTGTAATACAAGTTAATTGCACTAGTATAATCACAAAAGATAGGAGAAGCATCAAAATAATAGTTAAAGTCTTGGAGCATTTGCTTCATCCATAGGACTTGGGCAAAACAACTTCCAACTGTAATGTATTCAGCCTAGTAGTTGATAGAGCCATAGTGCTTTGCTTCTTAGAGAACCAAGAAACTAGGCAAGGTCCTAGGAAGAAGCACGTGTCACTAGTACACTTTCTATCAATCAAGCATCCTACGTAATCCGCATCACTATAAGTAGTAAGAGTGAAGTCCCTTGACTTAGGATACCATAATCCAAAATTTGGGGTTTTTGCTATATATCTCAAAATGCTCTTAACCTCTATAAGATATGATTTCCTAGGACTTTATTGAAATTGAGTACACAAGCCAACACTAAACATTATGTCAGGTCTATAGGCAGTTAAATAAAGTAAACTTCCAATCATATCTCTGTAGAGATTCTCATCTACCTTTTTTCCTTGTTCATCTCTATCAAGCTTGGTGGTGTTTGACATGGGGTGTGCATTGGCTTGATGTTCTCCATCCCAAGGCACTTTAGTAGCTCACTTGTGTATTTGCCTTGTTTGATGAAGTTACCTTTCTTAGTTAGCTTGATTTGGAATCCAAGGAAGAAAGTGAGTTATGTAACATACTCAAATCTAGTTTTATAGACTAGACCCACTTTGTTCTAGGCTCTTTTCAAACGTGCTAGTATTTAGCACATTTCCCCCTAATATTTGTGTGTAAGATGAAATAACCAAATAAATTCAATACTAAAGTTTGATGTGAAAATTCACCAATCTATAAGTTTTGACATCACCTTGACACTCTAAAATCATACCAAGTCTGATTGATGTATAAAATTATATAATAATGTATAAATTAATTAAAAAAGGTAGTGAATGCATTAATTGATTAATTAACATACAAGCAAGAAGTGATATACTAAAGATTTTTGTAAAGAGTGAGACTTGAGAAGGGACCCACTCAAATGATATAATACAAGAGCCATGTAACAATAAAGCAGCAAAAACAAAACTATTAAAAAGTTACATGACGATTCTTTACAATTGTTCACCACCATAAAAGGTGGTACCGAAAGGTGAAAATGTATATATCTAATAAACCTAAACACGTACAAGGCCTGTTACAGAGGGCAAACTGACCATTCCAAGTTATCCTTAGGTACAAAATCATGTATATGATCTTCGTGCATCCTTGTCTTCTAATGTACCTACACCTGGGTGGAAGGGAACATCACCCAAAATATAGGAACAAGGTAGATGTCAGCAAAGGCTTTGTATGTACATATAATAAACACTTTGGGCATTATATTGGGTTAAAAGTTCAAAAAGAGATGTTCCCAAGGGAAGGAGGTATTTGTAGTTAGGTAATTTTAAAAGAAATATAACAAGAGAAATGAGATATATTAAAATTCAGATTACAAATATGAGAATAAAAGTGCCTTGCGATAACAGTCAACCACAATTCAAGTTCAAAACAATAAACATTTGCATGCATAACAATGCAGACTAAATATACCTAAAATAGGGCCATAACACCATAGTATCATGGCCTAAAAAAATAAGGGTGGAAACACACACCCCGGGAAAAATATGCACGCCCTATATAAGTATGGTTGTACATAAGTACCACTATTCTAGATATTCTAGTCAAACATGTAGCATGCATAAATAGAGTGGCAAGACTATCATTTTAGTCAATTTCACATATGAAAATCGCAGTAGGAGGGGTCCAAGAACCCATATAAATAGATTGGTTCAACATTCACTTGAATATAATGAATTAAGATCAAAAATATGAATGCCCAAACAATTAGATTTCTAAAAGAATCAATAGTTCAAGAGATGCCTCATTAAAAGAAATGTAGGTTTCAGTCAAATAATGCCCAAAATAAAATAGAGGAGGTACATACCTAATCTTCAAGGCTAATGACTAACTCAATAGATATATTTGGTCCACGAAGTCAATTTATCATCCTAAGAACATATTAGGTATGTTAGTCAAGCTGAAACATACATGTGTATACACTCCTATTATATAATTATAGCCATTATCCAAATTAGTATAACCTAATGTCATGTTATGATTTTAATCCTATTAAGTGTATGCATGATTAAGTATCTACTTTTGTTATAACATACATCTTTAGTTACATAAGTCAAAGTATGTCTAGGTTACATATGTGTGTGAGTACTAATATGCATTCCTTCAATTTAGCTTTTGAAATTCATTTTCTCTCTTTATATTGTATATCTCAATTTGGCCAACTAGGTCAAAGATGATCTACATGAGATGCTATTTGATAAAATACCCTTATTAGAGGAGACTAGGGGTAAATTCAACACAAATTCATATATGAGTAGGTTTACAGGAATATAAAGTTATCCATACTTACATTTGCAAAGTTAGTCTTCTTTATGTGTCTATATATATATATATATATATTCTCTATCTTATATTTATTTTAATTTGACCAATCTAGATAAGCAAGCCTATGAAAAACCATATGATTAATATGTGTATAGAATATAAATCCATATGTATCTCTAAACACCATCAAGTATGCTTATACATAATAACACTAGTATGACCAACGTTATGGTAGATCACTAGTCTAGGTTATCATTATAATGACATGCACATATAATGACGTGCAATATGTGCACGTCATTATAATGATAACCTAGACTAGTGATCTACCATAACGTTGGTCATACTAGTATTATTATGTATAAGCATACTTGATGGTGTTTAGAGATACATATGGATTTATATTCTACACACATATTAATCATATGGTTTTTCAGAGGCTTTCTTATCTAGATTGGTCAAATTCAAATAAATATAAGATAGAGAATATATATATATATATATATATATAAAGAAGACTAACCTTGCAAATGTAAGTATGGATAACTTTGTATTCCTATAAACCTACCCATATATGAATTTGTGTTGAATTTACCCCCTAGTCTCCTCTAATAAGGGTATTTTATCAAATAGCATCTCATGTAGATCATCTTTGACCTAGTTGGCCAAATTGAGATATACAATATAAAGAGAGAAAACAAATTTCAAGAGCTAAATTGAAGGAATGCATATTAGTACTCACACACATATGTAACCTGGACATACTTTGACTTATGTAACTAAAGATGTATGTTAGAACAAAAGTAGATACATAATCATGCATACACTCAATAGGATTAAAATCATAACATGACATTAGGTTATAATAATTTGGATAAGGGCTATAATTATATAATAGGAGTGTATACACATGTTTGTTTCGGCTTGACTAACATACCTAATATGTTCCTAGGATGATAACTTGACTTCATGGACCAAATATATCTATTGAATTAGTCATTATCCTTGAAGATCAGGTATGTACATCCTCTTTTTTATTTTGGGCATTATTTGACTGAAACCTACATTTCTTTTAATGAGGCATCTCCTGAACTATTGATTCTTTTGGAAATCTAATTGTTTGGGCATTCATACTTAATTCATTATATTCAAGTGAATGTTGAACCACTTTGTTTATATGGGATCTTGGACCCCTCCTAATGTGATTGTCTTTTATGTGAAATTGACTAAAATGATAGTCTTGACACTCTATTTATGCACGCTACATGTTTGACTAGAATATCTAGAATAGTGGTACTTATGTACAACTATACTTATATAGGGCGTGTGTATTCTGCCCGGGGTGTGCATTTCCACCCTTATTTCTTTTAGTCCATGATCCTATGGTGTTATGTCCCTATTTTATGTATATTTAGTCTACATTATTATGCATGAAAATGTTTATTATTTTGAACTTGAATTGTGGTTGACTGTTATGGCAAGGAACTTTTATTCTCATATTTGTAACTTAAATTTTAATATGTCTCATTTCTCTTGTTATATTTATTTTAAAATTACCTAACTACAAATACCTCCTTCTCTTGGGAACATCTCTTTTTGAATTTTTAACCCAATATAATGCCCAAAGTGTTTATTATATGTACATACTCAGCCTTTGTTGACCTCTACCTTGTTCCTATATTTTGGGTGATGTTCCCTTCCACCCAGGTGCAGGTACATTAGAAGACAAAGATGCACGAAGATCATATATAGGATTTTACACCAAAGGATAATTTGGAATGTTCGGGTTGCCCTATGTAACAGGCCTTGTACGTGTTTAGGTTTATTAAATATATACCTTTTACCTTGTGGTACTACCTTTTATGGTGGTGAACAATTATAAAGAATCGTCATGTAACTTTGTAATAGTTTTGTTTTTGTTATTTTATTGTTACATGGCTCTTGTATTGTATCATTTGAGTGGATCTCCTCTTAAGTCTCACTCTTTACAAGTTCCCCCTTCATGCTCATTTCAAATTCACTCTGCATAAGAACACTAAACTCCTTACAAAGATCAAGATTAGTTTCGGAAAAAACATAATCATCAACATAAATTTGAATGATAAGAAAGTTGTTAGAAGTGTGATGGAGCTTCCACTTACGGGGAATTGCGTGCACCAACTAAAAATCCTAAAGATGATAAGTCTTTAGGTTTAGCCTTGCATATACTAGATAGAGAACTCCACCCACATATGCTAAGATACGTGGAAGTCTTATCGTACTATAGTTAAGGGTCGAATCCTCAGGACAACAGTCTTGTTGCAAGCAACAAGATGGAAAACGTTAGAATTTCACTTAGTCGCTCAATAGTAGGCACTTAAATCGAAAGGTTGGTTTTTGTTGTTTTAAACTAAGAACATGTAAAGTAAAGAAAGCAAGTAAATCTAAGGATGTAAAACTATGATAAAAGTCACTAGGGTGTGATCGGTTTTCACCACCACTACACATGGATCAAAACATGCAAAGTAAAACATAACCTGCAAAAAGAGTTTAGTCAGTTAGTATCTTTGTAGACTTAGTTTCCTTTCAGAGAACTAACTACGAGAAGTGCGGGAATGTTTTAAAGTCAGCCATCCCCAAACGAATGGTCAACTACTTTGCATCATTCCCTTCGCAAAGTGTGTTCCTCGACTCATCAAGGTTGTACTTTCACACGTCAACTGATTCCATTTCATAGCATGAAAGTACAATGATGGAAGTGAGTATACTCCACTCCTTGAAAGACACTCCTAGACACCGAAACAGATGCATGGTGGATACATGCACCAGGAACCAACATACAAACGAGCTTAAGATCTAATAGTACAAACATAGACAATTCATACTAAAAGATAAGGGATAACACAAGTTGATGATCAGGCAACATGCATTCATTAAACGTTTGTTGTTGAACTGAAAAGATAAAAACTCTATATTACAAACTATGGATTACATTCACATGATATGAAAACATGGGTAGCGGGGCTACTCCCCGCACCCTAGTGAGAGAGACTACTCGCTCATGACTAGGACAAAGAAGGAGGCAAGAAGAGAGAGAGAGAGAGAGCATCATCCCCACAAAGGAGAGAGGAAAGTTAACCCCTTGGAGAGAGAGAGAAATGATCCACCAGCTTCACAGGTTGCGCGATGACGAGATCTCCCTCTTCCCACCTTCTTTGGCAGAGAGAGAGAAAGCAGCTTCGAGATGGAGTGTGGGTCTCAGACCGGCAGCCCCTGGGCAGAGGATGGAAGTCAGATGTGCTCTGGAGTGATTGAGGCAGCCTTTGGATGTCTGAAAACTTGATAATCGGTGGAGGACCCTTGGGGTCTTATTTGTAGGCCTTAAGTGAAGTCCAAACGGTTTGGAGACCATTTGGACCTCAAGACCGTTTGGACCTGAGATCGTTTGGATCTCAAGATCGTTTGGACCTCAAGACCGTTTGGCTTCATGCGGTCTCGGGACAGTGTGACTCCATGCGGTCTCGGGACCGTGTGACTCCATGCGGTCTCGGGACCGTGTAACTCCATGCGGTCTCGGGACCGTGTGACTCCATGCGGTCTTGAGACCGTGTGACTCCATGCGGTCTCGGGACCGATTGGCTTCATGCGGTCTTGAGACCGTGTGACTCCATGCGGTCTTGGGACAGTGTGACTCCATGCAGTCTCAGGACCGATTGGGTTCATGCGGTCTTGGGACCGTGTGACTCCATGTGGTCTCAGGACCGATTGGCTTCATGCGGTCTTGAGGCTAGTTGAGTCTTTTATGATTTTTTTGTGTCTTTTTCTGCAAATATAAAGGGGAAAAGTTAGTCTAATAGTATATTTACAATAAGAGGGAATATTTAGGTATTATGTCTAATTCTAATTAGGAAAGAGTGTGAAAAACTAAGGAAAAGGCTAAGATAATCATCCCAAAATTGGAGGTTATCAAAGTGTGATTTAGAAATAAGGTAGAATCTATTTTCTCCATGATATAGTCATTATCTAACAAAAAGTTTTTTAGTTTCTCATATCAAGCTTGAGGTGCTTGTTTGAGACCATAGAGAGATTTTTGCAACAAATAAACATGGTTAGGCAAGTTATCATGTTCAAAGCTCAGATGTTGTGCAACATACACTATTGTAATATTCAAAAACCTACTTTTAACATCCATTTGATAAAGAAGAAAATTCTTGTGACTTGAAAAAGAAAGCAACATTCTAATTGACTCAAGTCTAGCTACATGTGCATATGTTTCATCAAAATATATACATTCTTACTAATTGTAGCCTTGAGCAACTAACCTTGCTTTTTTTCTTACCACTTTGCCGCTTTCATCAAGTTTGTTGTGATAGACCTATTTGGTGTCAGTGGTATTTTTATCACTTGGTCTTGGTACAAGATTCTACACTTTGTTTCATTTGAACTGCTCTAAGTCTTCTTGCATGGCTAGGATCCATGCATTCATCATCCTTTAGGGCTTCTTTGACATCTTTTGTCTCCATTTGAGAGATAAAGGAACTTTTTTCTCTATTATTTATCGAGTGCATCTCGCGTCTTCACCCTATCAAAAGGGTTGACTATGATATAAGCTCATTTGGATGATTCTTTGCAAAGTAGGGAATTGGATCCTTCTTTTTTTCATTCTTCTCTCTTCATCAACTAACACCTCCTTTCCTTTGTCAGCAATGTTGAGATCTTTCAAGAGGGGAATCACCTCATTTGCAACATCAGCATTAACAATATCCTTGGAAATAGATGGCTTAGTCTCAATGAATTTAACATTTATATATTCTTATACTTTACACAATTCATTGTTATAAACTCTATAAGCATTGTTGGTAGTGATACAACCAAGAAAGAGATCCTTGTAGGACTTTGGATCAAACTTGTGAAGAGAATCCTTGGTGTTCAAACAAAATAAGGACACCCAAAAACATGAAAGAAATCAATGGAAGGCTTTCTACCCGCCATATCTCATAGGGGGTTTTCTTAAGCCAAGGATGAGTAAAAAATTTGCACAAAACATGAAGTACTAACAGCTTTGGCCCAAAACTTCTTTGGAGTTTTGTACTCTAGAAGCATAGTCCTATCCATCTCCTGTAGTGACCTATTCTTCCTATCTACAACCCCATTTTGTGCATACTCAGATTCCTCACAAAACCATGCAAACAAATTATTTTCAAATTCTCCCCCATGATCATTGTGGATAGAAACAATCTGACACGAAGCTTCATTTTCAACCCATTTGTAAAAAGTTGAGAAAACATTGAGAGTATCACTTTTTGAAATGAGAAAGAAGGTCCAAGTAAAGGGAGAGAAATCATCAACAATCACAAGACAACACTTGCTACCATGAAGCAATTGTGTGCTCATTGGTCCAAATAGATGAATGTGAAGAAGCTCAAGTGCTCTCTTGGTGCTAAGGACTCCTTTGGATTTGAAAGAGAACTTGGTTTGATTTCCTTGAGAACAAGGTTGGCATTCCTCATCCTTTTCAAAATCTAATTTGGGAAGTCCCTTCACCAATTTCTTTTTGCTCAACTTCTTCATTTGATCCATATTTACATGATCAAGCCTATGGTGCTATAAATAAATATCATTCAAATTGGCAACAAGACATCTACCAACAATAGGCTTAATACAATCAAGTACACTAATATAAAGATTATCATTTCTAGTTCCCTTATATATGACATTGTAAGAGAGGGAATCTAGAAGCAAGCATTCTAAAGAAGTAAATAGAACAAGGTAACCATTATCAAAAAGTTGACTAACACTTATTAAATTGTGATGTAGGTCATCCACAAGAAGTACATTATTGATGCAAAGTGAATCACCTACAACACCCTCACCTATTACATCTTGTTGTTGTTCCCAAATGTTACCGATCCTCCTTTCTTTTTGGTGAATTGATTGAAATGGCTGATTTCACCCATCATGCGTTTGGAGCAGCCACTATCAACAATCCATTTGCCTTTAGCCTACAAGAAAGGAAGATAATCGGTGCCCAATTCAAACTTTTAGATTTGGGGTTAGCTTGGGGACCCACTTCATCTTGGGATTGGTCCCCTTCTCCCTGTAAGGACAATAAGTAGAATAATTATCATTGTTGGATAAATTGGATATTATGATAAATCCCTTTGTTTCGATGATGACAAACATTTCATTCTTATTAATCTAACGAGCTACTTGCGTGTGCAGGATGACAAAGTAGCAAGGGAAAATCCAAGAGCTTACTTAGTTATATTTTCATGCAATGTAATCAATGTTGTAAAACTTGTACAAATATATAATGTACAAGTACTTAGAATTGCATGTAAATCAAGCGTTAGATTTTCCCTAGCCAAACACCATAGTTAGACATGTCATCCCATTTAATTAGGATCACCTTTGCACACTCACACATATAATTAATGCTTAAATTGAAACCTTGAAACAGGATCATTCTCGGTCGACAAACTCCTCGACCGAGACACTCTCGGTCGACAAACTTCTCGACCGAGAAAGATCCAAAGTAGCCGTTAGACACAACAAACAAGTTAGTTGGTAGTTGAAGAAATACGTTGCAAATCACTTGTTCCAGAGAGCCTATCGGTCGAAAAAAGTTCGACCGAGTAGGTGTCTCGGTCGACCATTTGTCGACCGAGATGGTCTCTGACAGCAACTGCAGAATAAATTAATTAGCCGTTGTTAAAGCAACAACTTTGTACCTAACGGCTAGTTAAGCACTTAGAAACCCCTAGAAGTTGTCTAGAACGTCCTTAAGCATACTTAGGCCATTCCTATAAATAGGACAAGCCATAGGACACTAGAATTCACTTGTTACACTTGAGAATACACTTGAGCATACTTGAGCAATCTTTTGCAAGAAATTTGAGCACTGTGATCATTAGCCTACATTCTCCTTAGCTCAATCTCGTGTCCTATAGGCTAGATTCTCCTACCCACAGCAATCACAAGTTCTCATACTTGGCTAGGAGATCTTACGCTTGATCTAGGCATATCAAGCCTCAGGCTTAAAGGATAAGTTGTAATTTCCTTTTTCTTTCTTGTTCCTTTTTATCTTTTGTACTCTCCTTGCTACTCCTAGGGTTGGAGGCTGCGGATTGGAGAGGGTTGACTTCTCAGGTGGAGAAGGGGACTTCAAGCTACTTCAAGAAGGCTATCGCAAGGGAAGCTACTTCAGAAGGCTGGTGCAACGGGAGTTGGTGCATCTACTTCAAGGGAAGGCTGCTTCAAGGTTGGCGATTACTTCTAGGTGAAGGCTGCTTGAAGGGTTTAGGAAAAGAGATTGTATTTTATGTAAAGTCCTTGAGAGGTAATAAAATAAATTTCTTTTCAAATCCCGGTTGGGTAAGCAACCGGGTAGTGGATTGACGGCTATAGTATTTGCTATAGTTGGAACCACTCTAAACCTTGTGTCTCCTTGTCCAATATTTTCATTGTGGTTGCTTGAATTCAATAATTGTTAAATTATCTATAAAACTCTATTCACCCCCACCCCCCTCTAGTAGTTTTCTATTGGTATCAGAGCAAGCTTCAAGGAACCCTAACCAGGTCTTGAAGAATGGAGGGAAATGGTGAAAAGTGCTTGGACAAAACCACTACATGCTGCAATTGGTGTTTGGGAACAAGCCACAAAACAACCGGATGCCCATGGAGATCAAAGGAAGAGGATAAGCACAAAGAATGCCTTATTGCTACAACTAGTGAAGAAGAAGAAGAAGAAGAAGAGGTAAGTCTTTTTGATTTATCTAAAGAAGAACTAGTTGCTATTATTGAAGAAACACATAATAAATATGTTGAGTGCAAAAAGAAATTAAAGAAATCAAATAAGGAAAATGATGATCTAAATGTTAAACTTCTTGCTCTTGCATCTGAAAATGAGGATCTTAAAGAGGGAAATAAATTTTCTGATCTTAAGTTAAAATCTATGGAAGCCGATTGCAAGCTCCTTTCTGTTGAAAATTCAAACTTACAGACTCAAGTAAACGATCTTCAAAAACAACCATTATTGTGCACCCATATAGATTATGACACTATTGTTAAAGAAAGAAATTTATTGTCATCCAATCTAGACCAAGCAAAAATAGACATTAAGAAAAGAATGGATGAGATTGCCAAGCTACAACAACAAGTTCGTAGTTTGAATAACCATGGCATTCTTGATCAAATTCTAGATAATCCCTATCAACAAATTGGGAGAAGGGGACTAGGTTACAAGCCTAAAGGAAAATCTCATCAACAACCTAGTCAGAGAAAGTCACAAACCCAATCTATATATGTACCTAAAAGAACATCCTCACCCAATGACAACATAGGACACAACCATAGAAAAAGATATGAAGTTGACTCAATATGTTGTCATTACTGTTTGCGCCTTGGTCACTATTCATTTTCATGTCCTTATAAGAGAAAAGATGTAGAGTTAGTTTGGGTTCCAAAACCTCCAAACTAAATGAACAAAATCAAGTTGAGATATGACCAAAGACATTAGTTGCATATTTCTATGTTTATCTCAACTCTACATAATTACAAATGTAAATGAAATTAATATTAGTTTGTTCCCTAGATGATTTAAAGACTAAGTCAAATGAAAAAGAAAATTCCTATTTTCATATGATTTTTCGTAAAAGTATTTTCTGGTCTATTCATATACTAATTATAAAATGGAATTATCATTGTATGCTTTATACCATGCTTTCATCATTGGGTGCGCATAGAAAATTGTTTGCAAGCCAGCAAAATAACTTATTAGTTATATGTTATTGCTTGCAACAAAATCTCTAACTCAGTATCTTTGAAATAATTAATTGTGTCTCAAATTAAGTAGTATGCTTCAACTTGATGTTTAAATTTTATGCAGATATTAGACTCAATATATTCAATCTGAAAAATCTGCAAAATTTGCCTCTTGGTCAAAATAAAACTTGACTAAGGGGCGCTATGGTCGTAGTCAAGGGCGACCTAAAATAAGCTTCGACAAAAATTGCTTATTTTGGAAATTCACTCTTTGGACCCAATCTTAATATAATTTTTTCTTGAAAATTAAATCATTTGTTATCATTTAAGCCTTCAATTATCCCAATATTACTCCCTTAGAATATCCATATAAATGCTCTACAAAAATGATCTACCATTTGCATTTAAAAATCAGCTTTAAAAGTTGTACTCAGTAAGTCTGTCGGTCGACGAATTCGTCGACCGAGAACCTCTCGGTCAGCCCATCTCTCTCGACCGACAAATACTAAACAGACTCAATATCGGACGAACTGTCGGTCGACAAATGCTTGACCGAGACAACGTCGGTCAACAAGTGCTCGACCGAGAAATAGCCGTTGGATACGACCGTTGTAAACCGACCGTTATGACCGTTTTTGACCGTTGGGGAACCAAGTGGCGCGTCTGCAACTCGACCGTTGCGGACGCTCGGTCGACGAATCGTCGACCGACCAGGTCGCTGGAATGCTATAAATAGGAGCAAAAACGAGTCACTTACTCACACTTGCATTTCCTTGCCTCCATAGTCCATCTCTAGTGCATTTTCGTGCAACCCTTCAGCATTCTTATCCTCCAATCTTCCTTGCTTCTTCTCCACACTCAAGAAACACAAATGGCCTCATCCTCAGCTGCCCGTGGGAAGAAGAAAGTCGCCGGAAGAAAAAGAAGAGAAGCTCGGGAAGCCACTCCGCCACTGACGATCATCAACGACATCGCCTTCGTCGACGGAGATGCTGGAGATCGATATCTACGGCTTTCCTCTAAAGCTCCTCTTCCCCGACGCCCGGTCGAAGCTATGGACTTCATCAACATAGTCGATCTGGAGAATCTCTTTGGAGTGCAAAAGCTGAAGGACTTCATCAATCCTTCTTTTCCTTCCTATTCCACTAAGGTAGTCAATGAATTCTATGCCAATCTCTTATCCCACACCGAAAATGAAACCACATTCTTCTACACCATGGTCAATGGGCATAGTTTTAAATTTACCGAAGGGGATATTCTTGATATGCTAGAAATTGATATAGATGAATACCAAGATTTCCTTGACCTTACCACCGGCAATCCACTAAATTTATTATCCCATGATGACCACTCCACTAGCCTTAGTGATATAAAAAGAGTCATATTTCAAACCAATACCACTTGTCATGAAGATAGGGGAACCTATTATGCAATAAACCTGAAACCTGCATGTAGGATAGTAAACCTCATTGTTTCCACAAACATACTTCCTAGAGCCAATAAATCTGAGGTCCCTATTTTCCGCATGTGTCTAATTTATGCTATCATAAAAGAAATTCCTATAAACTTCATTCGCATAATACTTAAAAACATGCTTGAGTTTTCAGGCAATCCACCGTATGCCGATTTTGTATGCCAGATCACTCAACATTGTCTTAAGTTACAAATTGAAGATATGGGGTATACATGGGAGCGTAGACCACCAAAGATAAGTAAGAATACCGTAGAGAATATGGGGATTGACTTTGGTCATAAAAGGGCAAGAGTAGAAGGAGAATCATCACATCAAGATATACCACCACCCCCTCCTCCTACTAATCTCTCTGTTGATCCCATTCAAAATACTCTCACTTATCTTGTCGGCTCCCAATATCATCTTAGTAACCAACTCAACTATACCCACCATGCCATGACATACTTAAATCAAAGAATGCAAAATCTTTCTCCGAGCCAAACCGATGAATATCCACATTCCTTAAATCCTGGCATGCTCAACCCATTTAACCCTTCATACAACTACTATCAAACTCCACCTCCACCATCAATGGATCTTGCACATACTCAATTTTCCTCCATGCAATTGCAAGATATAGCTGCTCACTTCCGATTTGACCGAGTTCCCACATTTCTGGAAGCATATGCGTTAACTACGACAGGTGCTTTGGATTGGCAAACTCTGGTCAAATATTATGGAGCCGAGCCATTCCTTGGGAAAGATCCGGACATCGATGTAATTCTTAAATCTTTTCAGTGAAGTGTTGAAGTTGTACTAGTTGTAATGACAATGATTGTAATAAATTGGTCATTTCTATATGATTGTAATATTTTCCATGCTATTGAATGAAGTTTGCCATCTTTGCTTGATTCAAATGGTTATTTTTTTAAGCATATGAGACATCTTCAAAAATATGGATTATAAGTTCATTATTGTAGAGCATAACAAATAAGGGGAGTAATAATTAAAACAGGCAACTATTAAAATTGTGGCTAAATTGACAAATGACAAAACAGTTCTCCAGAAACATCCTCAGTCGAGCAACTAGTCGACTGAGAACACTGTCGGTCGAGCAATTGTCGACCGACCGGGTTTCTGTTTTCCAGACTGATATAAATTGCATACATCTTTGTTAAATCATGGAGATCATCTACAACATTTTATATATTTGCTTAGTACTCAAACTTTCATTTGAGATATCTATCTAAGGGGGAGCAAAGAATAAGACTAAGGGGGAGATCTTAAAAACAACTTTGACCATTTGATTGAAGAAGCTTACAAAAACATTGTAACCACCATGTGTAGCTGGACATTTTCCTTGATTATAAAGAAATTTATGAATTTATTCAAAATAGTATCTTGTACTTGAAGGAACTCTCTACCCAAAACAGGGCTTAACATCCCTTGCATTTGGATGGAGACATTTTTATGTACTCTAAGCTTAGAGGATTCTCATTTAATTTAGGGCTTAACATCCTTTGATAAATGAGAAATCAATATACATTCATCATACGCTTAAGGGAATCTCATATCATTTCAAGGCTTAACATCCTTTGCAAATGATTGAGAAACAAATTGTGGATAAATTAGACAAAAATCCATGTTTCTAATAGGATATCTATTTAAGGGGGAGCATAATATTAAGGGGGAGAAGAAAAATAAAATATTCAACTTGGATATCTTTTTGAAATGACAAAGGGGGAGAAAGAATATAAAAATCAAAAATATAAATGAGTTTCATCACATCTTGGCCAGCACTCACTTGCAAAACATAAATGGCTACAAAAGGTAATTTTCAGGTATGAAACTCACATGCTTTATATTTCCTTATTTCATATTTAGGAAATGTTTGTCATCTTCAAAAAGGGGGAGATTGTTGGATAAATTGGATATTATGATAAATCCCTTTGTTTCGATGATGACAAACATTTCATTCTTATTAATCTAACGAGCTACTTGAGTGTGCAGGATGACAAAGTAGCAAGGGAAAATCCAAGAGCTTACTTAGTTATATTTTCATGCAATGCAATCAATGTTGTAAAACTTGTACAAATATATAATGTACAAGTACTTAGAATTGCATGTAAATCAAGCGTTAGATTTTCCCTAGCCAAACACCATAGTTAGACATGTCATCCCATTTAATTAGGATCACCTTTGCACACTCACACATATAATTAATGCTTAAATTGAAACCTTGAAACAGGATCATTCTCGGTCGACAAACTCCTCGACTGAGACACTCTCGGTCGACAAACTTCTCGACCGAGAAAGATCCAAAGTAGCCGTTAGACACAACAAACAAGTTAGTTGGTAGTTGAACAAAGACGTTGCAAATCACTTGTTCCAGAGAGCCTGTCGGTCGACAAAAGTTCGACCGAGTAGGTGTCTCAGTCGACCATTTGTCGACCGAGATGGTCTCTGACAGCAACTGCAGAATAAATTAATTAGCCGTTATTAAAGCAACAACTTTGTACCTAACGGCTAGTTAAGCACTTAGAAACCCCTAGAAGTTGTCTAGAACGTCCTTAAGCATACTTAGGCCATTCCTATAAATAGGACAAGCCATAGGACACTAGAATTCACTTGTTACACTTGAGAATACACTTGAGCATACTTGAGCAATCTTTTGCAAGAAATTTGAGCACTGTGATCATTAGCCTACATTCTCCTTAGCTCAATCTCGTGTCCTATAGGCTAGATTCTCCTACCCACAGCAATCACAAGTTCTCATACTTGGCTAGGAGATCTTACGCTTGATCTAGGCATATCAAGCCTCAGGCTTAAAGGATAAGTTGTAATTTCCTTTTTCTTTCTTGTTCCTTTTTATCTTTTGTACTCTCCTTGCTACTCCTAGGGTTGGAGGCTGCGGATTGGAGAGGGTTGACTTCTCAGGTGGAGAAGGGGACTTCAAGCTACTTCAAGAAGGCTATCGCAAGGGAAGCTACTTCAGAAGGCTGGTGCAACGGGAGTTGGTGCATCTACTTCAAGGGAAGGCTGCTTCAAGGTTGGCGATTACTTCTAGGTGAAGGCTGCTTGAAGGGTTTAGGAAAAGAGATTGTATCTTATGTAAATTCCTTGAGAGGTAATAAAATAAATTTCTTTTCAAATCCCGGTTGGGTAAGCAACCGGGTAGTGGATTGACGGCTATAGTATTTGCTATAGTTGGAACCACTCTAAACCTTGTGTCTCCTTGTCCAATATTTTCATTGTAGTTGCTTGAATTCAATAATTGTTAAATTATCTATAAAACTCTATTCACCCCCCCCCCTCTAGTAGTTTTCAATCATCACTCTTACAATGAGAACAAATCACATGGTTCTTTGAGTCGGATGACTCTCCATGGAAAGTCAGAAGTTCCTTGCTCTTCTTCTTCTTACCCTTACCTTTGCCTTTTGAAGTACCCTCATATCCTAGACCACTCTTAAAATTATGTTTGGTGGAGTGATGTAAGATTTCATTAAGGGACTTCTTCCCTTTGAGGAATGTTTGCAAAGTAGCTCTCAACTTATGATTGTCATTGGTAAGAGTGATAAAAGTAGAAGTCAAACTAGTAATATCATCATTAGCATGCAGCAGGTCATCCTTTAGAAAGAGGGATATAGTCAAATATGAATCTTTCTCTAGAGTAATATAAGAAACATCCTTGCTAGGAAAAATAGTTATAGAAGATAGTTCATTTAATTGATCAAGTAACCTAGCATTTTCAGTTCTAATCAGTTTAGGCTCATCAACATACATATTTTTCTCATCCCTACGAGCATCACAAACAAGCTTAAGTTTGATATTTTCAATTGAAGCAAAGGACGTTTATTTAATAGGGCTTGGTTTTCTTCCTTAAGACTAGTGATGTTCTTAAGATAGACACCATTCTCAACTTAAACTCCATTGTATTAGAGCTCAAGATCAAGAAACTACCCTTGTAAGGAATCAATTCTCTCAATATGCACTTTCTCATTTTGATCAAGGATGTCAATTTTAGCATAAATATCATCAATAATCTTACCCAACCTCTTCCCCTTAGATTTACATTTGGAATAAGAATATCGGGTAGCATTAATAATTTCTATAAGAGTTTCTTTGGATAACTCATGCAAGCTTACCTCACTTACCTCACCTATGTCTTCACTTGTGGAGGTCATGAGTGCAAGATACCATTCACCTTCATCGGAGCTTGAGCCACTTGAAGAGGATTCTTCTCAAGCCACATGAGTTGCATCCTTGATTCTTTTCTCCTTCTTATCCTTCCTCTTTTACTTGTCTTCCCTCTTGTAATCATCCTTCTTTTTGAGGTTGCTCTTGTGGTGTCTCTTCTTTGCCTTGGGACATTCATTCTTGTAAGACCTTTTGACCACACTCATAGCACCTTGGAGTTGAGGATGAGGAAGACTTTCCTTTGAAGTGCTTGCCTTTGGAGTAGTTGGCTCCATGGTCACTAGGGCTGTCATCTTCACTTGAGGAGGTAGGAGAGAACTGGCAAGAAAGTTGCTCTTGAAGGATCATTGTCTCCACTTGGGCTTTAAAGGCATTATCTTTAACTTTCTTTGACTCCTTCTCTTCTTGCTTCTCATATTCTACTTACTTGTCAAGCATTGGCTCATGAGCTTGAAGGTTGTCAATGAGCTCCTCGGTGGCTAAGTCTTTAAGACTTCTAACTTCTTCAATTGAAGTCACCTTAGGTTCCCATCTTTTGGGAAGAGACCTAAGTATCTTGGAGCTTGTTTCCCCTCTATCCAAGGGTTGTTCCAAAGTTGCATATCTGTTGACAATGGTGTTGAGCCTTGAGTACATGTCTGCCACTCTTTCCTTTTTTCCCATCTTTAAGTTTTCAAGCATCCCATTGAGCATGTAGATCTTAGACTCCTTAACTTGTTATGTAAGGACCCTGACCGCCGTTTCGGATTTATCCTGTTTGCTTTGATTAACCCTGGTGCTTAGTTGCTTGCTAATAACCTTTAGTGGTGATTAGGGTTTGTTGGTGCTTTGTTGAGAGCCGGAGGTGCTACTTGCAATATACCCAAGTTTAGGGTTTGTGGGCAAGTTTGCCACCTTGTGAGGTGTTACTCCCTCTCCTTGCTTCCTATAGTGTTGAGAGGAAGGGTTGGGATCGTTGCTTGAGTTCCTTTGGGCTTGGTTGAGGCATGAATGATAACATATATAATCATCAATGTTGCCCTATGTTGATAACATGAATCTTCTGTCAATCCATGATGATTGTGCATATTAACCATGCAGGTGACTCATACAGTTGCATAGCCAGGAATAAGGGCTATGAGGTATATATATGGTTGAGTAACACTGCTTTGATGGTTACTCTTGATAATGAGATAACATGCATGATGTGTTTTGGTCTAGGGACCTGAGTTTGGCTAAAGTGCTGGGATTGTTATCCCATGGTGATGATGTAAGCCTTGAGAGGCAGTGACACTATGTGATGAGGGATTGAGATCCCATGACAATGTGATGATCCTTGAGGTGGATCTAGATGATTGGCAAGAGGCCAAGTGGTAACATGTAATGTTGGATCCTTGTGATGGATCAGGATGATGTTGATGACAGTAAAATAATTATATTAAGTTTCTTGTTGTTCATTCTTGTTCTTGTTGCATATTATACAACTTGGTTGAATCTTGCAATCCACTTAAAATATATTAACTAATCACAGTGGAACATATCATGTAGTTTGCCCTGGCCATAGATCCATCATCGTCAGGAGCTGGTGATGGTGAAACGGGTTCTCTTGCGGGTTAACTCGGAGCACATATTGTTGAATATGCGAGGTTTCTCCTAGCCTAAAATAGTGAGGATTCGAGTGCAGCTACAGTTGCAGACTCGGGATATGTATAGAGCATGGTGAACAGGCCCATGGCTCAGGATATGTGATATGGGAGCATGAATGCGTTCATGGATCAGAGCATAGTGAACAGGCCTGTGGCTCAGTTTCACTAGCGTCGAGACTTGTACCGAGGCGGGCTAGGCAGAGGGTAGCCTGCGGGAGCTGACCCTGTGGTTGAGGCCACTTAAGCATGAGACTGCAGTCCTGCTTGTATTGTACTCGTGCACTGACCATGAGGCAGAGAGGTCGTGGAGTCCGACTCTTCCATTGACCTTGTATGACATCGGCTCCAGGTTTCACAGCCGTCAGTTGGATTTGGGCGGTATGGCTCACTTCCTCAGGGCATAATGATAATACGTAATCCAGTCGTATGGTATATACTGCTTAAGGCAAAACACAGAACATTGGTTGAGGCCTTGCTTGTGTAGTTGATCTTATTATACCTTGCAGTTACTTATACGTTCCTTATGTTCCGTGCTAAGATCTTATAAATATTATCTTGTTAATCATGTTCCATAAAGAAACAGATGGGTATATGCCTTCCGTACATTCTGGTAAGCTTGATGGTATGAACAACTTTACTTTATAAAGTGCTCTTGTTATACTTTCTATCAGTTATCTGTGGTTGTTGCTTTAATCTTCCTTTGGTTTTATAGTTTCGGTGGGGAGTTATGTTTCTCGTTGGGATTGTGTGTCTCACCCCACTGGTTTATCACCTTTTTAGGTGTTCGAGCTAGACGTGGTGGTGGTCGTGGAGTTGTGGTCGAGCATCAAGACGAGCAGTAGAAGGAAAGAGATGGATATGTTGTTGTTTTGGTTGTTTTGTAGTAGAGTCTTAGAGTCATCCCTGTACTCTCAGGTCCTTGGGGGCGTTTTGACGTTGTTTCACAATGTATAGCTGATGACGTTTTGTATATCCTACTGTTGGCCGGATGTGGGTCGTTATGTATGTAACAACAGGTGATGAACTCATGTGATGACTAGACAGCTGTTCCTCTAAGCTTTGGACACGTATCAAGACATGTATATGTTTATATAACATGTTTCCTTGCAAATGAGGACCTAAATGTTATAGTTTCTTGGTTTATCTGCTTTCTGCAAACGGTTTTAATTAACTCGTGTCTTTTGGTAATTTGTGGTTTATGGTGTTTTCCGCACGTTTTCGCGTAACACCTCGCTGTCTGTGTGATAGTGGGATGTGTTGCCACAAGTTTTGGTATCAGAACTCTAGGTTTGCTGAGTCTACAGGGATTTAGGACTAGGTCGTGTCTGTTCTTGTGAGTTTTCCAGATTTTTTTACAATCATCTTCTGCCCTCAGCGGAAGAAAAGCCAAGATGTCTGGAAACCATGAAGAACATCACTACTACAGAACCTACCTGTAGTGTCGGTTATTTAAAGACTTTAGTGTCGGTTTCTAAGTGACACCTATGTGGGAGACACTAAAAGCTCACCAATTAGGCGTCAGTTCCAAAACCGACGCCCAAACTCTTCGCGCGCCACCGAAAACGTGCCATCATGGGACTATAGGCGTCGGTTATTAGATAAGAAACCGACGCCCAAACCCTTCGCGCCACAGAAAGGGCGCCATCTTGGGCACTATCAGTGTCGGTTTTTTACAAATAACCGACGACATATATCTTCGCGCCATAGGAGGGCGCTAACTTGGGCACTATAGGCATCGGTTATTAGCTAATAACCGACGCCATATAACTCCCAACACGACCGTGCTGGACAGCACGGTCGTGGTGTCTGCTCCGCTGCCACGGCCGTGCTGTCCAGCACGGCCGTGGTGTCTAGTCCGCTGCCATGGCCGTGCTGGCCAGCACGGCCGTGGTGTTAAGGAAATAGACGTCGGTTTCTATTAAAAACCGACACTGTAACTATTTGGCGTCGGTTTTATAAAAATAATCGACGCCTATTGTTTTGTTTTTTTTCTGTCAGTCTGCAGACCTGCTGTGGCTGGTCGTAGGATGAGAAACTTGTTCAGTTCAGTTATGAACTGCAGGTTTTACGACATCCATTGATATCATCTGACAACAGGCCACAAACCTGCAAAATTAACAACAAAAATATTCACACATGCATTTAGCAATGCAACCTGCAGTTCCATTTTATTTTCACACATTTAGAAACATTCATGTAGCTAGCAATATGTAGTTCCATTCATTCACATTCACACATGTAGAAACATTCATATAGCAACCAACACTTTCATTCATTTTCACTCAGACACATGTAGAAACATCCAGACATGTAGAAACATTCACACATATATTATAATTCAGAAATTCATTTACAAAATATCATTGTTTAGTCATTATTCGCTATCAGGATCCCAATTATATTTTAAAGCCCCCACTATTTGTATGGTTGTTGCCCATTCTTCTCTTACTTCATTTAATTCTCCCATCGTATAGGGAGCATGTACATCTGGTAAGTCCGTTCCTGTAGTGGGGTCAGCTTTAAACACCTGTAAAGAGAATGATGTATATATATAATTCATGAGCTATAAATAAGATTGATATATTTCATATTATATAATGAGACTATATAATACCTGAGCAATACAATCGATGTCCATACAACATGACAGACTAACACATATATAGTACATAACAACAGCAGCGTCGAATTTACATACAACACTAGCTTAGTACATATATAGTGGGACTAAGGTGACGATCCCACCTGCTAAAATAGGTTACCGACAACTACATGTTACCACTGGGAGGTCGTGATTCAGCAACCGTATGCATTAGCAGGAGGACAAACATCCTCCTGCTAATGCATACGGTTGCTGAATCACAACCTCCCAGTCGTAACATGTAGTTGTCGGTAACCTGTTTTAGCAGGTGGGATCGTCACCTTGTTATGCACTATATATGTACTAAGCTAGTGTACTAAGCTAGTGTTGTATGTAAGTTCGGCGCTGATGTTGTTATGTACTATATATGTGTTAGTCTGTCATGTTGTTATATGAATCTGAAGCAATTGTGTGTGCTGCACTTTATGTATTGTATATGTATCCTACTTCTCTTCATTGGGGCTTCTTTTGTTGTTTCATGGCTTGCTGCCTATATATCTATATAACCTTTGGTGAACGCCTGCATATCCTGCATAGCTATGTCATGGCCGTCCTGCATAGCCTGTAGTCTTTGGCGAATGCCTGCATATCCTCTTGGACCCATTGTGTGGTCGTAACATGTAGTTGTCGTTGAGCATCGCTGATAGCCTAGTTAGTTAGCACATTGATTTGGTTAGTAACAATAAAGGTTAATCTTGAATAGGTGAATACATAAAAATGTATATTAATTAAATTGGGAGTGGCGCTTAATACCTTGAATTCATCTGTTTTTCTTTGGGTAACAAACTCCTCCCAGTCTTTGGGGTCCAAGTAGTTCCATTGCTGTGTGGCTTCCTTCTTCCTATATTTATTTTTCAAAGAGAATACAAACAAAAATTATTAGTGTAGAGTTAGTGAAATACTGATCAATGTCTAGAATTGGAATCAATCAAGAACCTATTATCAGCATCGCGTATGTAATCTCGGGTGAGATTGGTCCTATAGTTCTTTAGCACCCTCCCACAATGTTTAGCATTTGTATTAACTAGAAGATAATGAAACATCAAATCAGAAAATGATATTGATATTAAAAAAGTAAACATTTAGCTTCAATAAAAAAATATAAACATGCATGCCTCTAGAATTGTGATCTTTTATCAATTAACAATCCTTCATTGTGATCTCCGCACACATATAAGTCATCATTAGCTTCAATATTTTGTGGAGTTGGCAACCCAACTGAGAATGGACTGGAGTCATCATATTTATCATAGTACTCTTCTTCATCTCTAGGATCTTCAATGACCTGTCTTTTACCATGAAGAACAACTGACCATTTATCATTTGCAGGATCATCGATATAAAATACTTGTTTCGCCTGTGATGCCAATATGAATGGTTCAGCCTTCTCGCCAATCTTTTCAAAGTTCACTAAAGTGAAACCCAATTCATCCACTATAACTCCTTTGGTGTTATCAACCCAATTACATTTGAAGAGCGGAATTCTGAAATCTATGTAGTCAAATTCCCATATCTCTTCAATGACACCGTAATATGACATTTTAGCTTCACGTGGACTCTTATCCTTTGCACTTGCAAAAAACATAGTCGATGCTTGAAGGGTGACCCCACTGTTTTAGACGACACTCTTATCATCTTGGCGCTTTGTGTAATATGTGAATCCATTAATGTCATACCCTTCATAAGACATAACAGTCAACTTTGGTTTAAAGGTGAGGCATTTGATAGTTTCAGTAATATCATCTGGTGTTTGAGATAGTTGATGTAAGACTTTATCTTCAAACCACTTAATAAAAGTCTTGTTATGCTCTCTAGCAAGCCACATTGTAATGGCTCGAGGATATTGCCTTTTGATGAAATTGGTATGTTCCTCGATATAAACGTTCACTTCGTCCATGTTGTGTAAAATATACAAATGACCTTGTTCCAACTGCTCACGGCTGATTACTTTCACACGTGATCCCAAAATTCCTTTGCCAAATAGCTCGTCAATATTCTTGTCATTATCAGGAGTGTCATTACCACTGAGAAAGTCATTGTAGAAATCCATAACCTCTCTCACCACATAACCTTCAATAATACTCCCTTCAGGCCGATAACGATTTTGAACATCACCTTTAAAAATGCTCATGTATCGTTCAAAGGGATACATCCAATGCAAGAAAACCGGTCCCAAGATTTTCACTTCCCTAGTCAAGTGGACAACAAGATGTACCATGATATCAAAGAACGAAGGAGGGAAATACATCTCAAGCTGACATAGGGTAACAACCACTTCTCTTTGCAAATTATCGAGAGTCACAGGGTCAATAACTTTGCTGCAGAGACTGTTGAAAAAGAAACAAAGTCTGGTGATTGCAAACCTTACATGCTTCGGCAATATAGATCGAATTGCCACGGGCAATATTTGTTGCATTAGAGTGTGATAATCATGAGATTTAAGACCTATCAACTTTAGATCTTTCATTGATACCAATCTACGGATGTTGGATGAGTAACCATGTGGCACCTTAACATTTACCAAGCATTCACAAAAAGCTTTCTTCTCCTTTCTAGACAATGTGTAACAAGCGGGAGGTAAGTATGTTCTTTTATTACCCATTTCACATAATTCTGTTAATTCTGACCTTATTCCCATTTCACGTAGGTCCAGTCTAGATTTTATCCCATCTTTAGTCTTACCTGGTATATTTAACAGAGTACCAATGATGCTATCACAGACATTTTTCTCAACGTGCATTACATCGATACAATGTCTGACTGTCAAAGAACTCCAATAAGGAAGATCCCAAAATATTGACTTCTTCTTGAATGAAGAATTGTCACTCTGTGTAGTACATTGTGATCTCTTACCAAATTCATTGACAAAGTCTTTTACTCTTTCATAAACAACCTCCCCTGGTATAGGTTTAGGTGCACTGTGTTCCTCATTCAATCCATTGAATGCTTTGCGCTTCCTACAATACGGATGGAATTTTGGAAGAAACCTTCGATGACCGAGATATACATTCTTACCGCCATGTTTTAGTCTTGTTGAATCAGTGTTCTCTTCACATATAGGACACGCTTTAGCTCCTTTGACACTATATCCAGACAAATTCCCATATGCTGGAAAGTCATTAATAGTGCAAAACAACATAGCATGCAAACGAAATGTCTCTCTTCGTGAAGCATCATAGGTCATCACACCTTCACCCCAGAGTTTCTTTAAGTCATCAATCAGAGGTTCAAGATAAACATCGATGTCATTTCCAGGTTGTTTAGGGCCCGATATCAACAACGACAGCATTACGTACTTATTTTTCATACACAGCCAGGGAGGAAGATTGTATATAACAAGCATGACTGGCCAAGTGCTATGTTGGCTACTCAATGTCCCGTACGGATTCATCCCATCTGTACAAAGCCCAAGTCTTAGATTCCTGACTTCTTCACCAAATTCAGGGTACAATACATCAATCTTCTTCCACTGTGGGGAATCAGACGCATGTAGTAGGATCCCATCATTATTTTTCTTAACATCTGCATGCCACCTCAAATTCTTCGCATCTATCGGATTGGCAAACAAGCATTGAAACTGTGATATTATAGGTAGATACCACATCACCTTGGCAGGAGAACCAGTTTTGGACTCCCCCGAAGTCGTCAATTTATACCGTGACACACCACATTTTGGACAATCTTTCAAATCCGCATAGTCCTTTTGAAATAATACACAATCATTAGGGCATGTGTGTATCTTCTTGGCATCCATTCCCATTGGGCACAACAATTTCTTTACCTAGTATGTTGAGATTGGCAGCTCGTTTCCTTCAGGAATCATTTCTTTCAACAAAGACAGCAATGACGTGAAGCTTTTGTCGCTCCATCTATTGTTAGCTTTCAACTTATACAATCTCAACACAGCGTTAAGCTTCGTAAACTTAGTACAACCTGTGTATAACGGCATCTCAGCATCATGCACAATGTTTCTAAAAATGGGAGGTGGATCGGTGTTCTCTACCCCACAACTATCCAGCATCGCATCAACGATGTCTACTGGAACTGGTTCATTCACATCTACGTCGTCGTAGGCAATTTCTTCTTCCACACAAGCACTGCTATCGACATTCATTGGTTTCGGGTTTGAAATCTCTCCATGCCAGTGCCATTCTGTATAGCCTTGTATAATCCCGTTGCACATGACATGACTTTTGATTTTGTCACCAGTGTTGACTTTCAAGTTGTTACCGCAATGCCTACATGGACAGTAGAACCTATCTCCAGGTTGTTTCCTATGTTCCTCAGCAAATCTAATGAACTGGTCAAGACCAGAAATAAACTCTGGGGTGCAGCGATTGCGAATGGACATCCATGATCTATCCATTCTATGATCAAAGAGAAAACAAGTATATATTAGGACAAGATTAGGGTCTAGGGTTAACAAATACATGTGATGTCATTATTATATATAATAAATGTGTACCACCTATCCATTCTTGAACACCTAATCTCACTAGTAAGTGTATAATGTGTATTGGGTTTTCAAGAAAATTTCGGCAGCATTTCCCCGCTGTTCTCCAAGTACATATGTACTTAGAGAACAAACGGGGAAATGCTGCCGAAATTTTCTTGAAAACCCAATACACATTATACACTTACATCCTAAGCGAGATTAGGTGTTCAAGAACAGTCCCAAACCGAGGACTATCCAAGATTTACTCCTAATGAGTAAATCTTGGACGGGTTTCTAGGCCAACAAATAATGTGTTGTCATTCTTATACCTAAAATCCTAGTTCTTCAAGTTAGGGTGATTATTGATGTCTTTAAAAGCATGATTGGCAATTTAGGGAAAAGTTCATCATTTCCATTCCAAGCATGTCACATGTGTGCATTACAGTTCATCATTAAGCAAGATATAAGTAAGTATGTCATATTAAAATAGACTATACAATATGAGAAAATAGTAGTGTAATCATGCAAATGGGAACATTCATGGGAACACACACTTCAGTTATAAGCATTAATATAGCAACTTTCAGTTCCATTCATTAATCTCTTTTTACATCCACACACAGGGGTGTACCCCTAAACAGTAACTAAACAAAGGGGTTGGTGTACCCCTAAACATGCGCATAATTAAAAAAACTATTTATACAGACAAGTCTAGATAGATAGACAACTAAATACTACACCAACATGGTCCCGCATCAGTACCTTCTTTTTTATGATGAAGTTGTGTCACAAAGCTCCTCACTATATTTAGATGAATCTGAACTGATAGGGGCCTCAGATTCAGATTCCTGATAGATGATATCTGACACCGTGCGCTCATACCGCAGAAGATGATCGGGGGTCTCACAGTTGATGTTGGTTATCCAAACTTTGATGGAATTATGACCAACTCGACGGAGAAAAAGCTTGTTGGAACGGACCACATGCATCTCTCCAATCCAATCACGCCAACCGGATTTTGATACAAGATTTCCCGCCAAATCATACTCAACCTCGATAACATGTGAATAATTGCCAAAAGTTAGGGTCACTTTACCAGGCATGTAGTGTCTTCCTTTTAGAAAATGCCAATGTTTGGGTATGACCAATTGGTTTAAGGAACGGTCATCTAGGATGATGTCCCATTGTTCTTCAATAAGGAACGTTAACATTGACATAGAGGCCCAGTTCATAGTGACTGTTATGGGTGGACAGAGACTGCACAATATTAGTATTAACAAAGTGTAAGTACATATAACGATGTTATATATTTTCAAAAAAAGTTGTATAACATCAGTTAACCTTTTTATTGCTTGTCATAACCAACTTTATTGTGGTAGACATGATAGCTTGAAAAGAAGTCTACATATGTACTTAGAGAACAAATGAGGAAATGCTACCGAAATTTTCTCGAAAACCCAATACACATTATACACTTACATCCTAAGTGAGATTAGGTGTTCAAGAATAGTCCCAAACCGGGGACTATCTAAGATTTACTCCTAATGAGTAAATCTTGGACGGGTTTCTAGGTGCTTACTCAAATAGAACCATTATATGGAACTAATCCTACATTATACACATACTTTTCCTGAGTAAGATAATGTGCACTTCATGGAATTATTAAGATCTGAATATATATAAGTTGTTTCTACCTACTTTGATGGGATTTTATAACATTAGAGTCTTCCATTTAAGGCATTAGATGCATATATTGCAGTCCATTGTGTTGAGATAAGAATCCCATGTGATACACACGATTGAGAATCTTTCACGATACTAGGAAAATACACAACTAGATATTCATTTAGGTGTTAGACATTCATTTAGGTATTCCTGATAACTCGCAGGTATGCACAACTATAAAACAATAGACTTGTCACACATAAAACACCCTATACAACTATAAAACAAAAAAGTATTAAGATATGCATGATACAATAACTATTTTGCATCACATTACAGCAGACTTATCATTGATACCTTACTAACTTATTTCTACATTTACATATCATCACTTGAACGAAATTACATGTATTATATAGACAATAGAGGATTCAACTCAGTAGAAGCACAAAATCAGTACCTAAACCCTAAACACAAATAAGTAAATAACTTTAAAATAAAAAATAAAAAAATGCCCAGCAGCTGCTTGGGCGTGCCTTGGCACCGCCCAAGCAGCCTCCGGAGCAGAGGAAGAAGGAAGAAGGCAGGGTGGGTGGGCATACCTTGAGGGAAGAGGAGAGCAGTGGCCGGAGCACAGCAACCACCGGCGGAGGCGGCGGCAAAGAGAGGAGAAGCGTCGGCGAGGACACGGAGCAGCGGCGGCGAGGGCACGGAGCAGCGGCGAGGGCACGGAGCAGGAGCATGGTTGGCCGCCGGTGAGCACAGAGGGTAGGAGCAGGAGCAGGAGCACGGCCGCCGGTGAGCACGGAGCAGTGGCGAGGGTAGGAGTAGGAGTACGGCAGCGGCGGCAGAGGAGCAACGACCGGTGGGGGTGAGCAAGAAATCGCCGGACCTAACTGAAATTGGGAATCAAACTGGGAAAGGGGAAGAGAAGCTCATGCTGGTGAGCTATGAAGCTGACAATAAGCGTCGGTTATTCTAATAAACCGACAAATAAACCAACTGTGTCGGTTCTATTCCAAAAATCGGCACCTATACTAGATTATAGTCGTTGGTTTTTAACTAAAGGTCAACCGACACCTATTCCTGTCTCGCGAATACCCTTTAGTCGTCTGTTATTTATTTATGAACCGATGACATATGTCAAATTTTGGAGGTAATTTTTTCACTGGAATTTTGGTTTTGGCGGTTGATTTTAGGTGTCGGTTTTTTATTAATTAACCGACACTTAATAAAAGCGGTACCCGTGTCTGGTCGACCTTCACAGATTGTATGTCGGTTTATGTTATAAACCGACACTGTAGAGTTTAGGTGTCCGTTTATGTATACAACTGACACCTTGAAAAGTGACTTTATAAGCCATTTCTGTAGTAGTGCATGTTGCTGAGAACAATGATGTTGGATCAGTTGATGGAGCTATAGGGCAGGCACATGAAGAAACATCGGGCATTGGGAAGACCTTTGAGCGGCTTCCCCGAGTCAGAGCTTCGGATTATGCTGGGACGGCTGATCCAGCGGATGCAGATCTGTGGCTGACAAGTCTTGAGAAGGCTTTCCAGATCCTCGACATCCCCAAAGCAGACAAAGTCAAGAATGATTTCTACCTCCTGAAAGGTAGTGCTGGTCACTGGTGGACCATCGAGGAGGAGAAGCGTCCTGGTGAGGTGATCGGTTGGGAGGTTTTCCGGTGCGAGTTTGTCAGCAGATACTTTCTGAAGACATATCTGGATGATAAGATCAGTCAGTTTGAGAGCCTGTGACAAGGAACGATGAACATCACTGAGTATGAAGACAAGTTCATGGACCTGTTGAGGTTGTGTCCTCACATGGCAAGAACAGATGAAGAGTGGATCAGATGCTTCGAGAAAGGTCTGAGTGCTGAGCTGACAACACATATTTCTACGTTGGAGAACCGAGAGAGGTTTTCTACGTTTGTGGAATCTGTCTGGAGGATCGAACGGTCAATGAGGGAGAAAAGAGAATCCATGTCTAATAAGAGGCATGCTCAGTTCCAGGGATAGAGGTTTGGTGACTTCAAGAAGCCGAGGTTTTCATCACCTTCTGCGATGAGAGGTTCCAGTGCACCATCGCAATGGTCTCTGAGTAAAGGAAGAGGTTATGTTTCTTCACCATCAAAGGCACATAGTATAGCTTCTGTGGTAGTGATAGGGACATCTAGGCCACGGTTTGAAGATAGGTCATGCCATCTTTGTGGTCAGATCGGGCATTTCAGGTTCAACTGCCCGAATAGAGATGTTGAAGTGACACAGCAGCCAAGGCAGAATCAACGAGGGTTAGATAGACAGCAGCCCAGTAGTAGCAGAGGGCGAGGACGTGGTCAAGTGTCGCAAGTGGGATCGTCTTCTCAAGGAAGTAGAGGATGTGCACAGCAAGCAATGGCTCGATTCTATGCTATGAGTCAGCCAGAGGCGATAGTCAACCCGCGAGTGGTGACAGGTCAGATGGAGTTATTTCATTCTGATATCTCTTCTTCTTGTTTTATATCTGTTATGGTTGACCCGGGTGATACGCACTCTTTTATCGCCTATAGTATGCTTGAAAACTATCGTTTACCTGTGAGCTGTAAGAAAGATAGCTTGTTGTTAGAAACCCCTCTTGATGGTTCCTCGATGCTTCGAGAAGAGTGTCCATCTTGTGTCTTATCTTATTCGGGACACACTATACAAGTGGATCTTATACCACTTGATATGCATGGTTTCGATGTGATCCTTGGGATGGATACCTTAGAGAAGTATAAGGTTGTTTTGGACTGTGGTTCCAAGCAGACAGTGTTTGATGATGATGGAGAGAAGTGGGTCTTTCAAGGAGATAGGAAGATTCTTTCGACATGTCTAGTGTCAGCTATGGTGGCAGAGAAGTTGTTACGACGAGGATGTAAGGCATTCTTAGCTCACGTTGTAGATACCAAGGCGAAAGGTCCTAGCCTTGAAGAGTGTCGGTTGTCCGAGAGTTTGTCGATGTATTTCCTGATGAGTTCCCTGGTGTTCCTCCACCATGAGAGATTGATTTCAAGATCAATCTAGTTCCAGGAACACAGCCAGTTGCACAGACACCGTATAGGATGGCTCCAGTGGAGATGGCAGAGCTTAAGAAGCAGTTACAAGAGTTGTTGGAGAAAGGTTTCATCCGACCGAGCATGTCGCCTTGGGGTGCTCCAGTGTTGTTCGTTACGAAGAAGGACGGATCGATGCGGTTATGTATAGATTACCGACAGTTGAACAAGGTCAAGATCAAGAACAAGTACCCATTGCCGAGGATAGATGATCTGTTCAATCAGTTGTGTGGTGCTACCGTGTTTTCAAAGATCGATCTATGGTCTGGATATCATCAGTTGAGGATTAAGGTGGATGACATACCAAAGTCAGCTTTTAGGATGAGGTATGGTCACTTCGAGTTTGTGGTTATGCTGTTTGGGCTAACCAATGCACCTGCTGCTTTCATGGATTTGATGAAAAGAGTGTTCTGTGCTTTCCTAGATCAGTTTGTTGTAGTCTTTATAGATGACATCTTGATCTATAGTTGGGACAAGCAAGAGCATGAGCGACATCTTCGACTTGCGTTGACTCTTCTTCGCCAACATCAGTTGTATGCCAAGTTCAGCAAGTGTGAGTTCTGGTTGGAAGAAGTGACTTTCTTGGGTCATGATATCTACGGAAGGAGTCAAAGTGGACCTGAAGAAGGTGGAGTCCGTTGCAGAGTGGGAACAGCCGAAGACGCCGACAGAAGTTCGTAGTTTCCTGGGTTTGGCAGGATACTACCGGAGGTTTATCAAGGACTTCAATGCGATTGCGTTGTCGATGACAAAGTTGACTAGAAAGGATGTACCTTTTGTCTGGGATGATCGTTGTCAGCAAGCTTTCCAAAGTTTGAAAGAAAAGTTGACTAGTGATCCAGTGTTAGTGCTGCCAGAGCCTGGAAAGGGCTATGTTGTTTTCTGCGATGCTTCCAAGAAAGGTTTAGGTTGTATGCTGATGCAGGAAGATCGTGTGGTCTTGTTTGCTTCGCAACAGCTTAAGAAACACGAGGAGAACTATCCAACTCATGATTTGGAGTTGGCAGTAGTGGTTCGTGCATTAAAGATTTGAAGACACTATCTTTACGGGGAATTGTGTCAGATCTTTATGGATCATAAGAATCTGAAGTACATCTTTTCGTAGCATGAGTTAAACATCGAAAACATCGATGGATGGAGTTAATCAATGATTACGACTGCACCATCGAGTATCATCCTGGTCAGGTGAATGTGGTAGCTGATGCGCTTAGCCAAAAGTCTTTTTCTCTTCCTTCAAAGAAGACACAGTTGAGTTCCTTGGTATGCCATAGACGGGATATGTTTTTCTCTTTGCGATAGATGAATGTGTAGATGGAAGTTTCCTTATTAGCTGGACTTCTAGCACATATGCAAGTCAAGCCTACGCTGAGACAACAGATCAAAGATGAACAGCAAACAGATGATATAGTACAGTTGATCAGAGCAGAGTTCGGTAGCGAAAAGCGTGATGGGTTCAATGAGTCTAAGGATGGACTAGTTTGCTATCATGATAGGATGGTGGTCCCTGATGCTGATGATCTGAGGAAGTTAGTGCTCGAGGAAGCACACACGTCGATGTATGCTATGCATCCAGGAGTCACCACGATGTATCATAGTCTGAAGGACTTGAATTGGTGGCCCGGCTTGAAGAAAGATGTAGCCGAGTTCGTGGCTAGGTGTGTGGTATGTCAGCAAGTTAAGGTTGAGCATCAAAAGCTGGCAGGTACGTTGCAACCCCTGCTGATACCACAGTGGAAATGGGATCATATAACCATGGATTTTGTAGTTGGTCTACCCAGGACAACTAGGGATCATGATTCCATATGGGTAATAGTGGACAGATTGATGAAGTCTGCCCATTTCATACATGTGAAGACAACGTATACAGCCGAGAAACTCACTTGGGTATATGTAGATGAGATAATGTGTTTGCAAGGTGTGCCAGCGATGATAGTTTTTGACAGAGGTCCTTAGTTCACGAGTCATTTTTGGGAACAGTTGCACAAAGCGTTGGGAACGCAGTTGAGGTTCAGCACCGCTTTTCATCCACAGACAGATGGACAGTCTGAGAGGACTATTCAGACTTTGGAAGATCTCCTTCGAGCTTGTGTTTTGCAATTTCTAGGCAGTTGGGACGTACATCTCAGTTTGATAGAGTTTGCCTACAACAATAGTTATCAGCAGAGCATTGACATGGCTCCTTATGAGGCCTTATATGGCAGGAAGTGCAGATCTCTGTTGTGCTGGTATGAGCCTGGTGAATATCAGCTTTTGGGTCCTGAGTTAGTACAACAGACAACAGACTAGATCAAGGTGATACATCAACAGTTGAAAGCGGCACAGGACAGGCAGAAGTCTTATGCAGACAATCACCGACGACCTTTGGAGTTCTAGGTAGGAGACAAAGTGTATCTTAAAGTCTCACCATGGAAAGGTGTGCTAAGGTTTGGCCGGAAGGGTAAACTAGCACCCAGATATATGGGGCCATACTCGGTCATAGCACGTCTGGGAAGGGTAGCTTACAAGTTGGAGATGCCGCCAGAATTGTATAGGTTACACCTAGTGTTCCATGTCAGTATGCTGAAGAAAAGTCATCCAGATTCAAGAATAGTGATACAGCCGGTCGAGGTTGACCTTGATGAAGATGTGACCTATGAGAAAAGTCCTGTGACGATCCTTGACAGAAGAGTTAAGAAGCTGAAGAGGAAGGACCTGGTTCTTGTGAAGGTTCTTTGGCATCATCCTGGCATTGAGGAAGCCATGTGGGAGCTTGAGGAAGAGATGAGGAGGAAGTATCCCTTACTTTTCTCTTCGGATTTCGAGGACGAAATCCCTTGTAGAGGGTTAGTTTGTAAGGACCCTAACCTCCGTTTTGGGTTTATCCTGTTTGCTTTGCTTAACCCTGGTGCTTAGTTGCTTGCTAATCACCTTTAGTGGTGATTAGGTTTTGTTGGTGCTTTGTTGAGAGCTGGAGGTGCTACTTGCAATATACCCAAGTTTAGGGTTTGTGGGCAAGTTTTCCACCTTGTGAGGTGTTCCTCCCTCTCCTTGCTTCCTTTAGTGTTGAGAGGAAGGGTTGGGCTCGTTGCTTGAGTTTCTTTGGGCTTGGTTGAGGCATGAATGATAACGTATATAATCATCAATGTTGCCCTATGTTGATAACATGAATCTTCTGTTAATCCATGATGATTGTGCATACTAACCATGTAGGTGACTCATACATTTGCATAGCCAGGAATAAGGGCTATGAGGTATATATATGGTTGAGTAACACTACTTTGATGGTTACTCTTGATAATGAGATAACATGCATGATGTGTTTTGGTCTGGGGACCTGCGTTTGGCTAAAGTGTTGGGATTGTTATCCCATGGTGATGATGTAAGCCTTGAGAGGCAGTGACACTATGTGATGAGGGATTGAGATCCCATGACAATGTGATGATCCTTGAGGTGGATCTAGATGATTGGAAAGAGGCCAAGTGGTAACATGTAATGTTGGATCCTTGTGATGGATTAGGATGATGTTGATGACAGTAAAAGCATGATATTAAGTTTCATGTTGTTCATTCTTGTTCTTGTTGCATATTATACAACTTGGCTGAATCTTGCAATCCACTTAAAATATATTAACTAATCACAGTGGAACATATCATGTAGTTTGCCCTGGCCATAGATCCATCATCGTCAGGAGCTGGTGATGGTGAAACAGGTTCTCCTGCGGGTTAACCCAGAGCTCATATTGTTGAATATGAGAGGTTTCTCCTAGCCTAAAATAGTGAGGATTCGAGTGCAGCTACGGTTGCAGACTCGGGATATGTATAGAGCATGGTGAACAAGCCCATGGCTCAAGATATGTGATATGGGAGCATGAATGCGGTCATGGATCAGAGCACGGTGAACTGGCTCGTGGCTCAGTTTCACTAGCGTCGAGACATGTACCGAGGCGGGCTAGGAAGAGGGTTGCCTGTGGGAGTTGACCCTGTGGCTGAGGCCACTTAAGCATGAGACTGTGGTCCTACTTGTGTTGTACTCGTACACTGACCATGAGGCGGAGAGGTCGTGGAGTCCAGCTCTTCCATTGACCTTGTATGGCATCGGCTCCGGGTTTCGCAGTCGTCGGTTGGATTTGGGCGGTACTGTGGGCTCTGATCTCCAAAACACAAGATAAACATAGCGGAAGCGATTCGATTAACCAGCGGAATACGAAAATCACGAGAAATTGAAACTTTTCGAAAACGAGATCTTAAAAACCTGAAACTCCTTTTATAAAAGTAAGATGAACTGTTTACATCTCTGATAAATCACTTCTCGAGTGATTAAATACGTCATGATACAAAATCTCAAGATTTCACAATTCTCATATCAACAAACTCCTAGGACCTGAGTGTACAGAGACGACATAAGACCATTCTAACTACAAGACTAGACATCACAGTGTTTCCACCTGAAATCACTGCTGCTCCTGAATTCGCTGTTGTTGTTGCTGTCCTCCTGCAGATCGGTTCCTTCGACCTCGACGTCCACCTAAAGGTAGAAATCTACGGGGTGAGACAATTTTAAATAATTGTCCCAGCGAGAGTTATAACTCTTCGCCAGAAGCTTTATATAGCAACCAAGAATAACATAAGCAATAAAAGCTCTAAGGTAATCAGCAGCAGATTGTTATTAATTAGAACAACAACATTTAAGGAATATGAAAACATGTATACTAAGTAATGTATCATCAACCAATGTATTTCATGGTTCAACCTAAGCAGATATGCTACACGGTTGATTATGTTTTACAAACATCATTATGCCCTGTGGAGATGAGGTATACCGCTCATACTCCAACCGATCACTATTAAGTCGCATCGGAATCATACATAGGTCATCAAAAGAGCCGGATTCTTATGACCTCGTCTTCCTAAGTCAGTATGAGGATCAACATGCAGGACATCTAGTGTCTCTATTACAATAGCTTACCAGGGTATTCTGGTACTTCGCTATTAGAGTCACAGTGGCATTCTGTACTCTCTTCACCATCGAAAGATTTCTTGTTTATTTCTCATTGATGCGGTATAAAAGATTTCCTCGGGAGATTAGTGTTACATCACCCCGGAATAAACACATAGTGAAGGATTGATTGATTAAGATACATCAACACCAACTCCTACACTAGGATGTAAGGATATACACATCCATATTCCCCCACATACTCTAAAGTATGTGATCCAGGAGTTCCCTTAGGAAAACCTGTTTCACCATAATTTAAATTCTGACAATGATGGATCTATGATCAGGGCTTTACATGGTATGATTAAACTTGATTATTAGGTACATTTCAGTATTCTTTTATCATCATACATGTTTTCAAACATTAATCATTAGCATAGCAGCTATGAAGGAAGAATACTAAATGTAACAAGCCTAACACTCATCAATTGTCATTTCTCAATATTCTCATCACAAGTCATCTCTTAAGTATGACCTTGATGGTATTCATGGCCCTCACAGCCTATCAATCTCATAAGATGCTATTAACAAGGCATCAGGATATATCACTATTCATAAAGCTAATCAACATGCTTTCAATGAATATAGTATCATCATCCATACCTGGATATGATCATTCTTATGAAGAAACCTGCATGGTTAAATCAACTGATAACAGTAAATAACTTATTTAAAGAAGTTGTATCTCCTTAATTATTCCAGAGCTAGGTTTCCCTAGTTTTCATCAATAAGGGTTTACTATTCACATTACATGTCTTCACCCTAGAATTAGGGTTTACTATTCACATTACATGTTACACCCCAATCTCACAATTTCCTCAAATCATAAGATTAGGACATAAGATAGGATTTATATGTAACACAAAGAACACCCTTAACTTTTTCTTTTCTCTTAAACTCTTGTTTCTTCGCATTGAACCACATAACATCTTAACAAAGGAATCTGAACACTTCTTTTTATTAATCAGACTTTAATAGAAAAGATACATGTATAAACATTCATAATGCCTCTCACTCATTATGCATATGAAACTAGCTAATTAGCATACATATCAAAGAGGAACAACATTACACATCGTATTTACAACTCTCTCTCTCTTATCTCTTACTGAGGACCTAGAGTGACAAGGACCGACTAACTCAACTAATCTCATACTTGACTCCTGTGGCAGGTCTACACTGATGCTCTGACCATCTTCAAGTCTACGCGGTTAACCCTAAAATGTTTGAGTAGAGGGGTGAGCCTACTTGCTCAGTGAATGAGTACTTCATGGAAACAGACTAATGCACTAATGTGATTACAGATATAATTTGAATAAACGATATGAAATTTATCAACAGTTAATACTACACTGAGCAGTTCTAAAACAATATAATTGAAATAACAAAGAATGTAAATATTGCATCCAAAGAATAACTACAAGAAGACTATGCTTCTAGTCTTCCTTAACTCTTTCATTTATAAAGAACTCTGTGAACCTATATGATCATATTTTAGATTATGCCCTAAACATATGCAGTGTACTCTGCATATGAAGATCCGCAGCAAGTTCATGCTACGGTCCCACCGTACAAGACTTAGCGACACACCCGGGAAGTGCTAAGTCTGACTACTCGTCCTGGTCTACACAGGACACAGGCTCTACGGCCTCATCGCACATCCACGTGTGTTGCACAACCACGTGTGCTCTCGACTCCTCCTTAAACCTGAGTACACCGGCGGAGAGTCACAAGGTTACCTTCGCGACACAAGCACGAATGGTGTTAGATAACCGTGTTTTCTTTTGTTATCGCAGTGCCATCGTGACACAAGCACGATTGTTGTTAGACACTGCCTCTCTCTTTCCTCGTTTGTCCGAGACACAAGCACGGATGATGTTGCAACACGAGTTTCACCCCAAAGTTGCAGACCCGTCTAAGGGGTTCTACGGTGTTAGGGCATCTAGGTCTATTAATTAATTAACAGATAAATATCATAGCTCATGTATTCAACATATACCATGTCTCAGTAACATCCCTTTGTAGGGCATGTCATATCTCATTACCTGCAATTTACGAGATATGTATTGAAAATAAGAAGCCCTGCAGTATGTAGATATCAACTCAGAGAGAACAAGCATATAAAGTTAAATGCACTAGAAACATACAATTCAACAGTTAAGTATCACCACATCTCATATTGAGACCTTTCATGTCACCATAACATGATTCATTGAACACCCTATCCTTAGGGTTTCATTCGCCTTATTCATTCATCACATGCCAACACCCTACTCTTAGGGTTTCATTTGCCTCATTCACTTGTCACATGGCTCTTATCATGATCTCATAAGATATAAGCATTCACTAAATAAAGACTGTTTCCAACAAATCATATATAATCAATATAGATATGAAATCATGGAAACTTAACTAAATTTAGATTTTTCCATATCATTTACTGAGATATCATGTATCAAGAATAAGATTCAATTAAGATAACCCACGAGATACATCCTAACCACTTATAGGATTACTAGTCCTTTTCAATAAGGTTGAAACACTAGTAATGTCTCAATTAGGTTAAACCCTAATTACATCATTTGACATAAATCTGAAAAGAATTCTCACTAAGAAGTGTTGTATACGTATCTGATATGAATCTACCATCAAAAAGTCATTTAAACAGAGAAGGAATCCGTATCATATCAATTTACAATAACTTGAATCAAACGGACATTTCAGGATTTAGAATTCACATGCTAAGCATTTAGGGATTTGGATGTTATAATCAAATTCGTGCATTAGAATGTTTGAAGGAAGAACCCACTCACCCTAAGGTGTGAAAACACCTCACAACTGCAGCTCAACTCAGGGAATCTCGAATTCCTATCAAATCCCTAGCAAATCTCCCAATTCTTCTTCCCTTCAACTCGGGAACCTTGAAAAAGAGGGATTATGAAGAAAGGGTGAGAAAAGAGGGAATTTCGACATCATCTTGGATCAAATCAGAGCAAGGACGGAATCTTGACATGAGAGAGAAGATTCACCATAAAAGTCTATGCAAAGGATCCAAACTTACTTGATTTCACCCTTCCTGGAATCGCAAAACCCTAATTCAGCAATTCCCCCACTTTCTCCACTCAAGCCCTAATTCTCCCTCTCTCTCTAGGAGCTCGTTTCTCTGGAATGAATGACGAAGAATGAGAGCTGCTTGTGTGTGTGTGGTCGATCATATAAGTCAATTGAGCTGCTTGGGTCAATTGCATATTGACCCAACACTTAACTTTAATTATATTGGCTGAATATTCAGTTATACAAAAGTTACTGTAATTCGTTTATTTCAGAGATCAAACATTCTCCAACAATTATGGGAATTTAGCACGTTGTTTATAATTGTTCTATAAAGCTTCAGTTAAAATTTGAGATCATTTGGAGTTACCAATAAATAATTAAAAATAGAACAGTGCACTGCTATATTGCAGTCTGCAAAATATTCGGCCGAGTTTGTCCTGCACAAACTCGACCGACACCCTTACTGTAGGGATTCAAAAGTCATCCAAAAATTATGAAAAATTAACAGAGTGTCTAAAACTGTGTTTTTCAGGCACATTTAAAATTTGGGATCAATTGGATATACCAATAAAAAGATAAAATTCAATTACCACACTGCTGTAAAATTCTGGAAATGTGATCGGCCGAATTTGAAACTCGGCCGATAAACAGGTTAGGGCATTTTTCAAAAATTCTGATATTTTCCAATGTTGTTCACATTTTATATATACAAATCATATCCAAATTTGAAGTAAATCAGAGTTACACATAAAATACTAAAAATCATTTAGTGAGACATTCTACTTATCAAATTCTGTATTCATGCATCATTAAAACCCTATTTTGGGCCGATTAGGGTTTATGTTTCTCAAACCCTAATTCTCAAGACAAAAGAATATTTAGACTTCTTATCATAGTTAAAACATCCTAATTATGTTATCGTCATTAATTAGATTTCAAGAATGATTATTCCAATTAATCTTTGCAATTGTCTAGGTAAACCCTAGTTTACCAATTAAGCTCAGATGGGGTCGTAACAACTCTCCCCCCCTTAGAATGTTTCGTCCTCGAAACATGAACCTACAAGAAAAATACATTCAAGGTTATTCTAAACTTCTAAATCCTTCCATGCCATTATATTCTTGTATTTCATACCTGAATGTAGTTTTCAACATTAGATCTTTTAATTCTTTACTAAATCACAACATATTTCAAATAGTTCTCAATGATATCAAGCAAATTCTTTATGCCACGGTCAAACATAGAATGCAAAGATAAACCACCACGCTTTCACTGCGCAACTCTGATACTCTGATACAACTATCTCAACTTACGCTGTTCAGAGAGTTCTATTGTTCTGTATCATCTTTAAGTGACAAAAGCAAGTTCACCATACTATTTTAAACTTTAATCAAGTGCTATTCAAATAGCAAAACAGTCTTGAATTAAAAGACTAGATTCAACAATCAATTGCACAATACTACGCTTGGCATCCCCATTGAGTCATGGATGCATGAGGTGAAGCATTACCACCTCATTCCATACTATCCTGTTTCGATCCTGGGACCTGTGGGTTATGGGCCCACACACAATTCAAAGTGTAACCATCGCATTATAGCATTTTAGGGTTTCAACAACAGTAATAAGGTAATCCACAATTGTATCAGTCATTCAAGCATTAATCATATTCAATTACCATCACTCAGTTATATTAGAGCTAGGTATAACAAGCTACACCTCATTAGGGTTACTTGTCCAAACAATCTGATTATCATCCTTTTCTATTAATATGAGTGAATAGGTATAACTACCTTATTCAGGATATCCCTTCATGTGTTCTGACATCATCCAAACTGTATCACCATATCACAAATACACAATACTAGGATGCATATCTGGTATGAATTACTACTATTATCATACACCTTTAATTTAACATATAGCTTGCACAAATACACCGAAATCATATGTAGAACCAACTTCATATCTTAATATGCCTTCAACAAATCATACATGTAAAAACAAATTCACATATTACACAAAGCTAGTGCTTTCCCATATCTTTCTACTCATTCATTACTTCTTTACTTTTTGCTACCTATCCTTTTCATATGATTATATACGATAAACATTATTAACATTGAAGGATTTAAGATAGGAATAGATGATTCATCATCCTTGCTATCACACAAGAATTTTATTTCTTATCGCACTTCATCATACTGTATGTCACTATTACATTCACTAGATGACCCCACCAAGGTAGTTATGCACCATATATGATTCATTTTCTCTTATCATTTCATTCCCACCTTGCTCTTATTAAGGAATATATGAAAGAGAAGATGATTTTAAGACTTGGAATACTTGTATTCAAACATTCCCTTAATACATTCTCGTATGTAGATTTACTTAGTTATCAACAGAGATATTTGATTAATTAGCACTTGCCTGAATCTCACAACCTCTTTATTTTATAACTTCTCCATCATATTTCAAACCCTTTCTTACATTTCATAGTCCTCTTTCCCTATACTACTCTTTAACCCGTCATCTTTAAATCTAAATTTTTCTCTTATGACCATGTTTCTTATTCATATGTATGGTCATGTATACCATGTTGCACATATTTCCACCTTTATCTTTATACTATTGTGAAGTTAACATTCTAAATTAATAGTCCTTCTATTAGTTTTTACTCATGTTGAATACATTACATATTCTTCATTTTTACATCAAGTGGATCATGCATGGGTCAAACATAGTTTCTCTTTCAATCAAGTTTTTCTTTTCTGAATACAGTCCACCTTTATATGACTTATTCATTCATTAAACTACACCTATGTTCTTTGCTTAGAAACTAGTTTGTTGTTCTAGTCTTATGAATTACATGTTCATACGATCTTTTTTTACTTTTATGGTCCTATTGAAAGCTCACTCTATTCTTCAACTTAGCCTTTGCTTTAGAATTCATAAAAGCATTATACACTAGTATATGATTCATTCTTCATGATTGATTCTTGTTATCTTGAACCATACATACATTTCACATATCTTTTCTATATTTCATATGTATAGTTCATGTAATATTAATCAATAAACTGATTATGAACTTCTTATCATGTTCTATTATTCCCAATTAAGGGTTTCACATTTGAGACCCCAAAGTTGAACCTCAGATATCAGTTTCAACTAATTCTTAGTTGTTCTGATCTTTCCCATATGTTTCAACATCTTACTGTATGTATATTCTTACTCTGATGTGGGTCTAATTATTCCAATTCTATTCTTATTATACTATTGATAGGATTCATTAGATCCTAATAACGCATCCTGCCAACCGGACCAGGCCAAACCTGAAATCCTGAAGCCAAGAACTACAAAGGATTACATTCTTCCTGAACTGCCACTCACAGCTCAGAAACTCGGCCGATTGGTCAGAAACTCAGCCGATTGCTTCACAACTCGGCCGATCCGCTTGAAACTCGGCCGATCAACTTGCCGTTTGATTTTCTGAAAAAGGAAACTCGGCCGAATTACATACAACTCGGCCGATCAGTTTTCTGTTCGATTGCCTATTAAGGAAACTCGGCCGAACCACATACAACTCGGCCGAATCGTGTACAGACTGAAAACCTAAACATACCTGCTGATGTCAATTCCACTCGAATCAGCGGGCAAAACCATAGAAACAAAAGCTCATTTCAAGATGATTTCTAATCTACATGTTACAAAGAATGAAATCAATAAATGCAACAACTGCAGAGTGTGCAACAAATATTAAAGACCCATATTTCAAAGTATTGAATATTTCAATTCAAACATATAAGAGCATTTCTATACATTTCCAACAAAAACAACATTATGAAATGTAAGTTCTATCCCCTTTTACATTTACGCTCTTAATTCTTGTTTCTTTTCTCGTTTTCTAACCCTAACATTTCTAGGGTTCCTCTCTAGCCCATTCTTCCACTGTATACCTGGCCAGGGTATACGTGAGAGAATAGACAGAGTAGCTTGTACTGGTTGATCCAAGTACTCAGATATCGGGCCAGGATATCCAAATACTCAAATCCCCAAAGCTAACATCAAACATCTCCTATCTGCCACACATAGGACTCTAACTTACTAACTTAATGGTCCTTGACAACTCACCCTAAGCTCTGATACCAAGCTGTTACACCCCAATCTCACAATTTCCTCAAATCATGAGATTAGGGCATAAGATAGGATTTATATGTAACACAAAGAACACCCTTAACTTTTTCTTTTCTCTTAAACTCTTGTTTCTTCGCATTGAACCACATAACATCTTAACAAAGGAATCTGAACACTTCTTTTTATTAATCAGACTTTAATAGAAAAGATACATGTATAAACATTCATAATGCCTCTCACTCATTATGCATATGAAACTAGCTAATTAGCATACATATCAAAGAGGAACAACATTACACATCGTATTTACAACTCTCTCTCTTATCTCTTACTGAGGACCTAGAGTGACAAGGACCGACTGACTCAACTAATCTCATACTTGACTCCTGTGGCAGGTCTACACTGATGCTCTGACCATCTTCAAGTCCACGCGGTTAACCCTAAAATGTTTGAGTAGAGGGGTGAGCCTACTCGCTCAGTGAATGAGTACTTCATGGAAACAGACTAATGCACTAATGTGATTACAGATATAATTTGAATAAACGATATGAAATTTATCAACAGTTAATACTACACTGAGCAGTTCTAAAACAATATAATTGAAATAACAAAGAATGTAAATATTGCATCCAAAGAATAACTACAAGAAGACTATGCTTCTAGTCTTCCTTAACTCTTTCATTTATAAAGAACTCTGTGAACCTATATGATCATATTTTAGATTATGCCCTAAACATATGCAGTGTACTCTGCATATGAAGATCCGCAGCAAGTTCATGCTACGGTCCCACCGTACAAGACTTAGCGACACACCCGGGAAGTGCTAAGTCTGACTACTCGTCCTGGTCTGCACAGGACACAGGCTCTACGGCCTCATCGCACATCCACGTGTGCTGCACAACCACGTGTGCTCTCGACTCCTCCTTAAACCTGAGTACACCGGCGGAGAGTCACAGGGTTACCTTCACGACACAAGCACGAATGGTGTTAGATAACCGTGTTTTCTTTTGTTATCGCAGTGCCATCGTGACACAAGCACGATTGTTGTTAGACACTGCCTCTCTCTTTCCTCGTTTGTCCGCGACACAAGCACGAATGATGTTGCAACACGAGTTTCACCCCAAAGTTGCAGACCCGTCTAAGGGGTTCTACGGTGTTAGGGCATCTAGGTCTATTAATTAATTAACAGATAAATATCATAGCTCATGTATTCAACATATACCATGTCTCAGTAACATCCCTTTCTAGGGCATGCCATATCTCATTACCTGCAATTTACGAGATATGTATTGAAAATAAGAAGCCCTGCAGTATGTAGATATCAACTCAGAGAGAACAAGCATATAAAGTTAAATGCACTAGAAACATACAATTCAACAGTTAAGTATCACCACATCTCATATTGAGACCTTTCATGTCACCATAACATGATTCATTGAACACCCTATCCTTAGGGTTTCATTCGCCTTATTCATTCATCACATGCCAACACCCTACTCTTAGGGTTTCATTTGCCTCATTCACTTGTCACATGGCTCTTATCATGATCTCATAAGATATAAGCATTCACTAAATAAAGACTGTTTCTAACAAATCATATATAATCAATATAGATATGAAATCATGGAAACTTAACTAAATTTAGATTTTTCCATATCATTTACTGAGATATCATGTATCAAGAATAAGATTCAATTAAGATAACCCACGAGATACAACCTAACCACTTATAGGATTACTAGTCCTTTTCAATAAGGTTGAAACACTAGTAATGTCTCAATTAGGTTAAACCCTAATTACATCATTTGACATAAATCTGAAAAGCATTCTCACTAAGAAGTGTTATATACGTATCTGATATGAATCTACCATCAAAAAGTCATTTAAACAGAGAAGGAATCCGTATCATATCAATTTACAATAACTTGAATCAAACGGACATTTCAGGATTTAGAATTCACATGCTAAGCATTTAGGGATTTGGATGTTATAATCAAATTCGTGCATTAGAATGTTTGAAGGAAGAACCCACTCACCCTAAGGTGTGAAAACACCTCACAACTGCATCTCAACTCAGGGAATCTCGAATTCCTATCAAATCCCTAGCAAATCTCCCAATTCTTCTTCCCTTCAACTCGGGAACCTTGAAAAAGAGGGATTATGAAGAAAGGGTGAGAAAAGAGGGAATTTCGACATCATCTTGGATCAAATCAGAGCAAGGACGGAATCTTGACATGAGAGAGAAGATTCACCATAAAAGTCTATGCAAAGGATCCAAACTTACTTGATTTCACCCTTCCTGGAATCGCAAAACCCTAATTCAGCAATTCCCCCACTTTCTCCACTCAAGCCCTAATTCTCCCTCTCTCTCTAGGAGCTCGTTTCTCTGGAATGAATGACGAAGAATTAGAGCTGCTTGTGTGTGTGTGGTCGATCATATAAGTCAATTGAGCTGCTTGGGTCAATTGCATATTGACCCAACACTTAACTTTAATTATATTGGCTGAATATTCAGTTATACAAAAGTTACTGTAATTCGTTTATTTCAGAGATCAAACATTCTCCAAAAATTATGGGAATTTATCACTTTGTTTATAATTGTTCTATAAAGCTTAATTTAAAATTTGAGATCATTTGGAGATACCAATAAATAATTAAAAATAGAACAGTGCACTGCTATATTGCAGTCTGCAAAATATTCGGCCGAGTTTGTCCTGCACAAACTCGACCGACACCCTTACTGTAGGGATTCAAAAGTCATCCAAAAATTATGCCAAATTAACAGAGTGTCTAAAACTGTGTTTTTCAGGCACAGTTAAAATTTGGGATCAATTGGATATACCAATAAAAAGATAAAATTCAATTACCACACTGCTGTAAAATTCTGGAAATGTGATCGGCCGAATTTGAAACTCGGCCGATAAACAGGTCAGGGCATTTTTCAAAAATTCTGATATTTTCCAATGTTGTTCACATTTTATATATCCAAATCATATCCAAATTTGAAGTAAATCAGAGTTACACATAAAATACTAAAAATCATTTAGTGAGACATTCTACTTATCAAATTCTGTATTCATGCATCATTAAAACCCTATTTTGGGCCGATTAGGGTTTATGTTTCTCAAACCCTAATTCTCAAGACAAAAGAATATTTAGACTTCTTATCATAGTTAAAACATCCTAATTATGTTATCGTCATTAATTAGATTTCAAGAATGATTATTCCAATTAATCTTTGCAATTGTCTAGGTAAACCCTAGTTTACCAATTAAGCTCAGATGGGGTCGTAACATTACATGTCTTCACCCTAGAATTAGGGTTTACTATTCACATTACATGTCTTCACCCTAGAATTAGGGTTTACTATTCACATTACATGTCATCACCCTAGATTTAGGGTTTACTATTCACATATTGGTGAATTGATCTCTTAACATCACTATGTATGAGAAACATCATCATTAAAGTCCTCAAATAAGATTAAGATTCATCAATTATCATATTTAGGGTTTCCATGATCTCGTCTGGTGGATCATACCCTAAACATGCACATTCATATATATTGAAGGTATTTTACTTGAGTTTCCATCATAATTGGTACTTTCTCTCTCCTCTTACTAGTAGATGGTGATTACACCACTCTAGATTAGGTTGGGTTAAGTACTCATTAATTAACACAAGTCAACTCATCACTATCATATGATTAGGGTTTGATTAAAACAAGGTATCACTCAATTGAACCTCTTAGGGGCATTTTGGTAATTTACCCATTGATCATCATCATGGGTCAATTCATTAATCACTTGGTCCCTTAATATCTTGAGTTACCATTATGGTTTAAATAAGATCATCATTGGACCATTTACACCTTCAAGTGATTAAGTATAATCAACCTTGAAAACCTCTAACTGGTTTAGGGTTTGACCTTCGACCTTCAACCCATTTGATTCTTAGATGACCTTGAACTCGTTTAACCTCAAACGACCTAGAACCCATTTGGGCCTTAAACGAGTGTGAACCCTCTTAAGTCTAAATGGGTGTGAACCCAAAGGAGTCTAAACGGGTGTGAACCCGTTTGAGGTCAAACGAGTGTGATCCCGTTTGAGGTCAAACGAGTGTGGACTCGTTTGGGCTTAAACGAGTGTGGACTCGTTTGGGCTTAAATGAGTGTGGACTCATTTGGACTCAAACGAGTGAGGACTCGTTTGGATTCAAACGAGTGTGGACTCGTTTGGACTCAAACGAGTGTGGACCAACTTGGTTTCAAACCGCATAAACATAAAAAGTGACACATAGGTTATGATTGAAAAGTATTTCTTAAGTTGAAGCCTTCAATTGGCCCAAGCCATGTTAACCACTTACAAATTGGGTCAAAATAGGATGAGTCTCAACCAATTGGGCACCAATTTGACCTTCAATTGAAAGCCAATTATGGTTAAGTCTAACTCAATTAAGGTTTCTAATCGGGTACTCATCAATTTTCAACAATGTGAATCAAAACAAGGTTGAACCTATCAATTGAACTCCAATTGGGCCCAAACTTGGCCCAAACGGTCTTGAGATCGTTTGGATGATCTCCAAACGGTCTTGAGACTGTTTGCCCAAAGTTTGACCAAAAATTAAGTTGATTTGATAAGGGTTGAGTCCTAATTAAATTACAAATCAGCACTTTTCATCAATTTATCAATATCTTATGATTGGACCCTCAAACCATCACATTCTTTAACCCTAGACCTTCAAACGGTCTTGGGGTGTCACTAAACGAGTGTGAGATCGTTTGGATGAACCCCCAAACGGGTTTTAACTCGTTTGGGTCCTTCAACCCAACACTCAACAAAATCTATATGAAAAACAGCAAATTTAACCCGATTAGGGTTAGGGTGTTGAAATGCCTTCAACTCTTAATTGGTTAGGAATTAGATCATGATTCTTGGTAGAAATGAAATTCAATATATTATGAACAGGAATCCCAAACGGTCAATGCTTGTTCAACTCCTTCAAATGGGTTGTAACCCATTTGACCAAACCGACCTATTGAACCCGTTTGGATTGAAACGAGTGTGAGATCGTTTGACCTATTGGTCCAAGATCGTTTAGTAAAGTTGGATAAGGACCAACATAGGTATTAACGCTCTTTGTATTCAACCTTGAAACCAAGGTCTGTTCTTCACGAAAAAGCTTGCAAGGGTGCAAAGAAGGATAGGGAAGAAGAAGAACTAACTATTTTTGCACGAATAAAAGTATGCATAACAAGGTAAAAGGTTTAGAATTATAAAACCCGCCTTAAGGTCATTCCTTGAGCTCCAAGCTTCTAATATTCAAGTCTTTAATGGTGTCTTGAGCTCCACAGGTCGGCCAAGGGTTTTTCTTTAAGGAAAGGTTGGGAAAAGATGGCTAGAACGAGAAAGCTAAGTAAGAAAACTAGCAAACCAACCTTGTAACATGATATCCTCCATGAATTTGAGCAAGATGATGATCAAAGATTACCTAGAACTTCTTGGCCGTTCTCCTCTTCTCCAGAGCTCTGTCCTAAGTCAGTCTAAGCAAGGAAATAAGAAAGGAAGTGAAGGAAACGTTCCTTTACAAACAAAGGAAGGGTGTTTATATATCTTGGGGTCATTTCCAACATAAGGACAACTAGTTTCTCCTTTTCACAACTTGGTCCTTCCTTTCTTTTAGGAACATCCCTCCTCTTCTTCTAAGATAAAACTCCTTCTAAAACTAAGAACTAAAGGCAAGGAATGTCAACTTATCACTAAGGTACATATGTACATAAGGGTCTCCTTACTTACATCTTGATGATTTAATTACAAAGGTGTTCCTCATTATATGATTATTCAAAGGAAGTGCCCCCTTCATCATTATTACTCTAAATGATGTCAAAAGTCATAAAAGATGTTCTAGATGGTGTATTTTATAAGTTACACCCCATATTTGGGTGAATTGCACTTTAATCCAAAATAGGGTTTTTAAGCACAAGGATCATTCCACAAGCTGTATCTTGATGCCCAAGCTTGGGAAATCCATCTTACCTCATCATATTTACTCATATGATGTCTCATCACCATAGGAACATCTTAACTTCTGAAATTTGCAAGTTACACCCTTTAACTGGGTAATTTGCACATAAGCCCCTGCATTACCAAATAATTCTACAACATTGTTTTAAAAAGACAGAAATGAAAATGTATGTTCCTTAGGAACTTAATTACATGTCAAAAGAAAAACACCAGGGTTTAATTACATATTTAGGCAAAACACCTAGGGTTAGTTCATAACCCAGGTCAGGGATGTTACAAATCATCCACCCCTTACAAGGATTTCGTCCCCGAAATCGATAAAACATATTAAGAGGAAAAGAGCAGGGTATTTCCTTCTCATCTCATCCTCTAGTTCCCAAGTGGCTTCTTCAACACCACGGTGGTTCCAGAGGACCTTCACAAGGCTTATTTCTTTCTTCTTTAGCTTTTTAATTCTGTTATCAAGGATTGACACTGGTCCTTCCTCATAAGATATATCATCATTTAATTCTACCTCCATAGGTTGTAGAACTGACTCAGTATTGGGATGACATTTCCTTAGCATAGAAATGTGAAACACAGGGTGTAGCCTTTGTAATTCTGGTGGTAAATCTAGTCTATAGGCTACCTTTCCAACCCGTTCAATGATTGGATAAGGCCCTATAAATCTAGGAGCTAACTTCCCTCTCCTTCCAAAGTGAAGGACTCCTTTCCAAGGCGAGACCTTGAGATACACTCTGTCTCCAACCTGGAATTCCAACGGTCTATGACGCTTGTCAGCATAAGATTTTTTCCTATCTTGTGCAGTCTTAATCTGTTGTTGTATTACCTTAATCTTTTCTGTAGTTTGCTGCACAAGATCAGGTCCTAACAACTGATGCTCACCAGTCTCATACCAACACAAGGGTGATCTACAACGTCTGCCATACAAGGCTTCATAAGGTGCCATATCAATACTATGTTGATAGTTATTGTTATAGGCAAACTCTATCAAGCTTAGGTGTAGATCCCAACTTCCGGTAAACTGGAGAACACATGCTCTCAACAGATCTTCTAAGGTTTGTATAGTCCTTTCTGACTGTCCATCCGTCTGTGGATGAAAGGCTGTACTAAACCTTAACTGGGTGCCTAGTGCCCTATGTAGCTGTTCCCAAAAACAACTTGTGAACTGAGGACCTCTGTCAGAAACTATGGTGACAGGAACTCCGTGCAAACGCACTATCTCTTGAACATATAACTGGGATAACCTTTCAGAGAATAGGTTGTTTTGACAGGTAAGAAATGTGTTGTCTTAGTCAACCTATCAACAATTACCCAAATGGAATCATGTCCTTTGTTTGTTCTAGGTAGACCAACAACAAAGTCCATGGTTACATGATCCCACTTCCATTGTGGTATGGGTAAAGGTTGCATTGTTCCTGCAGGCTTCTGGTGTTCAGCTTTAACTTGCTGACACACTGGACACCTCAGAACAAACTCAGCTACGTCCTTCTTCATCCCAGGCCACCAATACATATCTTTCAAGTTTTGATACATCTTGGTGCTTCCTGGATGCATAGCATACATTGAATAATGAGCTTCTTCCAGGACTAACTTCCTCAGGTTATCTACATCTTGTACTACCATCCTCCCATGATAGCATACCACTTGATCATCTGATTCATGAAAACCTTCTCGCTTCTCATCACCATACTCAGATCTGATCTGCTGAACTGCAACATCAACTTGTTGTGCCTCCTTAATCTGCTCTCTTAGGGTGGGTTTGATATGCATCTCAGCCAACAACCCGACAATCCATGACACCTTCATTTGTACATTGTCTTGCATTAAGGAGATAAGCATATCTCTCCTAGGGCATACTAAAGAGTTTAATTGTGCCCTATCAGAGGATGATGTTACTGATTTCCTACTCAAGGCATCTGCAACTACATTGGCCTTTCCTGGATGGTAATCTATTGTGCAATCATAATCCTTGATTAACTCCATCCAGCGACGTTGCCTCATGTTAAGCTCATGCTGAGAGAAGATATACTTAAGGTTTTTGTGATCTGTGAAAATCTGGAATGTCTCTCCGTAGAGATAATGTCTCCAGATTTTCAAGGCATGAACCACAGCATCTAACTCTAAATTGTGTGTCGGATAATTCTCCTCGTGTTTCTTAAGCTGTCGGGAAGCAAAAGAAATCACTTGTTTATCCTGCATCAACACACACCCGAGTCCATTCTTGGAGGCATCACAGAAAATTATGTATCCTTTGCCTTGCTCAGGTAGCACAAGCACAGGTGCACTTGTCAACCTCTCCTTCAGCAACTGAAAAGACTGTTGACACTTATCACTCCAGGTAAAAGGAACATCTTTCCGGGTTAACTTGGTTAAGGGTAAAGCTATAGAACTGAAATCCTTAATAAACCTTCGATAATAACCAGCTAATCCCAAGAAACTTCGAATCTCCATTGGTGTCTTTGGTTGTTCCCATTGTAGAACAGATTCTACCTTTGTAGGGTCAACACTAATACCCGAGGCAGATATCACATGTCCAAGAAAAGATACTTCCGGCAACCAGAACTCACACTTGCTAAACTTAGCATATAGCTTATGTTTTCTTAGCAGAGTTAGAGCCTGTCGGAGATGTTGTTCATGTTGTTGAGCATCCTTACTATAAATCAGAATGTCATCTATGAAGACGACAACACACTGATCAAGGAAAGGTCTAAAAACTCTATTCATGAGTTCCATGAATGCAGCCGGTGCATTAGTTAGTCCAAACGACATAACTGTGAACTCATAGTGACCATATTGTGTCCTAAAGGCAGACTTGGATATGTCACTGTCCTTAATGCGGAGTTGATGATATCCAGATCTCAAATCTACCTTTGAGAAGACTGTTGCACCACGCAACTGGTCAAAAAGATCATCAATCCTCAGCAAAGGGTACTTATTCTTTATTGTTATTCTATTTAATTGTCTGTAATCAATGCACAACCGCATTGACCCGTCTTTCTTTTTAACAAACAAAACTGGAGCACCCCAAGGTGAAGTGCTCGGTCGGATAAAACCTTTCTCAAGCAACTCTTGAAGTTGTTTCTTGAGTTCTGCCATCTCAGCAGGCGCCATCCTATACGGGGTCTGGGCTATAGGTTGTGTATCTGGGATCAAATTGATTTCAAAATCAATTTCCCGAGGCGGTGGCACACCTGGAAGTTCTTCAAGAAATACATCTTTAAATTCCCTGACTACAGGAACTTCAGGAGGGTTAGGACTCTCCATGGTATTATCTACCACATGGGCCAAGAATGCATAACATCCTTGTCTCATCAACTTATCAGCAACCATCGCTGACACAAGATAGGTGGGTAGAATCTTTCTCTCTCCTTGAAAGATCCATGTGTTGCTTTCATCGGCAAACACAGCCTGCTTGGATTCACAATCCAAGACAACCCTATACCTTTCCAAGGTATCCATACCAAGAATTATATCAAATCCTTGCATATCAAGTGGTATAAGATCCACTTGAATGAGATGATCAGAAAAGAAGAGGATGCAGGGAGAGCATACCTCTTGCAAAACAGCAGATCCTCTCAACGGAGTTCCAAGCAACAAGCTATCTACCCTAAGTCTAACTGTTATATTGCAGTTACGAATCACTCTTCGAGTGACAAAGGAGTGCGTAGCACCCGGGTCAATTAAAACAGATACCACACAGGATTTAGACATATCAGAATATAAGAGTTCCATCTGACCTGCCACAACCCGTGGATTGACCACTGCTTCTGGTGGGTTCATAGCATAGAACCTCGATGTCGCCTGAGGTTGAGTTGGTGCTGACGATCCAGCCTGAGACGCTTGCCCACGTCCTCTAACTGCTCCTTGAGACTGCCTTCTCTGTGATCCTTGTTGATTCTGCCTCTGAGGCTGTGTCACACTGACAGGCCTAGACCTGTAGTCTTTCATCAAGTGTCCCACCTTCCCACAGTTGTAGCAGCTTCTTTCCCGTTGTTGTGGTCTGGGTGGTCCTGTGACTGACATTGACGCTGAACTGCGAGTCTCTTGTAGTGGTAAACCTCGTCCTCTACCTCTACTTGGGGACCACTGAGTCTGAAAACTTGATCTGGGTGGTGGAAGTGTAGGTGCAGAGAATCTAGGCTTCTTAAAGTCTCTAGATGAAGATCCCTAGAACTGCGGATATCTCTTTTGGGTTTGTCTTTTCTCGACTACGGATCTCTCTATCCTTCGGACTGACTCAACAAAGGTAGAGAATCTCTCCCGGTTTTCTAGTGCAGACACGGGAGTAGTCCTGTCGGCATTCAAACCCTTCTCAAACCTCCTAATCCTTTCTTCATCTGTGATAGCCATATGCGGACAGAATCGCAAAAACTCCATGAACTTAGCCTCATACTCGCTAATGTTCATCATACCCTGTCTCAGTCTCTCAAACTGAGAGATCTTCTCATCCAGGAAGGTCTTCGGGAAATATCTATGAACAAATTCCCGGCGAAACTCTTCCCACGAGATCTCTATTCCAGGCCTCTTCTGCTCTTCCATGGTCCACCAGTGACCAGCACTTCCCTTGAGAAGATAGACAGCATGTCTAACCTTCTCAACTTCTGGAATGTTGAGGATTCTAAAAGCTTTCTCCAACTCGGTTAACCATAGATCGGCATCTACAGGATCAGCTGTTCCAAAGTATTCAGTTGCTCCGACACGACGAAGTCGCTCGAACGTCTTACCGATACCTTGTCCTTCAGGCTGGGCAGGTGCCCTAGGTGCAGGCATGGGCATCCTGTCGGTGATGTGTGTCATAGCAGTCATAAACTGCCCGAACATAGTTTGAACAGCTGGGTTTCCCATGTCAGCTGGGTCAAACTGAGGTGGCTCCACGGGTGGCTCAGGTGCAGGTTGCTCTATTTCTAGGTTCCTTGCACCTTCCCGAGGCGCAGCAACACTACTTTCGGCCTCGTACTCCTCATGTGGTCCAGACATCCTTAATTATCTTCTTCTCCTGAGGAGCAGAAGACTCTATTAGATAGGAAAGAAATACTAAGGATAGACTTGACACTCTAAGTCCTATGTCTCTGTAGACTCAGCGAACCTAGAGCTCTGATACCACTTAATTGTGGGCTCTGATCTCGAAAACACAAGATAAACATAGCGTAAGCGATTCGATTAACCAGCGGAATACGAAAATCACGAGAAATTAAAACTTTTCGAAAACGAGATCTTAAAAACCTAAAACTCCTTTTATAAAAGTAAGATGAATTGTTTACATCTATGATAAATCACTTCTCGAGTGATTAAATACGTCATGATACAAAATCTCAAGATTTCACAATTCTCAGATCAACAAACTCCTAGGACCTGAGTGTACAGAGACGACATAAGACCATTCTAACTACAAGACTAGACAGCACAGTGTTTCCACCTGAAATCATTGCTGCTCCTGAATTCGCTGCTGTTGTTGCTGTCCTCCTGCAGATCAGTTCCTTCGACCTCGACATCCACCTAAAGGTAGAAATATACGGGGTGAGACAATTTTAAATAATTGTCCCAGCGAGAGTTATAACTCTTCGCCAGAAGCTTTATATAGCAACCAAGAATAACATAAGCAATAAAAGCTCTAAGGTAATCAGCAGCATATTGTTATTAATTAGAACAACAACATTTAAGGAATATGAAAACATGTATACTAAGTAATGTATCATCAACCAATGTATTTCGTGGTTCAACCTAAGCAGATATGCTACGCGGTTGATTATGTTTTACAAACATCATTATGCCCTGTGGAGATGAGGTATACCTCTCATACTCCAACCGATCACTATTAAGTCGCATCGGTATCATACATAGGTCATCAAAAGAGCCGGATTCTTATGACCTCATCTTCCTCAGTCAGTATGAGGATCAACATGCAAGACATCTAGTGTCTCTGTTACAATAGCTTACCATGGTATTCTGGTACTTCGCTATTAGAGTCACAGTGGCATTCTGTACTCTCTTCGCCATCGAAAGATTTCTTGTTTATTTCTCATTGATGCGGTATAAAAGATTTCCTCGGGAGATTAGTGTTACATCACCCCGGCATAAACACATAGTGAAGGATTGATGGATTAACATACATCAACACCAACTCCTAAACTAGGATGTAAGGATATACACATCCATATTCCCCCACATACTCTAAAGTATGTGATCCAGGAGTTCCCTTAGGAAAACCTGTTTCACCATCATTTAAATTCTGACAATGATGGATCTATGATCAGGGCTTTACATGGTATGATTAAACTTGATTATTAGGTACATTTCAGTATTCTTTTATCATCATACATGTTTTCAAACATTAATCATTAGCATAGCAGCTATGAAGGAAGAATACTAAATGTAACAAGCCTAACACTCATCAATTGTCATTTCTCAATATTCTCATCACAAGTCATCTCTTAAGTATGACCTTGATGGTATTCATGGCCCTCACAACCTATCAATCTCATAAGATGCTATTAACAAGGCATCAGGATATATCACTATTCATAAAGCTAATCAACATGCTTTCAATGAATATAGTATCATCATCCATACCTGGATATGATCATTCTTATGAAGAAACCTGCATGGTTAAATCAACTGATAACAGTAAATAACTTATTTAAAGAAGTTGTATCTCCTTAATTATTCAAGAGCTAGGTTTCCCTAGTTTTCATCAATAAGGGTTTACTATTCACATTACATGTCTTCACCCTAGAATTAGGGTTTACTATTCATATTACATGTCTTCACCCTAGAATTAGGGTTTACTATTCACATTACATGTCATCACCCTAGATTTAGGGTTTACTATTCACATATTGGTGAATTGATCTCTTAACATCACTATGTATGAGAAACATCATCATTAAAGTCCTCAGATAAGATTAAGATTCATCAATTATCATATTTAGGGTTTCCATGATCTCGTCTGGTGGATCATACCCTAAACATGCACATTCATATATATTGAAGGTATTTTACTTGAGTTTCCATCATAATTGGTACTTTCTCTCTCCTCTTACTAGTAGATGGTGATTACACCACTCTAGATTAGGTTGGGTTAAGTCCTCATTGATTAACACAAGTCAACTCATCACTATCATATGATTAGGGTTTGATTAAAACAAGGTATCACTCAATTGAACCTCTTAGGGGCATTTTGGTAATTTACCCATTGATCATCATCATGGGCAATTCATTAATCACTTGGTCCCTTAATATCTTGAGTTACCATTATGGTTTAAATAAGATCATCATTGGACCATTTACACCTTCAAGTGATTAAGTATAATCAACCTTGAAAACCTCTAACTGGTTTAGGGTTTGACCTTCGACCTTCAACCCATTTGATTCTTAGATGACCTTGAACTCGTTTAACCTCAAATGACCTAGAACCCATTTGGGCCTTAAACGAGTGTGAACCCTCTTAAGTCTAAACGGGTGTGAACCCAAAGGAGTCTAAACGGGTGTGAACCCGTTTGAGGTCAAACGAGTGTGGACTCGTTTGGGCTTAAACGAGTGTGGACTCGTTTGGTCTCAAACGAGTGTGGACTCGTTTGGATTCAAATGAGTGTGGACTCATTTGGACTCAAACGAGTGTGGACCAACTTGGTTTCAAACCGCATAAACATAAAAAGTGACACATAGGTTATGATTGAAAAGTATTTCTTAAGTTGAAGCCTTCAATTGGCCCAAGCCATGTTAACCACTTACAAATTGGGTCAAAATAGGATGATTCTCAACCAATTGGTCACCAATTTGACCTTCAATTGAAAGCCAATTATGGTTAAGTCTAACTCAATTAAGGTTTCTAATCGGGTACTCATCAATTTTCAACAATGTGAATCAAAACAAGGTTGAACCTATCAATTGAACTCCAATTGGGCCCAAACTTGGCCCAAACGGTCTTGAGATCGTTTGGATGATCTCCAAACGGTCTTGAGACCGTTTTCCCAAAGTTTGACCAAAAATTAAGTTGATTTGATAAGGGTTGAGTCCTAATTAAATTACAAATCAGCACTTTTCATCAATTTATCAATATCTTATGATTGGACCCTCAAACCATCACATTCTTTAACCCTAGACCTTCAAACGGTCTTGGGGTGTCACTAAACGAGTGTGAGATTGTTTGGATGAACCCCCAAACGGGTTTGAACTCGTTTGGGTCCTTCAACCCAACACTCAACAAAATCTATATGAAAAACAGCAAATTTAACCCGATTAGGGTTAGGGTGTTGAAATGCCTTCAACTCTTAATTGGTTAGGAATTAGATCATGATTCTTGGTAGAAATGAAATTAAATATATTATGAACAGGAATCCCAAACGTTCATTGCTTGGTCAACCCTTCAAATGGGTTGTAACCCGTTTGACCAAACCGACCTATTGAACCCGTTTGGATTGAAACAAGTGTGAGATCGTTTGACCTATTGGTCCAAGATCGTTTAGTAAAGTTGGATAAGGACCAACATAGGTATTAACACTCTTTGTCTTCAACCTTGAAACCAAGGTCTGTTCTTCACGAAAAAGCTTGCAAGGGTGCAAAGAAGGATAGGGAAGAAGAAGAACTAACTATTTTTGCACGAATAAAAGTATGCATAACAAGGTAAAAGGTTTAGAATTATAAAACCCACCTTAAGGTCGTTCCTTGAGCTCCAAGCTTCCAAGCTTCAAGTCTTTAATGGTGTCTTGAGCTCCACAGGTCGGCCAAGGGTTTTTCTCCAAGGAAAGGTTGGGAAAAGATGGCTAGAACGAGAAAGCTAAGTAAGAAAACTAGCAAACCAACCTTGTAACATGATATCCTCCATGAATTTGAGCAAGATGATGATCAAAGATTACCTAGAACTTCTTGGCCGTTCTCCTCTTCTCCAGAGCTCTGTCCTAAGTCGGTCTAAGCAAGGAAATAAGAAAGGAAGTGAAGGAAACGTTCCTTTACAAACAAAGGAAGGGTGTATATATATATCTTGGGGTCATTTCCAACATAAGGACAACTAGTTTCTCCTTTTCACAACTTGGTCCTTCCTTTCTTTTAGGCACATCCCTCCTCTTCTTATAATATAAAACTCCTTCTAAAACTGAGAACTAAAGGCAAGGAAGGTCAACTTATCACTAAGGTACATATGTACATAAGGGTCTCCTTACTTACATCTTGATGATTTAATTACAAAGGTGTTCCTCATTATATGATTATTCAAAGGAAGTGACCCCTTCATCATTATTACTCTAAATGATGTCAAAAGTCATAAAAGATGTTCTAGATGGTGTATTTTATAAGTTGCACCCCATATTTGGGTGAATTGCACTCTAATCCAAAATAGGGTTTTTAAGCACAAGGATCATTCCACAAGCTGTATCTTGATGCCCAAGCTTGGGAAATCCATCTTACCTCATCATATTTACTCATATGATGTCTCATCACCAGAGGAAGATCTTAACTTCTGAAATTTGCAAGTTACACCCTTTAACTGGGTAATTTGCACATAAGCCCCTGCATTACCAAATAATTCTACAACATTGTTTTAAAAGGACAGAAATGAAAATGTATGTTCCTTAGGAACTTAATTACATGTCAAAAGAAAAACATTAGGGTTTAATTACATATTTAGGCAAAACACCTAGGGTTAGTTCATAACCCAGGTCAGGGATGTTACAGGTACGGCTCACTTCCTCAGGGCATAATGATAATATGTAATCCAGCCGTATAGTATATACTGCTTAAGGCAAAACACAGAACATTAGTTGAGGCCTTGCTTGTGTAGTTGATCTTGTTATACCTTGTAGTTACTTATACGTTCCTTATGTTCTGTGGTAATATCTTATAAATCTTATCTTGTTAATCATGTTCCATAAAGAAACACATGGGTATATGCCTTCTGTACATTCTGGTAAGCTTGATGGTATGAATAGCTTTACTTTATAAAATGCTCTTGTTATACTTTCTATCAGTTATCTACGGTTGTTTCTTTAATCTTCCTTTGGTTTTATAGTTTCAGCGGGGAGTTATGTTTCTCGCTGGGACTGTGTGTCTCACCCCACTGGTTTATCACCTTTTTAGGTGTTCAAGCTAGACGTGGTGGTGGTCGTGGAGTTGTGGTCGAGCAGCAAGACGAGCAGTAGAAGGCAAGAGATAGATATGCTGCTATTTTGGTTGTTTTGTAGTAGAGTCTTAGAGTCATCCCTGTACTCTCAGGTCCTTGGGGGCGTTTTGACGTTGTTTCATGATGTATAGCTGATGATGTTTTGTATATCCTGCTGCTGGACGGATGTGGGTCGTTCTATATGTAACAACAGGTGATGAACTCATGTGATGACTAGACAGCTGTTCCTCTAAGCTTTGGACACGTTTCAAGACCTGTATATGTTTATATAACTTGTTTCCTTGCAGATGAGGACCTAAATGTAATAGTTTCTTAGTTTATCTGCTTTCTGCAAACCGTTTTAATTAACCCGTGTCTTTTTGTAATTTGTGGTTTATGGTGTTTTCCGCACGTTTTCGTGTAACACCTCACTGTCTGTGTGATAGTGGGATGTGTTGCCACATGTTATGTGCCTTCATATGTGATGCACAACTTGTTCTAAATCAATTGGGTTGTGTCCCAAGTTGAGATCCAGTTGAACTCAGAGGGAGTGAGGGCAGCATAGATGATGCTAATATCCTTGGCATTGAGCTTCGCCTTCTTGACTATATCTTCATCCCAAGTAGCAACATCATTGGTTGGATCCTTGTATGGAAGAAGCACCACCTTCCACATGTCATAGTTGGTTCCATGTAGGAAAATTTGCATTCACCATTTCCAATAGAGGAAATTTGTGTCATCAAAGACTGGTGGTTGCATGGAGAAGCTTCCCTCTAGACAAACTGGCCCAAGTAAGTTGCCCATCTTCTCGTCTCATGGGAGATGTGTCAAAGAAGATCGTGGCTCTGATACCACTTGTTAGATCTAAGGGCTATAGAGGGGGAGAATAGAGCTAAAACGCTTACACAAAACTTGTTAGACCTTCAAGTTACTTCAAATAAGTTTTATTGCAAATAGTGAATTTGATGGCAATTGATACATAGCACGGAAGAGAGAGATTGAAGCAACAAACTGAATAAGTTATTTTAGAGGGGCTCCACTCTCTAAACTAGGAGAGAGTCTGTCCACTACCTAGAGAGGTCAAGCTCTAGGATTTCTAAGATGTCTACTCCTTATATTCACTTATAAGAGTTACAACATATGACCCTCCTTTTATGAGACAATGATACCTAGCTTCTCTTTGAGGCCAAGGGAGATAAAAACCTTACAATAAAGGTCTTATCTATCCAAGAGCTATTCTTCTACCTCACAAAGGTCTTACCAGCTCTTGCAATCAGCTGGACGCCTTCACCAAGGTCCTCCCCTTCATACAACGAGTCTTCAACCTTGAGGCTTTACCCACTTAGTTCCTTAAATATTTTTTATTGATCTTATCCTTCACTCGGAGTATCCTTGAGCACCTTCCTCTCCATCTGAAGAAACTTGCTCCTTCTCCTTCTCTTAGAGAAGCTTTCACTAATCAAGACCTTTTGAGAAGGGATGAGAAAGGTGGAGCTTGAGAGCTTTACAAGCATACAAATGGGTAGATCTCTTCACACATGAGATATCTCACTCATGATGATAAATTAAGGTGTAGTCAAGAGAGAGAAAGGGGCTCAAGTGGATAGAATGCACTCAACTATATCAAAGACCTTTAATAGCATGAATGAGAAAATTTGGGATGAACTCCAAAGGGTCGTGTTTATAGGTGGGGTCTCCACTAGAGTGTGGAAACACTTATGAATGTTATCTAATTGTTTAGAGGGTTGGAACGGATATTTTTTCAACTTCTGTAAATCTCCAAAGGTTAGAATCACTTTTTCTGTATTTTACATATAGTGCATTTGGTTGACTTTCAATAAATATAACTTGACCAATCACACTATGCAAAAAAGCTAATTTAAACCATCGGTCATGCTTGTCCTGGGGTAACTCAATCAATCCACTTAAATTGAGTTTGGTCTATGGAGGGATCGGTCAAGTTCCGTGAAAGTGAAACTCGACCAATCAACATTCATTTTCAAAATCTATTAAGGATCGGTCGAGTTTGTAACTCAACTGATAAAGTGCCTATAATTAATTTTATAAAATGAAATTTAAGTGATCAAACATTGGAATTAAGTGTCCCTGGTTTTTTCTCGTCTTAGTTACAAGTCATATAATCAATACAAATGATTACAAAATGTTCTCAGGTGGTTTAGAGTGTTTTCCCAAATTGCACATTTGCATTGCTCTGACTTGAACTAAACCAAGCTAGGATGCGAGCAATTTGATCCTTTCCATATACCTAATGCTTAAAATCAATCTCTAACAAACATATTAGATACATATGAATGGAATGGTTAAGTCATTATCAAAATATGGACAATGTGTAACACTTAGGTCAATAAGTTGTATTTCAATAATTTTACATTCTACTAGTTATCAAAATCTAACTTTTGGAGATCCATCTAACCCCTATAGTCCCTCTAGTGTCTTCGCAAGGGAACCCATTTTCCCTCTTCTCTTTGTGCTACATATGCAGGATTCTCATGTATAATGAACTATAATGTTTCACAATGTCTATTTTCTAAAGCTTCAAAAAGCTTTCATGTGTCAAGTACTATATTATCTCATGAGCTTATGGTCTATGTACATGATGGAACTTTCAAGGAGGATAAAAAGCTTTACATTTAAACCTATGGCTTGAAGGTGTGTCTATAAAAAAAGGAAGGTGGTTTGGGGCTGAGATTGACATATATAATCAAAATTGTTGGTTTAGTGAAGAATTTTCTAGAATGAATCTCAAAAAGGATAAGTTGTGGATTAGATGGATACACTAAAATATATTTTTTAAAATTGACTCCATATGTTGTTGTAAAATTAATGTCTATCATTCTTGTATGTGGAGGAGAATCCTCAGAATAAAACATGTCATGAGTAAACATGTCAACTTCAAGATAAGGAATGGGGAAAACACCTTGATGCGGAGCAACCCTTGGCTCTCATCTTTAAATTCAAGGATGAACCGGTGGATCCTAGATACTACCTCAAACTTAGAGAAGGAAAATTTGCTAAAGCTAACACTATTGTCTATAACAATAATTAGTTGGTTCTTATTATTAGAAGGTTTAAACCCCTTAAAAAAAAGTTGGCATGCTATAATCTCTTGGTTTAGTTGAGTAATTAATTTCCTTCAATGGTTATTCTCTTGTAACCTTATAACTACTTGAAAGTGTGAAATAATCAAGCATCTTATTTGGGATTGGACCTGCTAGCTGTGGAGTTTTCCTATTTTTAAAATTGGGATTGAGCGTATATTTTTAATGGACACACTCTGGGGAAGGTGTATTCCCAATGTTTCTATTTGCATGTTATGAAAAATATCTAATTAATCTATTATGCATCTTTTCTTTCAATGTTGCTCTGCTAAAGAAGTTTGGGATAAAGCTACTAATGAAAGCTTCCTTGATTGTGCTCCTAATATTGTCAAAAATTGTGTCACCTTCAAATACATGAAATATCACAGGGTAGTCATAACTATCCTTTATCATATCTAAAAATTCAAAATATAATTATCTTGAAGATTACAATCCAAGTTTTGACAAGGTTTGGTCTACTATACAGCAAGATCTTAATATGTTGGCATAAATATATCTCTTCCTTTGACTTGTATGGATGGTCTGAGTTTCCGCTATGTTTAGCTTGTGCACTGAAGTTATGCCTTATGCTATCTTTCTACTTCTTACTAACACAATTATGATGTTGTTGCTAGTCCTATGAAGCACCCAGAAGTATTTTTGTTGTGCTTTGTTGCTTGTTTAGATGGTATATGTCTTCTCATCTATTTGGGCTTTCTCTTACTACTGACTTTCCAACTCAAATGACTTCTTGTGAGTAATTGTGAAGATGCTCTATTGAAGGTTATGTTGTTTTCTAATGTTTCATGTTCTAAAGGATTATATTCCTTCTTGTTTGGCTCATGTGCATTTCTTAGGGATTTTGGTCCACTTCATGTTGTTGTCTTCATGTTTAGATTACTTTGCATGTCTTTCTTTGGAGATGCTACCCACATGTTGCATTACCTTACTCATGTGATCGTGCTTCTTTATGTATTTCTAATGTCATCTTGAATAATTGTCATAAAGTTCCATTTGTTCTTCATTTATGCATATTTTATTATGTTTTGATCCTATAAAGTTCTTCACTCCCTCCTTCCATAGTTGTACATGAACTTCTTTTATAAGTGTGGTTTTGAACCCACCTTAAATTAGCAACAAAAAAGAAGAAACATGCTTGGGTGACAACATAAGATATACATGTGACGTCGATTTTCACGCAACATATGAATTATGATGATAACTATGCTAATTATGTATTCTTGATATGGTAGTGACATATGAGTATAATTTTCAATTAGTTGTTTGAATTTGGTAAACTCTCAAAAGTGTTTTTCTCTATCCTTTCAAAATCCACTACAAATGTTATTTGAAAGGGATGAGTCACCACGTGTGCAGTGTACAGAGTCTAGATCCACTTCCACCTCATTTATTTCTTACAACCACTTCATAGCATAATAAGAAGGGATGACAAAGGAAGAAGAAGAGGACATGTAATGCAAGATTACATGTGTCAAGGTGGATAAGGTTGGTAGTGGCAGCCACAACAAAGGTGAAATTGACGAGAACAGGAAGACAACAATACAAATGAGTAACACTTCCATGTATTTGTGGAAGTGTAACTAGAGATGGTAGCAAAACGTCAACATGTAATATCTTTCAGCACTTATAGGTATTTTGGTTATAACTAAAGTTTGTAGTCTATAGAGGTATAATACACCATATTTATCCTTGTATATATTAAATGTTTCTAAATTTAAAATCAAAAGGTATTCCATGGAATATGTAATTACGTCATTTTTCCATTAACTAAATACTAATAGGCCAGCTTATTTCAACTCATGTTGAGGTTGCCTATAAACAATGTTAAACTAAAGTGTGATATTGAATCAACCAAATTAGTCAACATTGTAAGATAATGTTAAGAAAACAATTTGATGTAATATTCTTTCGTTAAATGACTCCATTTCAAGTGACATGTTGTGTTGCTAAGTTTGCAAATTTTTCTCAGCTAAAATAAAAATTGAATGTCAATTTGACAATTATTGAGGTAAAATAATTAGAAAAAGGAAATAAGTATTCTTAGGATGGGGTTTGTCACGTTTCAATTTCTATTATGCGATGTAGGTGTTACTTTTACTTTGACGCTCTACCTTTGTCAAACCCAAAGGCAGTAAAACTCCACCTTTGACCTCGTACAAACACAATATAATGCAACAATTATTGTCAAATATGGGTGGTTGGGTCTGAGTTGAGTCATCATGGGTGCGGATTTTACGGGTGTATATCAAAAAGATCAAGTATGGATGGGTGAAACAAAAGCTCACTAAAACTTGATTGTAAGCTCCCGTTCGGCAGTGGAGGAGCCAGAAATTCCCCAAAGGGTGGACACTGTGTTAATTGCATATATCGCAGCCGAGTGTGTTAACTGCATATATTGCAGCCGAGTGAGTAGGGCACAACATATAAGATCCCATGATTTTCTTCTATTATCTATACCAATGATGTTGAAATCAATGTACGTTTTGGCGTGACACCATGCCACCATGTGGCTACACCACTGTCGGTCGTCGGCCCACCAGTTCTCATATAATATGTGTTCAATAGAAGAAAAAAAATACTAGATGCTATTAAAAAGCAAGAAGGGGGATAGTTCACTAATATTTTAAACGTCGAATATAGCAAAAATAGAGCAAATAACTAAACGATATTCAAATTTTGCATTTGTGCAAACATATATACATGTGATCAAATAATGCAAAAAAAAAAATCACCCACAAAGGTTGTACAACTACGCAACCACATATATGTAAGAATACCACATCATAGTTGCACGTGTCTCGGGGACACATCAAATGGTTAAACGTTCCACAATCATAGATAATGGTCTATAGAACGATGCACTTATTGGTTGACCCACTTGTAAGTCTAATCGGTTTGTTAACTGCAAGTCAGGAGTTTGATACTTAGTTAGTGCACCAAAAACACAGATTTATTAAACTACTAAAAGTCATGCATCGTGATTAGTGATAATACTAAGAAATCTCTCCACCTCAGTGCATGTAAAGAATATAACGGTTTAGAAGAATAATACATGTGTTTTATTACCAAACGGATCACGTTAATCTAAGAATAGTAGAAGACGATGTTTTACCATTAAGAATTGAAATTCTCTTCATGTTAAGATTGATTTTTGTTACTTCTAGAAAGGTGAGCATTACACATATAATAAGCACAAGATACTATAATACAAATTGCAAAATATATAGTGAAAGATTACATAAATCAGAATTTTGTATTTGTGTGAGCTGTCTCCGACTCTTCCCTTTTCTCTTAATTTTGTGCTATCCAACCAACATATACGGCTTGGCTCTTAGGTGTTTGTTTATCTAATTACAACAACAACGATTTAATTAGTTATATTTATATTATATTTACATTGATATAATTAATTTTGTCAACTAGATTACATGAGGTTACTCATTAGGCACCCGCAAGACCCACTGCCTAAACAGGAAGATATAGATTTCGGGCAATAAGAGGTGGTACAATTTATCATCCAAGTCTAATTTAAATGGATAGAATCACGTGTCCACAGATTTGGAGCGTGTTTTATAGGACTAGCTCCATAACATAAACTGTAACGTTAAGCTGAATATAATATATGGAGACCCGATGCGACGAAATTGAGACGTCTTGGTGAATACTATCGTCTGATCACCACACCCTTAGAAGCATTCAGGTTTTCTTTTGATAAGTATAATTTTCTATGATATAATACTATGGGCATCATTATTCAATGTTTTACTGAGTTATATTGAGGGACTTATATCCTGGATTTTTTTCAACATAACTTCTTTACCGAGTCTGGTGAAAAATTGGATATGATGGTTAAATACAAGGCTGCAAGATAACTTTGTACAGGGGTAGAGTTAGGACCGAACCATTGGGGGAGGGAAACATATCATAATTCACCACACTGTATGCCTGAATGTGTACAAGTACAAAACAAAATCATGTGACTATTCATAATAGAATTAAAAAAAAGCAATCCAAACACACCAAAAAATGGTATGGTGGAGCAAAATAATGTTGTATTGCTTCTTTAAATACAAATCACACATAGAAACTAGTTTCAGTCTGTAGAAATATGTGTAAATATTTCTTAACATGATATAATCACATAATGCATGTAGGCGTTAAGATCAGTTATGAAAATGCACAATTACTTATTTCAATGTAAAGAAACTCAGTCCATAATTTGCCGTTTCACAAATAACTTCAAAAGGCTTATTATTAATACTCTTTAGAATTCAACATATACATAGAAGATGGTAAGCCAAATCATGAATATATTTTCTAAGTTTGCAATGTGAAGAACATTGTGGTGATATAATAAATACATGTAACTGGATATGTTTGAAAGTGCACATTTTTCAGTTTTAAAAGTAACAAATCACAAAAACCTTAATCAACAGCTTTCGACCTCATTTTCAAAGTTTTAAAAAGAAATGAATCACTAAAAGCTTCTCAATAACTAAAAAAATTCCCAACATTTAAATAATATATCACATTAACTATCCACATCAAATCACATTTGGTATCCATTTAGATTGTGTACAGAAGTAGATGTTTGGATCGACTATCGAGAATGATGACATCCAAAGCTAAGCATTATGAGATTGATATTTAAACAAAGACTGCAAACCCGTGATAATTATAATAAAATATAACATAGTGTTTAACCTTCATTTCAAAAATTTCCATAACTCCTTAGAGTCTCTAATTCAAGCATTTCAAGATAGTCATAAATTCCTTCGAATTCATAGTCAAACAATTGCAAACTGTTTGTATTTATAAGCACTAATAAGCTAAAATCTTGCATTTGCTCTGGCCAATTTTCTTTCAGAACGTTTACGTGGTTAAAGAAATTCATTTCCCGCTCTAAATTGAAAAGACAATGTTGCACGACCCAAAAGTTTGTCGCATTTTCACAAAAAATATATTTCCAATCAATCAAACGAGAGACACAGAAAATTTCACAGAAAAACAAAAACTGATATAGTAGCAGATTCCAACAACGAAAATATCAGAAAAAGTAAAACACTTATTGCAAACCATGTTTGGGACCACAAGTCTCCATAGAAAACACGTGAAAATTCTTTTGTAATCATATGCAACAAAGTCCACAATGTACACCAGCAAACTTCTCCGCTCCTTTAACATACAATCAGAACTCCCTCTCACACAAACACACACGCTAGCGTTGAAGCAAACTAGAAAGAGATCAGCGAATTGAGTTCAAAACTGACATCTAAGATTGGGAAATTGATGTACGAAATAATTGTGATATCTGGTGTTAACATAAACCTTGACATATCAAATATATCTCCCTTGACGAAGACCTTGTAGCCTTGGGCCTTAACCAAGATGCCTTTTTGAAGCAGATTTTACAAATCTTAGCAAACTCTGCAGTAAATATTGGTTAAAAGATTATTCAAGATGAGAGATAGCATGGTTAGAATCCCAATTATACGCCTAAATGTTCTTTACCTTGTGTATCTTCACTTTCAAGAAGCTTGATGACCAGGTTCCCTCCCTTTTGAAGAATTCCATCACCGCTAGCATCTTGACTAAAGCAATCAGAATCAATGAGAAAACTGTCTTCGGAGGTTTCTAACTCATGCAGAGCTGTCCCGCCAACTGCCATTGACAATGCTCTCATCCCCAACTCGCATGATAAAGCAGCATCTTTTGTGCTGATTCCAGAGACACTTGGACACATATCGGAGAGCATCACAGAGAACCCTTTAGCCTGCAAATTGGATCAAAAATTGACGTATTTACTCAGCTAGTTTCACAACTGTAGCTTATTCAGAATCAGTCCACCACTTCTAAACCAGCGCATTACTAGATCAAGTAAAATACAATCCTTCATTCAAGAAATCCAAACAAACTAAAGCTCCAGTCATTTAATAGCGTCCACAAAGGCAAGTGCGCCCAAGATATTTAACATATATCCGGATAAGAAGGACAACTTAACAAATTAAGAGGTTGGAAAGTATATCTATGAAGCTTCTATTTTCACATAGTTATTATGCAACTCAAAGAATATACCTCCACGTGTATATTAATGTGAGCAAAGATGTTGATCGCCATCTTTCCATTTTAAATGATTAGCAGTGCGGAAACAAGCTTTACATGTAATTTGGTTACAATGGAATTGCCTAATTAGTGACAACTGGGAGACAAAATATGTAGAAGGCATAAAGTTAACATTTATGTCTAAATGATGCCAGGTCTGCTGATGTAGTTAAAGGCAACTGTTAGTTGCTTAGATAATAGCATTAGTTCTTGAATGAAAACATACAGTAAAAACTGTATACCGAATACCTATCATCACACCTCATCTGACACAAGTCATTCCTCAATTTGAAGCAGCAAACTAGATGATTTCCTACTAGAATTAAAAGTCACTGGATCACTTGTACAAATTCAACTAACAACTACCGCAAGAGAAGGATGAGACAAACTCCAAAAAACGGCGAAGATGCTGCCTATAAGTCAACTCCAGAAAAGGGGAATAAAAACTAGCTAAATTTAGGTTAATCACAGCACTCTTCAAGAAAAAGCTAATAGGAAACGGACAAAGTCAGGATTGTCAGGGCCAGAGCTCAACCACAGCAAATCACTTACAGCAGGAAGCTAAGTTGCCTTCCTGTCCCATTCATTTTTGGATGTGAAGCCAAGACAGAAAGAAAGATGCAGCCCTAATCCATTTGTGGTCAAAGAAAGACAGGAAATATACTTCTTTCAAGTTCCTTACCTATAATTCTTATCATTCCTATATGCCAAACTTGCCATGTGTTGCATGCTGCATCTTTTGATACCTGTTAAATCTTGTTGGCATCTAGAAATGTCTTTTCAATATAATTTAATCCCATTTGTTATTTGATTCCACTCCCACTTTTGATTTCAGCTTGGTTATGAATAGATTTAAATTCAAAATGTACTATCTAAAGAAAAAAAAAGACTAATTATATTCATTTTATCAGATTCGTGATCTTTAGGAAGGGGCCAAAAACCTAGCTAGTCAACTAAATTTTGCACCACGTATTTTATGCTGCAAAGTGTATCAAAGAAGTTGTGTCTGATGAGTGGAAAGGATTTAAATTATTGTCAACAAAAAGGTAAAGGCAGAGGGTATCAAAGACTTCAGAACCAAGTTTGTTCAATAGATAAGGTATTTCTTTTTTTTGTCATTAAGTGTGTTACTCCTTTCTCGTTAACAACAAAGTGATTACAACGTAAAGGCCAAGCCAGAGAAAAAGAACCTATCTATATAGGCTATCGAAATCTTGGACAATAAGCCACCAGGCAAAGTCCCTATCAGGCTTCTTATATTCAAAATCACTTTGTTCCTCATGTACCACACATGATACAGAACTGTCACTGTAAGAAGATGTTCCGTTCTACCTTTCATTTCCAGATATTTTGCTTGGGACACGAGGAAGGTTGGGCCCAGCACAACCCACAGCTCTCTGATAAAGTTGCAGTACCACATAATATGATCAATTGTTTCATACATAATGTATTTCAGCCATTTGTTCTTGTTACATTGTGTGTTTGGAGGGGAGCCTTTAATGGGGTGTTGTTATATTGGATTAAGGGATGTCAAGATAATGACAGAAACAAATCCCAAAGATGACAGAGCTTCTTATAAACCTTGTGTGAATGCCATCAACATAGAGAATTATGGTATTAAATAAGTGTCTGCGTTGATTTTTTACATTTACACCCCAATTATTTCAAGATAGAACGTGTATATCATTTAGTGAGGATTTAGTGGATGCTCTATCAGTGCGCAAAGATCGAACCCTTCTCTCTCTCATGCATGGTTATAAAAAATTCGCCTTGAGGCGAGGATGTTCATATATAAACAATGATAAATTAACTACAAGAGCTCTAATTTTTTAGAAGAAAGTGCTTAATAATCTTAAAAGTAAACAAGTTGGTGGTTAACATAAGACGTTATCATCCAGATTGAGGTGTGAGCCTCAATGCTTTGAGGTGGGCTTCAGTCTAGGACACCTCAAAGCATTGAGGTTCTAAGGTTTAGTTGATGCTTACGCCTCGATTCTGGATGATAACGTCTTAAGTCAACCACCGTATTGTCTACTTTTAAGATTATTATAAACACTTCACTCTAAAAAAAATTAGAGTTCTTAAAGTTAATTATCTTTGTTTATTTATGAACATTTAATCATCGTTCTCTGAGTGACATCTTAAAATCTTCATTGTTAAATTTATCTTTGTTTGCTACCTTCTTATTCACTGTGTCGGTGAATTTCATCTCATTATTAACTAATTTTGGTTCCTTGTTCCTACTAATTCGAAATTCTATCTCCTTTAGTTTTCCAGTCAATGATATCTTTTATTCTAATAACATAAGAATTATTATATTATTATTTTTCTACATATTTATTTTAAGCATTGTGGTAGGTCTTTGGCCTCTATATATCATTATTAATTTTCACAATTAATCTTTATTTCATTTGGTTGTTCTTGTATATCAACTATTTATTTATACACACATGCATAAACATAACATATGTGTGTGTGCAAGTACATGTATAAAATTATTTTTATGACCGCCTCATACATATTTTGAGGCTTTCGCCTCGCCTCACTGAGACAAAAACGCCTCGTTATGCCTCACGCACTTTACAACCTTGCTCTCACACAACCCTCAACGAGGCGCTACTGCCAGGCTTGGAGAAAGGGAATGATGCGGTTCGGTGCCCCCCCCCCCCCGCCCTTCTCTTAATATGTTCCTCAAGCTTTCTTATTGTTTTCGCTTGCAGCAGATGAATCCTCTTTGTAGTGAGAATGGTCCTCCCTCAAGAGTATACTTTCTTTCGATGTAGGACAGAAGCTCCCTAGAGAGCCTGGTTATTGTTAATTAAATATTTGGCTATTTTGGCATTTTAGTTATTTGTCGGGACTTATTATAATTTTTGGGAACTTAATAGTAAGTTCCAAGTTTTGTTATTTTGTTTTGAGCTTATTATTTGATTTAGTTGTTAGTTAGGCGATTAATTGCAATTGCTATATCATTAGGGTTCAATTATTTATTATAATGCCATCCCTTTGGTATTTGTTTAGGTAGTTAGACTTGATTATTGAATTTGCGCTTTTGAGAATTGGTTCCTCATGAGTCGGTATTAGACCCAGAGCCAGAGCCTAAGGCCTGGTTCTATGTCCAGGATACCCCCCCCCATCCACCGTTGTTTTCCTAAATCTTAGGTCTAGGAGCAATCCCTACCATCCACTTGTGAGTCAAAACATGGGTTGTTACAACCATTGTTATAATGGCGTCCACCTAGGAGTACACTAAAAAGGACCTTAAATTTGATCGTCTAGATTCCTAAGTGGAATGTGGCCGCCTAGGCCCAATTTTGGTCATTTTAGGGCCCTAGTAGGTTGATTTAGGTCTATGTTAGGTCCATTAAGGTCATTTTGAGGTTGGTTTAGGTCTGATTTATGGCAAATTAGGCCAACTTTGGTCTGAAGACCTAATTCATGTCAAACTACAGCAACTTAATTTAGACATGATGTTGACAAAATTAGGATATAGTTGTTTTATGAAAATTAATATATGCATAGATTAAAAATATTCAAATATACTTCAATACATGTGTAAACTAACTAAAATATGCATCCATAAAGTAAATTTAAGAAAATGCCTTGTTTCCCTAGGTGTTGGTGGGTCGACACCCCAGTCCTAGAGACCACCACCTAGACAGCTATTGTTGCAAGATATATAGAACAGGTTTTTCCTGAAGAAGTCATGCCATTATCCTAAGCTCACTCCTATACAAGGGAGTCATTGCCTGACAAGGATTCTTGATGTGGGATGACACATATAGGTGAGAGATCCACCTGCTTCACAATGAAAAGGGACTCAAAGATCTTAAAATTTAAACCACCCATCGAATTTAAAGATAGGAGACAAACAGTATGGAACCAATGTAATGCAAAGGGCATAACAGCATGAATGAATTAAAAGAATGAAGCAATACCTACTCTCACCGATCCCAAGAGTAATAACAACGACCATGCAACTTGGGATATAAAAATGAGTTCACTCATTTGTATTTCATATTTTTTGTTTAAATATATTTATTCAATTAGCAGGGAAACAAATAGATATCAACTGAACATATATTGGACTAAATGGATACATAACTGATGCATAAGCTAATTTAACCTTCACATATCTGAATCAGAGATTCTATGTGTGTGTGACAATTAAGCCAATCTAACTGCAGGTACTTTGATGCTCTGAGCATGTCTGTATCTTTGCACGAGCCACTTTCTGTAGTGAACTGACGATACTCAAATGGAATGGGCAGTGCTACTCAATTCCGAGCCACATTTTTTGTTTTTTTTTTGTTTCCATCGGTTGGCTTTGCAAGTGAGTACACTTTGATTATGGACTTTGGTCTTTTAATTATAAGGGATCTGTAGTTGGACAAGTTTTCCTGATTTTTAGTCAAGAACAGAACATTGCGGCCTGGAACTACAAATATGTTGAGCAACAATTCAGTGGCGTATCAGATAGTAGTATTTTTAGCAGATGTATGTCATTGGCACCGTTGACGTTTAGCATTTTATACTTCACAATTACATAAAACACTGAAAACGCAGCTAAATAAAGTATGACCGAGAAGCAAAAAAACCTGAGGGGAGAGCGCCTTAGCGTCGTCCTTGGGCATCTTCATGACATCAGCGCACACAGTTCTCACTCTGGAATCACAGTGGCTAGAAGGAACAGTTACCTTCTGTTCTGAAACCAAGTATCTAGCAGAAATAAGAATAAAACCCAACAAGACTCTCCGTGGTATCCATATGAGGCCGTCGGAAACGGAGGGATAATAGTATCAAATGTGAATATGATAGAGAGCAATTGAATAGACAAACCTTTACGTCGATCCCAACAACTGCACCGCCCTTGTGCAAAGGACCCAAACTCTGACAAGCAACCTGAAATATAGAATATCAGGCATTGTGCCTTAAACTCCATAATGTATATAGTTAGGGCATTTTTACTTCGAAAAGCGTCGCCTTTGTGGCGACGTGCAACCAATTGGGAGTAGAAACGGTAACAACACAAAACACACGGAGAACACGCATAAGGTGGTAAGGATAGTGACAGACACCTGAAGCCAGGCGCCTGGCGCGCATCCAAGGTCCAGAACGGAGTTCCCGGGCTTTATCAGGTTATACTGCTTCTGCATCTGCAACAGCTACAGAAGCAGCAGAGCGAATGCAGTTCAGCGAGTCAGCTTGTATCGCCAGAAACCCGGACGAACAGAAATCAAGAGTGCAATTGGCACTGAAACACACCTTTAAGGCGGACCGAGCGACGTATCCCAAACGCAGAGCCTCCCGGTAGAAAGAATCGGCGGTCCCGCTCATCTCCCGGCGCCGACGGCAACACTGCTGATCTTCCTCCCACTTCAAGCGTACAAGCGGCGGCCAGCATAACAAAAGACTCCTCTTTTCTTTTTCTTTTTGTTTCCTCTTCCACTTAACTAGCTAAAAGCACGTGGTAAACACATGATTAATAGTTGAGTTAACAAAAAAAGTTTACATGTATTACGATTACATGTGATATAAATATTTTATTTATTGTCTAGTGTATTTTATGTATTTTTTGTTTAAGATGCTAATATAATTGAAGATGGTCATGTAGACACTTGGCTTTCGGTTTCTAATGTAACATTATAAAATTAGACATGGTTCTTATTATACTATTTTAATAAAAAATATTATAACATGTCAATTTTGATTCAATAGTTTTTTCATTAGTACATACTTATAGGAGCCAGAGTAGGAGACCTTTTGTAAAAAAGGAAGAATTTAAAATATTTATCTTAAGTACCTATAACAAATTTCAGTCACCTTTTATTAAAAATAAAAATTACTTGAAGCTACAACGGTTAACATTTTTGTAATCTTTTAAACAAAATTAGTGGAAGTGAACTTCTTCACTGGAAATTGACAAAAATTAAAGCAAGTTGCTCAAATACTTGTTAGCTCTACATTTATAAAGAAAGCTATCAAATAAACTCTCAAGTAACAGCTACGTATTTAGGTATGTTGATTTGCTACTATATATGTGGTCCTGAGATTATTTTGGTAGAGTGGATCTATTGATTCACATAAGTTTTATAGTACATATATAATAAAGTTACATACTAGCTGAAACAAATTGTTCAAAAAGAACTCAACTCTTGTCTTTATCAATGCTTTTGTAAAATAAAATAAGAAAGTTAATTGAAGCACATTACACAAATAGCGGTGGTAATCCTTTTTGTAATTTTTATATAAAATTTGTAGAAGCAAGCTACTTGACTTGTAGCTAATAAAAAGGAATAAACATAAAACTAGATGAAGTGTTGGATCTAGGGCTCTAGAGGGGGGTTAATAGAGTTTCAAAAATTCTCACAAGATAGAATAGACCTTCAAATTATATCAAATTAAAACCAAAAGCTTAAGTGCAATTTGAAGTCCTAACTAACAAGCATAGCAAGGATGAGAGGAATTGATAGCAAGCACTTGACAAGGTCATGTAGAGTGGTTCCACTCTCCAAACTAGGAGAGAGTCAATCCACTACCTAGAGAGGTCAGCCTCTAGGACTTTGCAAGTGCTTTTCTCTATATATTCACCAATAAGAGTTACAATACAAGACCACCAAAGGACTTACCCATCCAAGCACCAAGAGTCTTCCACCTTACCAAGGACTTACCCACTTTTCCAAGAGTCTTCAGCCTTTTCCAAGGTCTTACCTACTCTTGTATAAGTCTTCCGCCTTCAAGGATTTTTCCACTCTTCTTGGATCTTTAGCCTTTGCCTTCTCCTTCACCTAGAGAATATCTTCACCTCTTCTTCAACCTTGAAGAAGAACATGAACAACTCCACCTTCACTCGGAGTAGCTTGCTTCACCTTTGCTTCATGGAGGAAAGGGGTAGGGAAGATGGAATGGATGAGAACTTTACAAGCACAAGGAAGTAGCTCTCTTACAACAAGCCTATTTCACTCATAATCACGAAATAAAGTGCAAACTAGAGAGAGAAAGGGGCTCAAGGAGTTGCAACACACTCAACTATAGCAAGAACTTAAAATAGCATGAATGAGCAAACTTGGAATGAACTCCAAGGGGTTCTATTTATAGCTGCGGGTGTTCCCCTGAGTGTGGGATCACTTAGGGTTGAAATATAGTCGTTTTCCAAGATGCGGCGGATCTATTTTTTCCCAAAACAACTCTCCGACAGTTATAATCAATTTGTGTTTTCTGTACAGTTCATTCGGTCGAGTTTCAATAAAGGTAACTCGACCGATCCACTAAATGGAAAAGCCAATTTTTAAACTATTAGTCGAGTTTGTTCTGGGAAACTTGACCGATGAGCTAAAACCAGGTTTCCTCAGTGAGTCAGTCGGTCGAGTTCTATGAGTGTGCAACTCGACCGATGGTCATCTTTAGAAAATCCATCATAGGATCAGTCGAGTTTCCAACTCGACCGATGAACAACATGTGACAAATTTTCTAAATTGACATTTGAGTGATTAAACCATGGAATTAAGTGTCCCTAGTTTTTTCTCATTTATTTACAAGTCATATCATCAATACAAGTGATATAAAAATTATCTAAGGTCGTTTGGAGTGAATTACCAAATTGCACACTTGCATTGTATTTGACTTGAACTTGAACAAGCTAGGGCTTGTATAATTTGATCCTTTTCATGTACCTAAAGCCTGAAATCAATCTTGAACAAACATATTAGATACATAGGAATGGAATGGTTAAGTCATTATCAAAATATGGGCAATGTATAACTCTCAGGTCAACATTCTCCCCCTTTTTGACAATGACAAACCATTCCTCAATCATATTGAAAAGGATATTGAAGTTATACCTTTACCTTGTGAATTGCAAGGGGATTCAAGATTTGAACAACGTGAATTGCTCCCCCTCTATTTATGCTTACTCTAACATGCATAGTTAGTCTATCTACACAAAGCAATATAACACATATGTACTATATGGTCTTTTAGCAAGTCACATGATAAATCATATAATGAACAAGAAAATGATCACATAGGCAATAAGAGCAATATGGTTGAGCTTCAAAACATTAAACTTCTCTCCCTCCTTTTGACATTATCAAAAATGAAGGGGGGTAGAAGAGCATAGAAACAGGTCTTCTCCAAGCATAACCAAACATGCATCCATAACATGCAATCTCAAAGCATACACCAAACATAGACGAGAGAAACAAACAATCTAAGTCATAATCAAAATATGCTAAAACATGCAACTCATGAGATATAGTAAATCAAAGAGTAGGTGAACAAAGGATTAAGATTACAACCCAAAAAGCAAGTTCTCAGAAAATAGCTACAAGCCAAAATGATGAAAGCTAAATGATAAAATAGTATAGCTCAAAACATGTGCCCAGATGTTTCTAATACAAAATAGCCTATAAAGATATATATGATCAACATCTAGACTAAAAAAAAAGACAACTAAACATCTAAGCTATCTATGTCCATGCATCATCATCCTCAGCATCAGAAGCTTCAGGTTTGTAGTCGTCATCTCCGTCTTAAGGTGCAACAGAGAGAACAACATCACCTTCATCACCAGTGGCACCAACAAAGCCATCATCATCAGATGCCTCACCATCATCCTCATCATCATCAGCAACCTACTCATTAGCAGAAGCCTCCTCAACAGCCTGGTCGGGCATCTCCTCATTAGTAAGGGAATCAAAACCCCGATCAGGCCAACGTGCATTCTGCTCATCCCAAGACATACCAAGAGCATGGAGCTCATTGTCTTGTGGGAGGGAAGGAGCAGAACTATCAAGGCTGGCAAGCAGAGTGGCCAAGGGGCTAGCAGTCAAAGGCAGCATGCTAGGGGTAGATCCACCAACCGTAGAGGGTGTAGCAGTGGAAGATGCAGGTGGAGGGGTAGGGTAAAAGTGATCATATGCATAGGATGCTTAGTCACCTCCTGGGTGGGGCTGGTAGGTTGGGTAAGGGTGTGCACATGACATGTTCATGTTGGACATGATGGAACATAGGTCCTGATGCAGGTGCTCCTAAACCTAAAGGTTGTATGCATGTTGATGCATCATGTAGCCCATAAGGATTTCATTAGATACATGGAACGAGGCACGCGCAGGTTGCATAGGCTGAGGTGGTGGAGGTTCTTGGGTATAGGCATAGGTAGAGGCACCAGGTGTAGTGGAGGATAGGATAGGAACAGACTTCTAAAGAGTGGTCTCACTAATGCAAACTCCTTTTCAAATAGGTTTGTAGTGAAGTTCGTGGAAAAGAGATTTGCCAGTGGCAAGCTGGAACAGACCACAGATCAGGGTTGAGTAGGGTGGGTGGGTGCCATGGGTGTTTTTGCCTAAGTCAAAGCATGTCATGTGATGGAGAACATATCTTGACCACTTGACTCTGATGTTCTTTAAAAGACAATACATGATCACCGCAGTATTTTCTACAATCTCAATTTTATTCTTCTTCGGGTGAATATTGCAGTTAACAACTAGGGTGAGGATGTGTCTCTTGAGGTCCAAGGCAGAGGAGGGAAGGGTGCACTTCTTCCTATACATGAATTGAGGCTTCTTCAAGAACTTATGAATATCAGGGAGAGTAAGAGCATATTGCTTGTAGAAGGCCTCAGGCTCAACTAAGTCATAATACTTTGGGTAGTCCTTATGCCAGGTGTCAGTCACTTCAGTACCTAAAAAGAAGATGTTCAGGGTATCCTCAGGGACTTGAAATTTCTTCCTGGCTATTATGGATGTGAGGACTACTTGAGTATTAGGTGAGGGTATGAGGGTGTCATAATTCCAACAGAAATTAGTGTAGAATTTGTGAACCGCTTTTGTGGTTGTGATGGAATTGTTATAACACGCACGTTCAACACCCAAGGCAGAAAGACGATGATCATAAAGCAACTCCGCTACTTGATCTATGACCTCTTATCTTTGTGGTTTAGGCTCAAATAGGGCACGAAAGGGAAAGGGTTCCGGGGAAGGAGCTCCTTATACCTACATAGAGCCTCATTTGAGACGAAGAAAGTGTCATCAAACAAAATCAAGCGGGAGTTTGACGAATATGAAGGCGCATTAGTTGGGGTGTCATTCTTCCTCCTATTGGATTCCATATAGACAAAAAGGAGAGGAAGGAAAGAGCAAAAGCTAAAGACTCACCACCAAAACTCATCCATAGACCTAGGTTAGCAAGGGGGAAGGTCAAGGGAGGTCAAGCTAGGATGAACTAGGGCTAGGGAGAGGAAGGTTGGGGCTAGGGTTGAGAGCTTAGGGGAGCTGGAGGTCGGATCGATCGACTTTTCTCTAGTTGAGAGGGAGAATAGTCGGCTGAACCCATCTTAAATTTGCTCCAGACCAGCCATCGGTCAAGTTCTGTGAACTCAAAAACTCGACCGATAGGCTCTTTAAAAAATCTCTCGGCCTCCGATCGGTCGAGTTGGCAACTCGACCAATGGTCAACCTAACCTAAACTTAGAAATCCTAGTTTATAGCCATTAGAGTGCTAATTAAAATTATTTTTCAAGTCCATTATGTATTTTGAACATACTTAGGCACATATCACTTATAATTGGGTACTATTTTGCCGTAAAACATGTGTTTGCAAAAATACCCAAAAAAGAGAAAAATAAGGCAAAATGAACATGAAAAATTGAAATTTTAGCATATTACCAAGCAATAGTGATCAAAATAGAGGTAAAACATATAGGATGGAAGACAACTAGCTAGAAGGCATATCGGATTCATTTAAAGCAATTATGAGTATTTTAGATCTATTAGAGTTAAATTTCTCTCTAGCTAGAGGTTAGTAAAAATGTCTGCCAACTGATTTTTCATATCCACATGCATGATATAGATATCCTTATTGGCAATGTGATCACGGAGAAAATGATGGCGAACCTCTATATGTTTATCTCTACTATGCAAGATAGGACTATATGACAAGTTAATTGCACTAGTATTACCATAATAGATAGGAGAAGCATCAAAATGAATATTAAAGTCTTGGAGCATTTGCTTCATCCATAGGACCTGGGCACAACAACTCTCGGATGTAATGTATTCAGCCTCGGTGGTTGATAATACCATTGTTCTCTGTTTCTTGGAGAACCAAGACACCAAGCATGGTCCTAGAAATAAATAAGTGACACTTGTGCACTTTCTATCAATCAAGCACCCTACATAATTCGCATCACTATAAGCAGTAAGAGTAAAGTCCCTTGACTTGGGATACCATAGTCCAAAATTTTGGTTTTTTGCTGAGTACCTTAAAATCCTCTTAACAGCTATAAGATGTGATTTCTTAGGATTTGATTGAAATCGAGCACACAAGCCAACATGAAACATTATATCAGGTCTAGAGGCAGTTAAGTAAAGTCAACTTCCAATCATACTTCTATAGAGCTTCTCATATACCTTCTCACCTTCTTCATATTTGTCAAGTTTGGTGGTGTTTGACATGGGTGTGTCCATCATCTTGGTGTTCTTCATCCCAAAGCATTTAAGTAGTTCACTTGTGTACTTGCCTTGGTTGATGAAGTTCCCATCTTTTGTTTGCTTGATTTGAAAGCTGAGGAAGAACATGAGTTCACCCATCATACTCATCTTGAATTCACTCTGCATAAGATCACTAAATTCTTTGCAAAGATCAAAGTAAGTTTTTCCAAAAATGATATCATCAACATATATTTGTATGATAAGAAAATTGTTAGAAGTGTGCTTTAGAAATGAGGTAGAATCCACTTTGCCCATGATATACGCATGATCTAACAAAAGTTCTTTAATTTCTCATACCAAGCTCTTGGTGCTTGTTTGAGTCCATAGAGAGCTTTTTGCAACAAATAAGCATGGTTAGGTAAACTATCATGTTCAAAGCATGGAAGTTGTGCAACATACACTTCCTCCTCAATTGTACCAATAAAAAACACACTTTTAACATCCATTTGTTACAGAAGAAAGTTTTTATAACTAGCAAAGGCAAGCAACATACGAATGGACTCAATTATAGCTACATGTGCATATGTTTCATCAAAATCTATACCTTCCTGTTGATTGTAGCCTTGAGCCACTAGCCTTGCTTTGTTCCTTACCACTTTGTCGCTTTCATCAAGCTTGTTGCGGTACACCCATTTTGTAACATCCCTAACCTGGGTTATGGCTTAACCCTAGAAGTTTTGCTTAAGTAAGTTACAAACTTGTTCTAATCTTTTGAAAAGTAATTACGGCTCTTTGTGAAGTTTATTTTCAAGTTTGAGCTTATTTGCAAACTATGTGTGCATTATATGATAGTCTGAGTGTAAAGTGCAATTTACCCAAGATTGGGGGTTATATTGCAAAAGTCGCATGTTGAATGTATACTAAGTGTTCTAACATCATGATAGAGAGAATGATGCTAAGTGGTGGATTGTGGAAAGCCTAAAGTCTAAGTGAGAACTTGTGTGAATAATGTTTAGTGCTTTGTGCATCAATTATGGTACAAATTGTAATTTATCTAAAATGTAGGGTTGATGTGTAAATTACCACTTCTAGGTTGTCTCTACCCCTTCCTAGTGTTATCTAGAGGAGAGAGAAAGAAGGATACACTATGTTTGAATCATCCTAGAGTGATAGCACTCATGATGATGAAAAGACCAAGAAATGTATAGTTGAAAGCTCTATATGAACTATATCAAGTTGTAGACTTGAAGTAGGAGTCCCTATCAGCCATGGAGCCATAAAGGGAGTCTCCTATCGGTTTGTGGAGTCTTATATTTTCCCATGATGGGAAAGGCACTTCAATGAAGTGATATGTATCGGCTTGCAACTTTTCTTAGGAAAAGATTGTGTTGAATATAATAATGAAGTGAGTGGAAGAAAACTTGCCCTAGAAAGATAACTAAAGGGACGACTCTTATCCTTTGCATTATCCTTGAGCTTTAATTTTTGCATGGCAAGATAAAGATAGGATGCATGCAAATACATGTGTCAACCATGCATGTCTATGTGGCACTTAGTAGCTTAAGATAATAACACCTCTTACACTCCTATTCATAAAACCCCAAGTATAAATACCCTTCCCTTCACCTATTAGTAGAATTTTTGAAATCTTGTTATCAACCTTCCCTTTCATATCGTGCATAACACTCTTGAATTGTCCATGAGTGAGGATAGTTGAGTAGAAGGGCTTGGTATCGGCCAAGGACAAGGGATATTGGCCAAGTAGAGGATATCAACCTAGCACGGTGATATCGGCGATAAGGAAGGAAGATATCATGCAAAAGCTAAGGAGCTCAAGTCTTGGATCTTGGAGAAGCTCATATTCAACCTTGGGAACTTGAAGAGTTGGAGCTTGGAAGTTGCTTTAGAGGTGGGTTATATAACTTGAACCCAACCATATTATTATTCCTTTTCAATATTGTTGAACTTGTTGATTATTTTCAAATTCGGATTTCCTTTGATTAATTGATATATCTATGAGTTCCAACAAGTAGTTAGGACTGTTTTCCATAGTTTAGAATAGCAAGACAAAGGTCTTGAGGTTGATGATAATGACATCATCATGGTACAACCCGATATGGGTTGAAGTACCTTGAAATCTGATATGGAACCCAAGATGGTGGTTCACCCGATATGGAAGTGGGTGATACCTCATACACAATATAAGCCATGTCCTATGGAGGATATGGAAGATACCTACTTGCACCTTATACACGATACAAGGATAAGGTTATACCTTTCATACGATATGGCATACTCTACCCGATATGGTGAAAACCCTATATGAAGAAAGGGAGCCCGAAATGAATTGCCTTTGAAACTCGACATACTCCTATTACCTTGTGATGGGTTGAAGAGTAACTAAGTATCTAGCTTGTCGTGTAACTATAATGAAAGAACTAATCCTTGAAAGAATAAAAAGGTTAGGAGCTTAAGGGTTTCTTTAACATAGGTAAACCAATATGATACCCAACATGCAAACCGATATGGCAATCCAATATAGCAACACTATATGGAAATCCAATATAGGAACACGATATAGCAATCCAAGATGATAAACTAATATGGTATTATCTATATATCACTTAAACAATACATGGTGAGGCAATACATGCTATGCCTGATATGGTGCACCCTTGTGCACGATATAAGAACCAGGTACACCCTATGCCTGATATGAGGTTAAGAGTCTAACCCATACATGATAAGAGGTTGACTTGAGATGATAAGAGCTAGGTGATGGCTAACTTGCGATGGTTACACGATATGGTGTTAGGGGATACACCCTAAACCCGATATGATGATGTGGTTTTACCACATGACTAATATGTATCCATGATATGATGACATGTACATCTTCAAGCACGATAGGGTAATATTATATACCATGATACCTGATATGGTAGACATGCTCCAATTCAATAGATTTGTCTAAATGATGTATGTTGAATAATTAATGCAACATTGAGATACAATGTGGCAACACATCCCACTATCACACAGACAGCGAGGTGTTACGTGAAAACGTGTGGAAATCACCATAACCATAGATTACCAAAAACACGGGTTGATTAAAACCGATTGCGGAAAGCGGAATAACTGAGAAAATATTACATTTAGGTCCTCATCATGCAAGGAAACATGTTATATAAATATTTACAAGATCTTGACACGTGTCCACAGCTTAGAGGATCAGTTGTCATGTCATCACATGAGTTCATCACCTGTTTATACATACATAACGGCCCACATCCGGCCAGCAGCAGGATATACAAAACATCATCAGCTATACATCGTGAAACACGTCAAAACACCTCCAAGGACCTGAGAGTACAGGGATGACTCTAGACTCTACTACAAAATGACCAAAATAGTAGCATATCCATCTCTTGCCTTCTACTGCTCGTCTTGCTGCTCGGCCGCAACTCCGCGACCACCACCACGTCTAGCTCGAACACCTAAAAAGGTTATAAACCAGTGGGGTGAGACACACAGTCCCAGCGAGAAACATAACTCCCCGCCGAAACTTCAAAACCTCAGAAAGATAAAGCAGCAACAGCAGATAACTGATAAGAGGTATAACAAGAGCAGTTTATAAAGTAAAGTTGTTCATACCATAAAGCTTACCGAAATGTACGGAAGGCATGTACCCAATGTATTTCTTTATGGAACGTGATTAACAATATGAGATTTGTAAGGTATTATCGCAGGACATGAGGAACATATAAGTAACTGTAAGGTATAACCAAAATAACTACACAAGCAAGGCCTCAACCAATGTTCCGTGTTTTGCCTTAAGTAGTAAATACCATGTGGCTGGATTATGTATTGTTATGCCCTAAGGAAGTGAGTCGTACCGCTCAAATCCAACCGACGACTGCGAAACCCAGAGCCGGTGCCATACAAGGTCAATGGAAGAGCCGGACTCCACGACCTCCCACCTCGTGGTCAGTGCATGAGAATCCAAGCAGGACCACAGTCTCGTGCTTAAGTGGCCTCAACCACAGGGTCAGGCTACCCTCTGCCTAGCCTGCCTCGGTACAGGTATCGGCGCTAGTGAAACTGAGCCACGGGCCTGTTCACCGTGCTCTGAGCCATGAACGCATTCATGCTCCCATATCACATATCCCGAGCCATGGGCCTGTTCACCATGCTCTTCAACCTATTGAGCTACGGGCCTGAATCCGCACTCTGGAGTCTACAACCGAAGTTGCACTCTTACCTCCTCACTTTAGGCTAGGAGAAACCTCACATACTCAACAATATGCGCTCCAGATTAACCCGTAGGAGAACCCGTTTCACCATCACCAGCTCCTGACGATGATGGATCTATGGCCAGGGCAACTACATGATATATTCCACTGTGATTAATTAGTATCTTTTATATGGATTGCAAGATTCAACCAGGTCGTATAACATACAAACTATAACAAGAATAAATAGTATGAAACTCAACATTATGCTTTTACTGTAATCAACATCATCCTGATCCATCACCAGGATTCAACATTACATGTTACCACTTGGCCCCTTTCCAAAAATCAAGATCCACCTCAAGGATCATCACAATACCATGGGATCTCAATCCCTTATCACATACTGCCATTGCCTCTCAAGGCTTACATCATCATCATGGGATAGAAATCCCAAGCACTTTAGCCAAACACATCATACATGTTATCTCATTATCAAGAGTAACCATCACAGCAGAGTTACCCAACATATATACCTCATATCCCTTTACCTGGCCATGCATCTGTAGGAGACATGCATGGTTAGTATACATAATCATCATGAATTACTTAGAAGATCTTCTTCTAATCTTAGGGTGACATTTATCATTCATGCCTCAACCTGTGATCATATGCATAGGCCACAACATTACACAAAGCATAATACATGCTTATCATTTCCCTAGCAATATACAGGTGATTCAAGATGATTATAAGCAGATGGAATATCATGTCAAATTACATGGATGTGCACTTACTATAGCAATTACCATCAAGCATATCAAGGGTTACCATTGTCAACCAAACGTGACATCATAGAACAAGATTAAGCATATAGGTTATCCATATAAGGAACGAGACTCTCACCAGAAACACCCACTGTCCTCACCAAAGGTAGTATCGGACAGGGCACTCTCTCCTATCGCCCAACCCCCAACTCATGTCGGCTAGGCAGACCAGCACATACCGGTCAAGCACAAAGGTGTCTTGCATCCAAGGCATAACGATCAACATCATGACGTGCAGCTATGTCTAGGAGGCATATCGTGCAACGCAGCGTCTTGCACTTCCAAGAGTAATCGTGCAGCTCAGGCCGTGTCATGCAACGGTGAGTTGCACAACGTTGTGTTGTGCATCAGGGACGACGGCTATAAAGCAAGTCGGGCAGCAAGCTCAAGAGGTACGTCGTGCAACAGGGGATAACGTGCAACTAAGGGTGTATCGAGCAACTACAGCGAGCAACTCGACCAAAGAGGGCATCTCAAGCAACGGCACATCACGCATAAGGCATATCGGCCAACACACAAGACTAAGGTGTGACGCCCGACACAAGACCAGATCACAGATCAAACTAATGACTCCATACCTCAAAGCATAACGACACCAGGCCATTACATAGGCTAAGTGTATCGCGCAGGTTATTCATCAAGGTGTGATGCCCGACACACACTCAAGGCAGGGACCAAAGGTGACGCCCGACAGAACCACAACATGTGTCGTCCAAAGCTCAAGGTCAAGAGGGATATCGGGCAGCACCTCCCCCAAGATCATAACGGTCAAGATGTAACTCTACAAGGTCGTCATCATCCTCAAGCACAAGGGCACCAAACCCTAATGGATCAAGAAGATGGCTCACCTCTCAACAACTAAGAGAGAGGGGTCTTGCACATCTCTTATCACCAATCGGGCAACACAAGGAACAACCCTAACAAGGTTTACAACCACTACAAAGCTCACCTTTCAAGTCCATGGTGAGAGGAGAGTGTTGCTCAAGAAACTAGAACACAAGCTCACCTCTCAACTTAAATGAGAGAGGGGCATTGCCCATGTTGCTAGAACCCAAGCTCACTCCTCTAGACTAAGGAGAGAAAGGAGTGTTGCTCACCAAGGAACCCTAGAACATAGGTTCCGCCAACAAGAGGTAATTAAGCAAGAAACTAAACTAGTAACATACATAGTCGATCATAAGCAACATATAAGAACATAAGATGAAGGTAGTGTAGTTAGGGTTAGGAGTTATGTAACTCGCCTTAAGAAAGCTCCCAACTCCAAGCTCCAAGATCCAAGCTCCAAGCACCACCACAAGAAGAAGAGAAATGCACTCTAGGGTTCGGCCACCACTAGAGGAAGAAGGAGACTCCAAGGCAAGGATCGACCACCAAGCTTGCAAAAGAAGAGAGGGTGTCGTGCACCAAGGGAGAGGGGGACTAAGGAACTAAAGGGATCCTTAGCAAGGGAAAGGAAACACATATATAAGAGAGGATGGAGGAGAAACCAAGGTAGAGAAAGGCAAGATGTCGCCCACCTAGGGACACTTGTCCATGTGCAAAGCCACCACTCAAACATGCCTTAAACACATGTCCAAGGCCATTGCCACATGCAAGCATCAAGCACCAAGTGTCCACTAGTAGTGACACAAACGAGGTCAAACAGGGTCAAAGGGTCCATGGGCGACACACCCTGGGTGACACACCCCTGGGCGACACACCCTGGGCAACACAAGCATGGCCGACACACCAGTGGCCGATACAAGCTCTCTTTCCCGACACAAGGTCCAAAGAAGCAAAGGCAAGGCACAACAAGGCCCAACAAGCTCAACTAAGCCCAAAGGAACTCAAGCAACGAGCCCAAACCTTCCTCTCAACACTAGAGGAAGCAAGGAGAGGGATGAACACCTCACAAGGTGACAAACTTGCCCACAAACCCTAGACTTGGGTTAACTGCAAGTAGCACATCCAACTCTCAACAAAGCACCAGCAAACCCTAATCACCACGGAAGGTGATTAGCAAGCAACTAAGCATCAGGGTTAAGCAAAGCAAATAGGATAAGCCCTAAACGGAGGTCAGGGTCCTTAAAAGCTAACCCCTTACAAAGGGATTTCGTCCCCAAAATCCGAAGAGAAAAGCGAGGGATACTTCCTTCTCATCTCTTCCTCAAGCTCCCATGTGGCTTCCTCAACGCCACGATGATGCCAAAGAACCTTTACAAGAACCAAGTCCTTCCTCTTCAGCTTCTTAACTCTTCTGTCAAGGATCACCACAGGACCTTCCTTGTAGGTCACATCTTCATCAAGCTCAACTTCAACTGGCTGTATCACTGTTCCTGAATCTGGATGACTTTTCTTCACCATACTGACATGGAACACTGGATGTAACCTGTGAAACTCTGGCAGCAGCTCTAACTTGTAAGCTACCCTGCCGACACGCGCTATGACCGGGTATGGCCCCATATATCTGGGTGCTAGCTTACCCTTCTGGCCAAACCTTAGCACACCTTTCCACGGCGAGACTTTAATATATACTTTGTCTCCTACCTGGAACTCCAAAGGCCGTCGACGATTGTCTGCGTAAGACTTCTGCCTGTCCTGTGCCGCTTTCAACTGTTGCTATATCACTTTGATATTTTCTGTTGTCTGTTGTACTAACTCAGGACCCAAGAGTTGATATTCACCAAACTCATACCAACACAAAGGAGATCTGCACTTCCTTCCATATAAGGCCTCATAAGGAGCCATGTCAATGCTCCGCTGATAACTATTGTTGTAAGAAAACTCTATTAAACTGAGATGTACATCCCAAATGCCTAAGAACTGCAAAACACAAGCTCTAAGGAGATCATCCAAAGTCTGAATAGTCCTCTTAGACTGTCCATCTGTCTGCGGGTGGAAGGTGGTACTGAACCTCAACTGCGTTCCCAATGCTTTGTGCAACTGTTCCCAGAAACGACTCATGAACTGAGGACCCCTGTCAGAAACTATCGTCACTGGAACACCGTGCAAATGCACTATCTCGTCCACATATACTCAAGCGAGCTTCTCGGCTGTATACGTTGCCCTTACTGGTATGAAGTGGGCAGACTTCGTCAATCTGTCCACTATTACACAAATGGAATCATGATTCCTAGTTGTCCTGGGTAGAACAACTACGAAATCCATGGTTACATGATCCCATTTCCATTGCGGTATTGGCAGGGGTTGCAATGTACCTGCCGGCTTTTGATGCTCAGCCTTGACTTGCTGACAAACTGCACACCTAGCCATGAACTTAGCTACATCTTTCTTCAAGCTGGGCCACCAATACAAGTGCTTCAAACTATGATACATCTTGTTGACTCCTGGATGCATAGCATACATTGACGTGTGTGCTTCCTCGAGCACCATCTTCCTCAGGTTGTCAGCATCGGGGACCACCGTCCTATCATGATAACAAACTAGTCCATCCTTGGACTCTTGGAACCCATCACACTTTTCGCTGCCGAACTCTGATCTGATCAACTGTACTGTATCATCTGTTTGCTGTGCATCTTTGATCTGCTGTCTTAGCATAGGCTTGACTTGCATCTGTGCTAAAAGTCCAGCTGATAAGGAAACTTCCATATGCATGTTCATCTGCCGCAAGGAAACAAGCATATCCCGTCTATGGCATACCAGGGAACTCAACTGTGTCTTATTTGAAGAAAAAGAAGAAGACTTTTGGCTAAGCGCATCAGCTACCACATTCGCCTTACCAGAATGATACTCGATGGTGCAGTCGTAATCATTGATTAACTCCATCCATCGACGTTGCCGCATGTTTAACTCATGCTACGAAAAAAAGATGTACTTCAGATTCTTATGGTCCGGAAAGATCTGACATACTTCCCCATAAAGATAGTGTCTCCAAATCTTTAATGCATGAACCACTACTGCCAACTCCAAATCATGAGTCGGATAGTTCTCCTCGTGTTTCTTAAGCTGTCATGAAGCGAAAGAGACCACATGATCTTCCTGCATCAGCACACATCCTCAACCTTTCTTGGAAGCATCGCAGAAAACAACATAGCCCTTTCTAGGCTCTGGCAGCACTAGTACTGGAGCACTAGTCAGCTTTTCCTTCAAACTTTGGAAAGTTTGCTGACAACGATCATCCCAGACAAAAGGTACCTCCTTCCTGGTCAACTTCGTCATCGGCAACGCAATCGCACTGAAATCCTTGATAAACCTTCGGTAGTATCCTGCTAATCCCAGAAAACTACGAACTTTTGTCGGCGTCTTTGGTTGCTCCCAATATACAACAGACTCCACCTTCTTCGGGTCCACTTTGACTCCTTCCGCAGATATCACATGACCCAAGAAAGTCACTTCTTCCAACCAGAACTCACACTTACTGAACTTGGCATACAACTGATGTTGGCGAAGAAGAGTCAATGCTAGTCGAAGATGTCGCTCATGATCTTGCCTATCCTGACTATAGATCAAGATGTCATCTATGAAGACTACAACAAACTGATCTAGGAACGGACGGAACACTCGATTCATCAAATCCATGAAAACAACATGTGCATTGGTTAGCCCAAACGGCATAACCATGAACTCTAAGTGACCATACCTCGTCCTAAAAGCTGACTTTGGTGTGTCATTCGCCTTAATCCTCAACTGATGATATCTGGACCGTAGATCGATCTTTGAAAACACTGTAGCACCACACAACTGATCAAACATATCGTCTATCCTCGGTAACAGGTACTTTTTCTTGATCGTGACCTTGTTCAACTGCCGATAATCTATACACAGCCGCATCGATCCGTCTTTCTCTTTGACGAACAGCACTGGAGCACCCCAGGGCGACGTACTCGGTCGAATGAAACCTTTCTCCAACAATTCCTGTAACTGCTTCTTAAGCTCTGCCATCTATACTGGACCCATCCTATACAGTGTTTGTGCAACTGGTTGCGTTCCTGGGACCAGATTGATCTCAAAATCAATTTCTCGAGGTGGAGGAACACCAGGGAACTCATCAGGAAACACATCGGCAAACTCTCGGACAACCGACACCTCCTCAAGGCGAGGACCTTTTGCCTTGGTAGCCACAACGGTACTCACAACGTGAGATAAGAACGCCTCACATCCTTATCATAGCAACTTATCTGCCACCATAGCTGATACCAGACACGTCGGAAGAATCTTCCTATCTCCCTGGAAGATCCACTTCTCTCCATCATCATCAAAAACAGCCTGCTTGGAACCACAGTCCAAAACAACCTTATACTTCTCTAAGGTACCCATCCCAAGGATAACATCGAAACCATGCATATCAAGGGGTATAAGATCCACTTGTATACTGTGTCCCAAAAAAGATAAGACACAAGATGGACACTCTTCTCAAAGCATCGAGGAACCATCAAGAGGGGTTTCTAACAACAAACTATCTTTCTTACAGCTAACAGGTAAACGACAGTTTTCAAGCATACTATAGGCGATAAAAGAGTGTGTAGCACCTGGGTCAACCAGAACAAATATAAAGCAAGAAGAAGACATATCAGAATGAAATAACTCCATCTGACATGTCACCACTCTCAAGTTGACTATCACCTCCGGCTGACTCATAGCATAGAATCGAGTCGTTGCTTGCTGTCCATGTCCTCCGCTTCCTTGAGAAAACAATCTTATTTGTGACGCTTGACCTCATCCCTGCCCTCTGCTACCATTGGGATGCTGTCTATCTGACCCTTGATGATTCTGTCTTGGCTGCTGCGTCACTTCAACATCTCTATTTGGGCAGTTTAACTTGAAATGCCCAAACTGACCACACATGTGGCATACCCTATCTTCGAACCGTGGCCTAAATGGCCCTATTACTGCCACTAAAGCTGAACTATGTGGCTTTGACGGTGAAGAAACATAACCTCTTCCCTTACTTGGAGATCACTGCGATGGTGCACTGGAACCTCTCCTCATAGAAGGCACAAAAAACCTTTGCTTCTTGAAGCCACCAAACCTCTGTCCCTAGAACTGAGGAGGCATATTCTTAGTCATGGATTCTCTTTTCTCCCTGACTGACCTTTCAATCCTTCAGACAGATTCCACAAACATAGAAAACCTCTCTCGGTTCTCCAACGCAGAAGCAAGTGTTGTCAGATCAGCACTTAGACCTTTCTTAAAACGTCTGATCCGCTCTTCATTTGTTGTTGCCATGTGAGGACAAAACCTTAGTAGATCCATGAACTTGGCTTCATACTCGGTGATGTTCATCGTTCCTTGGCGCAAGCGCTCAAACTGACTAATCTTCTCATCCAGATACGTCTTTAGAAAGTATCTACTGACGAACTCGTGTCAGAAAACCTCTTAACCGATCATCTCACCAGGTCGCTTCTCTTCCTCGATGGTCCACCAGTGACCAACACAATCCTTCATAAGGTAGACAGCGTGCTTTACTTTGTCTGCTTCGGGGATGTCGAGGATCCAGAAAGCCTTCTCAAGACTTTTCAGCCACAGATCTGCATCCACTGGATCAGCCGTTCCAGCATAATCTGAAGCTCCGACTCGGCGAAGCCTCTTAAAGGTCTTCCCAATACCCGATGTTTCACCATGGGGAGCCTGTGATCTCGACGGAGGCACTGGCAATCTTTCTACCATGAGATTCATCGTAGCCATCATTTGCCCCATAAGCCGTTGATAGGTAGGGTGTTCAAGAATGGCTGGGTCAGGTTGGGGGACCTCAGGCACCCGATCTTCATGTTCCTGCCCTATAGATCCATCAACTGATGCAGCATCACTGTTCTCAGTAGCATGTTCTTCATTGTTTCCATACATCTTGGCTTCTCTTCTGCTGAGGGCAGAAGATGATTGTAAGAAAATCTGGAAAACTCACAAGAACAAACACAACCTAGTCCTAAATCCCTGTATACTCAGCGAACCTAGAGCTCTGATACCAAACCTGTGGCAACACATCCCACTATCACACAGACATCGAGGTGTTACGTGAAAACGTGCGGAAATCACCATAACCATAGATTACCAAAAACACGGGTTGATTAAAACTGATTGCAGAAAGCAGAATAACTGAGAAACTATTACATTTAGGTCCTCATCCTGCAAGGAAACATGTTATATAAATATTTACAAGATCTTGACACGTGTCCACAGCTTAGAGGATCAGCTGTCCTGTCATCACATGAGTTCATCACCTGTTTATACATACATAACGGTCCACATCCGGCCAACAGCAGGATATACAAAACATCACCAGCTATACATCGTGAAACATATCAAAACACCTCCAACGACCTGAGAGTATTGGGATAACTCTAGACTCTACTACAAAATGACCAAAACAGCAACATATCCATCTCTTTCCTTCTACTGCTCGTCTTGCTGCTCGGCCGCAACTCTGCGACCACCACCACGTCTAGATCGAACACCTAAAAAGGTTATAAACTAGTGGGGTGAGACACACAGTCCCAACGAGAAACATAACTCCCCGCCGAAACTTAAAAACCTCAGAAAGATAAAGTAGCAACAACATATAACTGATAAGAGGTATAACAAGAGCAATTTATAAAGTAAAGTTGTTCATACCATCAAGCTTACCGAAATGTACGGAAGGCATGTGCCCAATGTATTTCTTTATGGAATGTGATTAACAAGATGAGATTTGTAAGGTCTTATCGCAGGACATGAGGAACATATAAGTAACCGCAAGGTATAACCAAAATAACTACACAAGTAAGGCCTCAACAATTGTTCCGTGTTTTGCCTTAAGTAGTAAATACCATGCGGTTGGATTACGTATTGTTATGCCCTGAGGAAGTGAGCCATACCACTCAAATCCAACCGACGGCTGCGAAACCCAGAGTCGGCGCCATACAAGGTCAATGGAAGAGCCGGACTCCATGACCTCCCACCTTGTGGTCAGTGCACGAGAATCTAAGAAGGACCGCAGTCTCGTGCTTAAGTGGCCTCAGCCACAGGGTCAGGCTACCCTCTGCCTAGCCCACCTCGGTACATGTATCAACGCTAGTGAAACTGAGCCACGGGCCTGTTCACTGTTCTCTGATCCATGAATGCATTCATGCTCCCATATCACATATCCTGAGCCATGGGCATGTTCACCATGCTCTTCAACATATTGAGCTACGTGCCTGAATCCGCACTCTGGAGTCTACAATCGAAGTTGCACTCTTACCTCCTCACTTTAGGCTAGGATAAACCTCGCATACTCAACAATATGCGCTCTGGATTAACCCGTAGGAGAACCCGTTTCACCATCACCAGCTCCTAACGATGATGAATCTATGGCCAGGGCAACTACATGATATATTCCACTGTGATTAATTAGTATCTTTTATATGGATTGCAAGATTCAACCAGGTCATATAACATGCAAACTATAACAAGAATAAATAGTATGAAACTCAACATTATTCTTTTACTGTAATCAACATCATCTTGATCCATCACCAGGATTCAACATTACATGTTACCACTTGGCCCCTTGCCAAACATCAAGATCCACCTCAAGGATCATCACAATACCATGGGATCTCAATCCCTTATCACATACTGCCATTGTCTCTCAAGGATTACATCATCATCATGGGATAGCAATCCCAAGCACTTTAGCCAAACACATCATACATGTTATCTCATTATCAAGAGTAACCATCACAATAGAGTTACCCAACCTATATACCACATAGCCCTTTACCTGGCCATGCATCTGTAGGAGACCTGCATGGTTAGTATACATAATCATCATGAATTACTTATAAGATCATCTTCTAATCTTAGGGCGACATTTATCATTCATGCCTCAACCTGTGATCATATGCATAGGCCACAACATTACGCAAAGCATAATACATGCTTATCATTTCCCTAGCAATATACATGTGATTCAAGATGATTATAAGCAGATGGAATGTCATGCCAAATTACATGGATGTGCACTTACTATAGCAATTACCATCAAGCATATCAAGGGTTACCATTGTCAACCAAACGCGACATCATAGAACAAGATTAAGCATATAGGTTATCCATATAACGAACGAGACTCTCACCAGAAACAACCACTGCCCTCACCAAAGGTAGTATCAGGCAGGGCACTCTCCCCTATCGTCCAACCCCCAACTCATGTCGGCTAGGCAGACCAGCACATACTGGTCAAGCACAAAGGTGTCATGCATCCAAGGCATAACGATCAACATCATGACATGCAGCTATGTCTAGGAGGCATATCATGCAACACAGCGTCTTGCACTTCCAAGAGTAATCGTGCAGCTCAGGCCATGTCATGCAATGGTGCATTGCGCAACGCTGTGTTGTGCATCAGGGACGACGACTATAATGCTTGTCGGGCAGCAAGCTCAAGAGGTACGTCGTGCAACAGGGGATAACGTGCAACCAAGGGTGTATCGGGCAACCACAGCTTGCAAAAGAAGAGAGGGTGTCGTGCACCAAGGGAGAGGGGGACTAAGGAACTAAAGGGATCCTTAGCAAGGGAAAGGAAACACATATATAAGAGAGGATGGAGGAGAAACCAAGGTAGAGCAAGGCAAGGTGTCGCCCACCTAGGGACACTTGTCCATGTGCAAAGCCACCACTCAAACATGCCTTAAACACATGTCCAAGGCCATTGCCACATGCAAGCATCAAGCACCAAGTGTCCACTAGTGGTGATACAAACGAGGTCAAAGAGGGTCAAAGGGTCCGTGGGCGACACACCCTGGGTGACACACCCTGGGCGACACAAGCATGGCCGACACACCACTGGCCGATACAAGCTCTCTTGCCCGAAACAAGGTCCAAAGAAGCAAAGGCAAGGCACAACAAGGCCCAACAAGCTCAACTAAGCCCAAAGGAACTCAAGCAACGAGCCCAAACCTTCCTCTCAACACTAGAGGAAGCAAGGAGAGGGAGGAACACCTCACAAGGTGACAAACTTGCCCACAAACCCTAGACTTGGGTTAACTGCAAGTAGCACCTACAACTCTCAACAAAGCACCAGCAAACCCTAATCACCACAGAAGGTGATTAGCAAGCAACTAAGCATCAGGGTTAAGCAAAGCAAATAGATTAAGCCCTAAACGGAGGTCAGGGTCCTTACAAGCTAACCCCTTACAAAGGGATTTCGTCCCCAAAATCCGAAGAGAAAAGTGAGGGATACTTCATTCTCATCTCTTCCTCAAGCTCCCACGTGGCTTCCTCAACGCCACGATGATGCCAAAGAACCTTTACAAGAACCAGGTCCTTCCTCTTCAGCTTCTTAACTCTTCTATCAAGGATCGCCACATGACCTTCCTTGTAGGTCACATCTTCATCAAGCTCAACTTCAACTGGCTCTATCACTGTTCCTAAATCCGAATGACTTTTCTTCAGCATACTGACAGGGAACATTGGATGTAACCTGTGCAACTCTGGCGGAAGCTCTAACTTATAAGCTACCCTACCGACACACGCTATGACCGGGTATGCCCCATATATCTGGGTGCTAGCTTACCCTTCCGGCCAAACCTTAGCACACCTTTCCATGACAAGACTTTAAGATATACTTTGTCTCCTACCTGGAACTCCAAAGGCCGTCGGCGATTGTCTGCGTAAGACTTCTGCCTGTCCTGTACCACTTTCAACTGTTGCTATATCACTTTGATCTTTTCTATCGTCTATTGTACTAACTTAGGACCCAAGAGCTGATATTCACCAGACTCATACCAACACAAAGGAGATCTGCACTTCCTTCCATACAAGGCCTCATAAGGAGCCATGTCAATGCTCCGCTGATAACTATTGTTGTAAGCAAACTCTATTAAACTGAGATGTACGTCCCAAATGCCTAAGAACTGCAAAACACAAGCTCTAAGGAGATCATCCAAAGTCTGAATAGTCCTCTCAGACTGTCCATCTATCTGTGGGTGGAAGGAGGTACTGAACCTCAACTGCATTCCCAACACTTTGTGCAACTGTTCCCAGAAACGACTCGTGAACTGAGGACCCCTGTCAGAAACTATCGTCGCTGGCACACCGTGCAAACGCACTATCTCGTCCACATATACTCGAGCGAGCTTCTCGGCTGTATACGTTGTCCTTACTGGTATGAAGTGGGCATACTTCGTCAATCTGTCCACTATTACCCAAATGGAATCATGATTCCTAGTTGTCCTGGGTAGACCAACTACGAAATCCATGGTTACATGATCCCATTTCCATTGCGGTATCGGCAGGGGTTGCAACGTACCTGCCGGATTTTGATGCTCAGCCTTGACTTGCTGACAAACTACACACCTAGCCACGAACTCAGCTACATATTTCTTCAAGCTGGGCCACCAATACAAGTCCTTCAAACTATGATACATCTTGGTGACTCCTGGATGCATAGCATACATTGATGTGTGTGCTTCCTCGAGCACTATCTTCCTCAGGTCGTCAGCATCGGGGACCACCATCCTATCATGATAACAAACTAGTCCATCCTCGGACTCTTGGAACCCATCACGCTTTTCGCTGCCGAACTCTGATCTGATCAACTGTACTGTATCATCTGTTTGTTGTGCATATGACACCTCGTCACGCTAAACGAGATTACTCAAAACACAAAACATGATCAACTACTAATTAATCACATAGTCAAAAATGTGAACCAATTAAAACCGATTCCAACAATGTAAATAAACTCTAGAACATTTATAAAAGGTCCATCATTCCATTCTCATATACTTTAACAAGCATTTGCATATGGGTACAAAGACCTCAGTCGCATCCTGCATACAAAAGATATTTCACATGTACGTGCCATATATTTACAAACATTGGCATAATACCAAAATCTAGTGTCGATACAATTATATCATCTAGAAAACACATTCCATACCAGGACCTGAGAGTACAGGGACGACACTAGGACTCTACTACTAACATATATGACTAACATCTACAACCAACTTTCTGAATCTATTGATCACCAGGTTGGCTCTCTTCCACAGCACGACCTCGACCTCATTGCCCGTGACCACCTAAAAAAAATGTGGTGACCCACGGGTGAGACCCAGTCCCAGCGAGAGATATAACTCTCTCCAACATATATTGATTATAACATTAATTAACAGTAAATTCATTGAGCAGTTAGGATATTGAATAAAAAATATGAACATATTGAATAGTTTAAGCACACTAAGCAGTTAAGCAAATAAGTTGTAACATCAAGTAGAATTGTATAATTGTCATAAGTCTGCATCATGTAAGAACTATGTAGTGTAAAGACAAGACAAGGGTTAATCAACCAATGTGATACGTATTAAACCCTAGCAATTATACTACACGGCTGGTATTATATCTTTTATTATTATGCCCTGGGGAGTTTGAGTCGTACCACTCAAAGTCCAACTGACCACTGCGAAGTGCTATTCAGTTCCGTATAAGATCTAGGAGTGTCGGTATCCTAAGATCTCTTCCCCTCGGTCAGTATGAGTAAACTGCAGTGACATACCAGTCAAACTGCCAACAGTGACATATAGTCAACTGATAACAACTAGTACGTACTTGGTACAAGTTACGACACTAGAAAACAGGGTATACAAAACCCTCTAATCCGAGGTACAACTGTAGCTGTCCTCAATCACATCAAATATCTGAGGCATGACCATAGCCATCCTCCATAACCTGCAATTGTGGATGACAAGTAATTATCATCAACTTGCCACCCCCGCATACTCAACAGTATGCGCTCTGAGTTTCCCTTGGGAATACTTGTTTCACCATCCAGTAAGTTCTGACACTGAAGACGGCTCTATGGCATAGGGCTCTACATGATTAAGGTTACACTTGATTAATTACTACCAATTGAATGCATTAAGGCTTTATCATACAAGTGGACATTCAAACCCTAATTATTTTCTAACAATAGTATATGTATAACAACTTCAAAATATATAAAACATTTGAGATATAAATATTAATCACATTACCACATCTATCATTCATTGCAAATTAACAGACCACACTTATCATCATACTATTGCAAGATACCAATATCTTATCACAAGTTCCAGGGTTTTAACCCTTATTGGAACATGAAGAGGATTTCACCTCAATCATGGATTCAAACATGCCCAAAGGTATTTAAGATCATCACATTATTCATAGTAAGGTTACCATCATCATTCCATGCCTTAAACAAGGCTCAAAAGATCATTAACACATGTATGTCCATAGATTTTAACATGGCAATGCACTATGATATTCAAATAATACTATATTGTGGTTTCAACATAAGAAGAGTGTAATTCTTTATCACATTAATCATTCAAGAGGTATGATTATAACCAATCAACATCATATAATTACATCAAGGTTAGGTATAATATGCTAGATCACATGGGAGTTACGCATCCACTCATTACATTGATTTATCAAATATAACTATATAATGGCAAAGGTAAGACTACCAATTAATGGTATTGAACCATTGAATTATCTTCACTATGACCCACATATAATAACATGTGATTTATTCTAATCCATTGGATGTTAAAGCATCCAATATTATTCATTGGATCAGGTTCATTGTCTAAGGTTACCAATTGAAGTATAGGTCTAACCATTAGATCAATTGAACCAAGGGACCATTGGTTCAAGGTATAGTCAAATCTAGAATTACATTCCTAATTCATCATATATGATGATGACCTGATCCACCATTAATTGTGATCATTAGGTCACCATTGGTTGCTAGATCGGTAATACATTCAATTAACATCATCAAATAATAAGCCAATATCATCATCGATTGATAACATCATTAGAATACTTAGTGGATGATAATTAAATATCTAATTGAGTCAAAACCTGACCTAAGGTGGTAACCATAGGTTATCACCATAAATTGGACACCCTTGATCACGAACATCAGTTGCCAAGATAGCAACATTATTGGTTGTTGAATGGTATGACAATAAGTTATGTGATAGGGAAGGAAATAGCTTGAAAACCCTAATTTGAACCATCATTTGTTTTGTACATAACACCATAGGTTGTTGCTATCAACCTGTACCAGATCATGTTACACCTTATAAAGGATATACACATGTTTACAGGTTCATATAGAACTGGAATAAAACAGGAAACACCACAAAATTCGTAATTCTAAACAAGCATAATTTCCCTATGCTTAGATCATCACATTCAAGCATAATCATGAACCAACAAGCTTCTAGTAAGCAATATAAGTGAAGAATGTTATATAAATCACCTCTATAGAGTAGGTCAGATATCCAAAAGCAAAAATCTCGAGCAAATAGAGCAAGGAAACCTTGGATTCAGATTTGAACTTGGCCAACTATGTAATTCTCTCCACAAACAAGCAAAACCCTAGAAAAGAAACAAGAAGGAAGGAGTTTTGAGTTCTACGGGAACTTTAACCATGTAAAACCATGGTTCCGACCTGGATAGATGTAGAAGGAAGAGGAACAAAGAATTATATGGAGGAAATAAGGAAAAACTTACACTTTTAGGTCAATATCACTAGGGGGAAGCTTCATACACCCAAAAAGAGAATCAATTTCAACCCTTGAATTTGTTTCCAAGAGGATCCCCACCTTCTTCTTCCTTGGGCAGAAAAAATCACAGCTGAACAGAGGGAGTACGAATATGGGAGAAGGAGAGAGATAATGGAGAGAAAATCGCTCGTTTGGGGGCTTTTGGATAAGTATATGACACTTTAATATTAAGAAAAAGAAAAAGTTGCAATTCTAGTATATATCCAAGTGCCCATGGCTTTAAATTATTAAAAAATACATAAGCACACACACAAGAAGTTCTCCCACCGTCCATATAGACCTTCTTGTCTTTCCTTTAGCGAAATTCCCAGACAATCACATAATTCCTTAGTTGATAGCTACTAAAGGTAGCCCATCCATGAAGGGAAAAACCCTACAATACCCTTGATAAAAACACCTTCAAACCATGGCTCAACTAGGATCCCCATGGATCAAAAATCTCAATAATGATAATATAACAACTAAGGAACATAATTTATGTGACAAATTGCAATGAAAACCCCTCAATTGGGTAAATTGTAGAAAAGTCCAAAATGTACAGAAAATTGCATAACTTGCTCAAACAACGTCCAAATTGGACCAAATTTGAAAATTAAGTTTGTATTATGATTTCAAAGCATATCAAAAGGTTATATTAGGGTTATAATCATTAAATTATGGTAATTAAGCTCATTCAACTCATTAAGTAAGTTCAAGGGCCTTACAACTATAAACCCCTAACAAGGATTTCGCCCTGAAATCCTATGCAAAAAGAGATGGGTATTTTCTACACATATCATTCTCTAGTTCCCATGTGGCTTACTCTATGCCACGATGATTCCACAAAACTTTCACTAGTAATATATCTTTTCTCTTCAGCTTTTTCACCCTTCTATCCAGGATCCACACAAGACCCTCAACATAGGAGACATCCTCATCTAACTCAACCTCTACTGGTTGGATTCTCTGCTCGGTATCTGGATGGCATTTCCTCAACATAGAGATGTGAAAGACATTATGCAATCTATGTAGCTCTGGTGGTAGCTCCAACTTATATGCTACCTTTCCAACACGAGCTAGGATAGGGTATGGTCCCATAAATCTAGGAGCCAACTTACCCTTCTTTCCAAACCTCAACACACCTTTCCAAGGAGAAACCTTAAGATATACTCTATCTCCCACTTGGAACTCAAGTGGTCTGTGTCGATTGTCTGCATAAGATTTCTGCCTGTCCTGGGCTGCTTTCAACTGTTGTTGTATCACTTTAATCTTTTCTGTAGTCTACTGTACTAGATAAGGACCCAAAAGTTGATATTCACCTATCTCATACCAGCAAAGAGGAGACCGACATTGTCTCCCATACATAGCCTCATAAGGAGCCATATCTATGCTTCTTTGACAGCTATTGTTGTACGCAAACTCTATCAGAGCTAGATGTACATCCCAACTACCAAGAAATTGCAACACACATGCCCTCAAGAGATCCTCTAAAGTCTGAATAGTCCTTTCAGACCGGCCATCGGTCTGCGGATGAAAAGATGTGCTGAATCTCAACTGTGTTCCCATTGCTGAATGCAGACGCTCCCGAAAACGACTTGTAAACTGTGGACCTCTATCAGAAACTATAGTCACTGGAATGCCATGCAAACAGACTATCTCATCAACATATATTTGTGCCAATTTCTCTGCTGTAAATGTCGTCTTAACTGGTAGAAAATGAGCTGACTTAGTCAATCTGTCTACTATCACCCATATGGAATCATGACCCTTGGCTGTCCTAGGAAGACCAACCACAAAGTCCATAGTAATATGATCCCATTTCCACTGTGGTATTGGCAAGGGTTGTAATGTCCCTGCAGGCTTCTGGTGCTCAGCCTTCACCTGCTGACAAACTGGACATTTGGCAATGAAATCTGCCACATCACGCTTTAGACCTGGCCACCAATACATGTCCTTCAAATTTTGGTACATCTTGGTACTTCCAGGATGCATTGCATACATGGAGGAGTGAGCCTCCTCAAGTACCATCTTCCTCAACCCATCAACATCAGGAATTACTATCCTATTATGGTAACAAACTGTACCATCATCTGCCTTGTGAAAGCCATCATACTTTTCACTGCCAATCCCTGATTGGATATTCTATATCATAGTATCACTTTCTTGTGCATCATGAATCTGTTGTCTTAAGGTAGGTTTCACTTTTAACTGTGCCAACAATCCTAACAAGGAAACTTCTAGCTGTACATTCATCTGGCGAAGAGACACTAGCATATCTCTCTTATGGCACATCAAGGAATTTAATTGTGCATTATCTACCATTGATGATGAAGACGACTTTCTACTCAATGCATCAGCTACCACATTAGCTTTCCCTGGATGGTAGTCTATTGTGCAATCATAATCCTTAATCAACTCCATCCATCTCCTCTGCCTCATATTCAACTCCTGTTTGGAGAAAATATATTGTAGATTCTTGTGATCAGTGAAGATCTGACACTTTTCTCGATAAAGATAGTGTCTCCAGATCTTTAAGGCATGGACCACTGCTGCAAGCTCCAGATCATGTGTTGGATAATTCTCCTCATGTTTCTTAAGCTGTCGTGAAGAAAAAGAAATCACATTTTTATCCTGCATCAACACGCATCCCAACCCATTCTTTGAAGCATCACAAAACACAATATAGCCTTTTCCTTGCTCTGGCAGTACTAACACCGGTGCACTAGTCAACTTTTCTTTCAAAATCTGGAAAGAACGTTGACACTTGTCATTCCAAGCAAAAGGAACATCCTTCCTAGTTAACCTAGTTAGGGGTAACGCTATAGAACAGAAGTCTTTGATAAACCTCCTGTAGTAACCTTCCAGACCTAGGAAACTACAGATCTCTGTCGGTGTCTTTGGTTGTTCCCATTCTAGTACAAATTCCACTTTCTTAGGATCAACACAAATTCCTTTTGCAGATATAACATGGCCTAGAAAAGACACTTCAGATAACCAGAATTCATACTTTCTAAACTTAGCATATAGTTGATGCTGCCTCAACAATGTCAGTGCCTGGTGAAGGTGTTGCTCATGTTGTTGACTATCCTTGGAGTACATCAGGATATCATCTATGAACACAACCACACACTGATCAAGATAAGGTCTAAACACCCTATTCATCAGATCCATAAAATCTGCAGGTGCATTGGTTAGCCCAAACGGCATAACCACAAACTCATAATGACCATACCTAGTCCTAAAAGCGGACTTGGGTATGTCATCAGCCTTAATTCTCAATTGATGGTAACTTGACCTCAGGTCTATCTTGGAAAACACAGTGGCACCTCTCAACTGATAAAAAAGATCATCAATCCTTGGCAAAGGATACTTATTCTTTATTGTCACATTGTTCAACTGTCTATAGTCTATACACAACCTCATTGAACCATCCTTCTTTTTAACAAACAGCACGGGAGCACCCCAAGGGGAAGTGCCCGGCCTGATAAAACCCTTCTATAATAGTTCTCGTAACTATTTCTTTAACTCCTGCATCTCTGCTGGTGCCATCCTGTATGCTGACTGTGCTATGGGTTGTGTTCCAGGAACAAGATTGATCTCAAACTCAATCTCTCTAGGAGGGGGAATGCTAGGAAATTCCTCAGGAAAGAGATCCTCAAATTCTTGCACCACTGGAACCTCCTGGATACTAGGACCTACCGCCTTGGTATCCACAACATGAGCTAAGAAAGCCTCACATCCTTGTCTCATCAATCGTTCAACTATCATGGCTGACATCAAACATGTAGGAAGAATCTTCCTATCACCCTGAAAAATCCACTGTACATCTCCATCATGGAACGTCGCCACCTTAGTACTACAGTCCAAGACTACCTTGTATTTTTCCAAGGTATCCATTCCTAGGATTACATCAAAACCATGCATGTCAAGTGGCAGAAGATCCACTTGAATGTTGTGTCCAGAAAAAGAAAGAACATAAGAAAGGCACACTTCCCGCAACTCAGCAGAATCAACCAAAGGAGTCTCCAGTCGCAGGCTATTAGATCTAAGACTAACAGGTAGATAACAACTATCTATCACCTCTCTGGTGATAAAAGAGTGTGTTGCACCTGGGTCTACTAACACAGATACGAAACAAGATGCAGACATATCAGAATGAAATAACTCCATCTGACCTGTCACAACTCGAGGATTGACCACTGCTTCTGGCTGGGTCATGGCATAGAACCTTGTTGTCGCCTGCTGTCATCCATGTCCTCTACTTGCTTGTCCAGAGGATCCTGCCTGGGATGCCTGACCACGTCCTCTGCCACTGCTACTACTAAACTATCATTGTTGTGGACCTTGTTGACTTTGCCTTGGCTGCTGAGTCACCTCCTCATCTTTCATTGGGCAATAAGGTCTTGTATGCCCCACTTTCCCACACTTGTAACATGTTTTGGTGCCCTGATATGTCCTAAACGGCCCTGTCACTGAAATTGATGAGGTACTGCGGGCTCCAGTCGGTGGAAAATTGTGACCTCTACCCTGACTCGGGGTCCACTGTGATGGTGCATGTGATCTTGGTTCAGTGAAGGTTGACCTTGGTTGTGACAGCGGTGGGAAAAACCTTGGCTTCTTAAAGCCTCCGGATGATTGCCCTTGGAACTGCATAGGTCGCTTCTTAGCATTAGCTTCACGCTTCTCTATGGCAGACCTCTCAATCCTCCTGACATATTCCACAAAGGTGGAAAACCTTTCCCTGTTCTCCAAGGCCGATACTGTAGTAGTCAACTCCGTACTCAGACCCTTCTCAAATCTCTGGATCCTTTCCTTGTCTGTTGCTGCCATGTGTGGGCAGAACCTCAGAAGTTCCATAAACTTTGATTCATACACATTGATAGTCATAGCTCCCTGACGAATCTTCTCGAACTGAGAGATTTTCTCATCTAGGTAGGTCTCTGGAAAATATCGACTAACAAATTCCCTTCGAAACTCCTCCCATCCGATCACAACTCCTGGCCTTTTCTCCTCTTCTATGGCCCACCAATGGCCAACACTACCCTTCAACAAGTATACTGCATGCTTAACTTTGTCTTCTTATGTGATGTTTAGGATTTTGAACGCCTTTTCCAGCTCAGTCAACCACATGTCAGTGTCTGTTAGATCAGAAGTACCTGCATATTCAATTGCCCCAACACGTCTAAGACGTTCAAATGTCTTCCCGACACCTTGGGACTCCACATTAGAGGCGACTGCCCTAGCTTGAGGTGTTGGTGCTCTGTCAGCAATATGTGTAATTGTGGCCATCATCTGTCTAAACATAGACTGAAACTCAGGATTGGCCATCATTGTCGGGTCTAGATGAGGCATTGCAGGATGCTCTGGCCCTGCTTCTGGCACTCTCTCATCACGTTCCTGCCTCCCTCCACCTCCTCCTGGTGCAACATAGCTACTCTCAACATGGTCTTCATGTCCTCCAAACATATCTGCATAAGCATAAACTATGATCAGATATGTTGGATACATAAGAACAAACTCAAACCTAAGTCCTATGTCCCTGTAAACTCAGTAAACTTAGAGCTCTGATACCAACTTAACTATGACACCTCGTCACGCTAAATGAGATTACTCAAAACACAAAACACGATCAACTACTAATTAATCACATAGTCAAAAATGTGAACCAATTAAAACCGATTCCAACAATGTAAATAAACTCTAGAACATTTATAAAAGGTCCATCATTCCATTCTCATATATTTTAACAAGCATTTGCATATGGGTCCAAAGACCTCAGTCACATCCTGCATACAAAAGATATTTCACATGTACGTGCCATATATTTACAAACATTGGCATAATACCAAAATCTAGTGTCGATACAATTATATCATCTAGAAAACACATTCCATACCAGGACCTGAGAGTACAGGGACGACACTAGGACTCTACTACTAACATATATGACTAACATCTACAACCAACCAACCTTCTGAGTCTATTGATCACCAGGTTGGTTCTCTTCCACAGCACGACCTCGACCTCGTTGCCCGCGACCACCTAAAAAAATGTGGTGACCCACGGGTGAGACCCAGTCCCAGCGAGAGATATAACTCTCTCCAACATATATTTATTATAACATTAATTAACAGTAAATACATTGAGCAGTTAGGATATTGAATAAACAATATGAACAGATTGAACGGTTTAAGCATACTAAGAAGTTAAGCAAATAAGTTGTAACATCAAGTAGAATTGTACAATTGTCATAAGTCTACATCATGTAAGATACTTGGTACAAGTTACGACACTAGAAAATAGGGTATACAAAACCCTCTAATCTGAGGTACAACCGTAGCTGTCCTCAATCACATCAAATATCTGAGGCATGACCATAGCCATCCTCCATAACCTACAATTGTGGATGACAAGTATATATCCTCAACTTGCCACCCCCGCATACTCAACAGTATGCACTCCGAGTTTCCCTTGGGAATACTCATTTCACCATCCAATAAGTTTTGACACTGAAGATGGCTCTACGGCACAAGGCTCTACATGATTAAGGTTACACTTGATTAATTACTACCAATTGAATGCATTAAGGCTTTATCATACAAGTGGAAATTCAAACCCTAATTCTTTTCTAACAATAGTATATGTATAACAACTTCAAAATATATAAAACATTTGAGATATAAATCTTAATCACATTACCACATCTATCATTCATTGCAAATTAAAAGACCACACTTATCATCATACTATTGCAAGATACCAATATCTTATCACAAGTTCCAGGGTTTTAACCCTTATTGGAACATGAAGAGGATTTCACCTCAATCATGGATTCAAACATGCCCAAAGGTCTTTAAGATCATCACATTATTCATAGTAAGGTTATCATCATCATTCCATGCCTTAAACAAGGCTCGAAAGATCATTAGCACATGTATGTCCATAGATTTTAACATGGCAAGGCACTATGATATTCAAATAATACTATATTGTGGTTTCAACATAAGAAGAGTGTAATTCTTTATCACATTAATCATTCAAGAGGTATGATTATAACCAATCAACATCATATAATTACATCAAGGTTAGGTATAATAGGCTAGATCACATGGGAGTTACGCATCCACTCATTACATTGATTTATCAAATATAACTATATAATGGCAAAGGTAAGACTACCAATTAATGGTATTGAACCATTGAATTATCTTCACTATGACCCACATATAATAACATGTGATTTATTCTAATCCATTGGATGTTAAAGCATCCAATATTATTCATTGGATCAGGTTCATTGTCTAAGGTTACCAATTGAAGTATAGGTCTAACCATTAGATCAATTGAACCAAGGGACCATTGGTTCAAGGTATAGTCAAATCTAGAATTACATTCCTAATTCATCATATATGATGATGACCTGATCCACCATTAATTGTGATCATTAGGTCACCATTGGTTGCTAGATCGGTAATACATTCAATTAACATCATCAAATAATAAGCCAATATCATCATCGATTGATAACATCATTAGAATACTTAGTGGATGATAATTAAATATCTAATTGAGTCAAAACCTGACCTAAGGTGGTAACCATAGTTTGTCACCATAAATTGGACACCCTTGATCACGAAAATCAGTTGCCAAGATAGCAACATTATTGGTTGTTGAATGGTATGACAATCAGTTATGTGATAGGGAAGGAAATAGCTTGAAAACCCTAATTTGAACCATCATTTGTTTTGTACATAGCACCATAGGTTGTTGCTATCAACCTGTCCCAGATCATGTTACACCTTATAAAGGATATACACATGTTTACAGGTTCATATAGAACTGTAATAAAACAGGAAACACCACAAAATTCGTAATTCTAAACAAGCATAATTTCTCTATGCTTAGATCATCACATTCAAGCATAATCATGAACCAACAAGCTTCTAGTAAGCAATATAAGTGAAGAATGTTATATAACTCGCCTCTATAGAGTAGTTCAGATATCCAAAAGCAAAAATCTGGAGCAAATAGAGCAAGGAAACTTTGGATTCAGATCTGAACTTGGCCAACTATGCAATTCTCTCCACAAACAAGCAAAACCCTAGAAAAGAAACAAGAAGGAAGGAGTTTTGAGTTCTAGGGGAACTTTAACCATGGAAAACCATGGTTCCGACCTGGATAGATGTAGGAGGAAGAGTAACAAAGAATTAGACGGAGGAAATAAGGAAAAACTTACACTTTTAGGTCAATATCACTAGGGGGAAGCTTCATACACCCAAAAAGAGAATCAATTTCAACCCTAGAATTTGTTTCCAAGAGGATCCCCACCTTCTTCTTCCTTGGGCAGAAAAAATCGCAGCTGAACAGAGGGAGTACGAATATGGGAGAAGGAGAGAGATAATGGAGAGCAAATGGCTCGTTTGGGTGCTTTTGGATAAGTATATGACACTTTAATATTAAGAAAAAGAAAAAGTTGCAATTCTAGTATATATCCAAGTGCCCATGGCTTTAAATTATTGAAAAATACATAAGCACACACACAAGGAGCTCTCCCACCATCCCTCTAGACCTTCTTGGCTTTCCTTTGGCGAAATTCCCAGCCAATCACATAATTCCTTAGTTGATAGCTACTAAAGGTAGCTCATCCATGAAGGGAAAAACCCTAAAATACCCTTGATAAAAACACCTTCAAACCATGGCTCAACTAGGAGCCCCATGGATCAAAAATCTCAAGAATGTTAATATAAAAAATAAGGAACATAATTTATGTGACAAATTTCAAAGAAAACCCCTCAATTGGGTAAATTGTAGAAAAGTCCAAAATGTACAAAAAATTGCATAACTTGCTCAAACAACGTCCAAATTGGACCAAATTTGAAACTTAAGCTTGTCTAATGATTTCAAAACATATCAAAAGGTTATATTAGGGTTATAAGAATTAAATTATGGTAATTAAGCTCATTAAACTCATTAAGTAAGTTCAAGGGCCTTATAGTGCATCTTTGATCTGCTGTCTTAGCGTAGGCTTGACTTGCATCTGTGCTAAAAGTCCAGCTGATAAGGAAACTTCCATCTACACATTCATCTGCCACAAGGAAACAAGCATATCCTATCTATGGCATACCAGGGAACTCAACTGTGTCTTCTTTGAAGAAAAAGAAGAAGACTTTCGGCTAAGCGCATCAGCTACCACATTCGCCTTACCAGGATGATACTCGATGGTGCAGTCGTAATCATTGATTAACTCCATCCATCGACGCTGCCGCATGTTTAACTCATGCTGTGAAAAGATGTACTTCAGATTCTTATGGTCCGTAAAGATCTGACATACTTCCCCGTAAAGATAGTGTCTCCAAATCTTTAATGCATGAACCACTACTGCCAACTCCAAATCATGAGTCGGATAGTTCTCCTCGTGTTTCTTAAGCTGTCATGAAGCGAAAGAGACCACATGATCTTCCTGCATCAGCACACATCCTCAACCTTTCTTGGAAGCATCGCAGAAAACAACATAGCCCTTTCTAGGCTCTGGCAGCACTAGTATTGGAGCACTAGTCAGCTTTTCCTTCAAACTTTGGAAAGTTTGCTGACAACGATCATCCCAGACAAAAGGTACCTCCTTCCTGGTCAACTTCGTCATCGGCAACGCAATCGCACTGAAATCCTTGATAAACCTTCGGTAGTATCCTGCTAATCCCAGAAAACTACGAACTTTTGTCGGCGTCTTTGGTTGCTCCCAATATACAACAGACTCCACCTTCTTCGGGTCCACTTTGACTCCTTCCGCAAATATCACATGACCCAAGAAAGTCACTTCTTCCAACCAGAACTCACACTTACTGAACTTGGCATACAACTAATGTTGGCGAAGAAGAGTCAATGCTAGTCGAAGATGTCGCTCATGCTCTTGCCTATCCCGACTATAGATCAAGATGTCATCTATGAAGACTACAACAAACTGATCTAGGAATGGACAGAATACTCGATTCATCAAATCCATGAAAGCAGTAGGTGCATTGGTTAGCCCAAACGGCATAACTATGAACTCGAAGTGACCATACCTTGTCCTAAAAGCTGACTTTGGTATGTCATTCGCCTTAATCCTCAACTGATGATATCTGGACCGTAGATCGATCTTCGAAAACACTGTAGCACCACGCAATTGATCAAACATATCGTCTATCCTCGGTAATAGGTACTTGTTCTTGATCGTGACCTTGTTCAACTGCCGATAATCTATACACAACCGCATCGATCCGTCTTTCTTCTGGACGAACAGCACTGGAGCACCCCAAGGCGACGTACTCGGTCGGATGAAACCTTTCTCCAACAATTCCTGTAACTGCTTCTTAAGCTCTGCGATCTCTACTGGAGCCATCCTATACGATGTTTGTGCAACTGGTTGCGTTCCTGGGACCAGATTGATCTCAAAATCAATTTCTCGAGGTGGAGGAACACCAGGGAACTCATCAGGAAACACATCGGCAAACTCTCGGACAACCGACACCTCCTCAAGGCTAGGACCTTTTGCCTTGGTAGCCACAACGGTATTCACAACGTGAGCTAAGAACGCCTCACATCCTTGTCATAGAAACTTCTCTGCCACCATAGCTGATACCAGACACGTCGGAAGAATCTTCCTATCTCCCTAGAAGATCCACTTCTCTCCATCATCATCAAAAACATCCAGCTTGGAACCACAGTCCAAAACAACCTTATGCTTCTCTAAGGTATCCATCCCAAGGATAACATCGAAACCATGCATATCAAGGGGTATAAGATCCACTTGTATACTATGTCCCGAAAAAGATAAGACACAAGATGGACACTCTTCTCAAAGCATCGAGGAACCATCAAGAGGGGTTTCTAACAACAAACTATCTTTCTTACAACTAACAGGTAAACGATAGTTTTCAAGCATACTATAGGCGATAAAAGAGTGTGTAGCACCTGGGTCAACCAGAACAGATATAAAGCAAGAAGAAGACATATCAGAATGAAATAACTCCATCTGACATGTCACCACTGTCGGGTTGACTATCACCTCCGGCTGACTCATAGCATAGAATCGAGCTGTTGCTTGCTGTCCATGTCCTCCGCTTCCTTGAGAAAACAATCCTATTTGCAACGCTTGACCCCGTCCCTGCCCTCTGCTACCATTGGGCTGCTGTCTATCTGACCCTTGATGATTCTGTCTTGGCTGCTGCGTCACTTCAACATCTCTATTTGGGCAGTTTAACTTGAAATGCCCAAACTGACCACACAGGTGGCATACCCTATCTTCGAACCGTGGCCTAAATGGCCCTGTTACTGCCACTAAAGCTGTACTCTGTGCCTTTGACGGTGAAGAAACATAACCTGTTCCCTTACTTGGAGACCACTGCGACGGTGCACTGGAACCTCTCCTCACAGAAGGCACGAAAAACCTTAGCTTCTTGAAGCCACCAAACCTCTGTCCCTAGAACTGAGCAGGCCTATTCTTAGTCATGGATTCTCTTTTCTCCCTGACTGACCTTTAAATCCTTCAGACAGATTCCACAAACGTAGCAAACCTCTCTCGGTTCTCCAACGCAGAAGCAGGTGTTGTCAGCTCAGCACTCAGACCTTTCTTAAAACGTCTGATCCGCTCTTCATTTGTTGCTACCATGTGAGGACAAAACCTCAGCAGATCCATGAACTTGGCTTCATACTCGGTGATGTTCATCGTTCCTTGGCACAAGCACTCAAACTGACTGATCTTCTCATCCAGATACGTCTTCAGAAAGTATCTGCTGACAAACTCGCGTCGGAAAACCTCTTAACCGATCATCTCACCAGGTCGCTTCTCTTCCTCGATGGTCCACCAGTGACCAACACAACCCTTCATAAGGTAGACAGCGTGCTTTACTTTGTCTGCTTTGGGGATGTCGAGGATCTGGAAAGCCTTCTCAAGACTTGTCAGCCACAGATCTGCATCCGCTGGATCAGCCGTTCCAGCATAATCTGAAGCTCTAACTCGGCGAAGCCGCTCAAAGGTCTTCCAAATACCCGATGTTTCACCATGGGGAGCCTGTGCTCTCGAAAGAGGCACTGACAATCTTTCTACCATGAGATTCATCGTAGACATCATCTGCCCCATAAGTTGTTGATAGGCAGGGTGTTCAAGAATGGCTGGGTCAGGTTGGGGGACCTCAGGCACCCGATCTTCATGTTCCTGCCCTATAGCTCCATCAACTGATGCATCATTACTGTTCTCAGTAGCATGTTCTTCATGGTTTCCATACATCTTGGCTTCTCTTCTACTGAGGGCAGAAGATGATTGTAAGAAAATTTGGAAAACTCACAAGAACAGACACAACCTAGTCCTAAATCCCTGTAGACTCAGTGAACCTAGAGCTCTGATACCAAACTTGTGGCAACACATCCCACTATCACACAGACATCGAGGTGTTACGCAAAAACGTGCGGAAATCACCATAACCACAGATTACCAAAAACACGGGTTGATTAAAACCAATTGCGGAAAGTGGAATAACTGAGAAACTATTACATTTAGGTCCTCATCCTGCAAGGAAACGAGTTATATAAATATTTACAAGATCTTGACACGTGTCCACAGCTTAGAGGATCATCTGTCCTGTCATCACATGAGTTCATCACCTATTTATACATACATAACGACCCACATCCAGCCAGCAGTAGGATATACAAAACATCATCAGCTATACATCGTGAAACACATCAAAACACCTCCAACGACCTGAGAGTATAGGGATGACTCTAGACTCTACTACAAAATGACCAAAACATCAACATATCCATCTCTTTCATTCTACTGCTCGTCTTGCTGCTCGGCCGCAACTCTGCAACCTCCACCACATCTAGCTCGAACACCTAAAAAGGTTATAAACCAGTGGGGTGAGACACACAGTCCCAGCGAGAAACATAACTCCCTGCCGAAACTTAAAAACCTCAGAAAGATAAAGCAGCAACAACAAATAACTGATAAGAGGTATAACAAGAGCAATTTATAAAGTAAAGATGTTCATACCATCAAGCTTACCGAAATGTACGGAAGGCATGTACCCAATGTATTTCTTTATGGAACGTGATTAACAAGATGAGATTTGTAAGGTCTTATCACAGGACATGAGGAACATATAAGTAACTGCAAGGTATAACCAAAATAACTACACAAGCAAGGCCTCAACCAATGTTCCGTGTTTTGCCTTAAGTAGTAAATACCATGCGGTTGGATTACATATTGTTATGCCCTAAGGAAGTGAGCCGTACCACTCAAATCCAACCGATGGCTGCGAAACCCGGAGCCGGTGCCATACAAGGTCAATGGAAGAGCCGGACTCCACAACCTCCTACCTCATGGTCAGTGCACTAGAATCCAAGAAGGACCACAGTCTCGTGCTTAAGTGGCCCCAACCACAGGGTTAGGCTACCCTCTGCCTAGCCTGCCTCGGTGCAGGTATCGGCGCTAGTGAAACTGAGCCACGGGCCTATTCACCGTGCTCTGATCCATGAACGCATTCATGCTCCCATATCACATATCCTGAGCCATGGGCCTGTTCACCATGCTCTTCAACATATTGAGCTACAGGCCTGAATCCACACTCTGGAGTCTACAATCGAAGTTGCACTGTTACCTCCTCACTTTAGGCTAGGAGAAACCTCGCATACTCAACAATATGCGCTCCGGATTAACCTGTAGGAGAACTCGTTTCACCATCTCCAGCTCCTAACGATGATGGATCTATGGCCAGGGCAACTACATGATATATTCCACTGTGATTAATTAGTATCTTTTATATGGATTGCAAGATTCAACCAGGTCGTATAACATGCAAACTATAACAAGAATAAACAGTATGAAACTCAACATTATTCTTTTACTGTAATCAACATCATCCTGATCCATCACCAGGATTCAACATTACATGTTACCACTTGGCCCCTTGCCAAACATTAAGATCCACCTCAAGGATCATCACAATACCATGGGATCTCAATCCCTTATCACATACTGCCATTGCCTCTCAAGGCTTACATCATCATCATGGGATAGCAATCCCAAACACTTTAGCCAAACACATCATACATGTTATCTCATTATCAAGAGTAACCATCACAGCAGAGTTACCCAACATATATACCTCATAGCCCTTTACCTGGCCATGCATCTGTAGGAGACCTGCATGGTTAGTATACATAATCATCATGAATTACTTATAAGATCGTCTTCTAATCTTAGGGTGACATTTATCATTCATGCCTCAACCTATGATCATATGCATAGGCCACAACATTACACAAAGCATAATACATGCTTATCATTTCCCTAGAAATATACAGGTGATTCAAGATGATTATAAGCATATGGAATATCATGTCAAATTACATGGATGTGCACTTACTATAGTAATTACCATCAAGCATATCAAGGGTTACCATTGTCAACCAAACGTGACATCATAGAACAAGATTAAGCATATAGGTTATCCATATAAGGAACAAGACTCTCACCAGAAACACCCACTGCCCTCACTAAAGGTAGTATCGGGCAGGGCACTCTCCCCTATCACCCAACCCCCAACTCATGTCGGCTAGGCAGACCAACACATACTGGTCAAGCACAAAGGTGTCATGCATCCAAGGCATAACGATCAACATCATGACATGCAGCTATGTCTAGGAGGCATATCATGCAACACAGCGTCTTGCACTTCCAAGAGTAATCGTGCAGCTCAGGCCGTGTCATGCAACGGTGCATTGGGCAACGCTGTGTTGTGCATCAGGGACGATGGCTATAAAGCCTGTCGGGCAGCAAGCTCAAGAGGTACGTCATGCAACAGGGGATAACGTGCAGTCAATGGTGTATCAGGAAACCACAGCGAGCAGCTCGACCAAAGGGGGTATCTCAAGCAACGACGTATCACGCATAAGGCATATCAGCCAACATACAAGACTAAGGTGCGACGCCCGACACAAGACTAGATCACAGATCAAACTAATGACTCCATACCTCAAAGCATAATGACACCAGGCCATTACATAGGCTAAGTGTATCGAGCAGGTTATTCATCAAGGTGTGATGCCCGAAACACACTCAAGGCAAGGACTAAAGGTGACGCCCGACACAAACACAATATGTGTCGTCTAAAGCTCAAGGTCAAGAGGGATATCAGGCAGCACCTCCCCCAAGATCATAACGGTCTATATGTAACTCTACAAGGTCGTCATCATCCTTAAGAACAAGGGCACCAAACCCTAATGGATCAAGAAGATGGCTCACCTCTCAACAACTAAGAGAGAGGGGTCTTGCACATCTCTTATCACCAATCGGGCAACACAAGGAACAACCCTAACAAGGTTTACAACCACTACAAAGCTCACCTTTCAAGTCCATGGTGAGAGGAGAGTGTTGCTCAAGCAACTAGAACACAGGCTCACCTCTCAACTTAAACGAGAGAGGGGTATTGCCCATGTTGCTAGAACTCAAGCTCGCTCCTCTAGACTAAGGAGAGAAAGGAGTGTTGCTCACCAAGGAACCCTAGAACATAGGTTCGGCCAATAAGAAGTAATTAAGCAAGAAACTAAACTAGTAACATACAAAGTCGATCATAAGCAACATATAAGAACATAAGATGAAGGTAGTGTAGTTAGGGTTAGGAGTTATGTAACTCACCTTAAGCAAGATCCCAGCTCCAAGCTCCAAGCACCACCACAAGAAGAAGAGCAAGGCACTCTAGGGTTCGGCCACCACTAGAGGAAGAAGAAGACTCTAAGGCAAGGATCGGCCACCAAGCTTGCAAAAGAAGAGAGGGTGTCGTGCACCAAGGGAGAGGGGGACTAAGGAACTAAAGGGATCCTTAGCAAGGGAAAGGAAACACATATATAAGAGAGGATGGAGGAGAAACCAAGGTAGAGCAAGGCAAGGTGTCGCCCACCTAGGGACACTTGCCCATGTGCAAAGCCACCAATCAAACATGCCTTAAACACATGTCCAAGGCCATTGCCACATGCAAGCATCAAGCACCAAGTGTCCACTAGTGGTGATACAAACGAGGTCAAAGAGGGTCAAAGGGTCCGTGGGCGACACACCCCTGGGCAACACACCCTGGGCGACACAAGCATGGCCGACACACCACTGACTGATACAAGCTCTCTTGCCCGACACAAGGTCCAAAGAAGCAAAGGCAAGGCACAACAAGGCCCAACAAGCTCAACTAAGCCCAAAGGAACTCAAGCAACGAGCCCAAACCTTCCTCTCAACACTAGAGGAAGCAAGGAGAGGGAGGAACACCTCACAAGGTGACAAACTTGCCCACAAACCCTCGACTTGGGTTAACTGCAGGTAGAACCTCCAACTCTCAACAAAGCACCAGTAAACCCTAATCACCACAGAAGGTGATTAGCAGGCAACTAAGCATCAGGGTTAAGCAAAGCAAATAGGATAAGCCCTAAATGGAGGTCAGGATCCTTACATACAATGAGTTTCATTCAATCAAATAATGGGAAGCAAATAGACCTTAAGAGGTGAATTAAGTAACCAACATCCTAGGGAGGATGAGAGAGAAACTAAGATTGGAAAGTTAATTATGAAATATGTATATGTTGATACTCCCAAGAAGAAGGGAGAATGAATTAGGGCTTAATCTTTTGTAATGAAATCTTGAAACCCTAAACGGTTGATAAAAGGGAATTCTAACCCTAAGTCAATTGGGAGAATTTGTTCTTTTGTGTTACATGGTTATGACATGTGCTTGAAATTGTTGATAGCATGATATAGCAATTATGCAGATATAATAAGGTAATGAGTATACCTAAGTAAGAGCTATGATGTTATATGCTACAAATTTAATGAGCTATGTGAACTATGTGAATTAATACCTTGGTCTGATGGCCTAGAGGTAATGGTTATTTGCTAAGTGGTGACAGTACTCAGTGATGAATTAAGGGGTTGAATACACCAAGCATGATGATGATAAGAGATTGAGATTCTAAGTGATATATGTGTTCCAAAGAATATGAAAGTACTTCATAAACATATTTATGCCTTTCTTTGTAGCATCAAATATAATTCTTGTTTGTAACTTGATTGATGCTAAAAGATATTGGAATACACTTAATTAAGCAAGTTAAATATTACCATGTAGTTGCCCAGACCATAGATCCATTCAGTGTCAACATTTGTTGAATGGTGAAATGAGTTTTACTTGGTACGCATATTTTTTAATATGTAATCATTATACCAGGGTGCTCAGTGGGCTCCCCAAACTAAATGAGGGTGCTCAGTGGACTCCCCAAATACACCAGGTTGCTCAGTGGACTTCCTGATGAAACTAAACCAGGATCGCTCAATGATCTTCCTGATGACAAATAATCTGGGAAAGCTTAGTGGTCTTCTCCCAAAGAGAGTACATGCTACGATTGTAACTCTATAGAGAAGATGTCGCTATACCCCAACATAGCTAATTGTAGCTGACATGAGATGTCCTACTAAGTCTAAGTGATCTCGTACTGATCGAGACACATGAGGTCTTGACAGCTGGCTCTTCCACTGACCTTGTATGGTACCAATTTCGACTTACTAGTGGTCTTTTGGAGTATGAGAGATATACCTCATCTCCTCTGGGCATAAATGTGAATGTGAACATGAAATCATCTGTGTAGCATATTTGCTTAAGGATCAAATACGGAAAACATTGGTTGATGCCTTATTACTTTATACATCTTAGTAGATAGATGTTATACATGTTCTTCATATTCCTTTTAAAGTAAATAGATGATTTATAATTTTGTTATCAATAAATATACCTGCCAGTTGCATAAAATGTCCTCTGTTCAATTTTATACTATTTCCTGTGATAATAATATTGTTGGCAGAGAGTTATATCTCTAGCTGGGACAATAGTCTCACCCTGTGGGATCCACAATTTTTAGGTGGACGCGGACGAGGGCATAGGAACCAGACTGTAGAGGAAGGACCACATCAGCAGGGATAGCAGTAGTAGCTCAGGTTGAGTACGATATCTATCGTGTCTTGTAGATAGAAGTCCTATGTGTCATCTCTGTACTCTCAGGTCCCTTGGGAGATAGCTTTTAGTGGTTTTTACGAACAACTTGAGATTTTGGTTTTCTTACCTCGAGGTTTTTATGTTGCTGTTGTATATATTAGAGTAAAGTAACTGGTACTTGTTATCCTCGAGATGAGACGAGACAATACATTGTATGTACAATATGAACCATAGGTATATAAAGTTTTGGTTCTTTTTGTAAGAGTCTCCTGGAAAAGGATTTATGTGCAAATTTGTTACAACCCCAATTTTTGGATTCTTTTGGTGAGAAATGTAATTTCTCCTATTAAATATATTTGAACAAATAATGATATAATTTGTTTTGAATAAAAAGGATTTCATTTACAATAGCCTTGTTGGTTGTTTTGTGGGCTTTATTGGCTATTGGGCCCAATAACAAGGAAAAGACAAAGGAAACTCCATTATTAAATAAGTGAATAAAAATGGAGAAAAGAAAGATGTAGAAACCTCTAGAAGGCAAGGGAATATTATCCAAAGATGGATTTCATGCCTCTTGGGTTCCCTGGGTTCCAAGAAGTCCAAAGTTGCATAGATAATGCAATAAGAAAAGAAAAGATCAATTAAATATTACTTTATTTTGAAGAATTGTGAGATAATGATAATATCACAAGAAATATGTGGAAATATGGATAATGAATCCATCTTGGATGAGATTTCGTGTCCACATAGTTTCTAATGGAAAAAGGAATCCAAATCAAAGAAAATAAAAGATTAAGAAAGAGAAAATATGCATAAAATATGCCTTATTAAGAGATAACTTGCATATAAAGAAAAGTATCTCATACTTTCGATTTTGAGTCCCAAATTTGGTACAAATGTGGATCAAGTCATTATAGACTTAATTTGGTACAAATGTGGATTAAGTCATTATAGTCCCTAAAATTTGGTATTAATTGGACATGTGGTTTCGGAGATATGAATTTTGGAAGTTTTCAAAAAGTAAAGGGAATAATGGATAATGTCACGATTTGATTTAATTAGAAATCAGGGACCGATTCCCTTTGTTCTTCACGTGGCCCGTCAGCCACTAGATCAAGATCCAAGGGTGACTCACTCATCATCAACCACAGATGGAATAGGAAAGATGGGGCATAGTAACCCCGAGAACCCATGGACACTATCTCTCTCCTCGATGCCTTTCAGTTCTAGGAAACCCTCCCATTGAAACTGGGAGATCCTTTTGGACTCTCCTATCCTTTTCTTCCTTTGTTTTTGTGTGGGATTGAGACTTCCCCAAATCCCAGTTCATCCAGGAAAATGGGGCTTGCAAAGGGCATACGTCCTTTCAATCCTTATAATATATATGTATGGGGGAGGGAAAGGAGTTTATGGGACTCTCACCAAGGTTTGTCGATAATCAATCCACATAACCCTGGTGTATCCAGAAGGGATGCCGCCCCCTGGACCTGTGTTCTCCCTGATCTTGGATGGCTCAAAGGGCAGCCAACCCTGAGCACCGATGGGACGACGCTAGATGGCTGATCAGTTCGAGAAGGTGCGACGAATCCCATAGAATGCTCGCGTGAGGGTTTGAGGCAGAGAAACGGAGAGTCAACGGGCAGAGTTGACTGTCCATGGCAGCAAGCCACGAGAAAGGGGAACCAGAGGAAGAAGATGAGGTCAGGAGAAAAAACCTCCACACCCCAGACTTACTGTATGCAAGGAAGGGCAACAGAGTCCTTCTGTAGTGCCTTGGTGCATAGAGTGCAGGCCGCATAGTAGGTGGCTATTGGTCCAAGCAAGCCACCTGGGAGATAAGGTAAATGCTGACATGGCCTTCTGTGATTGGCCCAAATATGTTAGTTTTGCAAAAATGCTAGTAAATCATAGTATAATCGAATAATGGCGTATAATATATGAATTTTGATCAGGAGAACTCAAGGAATCCATTAAAAATACAATGGAATCCTTATTCTGCTTGCAATAGGAAAGGATATAAAGATATCATCTTTAATGGTTTAATTGATGAAAAGCCCTAAGAATTGATGATCATAAGATCTAATAATGTTCTTTGTATGTTATGAACAAATATTAACTTGTTGTTAATAAAAGAAAGAATTAGGTCTAAAAAAAGATGATCTTTATGTGTAGTTTAATTTATTTAGGGTTCCATGTAAATAAATAAGCTTTAATGGTCCTTGAAACCCTAATGTTAGTAATTGTGACTCTTAATGGCTTTAATTGTTCAAATTCATGAATAAAGTTGAGATATGATGGTTCTAAGCTATTCTGAGTAGAAAAGTTCCTAATTGTGGATAAATACCTTTAATATGATAATTAGGGTTTTCTAGTGGATAAATGTGAAATTAGTAATAAATAGAGATACGTTGCTAATTTGAAAGGAACCAAATATAATATTGGGCCTAATGATCGTGTCATGACTTAAAAGGATAAAAATTGTAGTTTTAATGTAAAAGAGACATAATAGACTTAATGGACTTTTTCTTGTGCCTTTAATCTGAAATTAGGGTTATATGTTGTTAAAAGGTAACCTTAATGTCTTTCGTGAAGAATAGATAAGATAATTAGGGTTTGTGAATAATTGTATAAGATTAGGGTTTAAATAGTAAAAATGAAGTGAAACCTTAATTGCAATGGAAACCCTAAAAGTGGACTAGAAACCCTAGGAAGCGAGCTAGGTTTAATAGACCTTTATGGCCTAATCAATGATAGGAAAATTGGATGCATGTTTCAGGATCATCTTGTGTGCTTGCTTGTTTATTGGATTTCTTGCTTAGTTGGATTATTTCTACACTCAAGTCAGCCTGACAGGAATGTGGTTAATTATGGTTAATCGCATTAGTTTCCCGAAGGTTTTTCGGATGATTCATCCCACTGAATGCAACCTATTAGTTTGGATGTTCATACTTGTAAATCATAAAGTCACTATGATTATCAAAATAATAATATAAGTATGTATTCTCGCACCTACATGCCACCCTGATGGATGATGCCAAAAGGTCAGGCCCAGGAGGGAAGACCCATGGGCACCATGAGTGGTGACCCTAGACACCAAGCTCGGGATTGAGAAGTTGGTCTTTGTTGCATGACTAATGGGCACCATGAGTGGTGACCCCAGGCACCAAGCTCGGGATTGAGAAGGTGGCCTTAAGTCAATGGCAAAAGAGAAACCCTAAAGAGGGTATTCCTGGGTTAGGGCAAAAGCAGTGGAGAATGTCACATTGAAAGTGTAAATTGGCTTGTTAATTAACTTGATTGTGATATTTTGATTGTTAGCCATATTTGTGAAATTTTGGTTGTCCCCACATACCGACATATTCCTATATACTGACTGACATTTTGTTTGTCGGCATTTTAGGTAAAAATTGAAAAGGGTCAAATAGTAAAGTGGCATATTGTGAAAATAAGAATTAAAGTGCAAGGAGGATTAGTTAGAATAGATTCAAGCTATGGATAGAGTTAGATATCCAAAGTTTTTAAAAGGTATGCAAAGTTTTATTTTATTCCAGCTTTCAGTATAGTTTGGTAGAATTTTATAATTATTATTGATTATTTGTTGAACCTTTGAACCTGTTTATTGGGATAACGGCTCTGACCTCTTGGTCTCCCTTAATTGGGGGTTACCGGGAGGCGGGGTCATTACATTTGGTATCAGAGCATAGGTTCCTCATTTAATCTTTAATAATTATTAAATTTTACAAACTATGTAGAACCCGAGGGAGTTATTAGAGGATTTTTCGAAAGACAGAGGTGTCTAGAAAAGGATCAGGTTCGTGGGCTAGCAAGATTTTCCTATGTATCGCTAGTCAGAATACGAGGACTCCGGGATCCGTGTGACTGCCTGGCCAATGTCTCAGGATTTGACTCAAAATAAGATACCTTTAGGACTCTCTCATCTTGTTCATCCCTTCTCAACTCAAATGTTGTTAAGGGTTTTAAGGATTAGGATTTTCTATCTTTTCCTCACCCTCTTGGGGTATGGGTAAAGTTGATAAGGTTTAAGGAATCCTCCACCAAATTAATGAAAAGCATGTAAATTAGATGTCATGGACATAAGCTTAATAGTTTAAGCGTAAAATAAAGAATAGATACATGCTTAGGTCGTATGACATATGTTGTCATTCCCTCAAGAAAGACCTGAGGCTAGACCTTCTTGTCAGGAGGACGAGTAGAGAAAGTTAGTCTTAGAGGTAGAGACCTCCATTATAAGTAGAGACCTGGCACATCCTCTGAGGATGATGCTAACCCTAACCCTAAGCGGTAGTTAGAGAGAGATGACATGATCGACCATGTGTGTGGGGGTGAACATGCTTTTGTTTTGGATGCCCATGACGATATGAGCCATGTGAGGTTGGATGACCTAGTACCTCTGGCGACCCAACCCTGGAAAGGGTCATGCATGTTAGAGTGAAGGATAGATCCTTCAATGATGAGGAACATATGGAAACCCGATGGGCTTATATGAGCATGGAATAAAACGCATCTAGAGTACATCAGTAGTGCTGGAAGTAGGTTGAAACCCTGGCCAGGAGAGTATGTTGGATAGCTTATGAGATAAGCATAAAGGGCTATGGATAATCTTGAGCAAACAATAGATTGAACGTAGGCTTCACCCATGTAGGGGTATGCTTGTGAGCTTGATCCTTCATGGAGAGAGAACCTCTAGTAGTAGGGTTGTTTGTAGGGTTAGCTCTAGAGAAAGAAAGAGCAGGACCCAAGTAAGAAGGTTGGAAGCTTAGACTCCGAGATATGAGGAACAATGGGGAGTTGAGGATGATGCGACCTAAGTGGATAGTTGTGGTTGCCTCATGCATGATCCCTGGAGGCTGATGGTATCTTGGTTGCCCTTAGAGGATCCAAACCCTAGAGAGAGGATGAGGCTACTGATACCTATGTGCCTATGGTATAGGTGTTTACCTTCTGAGATGGGAAGAAAAGTTCCTTAGACTATGAAGAGGTTTAGTAACAAGTTGTGAGGCCTTACACCTAGTTGGTTGTCCTTGAGGAGGACTCAACTTTGAAGTGTTACTAGAGTAGAAGGATGACAGGAAGGGCATGTCATGCCTTGTACATGCTTGGTTCGGGGTTAAAAGGTTGAGCATGCAGTTGGACGTCTAAAAGTGAACCTAGGGTTCTTAGGCCTAAGAGGGGAAGGGATTTACCTATGATCATGATGAGATTTGAGTTTCTATAGATTTGAGCATGGCACTCCTCATGTTTAGAGGAAAGGGAAACCCCTTAAGTATAAGGTATGTTTGATGAACCCCTCGCAGCTAAGTTGGTGACATGGGAAGGTATGATCTTGATCCAATGTTGAGGAATGAGAACAAGTATGACCTAGCATGGTTGAGTAGGTGGTATGCTTGTGCCTTAGTAGCTTGCTAAGGCTAAGCATGCTCATGTGGATGTAAACCCTAGACATAAGGACGTTTGTGACCTTTTTTATCAAGATATAGTTTCCTTCCATCCTGGGAGGGGGACCCTTTTGTAGGGTGTATACCAGTTTTGTTGGTTTTGAGGTAACCTAAAAAGGTATAATAGAATCTTGAGAAGCTAAGTGAAGGGTACATGGTAAGAGAATGAACCTGTAGACCCATAGATAACCATCTCTATGTGCATGTGGATGTGTTACCATGGAGGTAACCGGTATGGGGCCTGACCAAGGTAGGCAGGTTGCCATGACCCTTATGAAATTTTGAAAGTCAAATCATGAATGCAGAGAGAGATGATGGAGACTTGGGTAAGTTTCTGAGTTGGACATGTACTATATTAGAATCCTAAGTCTATCCTAGGGTCAGGTAGGGATAAGCCTGATGGAAGCAGGAGTTGCCTAATTCCCTAGTTGCACATGACCATAGGGTTGGGAGGTAACAACTATCATTGTCTGAGGGCCATGGGTTAGGAGATTGATCACCTTCATGAACTCATGGGACCCAAAGGGCAGATGAGGAAGGCACTCTCTGGATGCATAAGGGAAGAGGGATGACCCCAAAAGTGTCGGCACCCTACAGACCTAGAGGAGATGACCAAGGATTGTGTGTGGACCCAAGTAGGTTCGAGATCAGTTTTCCATGGAAGTAACTTTGATATCGAGATGATCATGATGTAGAGACACATGTTGCACGTTTCAACTTAGATTTGAAGGTGTACTAGCAATGTGGGATGTACCATCTCTACTCTTGGAACAGGAAGAACTCTATATTTGGACTGCAGCCAAATGCTTATTTCCTCTTGTTATGGGAGTGAGAGATAGGACAGTACACATGCCATACACTAAGGATAAAGATGATGTGAGTTGGAATGTTGCTATGAGGTATGAGGACAGAGATGATAACATACCTTTGTGGAGTGAATGATGCAGGGATGGTTTACAACCACTAAGAGAACTAAGGTAGCCATCTTATGAGGATGTTTTTATCATGAGCTATGTGGAATTTGCGAGTTATGCAAGGTTGAGTTCAAAAACCAAGAGGATGAGCTTAGAGTTTTCTTGATGAAGATAGACTTAGCATTTGAGATGAGATAAAAAGTGGAATACATGGAGTTGTATGTCTTCAAAATTACCTAACACACCTAAGGATGTGAAGTGGTAATGGATGCTCTGGTCGAGATGCAGCTGCCTAGTTTAGCTAGAGGCTAGAAGAGGATGTTAGGTTAGCCCTAAGTTAAAAAATAAGATATGTTTGGTTAACACTAAGATGTACCAAGATCGTTGATCGAGTTAGTGGTTGATTAGTTAGCTAGCTTAGGCCTTGATGCAATAAAAGGATGGTTGTAGAACCTTAGAAGCACTCCTCTGGAAAAGAAGGTGATGAAACCCAGACTAGAGTGGTTTAGGGTTTCCGAGGAATCAATCTTGAGGAATCATGACATACAAAAGATCATGATTTTAAGATCACCATACACCATGGTACTACGAAGATAGTAAGTGACAATAGTACTTTGGATGCTTAAGATAAAGTTGCATGTGGCATATTGCCATGCATGTTAAGAGGTGAAGGACGAACACCTATAACCCTTTGAGTTGATATAGAGCATAAAGAGTCCCTGAGAGGGAATGGGAGTTCATCACTATAGATGTTGTGGTGAGTCTCCCTGGACCAAGGAAGGTCAAGATGCAATATGGGTTATGGTAAGATCGCTTTACCTAGATGACATAATCTAAGAGAAAGAGGGAGTACTGTCAAGGGATAGATTCGGTTGAACTACATGTAATAGAGAGAGATGGTTCAACTATACACCATAATGTGAGTTCAAAGGTCCTTGAGTGTGATCTAAAGGTTCACTTCCATGCGGTGGAAGTAGGTACATGAAGAACTCAATGTTAGTACAGTTTATCACCCCTAACTAATGGTTAGTATAATCCAGACTAGAGGGTCTGATGAGAGCATATGTGCTCATTCAGGGTGATACATGGAGACAATTCTTGTCCTATGTAAGATGTGATGATAACCACCATAGCCAATATTGAGATGTAAAGAAGCTCTGTAAGGGAGGTTGTGTCAGTCACCACTTCATTAAGATGATGTTGGTGAAGGGACCTTGTGAAGGTCAGAAAAGGACCACAGTGTGTGCAGATGAAGTCGCTTTGATCGTGCAATGGCTGAAAGAGAGCCTGGGGGTGACATGAGTTGTGAGTTGATGCAAAATAGACTGACATGCAGTTCACTGTGGGAGAGTATGTGATGTGAAAATCTGACCCCTCTAAGCTACAACTGAGAAAGCTGAGTTCCCGATATATGGGTCCATTTGAGATGGATTAGTGGAGATGGTTATGTTTAGGCTTACCCCTCATGATAACATGATGTATAATGTGTTCCATGAGTCTGATCTAGAGCACTCTGTGAGATACCCAAGCCTTGTGTTGATGCCCTGAACCTATTCAGCTTTATGAGAGGCTGAAATGTCCTGAGTCACCTATGAGGGTACGATATACCAAGGTGAGAGAGAACTCAGATGGAAGAATATGAGATGATGAAGGTTATTAGGAAGCACCATGGAATGGGTGAGGCCACATGGGAGCCATGATGGACATAAGAAAGGCTTATCCTATTTGTTTGTGTGCCTGGTGGAATTTCGGGGCAAAATTTCTATAAGAGGGGAAGGATGTTACAACCCCAATTTTTGGATTCTTTTGGTGAGAAATGTAATTTCTCTTATTAAAGATATTTGAACAAATAATGATATAATTTGTTTTGAATAAAAAGGATTTCGTTTACAATAGCCTTGTTGGTTGTTTTATGGGCTTTATTGGGTATTGGGCCCAATAATAAGGAAAAGACAAAGGAAACCCCATTATTAAATAAGTGAATAAAAATGGAGAAAAGAAAGATGTAGAAACCTCTAGAAGGAAAGGGAATATTATCCAAAGATGGATTTCGTGCCTCTTGGGTTCCTTGGGTTCCAAGAAGTCCATATTTGCATAGATAATGCAATAAGAAAAGAAAAGATCAATTAAATATTGCTTTATTTAGAAGAAATGTGAGATAATGATAATATTACAAGAAATATGTGTAAATATGGATAATGAATCCATCTTGGATGATATTTCATGTGCACATAGTTTCTAATGAAAAAAGGAATCAAAATCAAAGAAAATAAAAGATTAAGAAAGAGAAAATATGCATAAAGTATGCCTTATTAAGAGATAACTTGCATATAAAGAAACGTATCTCATACTTTCGATTTTGAGTCCAAAATTTGGTACAAACGTGGATGACATCATTATAGAATTTCCCCTAAAATTTGGTATTAATTTGACATGTGGTTTGGGAGTTATGATTTTTGGAAGTTTTCATAAAGTAAAGGGAATAATGGATAATGTCACGATTTGATTTAATTAGAAATCAGGGACCGATTCCCTTTGTTCTTCGCGTGACCCATCAGCCATTGGATCAAAATCCAAGGGTGACTCACTCGTCATCAACCCCAAACGGAACAGGAAAGATGGGGCACAGTAACCCCAAGAACCCATGGACACTATCTCTCTCCTTAATGCCTTTCAGTTCTAGGAAACCCTCCCATTGAAACCGGGAGATCCTTCTGGACTCTCCTATGCTTTTCTTCCTTTGTTTCCATGTGGGATTGATACTTCCCAAAATCCCAGTTCATCCAAGAAACTGGGGCTTGCGGAGGGCAGATGTCCTTTCAATCCTTCCTATATATATATGTATGGGGGAGGGAAAGGAGTTTATGAGACTCTCACCAAGGTTTGGCGAGTATCTATCCACATAACCCTGGTGTATCCAGAAGAGATGCCGCCCCCCTAGACCTGTGTTCTCCCTGATCTGGGATGGCTCAAAGGGCAGCCAACCCTGAGCACCGGCGGGACGATGCTAGATGGCCGATCAGTTTGAGAAGGTGCGACAGAGCCCGCAAAATGCTCGCGCGAGGGTTTGAGGCAAAGAAACGGAGAGTCAATGGGCGGAGTTGACTGTCCGTGGCTAGGGGAACTAGAGGAAGAAGATGAGGTCGGGAGAAAAGACCTCCGAACCCCCAGACTTACTATGTGGAAGGAAGGGTAACATAGTCCTTCTGCAGTGCCTTGGTCGCATAGAGTGCGGGCCGCATAGCAGGTGGCTATTGGTCCAAGCAAGCCGCCTGGGAGATAAGGTAAATGCTGACATGGCTTTCTGTGATTGGCCCAAATATGTTAGTTTTGCAAAAATGCTAGTAAATCATAGTATCATCAGATAATGACGTATAATATATGAATATTGATCAGGAGAACCCAAGGAATCTATTAAAAATACAATGGAATCCTTACTCTACTTGCAATAGGAAAGGATATAAATATATCATCTTTAATGGTTTAATTGATGAAAAGCCCTAAGAATTGATGATAATTGGATCTAATAATGTTATTTGTATGTTATGAACAAATATTAACTTGTTGTTAATAAAAGAATTAGGTCTAAAAAAGATGATCTTTATGTGTAGTTTAATTTATTTAGGGTTTCATGTACATAAATAAGCTTTAATGGGCCTTGAAACCCTAATGTTAGTAATTGTGACTCTTAATGGCTTTAATTGTTCAAATTCATGAATAAAGCTGAGATATGATGGTTCTAAGCTATTCTGAGTAGAAAAGTTCCTAATTGTGGATAAATACCTTTAATATGAGAATTAGGGTTTTCTAGTGGATAAATGTGAAATTAGTAATAAATAGAGATAAGTTGCTAATTTGAAAGAAACCAAAGATAATATTGGGCCTAATGACTGTGTCATGACTTAAAAGGATAAAAATGGTAGTTTTAATGTAAAAGAGGCATAATAGACTTTTATTGTGCCTTTAATATGAAATTAGGGTTATATGTTGTTAAAAGGTAACCTTAATGTCTTTCGTGAAGAATAGATGAGATAATTAGGGTTTGTAAATAATTGTATAATATTAGGGTTTAAATAGTAAAAATGAAGTGAAACCCTAATTGCAATGGAAACCCTAAAAGTGGACTAGAAACCCTAGGAAGCGAGCTAGGTTTAATAGACCTTGATGGCCTGATCAATGATAGGAAAATTGGATGCATGTTTCATGATCATCTTGTGTACTTGCTTATTTACTGGATTTTTTGCTTAGTTGGATTATTTCTACACTCAAGTTAGCCTGACAGGTATGTGGTTAATTATGGTTAATCACATTAGTTTCCCGAAGGTTTTCTGGATGATTCATCACACTGAATGCAACCTATCAGTTTGGATGTTCATACTTGCAAATCATAAAGTCACTATGATTATCACAATAATAATATAAGTGTGTATTCTCGCCCCTACATGCCACCCTGATGGATGATGCCAAAAGGTCAAGCCCTGGAGGGAAGACCCATGGGCACCATGAGTGGTGACCCCAGACACCAAGCTCGAGATTGAGAAGGTGGTCTTTGTTGCATGACTAATGGGCACCATGAGTGGTGACCCCAGGCACCAAGATCGGGATTGAGAAGGTGTCCTTAAGTCAATGGCAAAAGAGAAACCCTAAAGAGGGTATTCCAGGGTTAGGGCAAAAGCGGCGGATAATGTCACATTGAAAGCGTAAATTGGCTTGTTAATTAACTTGATTGTGATATTTAGATTGTTAGCCATATTTGTGAAATTTTGGTTGTCCCCACATATCGGCATATTCCTATATACTGATCGACGTTTTGTTTGTCGGCGTTTTAGGTACAAATTGAAAAGGGACAAACAATAAAGTGGCATATTATGAAAATAAGAATTAAAGTGCAAGGAGGGTTAGTTAGAATAGATTCAAGCTGTGGATAGAGTTAGATATCCAAAGTTTTGAAAAGGTATGCAAAGTTTTATTTTATTCCATTTTTCAATATAGTTTGGTAGAATTTTATAATTATTATTGATTATTTGTCGAACCTTTGATCCAGTTTATTGGGATAACGGCTTTGACCTCTTGGTCTCCCTTAATTGGGGGTTACCAGGAGGCGGGGTCGTTACAAAATTGGTTTTAATTCTTAGTAATTTTTTGTTAACTCCGCTGTTTGTGGTTATTCCACGATTATTACTAGTGATGACTTGATTTGTAATCGAGTCATCACAAAGTTTTGGTATCATAGCCTAAGGTTCGCTGAGTCTACAGAGACACATGATTAAGTTTGTTGAGTCTGTTCTAGTATCCCCCAGTGTATCTTATAGTGACTTCTCATCATACAAGAAAATAAGTAAAATTAAAAGATGGCTGGAGCACACAAAGAACATGATGCTGAGAGCAATGTTGCTGCACCAGGAGGTGGTGCAAGAGATTAGGATAGAGAAGAACCAGTGCTTGAGAATCCCCCACTTTATCAAACTTTGTTAGAAAACCCAGTGTTTCATGCTCTTTTTGGGAAAATCATGAATACGATGACGCATATGGCTGACCGGATACTAGCACTAGCCCCTAGGACACTAGTTTCCAGTGAGGGACATGGATCTGGTAAGTCCTTTGAACGGTTGCGTCGGGTAGGAGCCACCGAATGTGCATGCACAACTGACCCAGCAGATGTATATTCATGGCTTACTGAGATAGAGAAAGCCTTTAGGATCCTTCATATTCTGGAGGTTGATAAAGTTAAACATGTTGTGTACCTTCTGAAAGGAAGCACTGTCCACTGGTGGGCCATTGAAGAAGAGAAAAGACCATGTGTTGACATCAGATGGTAGGAATTTTGACAAGAGTTTGTCAGTAGATACTTTCCTAAAACATATCTTGATGAGAAGATCTCTCAGTTTGAGTGGATTAGATAGGGACCGATGAAGGTTAGTGAGTATGAAGCCAAGTTTATGGAGCTTCTGTGGTTTTGTCTGTACATGGCTAATACAGATGAGGAGAGAATTCAGCATTTTGAGAAGGGTTTGAATGCTGAATTAACCACACTTGTATCTGCTTTAGAGAATAGAGAGAGGTTTTCCACCTTTGTGGAGTCATTTAGGCGGATAGAGAGATCTGTGATGGAGAAACGAGAGGCAAACAGTAGGAAAGTACCTACACATTTTCAGGGTCAGAGGTTTGGTAGTTTTAAGAAATCAAGGTTTAGTGCACCAGTAGAACCACAGAGGTTTAGTGCTCAGACACATTGGACGTCCAGCTGAGGTAGATGCCATATTTTTCTGCCAAGTGGAGCCCATAGCTCAGCATCGATGTCCATGACAGGACCACCTAGGTCGCAATGGGAGGACAGAGTCTGCTACAAGTATAGGCAGACATGACATGTGATAAAGGATTGTCTAGTTAGGGATGTGGGAGTAACCCAACCACCAAGGCAGAGTAAACAAGGATCATAGAGACAACAGTTGAGTAATAGCACACAAGGATGTGGACAAGCATCTCAGGCAAGATCATCTGCACCAGCCAACAGGGCACGAGGTCGGCAACAAGCAACGACAAGATTCTATGCTATGAATCACCCAGAGGCAGTGGTTAACCCACGAGTTGTGACATGTCATATGGAATTATTTCATTCTGATATGTCTTCATCCTATTTTGTATCTGTTTTGATTGATTTGAGTGCTACACATTCTTTTATCACTCGAGAAGTGATTCATGATTGAAATATAATTGCCAATCCTAGAATGGACAATCTGTTATTAGAAACTCCGTTAGTCAGATTTGTAGTGTTGCGGGAGGTATGCTCTCCCTGTGTTCTTTCTTTCTTATAACACATCATTCAGGTGGATCTAATACCACTTGAGAAGCATGGGTTTGATGTAATTCTCAAGATGGATACCCTAGAGAAGTATAAGGTTGTCTTGGATTTTGGTTTTAAGCAAGCTATGTTCACACACGGTGATAAGACATGGGTCTTTCAGGGGGACAGAAAGATTCTTCCAACCTATTTAGTGTCAGCAATGGTAGCAGAGAGACTGATGTGACAAGGATGCTTCACATTCTTAGCACATGTGGTAGACACAAGAGCAAAAAAATCCTAGTCTTTCTGAAGTTCCTAATTGTCAGGGAATTCGAGGATGTGTTTCCCGAGGAATTTCCAGATATTCCTCCACCATGAGAGATTGATTTCGAGATTAATATTATTCTAGGTATGCAACCTATAGCCCAAACACCTTATAGGATGGTGCCAGCGGAGATGGAAGAACTCAAGAAATAGTTATAGGAGTTACTTGAGAAAGGTTTCAAACGACCGAGTACTTCGCCATGGGGTGCTCCAGTTCTTTTTGTTAAAAAAAAGATGGGTCTATGAGACTATGTATAGACTATAGACAACTCAATAAGATGACTATTAAGAACAAATATCCTCTACCAAGAATAGATGATCTATTTGACCAGTTGTGTGGTGCAACAATGTTCTCCAAGATAGATCTAAGATCATGATATCATCAGTTATGCATTAAGGAGAGTGACATACCTAAGTCATCTTTTAGGATGAGGTATGGTCATTATGAGTTTGTAGTTATGTCGTTTGGACTAACTAATGCACCATACACATTCATGGAGTTGATGAATAGAATCTTCCGTCCATTCCTTGATCAGTTTGTAGTGGTTTTCATAGATGACATCCTGATATACAGTAGAGATAGACAACAACATGAACAACACCTTCATCAAGCTTTGACTTTGTTAAGACAACACAAGTTATATGCTAAGTTTAGCAAGTGCAAATTCTGGTTGTCAGAAGTGTCTTTTCTTGGACACATTATATCTTCTTCAGGTATTCATGTTGATCCAAAGAAAGTAGTCTGTTGTGGAGTGGGAACAACCCAAGATACCGACTGAGATTCACAGTTTCCTAGGTTTGGCAGGTTACTACAAAAGGTTTATCAAAGACTTCAGTTTTGTAGCATTACCCTTAACCAGGTTGACCAAGAAGGAAGTTCCTTTTGTTTGGAATGACAAGTGTCAACATTCTTTCCAATTGTTGAAAGAAAGGTCGACTAGTGCACCTGCGTTAGTTTTGCCTGAGCAAGGAAAGAGATATGTTGTTTTCTGTGATGCCTCTAAGAATGGTTTAGGCTGTGTGTTGTTGCAGAGTGATCATGTAGTTTCTTTTGCTTCTTGACAACTTAAGAAATATGAGGAGAATTATCCAACACATGATTTAAAACTAGCTGTAGTGATTCACACGTTGAAAATCTGGAGGCATTATCTCTATGGAGAAACGTGTTAGATTTTCACAGATCATAAAAACCTAAAATACATTTTCTCATAGCACGAGCTGAATATGAGACAACATTGCTGGATGGAATTAATCAAGGACTATGATTGTACAATTGATTATCATCTAGGGAAAGCCAATGTAATGGCAGATGGAGATGGAATTAATCAAGGACTATGATTGTACAATTGATTATCATCTAGGGAAAGCCAATGTAGTGGCAGATGCACTCAGTAGAAAATCCTCGACTCCACCCACAGATAATGCACAATTGAATTCTTTAATATCCTGTAAGTGGGATATGATTGTCTTTGAGACAGATGAATGTGCAGTTAGAAGTATCTTTACGAATAGGGTTGTCAGCTGAGATGCATGTGAAACCTACCTTGAAAGAACGGATTAAAGAAGCACAACAAGATGATACTGTGATTTAGAAGATTAGGTCAGAGTTGGGCAATGAGAAATGGGACGGTTTCCATGAGTCATAGGATGGGATAGTCTGTTACCATGGTAGGATGGTAGTACCTGATGTTAGTGACTTAAGAAAGTTAGTTATGGAATAAGCTCACTCATCCATGTATGTAATGCATCCAAGGAGCACTAAAATGTATCATAACTTAAAAGATATGTATTGGTGGCCCAGTTTGAAGAAAGATGTAGCTGAGTTCATTATGCAGTGTCCGGTGTGTCAGCAGGTTAAAGAAGAATACCAGAGTCCTATAGAAACATTACAACCCCTACCTATACCTTAGTGGAAATGGGATCACGTGACGATGGACTTTGTGGTTGGTTTATCCAGAACAACCAAAAGTCATGATTCCATTTGGCTGATAGTTGATAGGTTGACTAAGACAACATATTTTCTTCCGGTCAAAACAACCTATACTGCTGAAAAACTAGCACATATTTACATAGATGAGATAATACAGTTGCATGAAGTTCCAGCTATGATTGTGTCTGATAGAGGTCCCCAGTTTATGAGTTGTTTTTGGGAACGACTACATAAAGCTATGGGTACACATTTGAAGTTTAGTACAACCTTTCACCCTCAGACAGATGGCAGTCTGAAAGGACTATATAGACTTTGGAAGACTTTCTTAGAGCATGTGTTCTCCAATTTGTGGGAAGTTGGGACTTATACTTGAGCTTGATAGAGTTTGCCTACAAAAATAGTTATCAGACTAGTATTGATATGGCACCATATGAAGACTTATACGGTAGATGTTGTAGATCTTCATTAAGTTGGTTTGAAAAAGGAGAATACCAACTTCTGGGTCCAGAGTTAGTGCAACAAACAACTGAAAAGATTAAGATGATACAACAATAGTTGAAAACAAACAACTGAAAAATAGTTATCAGACTAGTATTGATATAGCACCATATGAAGACTTATACGGTAGATGTTGTAGATCTCTGTTATGTTGGTTTGAAATAGGAGAATACCAACTTCTGGGTCCAGAGATAGTGCAACAAACAATTGAAAAGATTAAGGTGATACAACAATAGTTGAAGGCTGCACAAGATAGACAGAAGTCTTATGCCGATAAGCATCGTAGACCTTTAGAATTCCAAATTGGAGAAAGATTGTCTCTCAAGGTCTCTCCTTGGAAAGGTGTTCTCAGATTTCGAAAGGAGGGTAAGTTAGCTCCTAGATTTATGGGACCTTACCCAGTAACAACATAGATCAGAAAGGTAGCTTATAGGTTGGAATTGCCACCTGAGCTACATACACTACATCCACTGTTTCATGTGTCTATGCTGAGAAAATGTCATCCCGATAGAGAGATGGTGTTGCAACCAATAGAGATTGAATTGAATGAAGATACATCCTATGTGGAAGGTCCTATGATGATTCTTGACAGAGGAGTCAATAAGTTAAAGAAGAAAGACATAGTTCTTGTAAAAGTTCTCTAGCATCATCGTGGCATTGAAGAAGCCACATGGGAACTAGAGGAAGAAATGAGGAGGAAGTACCCTTCTCTTTCCTCTTGAGATCAACATTGAGATACAATGAGTTTAATTCAATTAAATAATGGGGAGCAAATAGACCTTAAGAGATGAATTAAGTAACCAACATCCTAGTGAGGATGAGAGAGAAACTAAGATTGGAAAGTTAATTATGTAATATGTATATGTTGATACTCCCAAGAAGAAGGGAGAATGAATTAGGGCTTAATTTTTTGTAATGAAATCTTGAAACCCTAAATGGTTGATAAAAGGGAATCCTAACCCTAACTCAATACGGAGAATTTGTTCTTTTGTGTTACATGGTTATGACATGTGTTTGAAATTGTTGATAGCATGATATAACAATTATGCAAGTATAATAAGGTAATGAGTATAGCTAAGTAAGAGCTATGATGTTATATGCTACAAATTTAATGAGCTATGTGAACTATGTGAATTAATAACTTGGTCTGATGACCTAGAGGTAATGGTTATCTACTAAGTGGTGACAGTACTCAGTGCTGAATTAAGGGTTTGAATACCCCAAGCATGATGATGATAAGAGATTGAGATTCTAAGTGATATATGTGTTCCAAAGAATATGAAAGTACTTCATAAACATATTTATGCCTTTCTTTGTAGCATCTGATATAATTCTTATTTGTAACTTGATTGATGCTAAAAGATATTGGAATAAACTTAATTAAGCAAGTTAAATATTATCATGTAGTTGCCCAGACCATAGATCCATTCAGTGTCAGCATTTGCTGAATGGTGAAACGAGTTTTACTCGGTATGCATATTTTTGAGTATGTAATCATTATACCAGGGTGCTCAGTAGACTCCCCAAGCTAAATGAGGGTGCTTAGTGGACTCCCCAAATACACCAGGTTGCTTAGTGGACTTCCTGATGAAACTAAACTAGGATCGCTCAATGGTCTTCCTGATGAAAAATAATCCGATAAAGCTTAGTGGTCTTCTCCCGAAGAGAGTACATGCTACGGCTGTAACCCTATAGCGAAGATGCTTCTATACCCCGACATAGCTAATTGTAGCTGAAACGAGATGTCCTACTAAGTCTAAGTGGTCTCATACTGATCGAGACATGTGAGGTCTTGACAGCCAGCTCTGCCACTGACCTTGTATGGTACCGATTTCGACTTACTAGTGGTCGATTGGAGTATGAGTGGTATACCTCATCTCCTCTGGGCATAAATGTGAATGTGAACTTGTAATCAGCCGCGTAGTGTATTTGCTTAAGGATCAAATTCAGAAAACATTAATTGATGCCTTATTACTTTATACATCTGAGTAGATAGATGTTATACATGTTCTTCATATTCCTTTTATAGTAAATAGATGACTTATAATTATGTTATCAATAAATATACCTACTTGTTGCATAAAATATACTCTGTTCAGTTTTATAATATTTCCTGTGATAATAATAATATTGGCAGAGAGTTATATCTCTCGCTGGGACAATAGTCTCACCCCGTGATATCCACAATTTTTAGGTGGACGCAGATGAGGGCATATGAACCAGACTGTAGAGGAAGGACCACATCAATAGGGACAACAGTAGTAGCTCAGGTTGAGTACGCTATCTGTCATGTCTTGTAGATAGAAGTCATATGTGTTGTCTCTATACTCTCAGGTCCTTGGGAGATCACTCTTAGTGGTTTTTATGAACGACTTGAGATTTTGGTTTGCTTACCTCAAGGTTTTTATGTTGTTGTTGTATATATTCAAGTAAAGCAACTGATACTTGTTATCCTCAAGAAGAGACGGTACACTGTATGTACAATATGAACCACATGTATATAAAGTTTTGGTTCTTTTTGTAAGAGTTTCCTGGAAAAGGATCTATGTGCAAATTGGTTTTAATTCTTAGTAATTTTTTGTTAGCTCCACTATTTATGGTTATTCCACGATTATTACTGGCGATGGCTTGATTTGTAATCGGGTTGTCACACATTTGGTGCCAATGATCTTTCTATCACTTGGTCTTGGCACTAGGGTCCAAACTTTGTTCTTTTCAAATTGCTCCAACTCTTCTTACATAGCAAGGATCCACTTGTCATCCCCAAGAGCTTCCTTGACGTTCTTTGGCTCGATTTGTGTGATGAAGGTGTTGTTGTCTTGTTCTTTGTTGAATGCAGTCCGCATCTTCATTCTTTCAAATAGATCACCTAAAATCATCTCCTTTGGATGATTCTTTGCAAATCGGGGGGTTGGATTCTTCTTCTCTTCATCTTTCTCTTCTTCTTGAGTTACCGCCTCTTTTCCCTTTTGGGTGATGTTGAGCTCTTTTAGAATAAGAATTACTTCACCTGCAACATCATCATTTGGAACAATATCTTTGGGAATAGAGAGGTTAGTCTCAATAAACTTAACATTTATGGATTCTTCTACTTTAGCAAGATCAACATTAAATACTCTATAAGCATTGCTAGTAGTGTTATAGCCAAGAAAAAAAGTCTAGTAAGATTTCAGATCAAACTTGTCGAGAGAATCTTTCATATTCAAAACAAAATAAGGACATCTGAAAACATGGAAATACTCAATAGAAGGCTTCCTACCACGTCATAGCTCATAGGGGGTTTTCTTCAAAGAAGGATGTGTAAAAACCCAATTTTGCACAAAACATGAAGTAATAACAGCTTCAGCCCAAAACTTCTTTAGAGTATCATACTCTAGAAGCATGGTCCTAGCCATCTCCTATACAGACCTATTATTTCTCTCTACAACCCCATTTTGTTGAGGTGTTCGAGGTGAAGAGAAGTTGTGTGCATAACCAGATTCTTGGTAAAAATGTTCAAAAATCTCATTTTCAAATTACCCCCCATGACCACTACGGATTGAAACAATGTCGAAAGAAGCTTCATTCTCAACTCACTTACAAAAGCTCGAGAAAACATCAAGCGTATCTCTCTTGGAAATGAGAAAGAATATCCAAGTATATTTAGAGAAATCATCGACAATAACAAGGCAATACTTGGAACCACAAAGTGATTGAGTTCTCATTGGTCCAAATAGATAAATGTAAAGAAGCTCAAGATCTCTATTGGTACTAAGGACTCCTTTATATTTGAAGGAAGACTTGGTTTTCTTTCCTTGGGTATAAGGTTGGAATTCCTCATCCTTCTCAAAATCCAATTTTGGAAGTCCCCTGACCAAGTCCTTTTTGCTCAACTTCTTCAACTGATGCATATTTACATGACCAAGCCGGCGGTACCAAAGATAAATATCATTTGAGTTGACTACTAGGCATCTACCAACAATAGGCTTAATAGAGTCAAGAACAATAACATAAATATTACCACTTCTAGTTCCCTTATATATGATTTGGTAGGTGAGGGAATCTAGAATCAAGCATTCAAAGGAAGTAAATAACACAAGGTGACCATTGTCACATAATTGAGTAACACTAATTAAATTGTGATGTAGGTCATCCACAAAAAAGAAAATTCGTGATACACAAGGATTCACCTACATCACCCTCACCTTTGACTTTACCTTTCTTATTGTCCCCAAAGGTGACCGAACCTCCTTTCTTTTTGGTAAAATTGTTGAAATGGCTGAAATCACCTGTCATATGTTTAGTGCAACCACTATCAACAATCCATATTCCTTTTTCCTGTAAGAAAATAGAATGTCGGTTCCCAACTCAAACTTTGGGATCCAGAGTTAGCTTGGGGACCCATTTCATCTTTGGGTTGGTCCCCTTAGGCTTGTAAGGACAATAAGTAGAGTAATGATCATCACATTTGCAATCAGAACAAACCATAGGATTCTTAGTGCCGGAAGACTCTCCTACAAAGAAAGAGGTCTCCTTGATCTTTTTCTTACCTTTGGCCTTGCTCTTGCCCTTTCGTGCTCCCCCTACAAATCCCAAACCACTAGTACCACTTTGTTTGGTATAATGATCAAGGATTTCATTTAGGGAGTTTTTCCCTTTGAGGAATTTCTATAGAGATGTTCTTAATCTATGCTTATCATCATTTAGAGAAATAATAGTAGAAGATAGCTAGTTATGTCATATCTAGCATGTACAAGATCGACCTCAAGACAGAGGGCTTTAGTTAAGTATGAATCCTTCTCAAGGGAAATGGAAGCAACATCATTACTAGGTAAGATAGGTCTAGAAGATAAATCATTTACTTGACCAAGAAACCTAGCATTTTCATATTTAAGCATTTGAATTTATCTAAGATAGACATCTCTTTCATCTCTACAAGCATAAACAATAATTCCACATTTTCAATTTTAATCATTTCAAGCTCCTTTAGGCAATTTTGGTTTTCTTTCTTAAGAGTTTCAATGTTCTTAAGGTAGATACCATTCTCAACTTCAACTCCATTTTATTGGAGCTCAAGATCAAGATATTGCCCTTGCAAGTTATCAATGCTCTCAAGATGGGTTTTCTCATTAAGCTCAAGAATTTCAAGTTTAACATATAAATCATCAATAATTTTTCCTAATCATTTTTGTAACATCCCTGACCTGGGTTATGAACTAACCCTAGATGTTTTGCTTAAAATATGATTAGAGGCTTGTGATTACCCCCTTGATATGTCATTAAGCTTTAGAAGAATCTATAATTTCATTTCTGTCCTTTTAAAACAATGTTGTTGTAACATCCCTGACCTGGGTTATGAACTAACCCTAGGTGTTTTGCTTAATTATGTAATTAGATACTTGTGATTATCTTTTGGTATGTAATTAAATCTCCTAAGGAACATACATTTCCATTTCTGTCCCTTTTGAACAATGTTGTAATATTGTTTTGTAATACAGGGACCTATGTGCAAATTACCCAATTAAAAGGGGTTAACTTACAAATTGCACATGTTAAGATGTTCCTTTGGTGTTTATACATCATAAGAATGAATATGATAAAGTATGATGGATTCTCCAAGCTTGGGCACCAAGATGCAGCTTGTGGAGCAATCCTTGTACTTAAAACTCTAGTTTTGGTGTAAAGTGCAATTTACCCAAAATATGGGGTGCAACTTGTAAAATACACATTCTAGAGTATCTTTTATGACTCTTGGCATCATTAAGAGTAAGAATGATGAAGAGGTCACTTCAATTGAATAATTAAATAAGAATGATAACCCTTATAAATTAAATGATCAAGTTATAAGTCTAATAACCCTTCTATATGTGCAACTTAGTAAGAAGTTGTCTTTCTTCACCTTTATACCTTGGGTTTAAGATGAGTTTTGCTTAAGTATGGAAGGGAGAAACGTGGTTTATAATAAGGGAATGACCTAGAGGAGAAATGGAGAAACAAGTTGTCCTTATGTTGAAATTTCACCTAAAGTATATATACACCTTTTCTCACTTAGCAAGGATCGTTTCCTTCACTTCCTTTCTTATCCCCTTACTTAGACCGACTTAGGACAGATCTATGGAGAAGAGGAGAACGGCCAAGCAGTTCTAGGTAAGCTTTGATCATCATCTTGCTCGAATTCATGGAGGAATTCATGGTGCAAGGTTGGTTTTATGGTCTTCCTTACTTGTTTCTTCTTTCTAGCCATCTTTTCCCAACCTTTCCTTGGAGAAACACCCTTGGCCGACCTGTGGATCTCAAGACACCATTAATTACTTGAAGCTTGGAAGGTTGGATCTCAAGGAACGACCTTAAGGCGGGTTTTATAACTCTAAACCTTTTGCTTTCTTATGCATATCTTTGTACTTGCAAAAGTAGCTTGTTCTTCTTTCCCCCATCCTTCCTTGCTTTCTTGCATCTAAAACCATGGGGAACAGACCTGGATCTGGAGGTAGAAGAAGGGGGGCGTGAATACCTATGTCACTTTAGCAAACGGTCTTGCACCCTTGGCCAAACGGTTTGCAAAACCGTTTGGGGGTTTTGCAAAACCGTTTGAGGGGCAAACGGTTTCACAAGGTCGGTTGGAGAAAACGGTCTCCAAGACCATTTTAGGGCGTTGACCAAGCATGTACCGTTTGGGATTTCTGTTAATAATTATGTAGGCTAATGAACCACCATATTTGAGGGGTTAACTCCAAAGGAATCGTAGGTTAAAGGCCAATCAATTAGGCAAATCAAATTGAATTAAGTGCTGATTTTCCAATCTGTTTAACTTGAACTTCTTGGGCAAACGGTCTCAAACCGTTTGAGTGCGTTGACCAAGCGTGGACCATTTGGCATTACTGTTACTAATGATGTGTTATAATAACACACCACAATTTATAGGTTAACTCCCAAGTAATCATGAGTTAAAGGCTAAACCATTGGATAGACCTAATTGGATTAAGTGCTGATTTTCCAATTTGATTAATTGAACTTTTTGGGCAAACGGTCTCAAGACCGTTTGATGGCGTTGACCAAGCGTTGACCGTTTGGGATTCCTGTTTATAATCATGTTAGTTAATAACCCTCCAAATTTGAGGGATTAACTCCAAAGTAATCGTGAGTTGAAGGCTAATCAATTATGTAAACCCTAATTGGATTAAGTGCTGCCTTTCAACTTGATTGATATGACTTTTTGGGTTTTCTTGCCCAAACGGTCTCAAGACCGTTTGGGGATCACCCAAACGGTCTCAAGACCGTTTGGAGGTCACCCAAGACCGTTTGGAGGTCTAGGGTTGGATATGGTTAAGTGTTTGAAGGACAAAAGATATGGTGTTAACCCTAATCGACTAAGTGTTGGATTTGCATTGAACTGAGTTGATTGTTTGGGGTTGATTGGCCCAAACGGTCTCAAGACCGTTTGGAGGTCACTCAAGACCGTTTGGAGGTCTGGGGTCAAGTATAATTGACCAATTGAAGGTCCAAAGGTACACAATTACAAGGCAATCAATTGCTGATTTGACGATCAACTCAATAGCTCAAACCCTAATGATTTTTCACTAGAATCCAAGGGTTGGGTGAGCCAAACGGTCTCAAGACCGTTTGAAACTCATCCAAACGGTCTCAAGACCGTTTGGAGGTCACCCAAGACCGTTTGGAGGTCTAGGGGTGAGTATGGTTAAGCAATTGATGATCCAACGATACTAAGTTGGAATGTAATCAATTATTGTTTTGGTGATCAATCCAATGATCCAAACCTTAATTGGTTGACTTGGATTTTGATGATATGATGGGAAAATGGTCTCAAGACCGTTTGGAGGTCATCCAAACGACCTCAAGACCGTTTGGGGTCAGGTCATGTCCCAATGTAATGATGGTTCAATAGGTTCAAATCAATTAGTCCCACATTGAAATATGTTTAAGGGTTATTGATTCCAATCCCTAATTAAATTGAGTTAAACCCTAATTGATGGTCAATTGAGGGTCAAGTGAGGGACAAATCAGTTGAAGGTTGACCTATTAAACTCAATTAAGGTATGAGTATAGGTCCAATTGATGATCGGTTCCATGAATTCAAAGGTTGAAGGAATCAACATTGGAAACCCTAATTCAATTGGATACCTTATGAAGTGGAGGTCCAATGTGATTGAATCCTTGAGAATTAAGATGATGAATGTTCTATTGATCCAATAATGATTAGTAATGATAATCAATGAAGGTGTGAAGGTTGAAACCCTAATAATACCTAAGTGATTAAGAACCAATTAAAGGGAGAATTCTTAATTGTTTATAGGATTAATAGCTTGATACACTATGTTAACCATAGTAGGATGTACTTGATTGAAGGGTTGATGTGACCTAATCAAGTTAAAAGAATGAAAGATTAGAATACACATATATATATATATATATATATATATATATATATATATGAATCATGGAATGATCTTATGTAGCACGACTGTGCAAGGGAGCACGACCGTGGTAGCCTTAGCTTGCATGACCGTGCAAGGGAGCACGGCCGTGGTAGTCTTACTTTGCACAACCGTGCAAGGTGGCACGGACGTGGTGTCCTATTATGAAATTGAGAAGTTTTGGTATTGTGCTGACATTGTTATATATGCATGTCCTTATTTGTATAAGTCATACAAGTTGATATTATGAGGTAATCATAGCCAGGTATGAGTTATGATGTCATATTCCTTGAAAACAATTATAAGCTTTTAGAGTAATGATATGTGAAAAGTATATACATTGCTTCAATCAAGGTCATGCTAATAGATGACTTGATGCTGATATGGCACTTGATAGCAAGTGTTATGATGATATAAGGGTGTGAGCACCCATGTTCTTGAATCATAGTGATAAGATGATTAAGAATTGATATCCAGTTGATAACTGATATGAGTTATACTTGTACATTTAGTATTCTTCTGTTATAGCCATGTTTAGTACTTGAATGTTTGGAAACATGTATGATGCTAAAAGAATACTTATATGTACCTAATAATCAAGTATAATCATACCATGTAGAGCCCTGATCATAGATCCATCACTGTCAGAATTTAAATAATAGTGAAACAGGTTTTACAAAGGGAACTCCTGGATCACATACTTTAGAGTATGTGGGAGTATATGGAATAACTGATAAAAGTTAAGCTTGACAGGTTTCATATAGAGGTGATCAGATCCAGGTAAGATTTATAATGCTAATTGCATTAAGAACACTTATTACCTATAATTCAAGAGTATAACTAAATGTCATGTTATCTGGTAAGTGATAACATATGAGCTTGATAGGTTGAATGAGCCACGAGTAATATGATTTGTTGATCTTCAAAGGTCATATTATTTAGATAACCAGATAAAATGAGATGTTACTTGGTAACAAATGCTATGATTAGTCCAGGGGTTTGAACTCCCACATTTCGGATTTCATATTAATAAGATGGTTAGGGATTGATATCCCAATATTAAAAATATGAGGTATGACCTAAACCAAAGTGTTTCTATGTGAAATTCTATTACGGAATAATCCTATGAAAAGCTTAACTACAGACTAATGGGTTATGAATGTAAATAACCCTTGTATTACATAAGTAATGTTAAGTCTGATATCATATGTACAAGTTATGCAGATATGTTGTGGAGTTGGAATCCTAACACTTTGGGAGAAGGAGTATGGCTACAGGCCATCCTTTCCCAAATAATAATGCCAGGCAATGGATATATGATCCAAGTCTGAAGGGAGTTAGTGATGTGATAAGTGACATGTGATTTTATCAATTTATAGTTGCATTGCTTTTAGTAGAAAGAATAGTTTAATCTGTTAAACATTGTTTTAACTACTCTCAAATATACATAACTTCTTTATGTACATTTATTCTCTTATGATGCAATAATTATGCTTCTGGAGAAGAGTTATATCTCTCGCTGGGATGATTTTTATAATTGTCTCACCCCGTAGATTTCAACCTTTAGGTGGACGTGGGCGAGGAGGCAGAAATCCTTCAATAGGTGAAGGGCAGCATCAACAGTACCAAGGACCGCAATGAAGCTTCAGGTGGAGGCATTGGCTACTATGTCATGTGTAGATAGTGTTAGAGTCATATATGTCGTCTCTGTACTCTTAGGTCCTCAGAGTAATAGTTAGTGCTTTCGAGTTTTTGGTACAGTCCTTAGAGACTTTTGTATCTTGCCTTATAGAGTTTTACTGATGGATCAGTTGTAAACAACTTATCATGTTGCTTTATGAGAAAGCTTTACCTTTAAAGGATCTCTTCGTAAAATGTTTAAAATTTTTAGTGATTTCTGGTAATCCGATGCTTAGTGAACGCTTCTGCATTAGTTAATCTTGTTTTCTCGAAATAGACGTTTCAATTAGTGGTATCAGAGCCTAGGTTCGCTGAGTCTACAGAGACATAGGACTAAGATTGTAGAGTCTGTTCTAAGTGTTTTCCAGATTATCTGATAGTATCTTCTACTCACATAGGAGGAGAAGAACTTTAAGATGAAGAGCATGCCGATGAGGGCAGTTCTGCTGCACCAGGAGGAGGTGCAGGAGACCAAAATAGGGAAGGGCATGTACCTGAACAGCCCCAGTTTGACCCAGCTGAGATAGAAAATCCAGCTACTTATGCTTTATTTGATAAGTTTCTAGCAGCCATAACACACATAGCAGATAGGGTGCCACCATCTGCATCTAGGGCACCGGCCCATCAGGAAGGTTATGCAACCGGCAAGACTTTCGAGAGACTTCGCCGGGTGAGAGCCATAGACTATGCTGGTACATCTGATCCAGTAGATGCTGATCTATGGTTGACAGAGATGGAAAAGGCTTTCAGGATCCTTGATATTCCTGAAGCTGAAAAGGTTAAGCATGCGGTATACCTCCTAAAAGGAAGTGCTGGTAATTGGTGGATGATAGAGGAAGATAAGAGACCAGGTGAAGAAATAGGATGGGAGGTTTTCCGATGAGAATTCGTCAATACATACTTCCCTAAGACGTATCTAGATGAGAAGATCACACAAGGACTGATGAACGTTAGCGAATATGAAGCTAAGTTCATGGAGTTACTACGGTTTTGTCCACAGATGGCAGTTAGTGATGAAGAAAGAATTCGGCATTTTGAGAAAGGATTTAATGCTGAACTAGCCACTCCTGTGTCTACCTTGGAGAACAGAGAAAGGTTTTCCACCTTTGTGGAGTCAGTAAGAAGGATAGAGAGGTCGGAAACCGTGAAACAACAGACAAGTAGTAAGAAGATGTACACCCAGCCTCAAGAACAAAGGCCTGAAAGTTTTAAGAAGCCAATATTTTCTACACCAACGGCAATATCAGAATTCCCTACCCAGACACAATGGGTGTCAAGTGGAAATAGGGACCATAGTAGTATTCCAAGAAGACCCTCTGACATAGCCTCATCATCGGTAACTGGATCGTATAGACACCTTGCACCCAAGATCTGTTACTTATGTAGACAACCGGGACATCTGGCAAGGGATTGTCCAGACAGGAATGCAATAATGACTCGACCTCAAGGACAGAGTCTGCAAGGCCCACAAGGGAGGCAATATAATAATAGAGGACGTGGACAAACATCCCATACAGGTCAGATGAAATAAGTATTGTTTTATTATTACATATTAGGATTCTATGTGTTAAAAATATGGAAGTTAGCTGCTTTTGAATTTCTTGACTAAGTCCTAGAAGGACATAAGAAAGATAAGAATTCATATCTTACTCAATATTCTTTAAAACAATTTATAATCTCCCTTAACTGTGTATTAAAAGGATGAGATATAGATGTGATACCTGAAGAATAATCTAGAGTGATAAATTCTGCATGTATAATGATATGAAAAGCAAAGAATAGGATGATAAGTAAAATACATACTACCTAATCTCAATACTTATATACCCTGGCCAGGTATATGGTTATTGTAGATAAGGCAAGTATGAAACTCTTAGATTGTTATCTTTTGATTACTCTGATCAGGTAATTATTTTGAAACAATCTAAGGAGTATAAGAAAAATTAAATGAGAGGATCTTAGTGAATACTTAGTGAACATACTTTGTGAACATACTTAGTGAATATACTTAGTGAATTTCCTCAGTGAATACTTAGTGATCATACTCAGTGAATTTCCTCAGTGAATACTTAGTGAACATACTTTGTAAACATACTTAGTGAATATACTTAGTGAACTTCCTCAGTGAATACTTAGTGATCATACTCAGTGAATATACTCAGTGAATACTCAGTGAACATACTCAGTGAATATACTCAGTGAATACTTAGTGAGCATACTTAGTGAACATACTCAGTGAATATACTCAGTGAATACTCAGTGAACATACTTAGTGAATATACTCAGTGAATACTCAGTGAACATACTTAGTGAATATACTCAGTGAATATACTCAGTGAATACTCAGTGAACATACTTAGTGAATATACTCAGTGAATATACTCAGTGAATACTCAGTGAACATACTCAGTGAATATACTCAGTGAATACTCAGTGAACATACTTAGTGAACATACTCAGTGAATATACTCAGTGAATACTCAGTGAACATACTTAGTGAATATACTCAGTGAATACTCAGTGAACATACTTAGTGAATATACTCAGTGAATACTCAGTGAACATACTTAGTGAATATACTCAGTGAACTTACTCAGTGAATACTTAGTGAGCAAACTTAGTGAATGTACTTAGTGAATATACTCAGTGAACTTACTCAGTGAATACTTAGTGAGAAAACTTAGTGAACATACTTAGTGAATATACTCAGTAAACTTACTCAGTGAATACTTAGTGAGCAAACTTAGTGAACATACTTAGTGAATATACTCAGTAAACTTACTCAGTGAATACTTAGTGAGCAAACTTAGTGAATATACTTAACGAACTCTTTCAGTAAAAGCCTTTGAAACAATACCCTTAGTAAATTTACTTAGTGAAATCCTCCAAGACAAATTGCTTAGTGAACCTTCTCAGTGAATGTTTCCAAATTAGTTCATTAGCAAGATATGATACTTAAATAATATCTGCTTCTTTTATTTGAGATTTCGAGGACAAAATCCTTGTTAGGGGGATATAATTTGTAACATCCCTGACCTGGGTTATGAACTAACCCTAGATGTTTTGCTTAAAATATGATTAGAGGCTTGTGATTACCCCCTTGATATGTCATTAAGCTTTATAAGAATCTATAATTTCATTTCTGTCCTTTTAAAACAATGTTGTTGTAACATCCCTGACTTGGGTTATGAACTAACCCTAGGTGTTTTGCTTAATTATGTAATTAGATACTTGTGATTATCTTTTGGTATGTAATTAAATCTCCTAAGGAACATACATTTCCATTTCTGTCCCTTTTGAACAATGTTGTAATATTGTTTTGTAATACAGGGACCTATGTGCAAATTACCCAATTAAAAGGGGTTAACTTACAAATTGCACATGTTAAGATGTTCCTTTGGTGTTTAGACATCATAATAATGAATATGATAAAGTATGATGGATTCTCCAAGCTTGGGCACCAAGATGCAGCTTGTGGAGCAATCCTTGTACTTAAAACTCTAGTTTTGGTGTAAAGTGCAATTTACCCAAAATATGGGGTGCAACTTGTAAAATACACCTTCTAGAGTATCTTTTATGACTCTTGGCATCATTAAGAGTAAGAATGATGAAGAGGTCACTTCAATTGAATAATTAAATAAGAATGATAACCCTTATAAATTAAATGATCAAGTTATAAGTCTAATAACCCTTCTATATGTGCAACTTAGTAAGAAGTTGGCTTTCTTCACCTTTAGACCTTGGGTTTAAGATGAGTTTTGCTTAAGTATGGAAGGGAGAAACGTGGTTTATAATAAGGGAAGGACCTAGAGGAGAAATGGAGAAACAAGTTGTCCTTATGTTGAAATTTCACCTAAAGTATATATACACCTTTTCTCACTTAGCAAGGATCGTTTCCTTCACTTTCTTTCTTATTACCTTGCTTAGACCGACTTAGGACAGATCTCTGGAGAAGAGGAGAACGGCCAAGCAGTTCTAGGTAAGCTTTGATCATCATCTTGCTCGAATTCATGGAGGAATTCATGGTGCAAGGTTGGTTTTATGGTCTTCCTTACTTGTTTCTTCTTTCTAGCCATCTTTTCCCAACCTTTCCTTGGAGAAACACCCTTGGCCGACCTGTGGATATCAAGACACCATTAAAGACTTGAAGCTTGGAAGATTGGAGCTCAAGGAACGACCTTAAGGCGGGTTTTATAACTCTAAACCTTTTGCTTTCTTATGCATATCTTTGTACTTGCAAAAGTAGCTTGTTCTTCTTTCCCCCATCCTTCCTTGCTTTCTTGCATCTAAAACCATGGGGAACAGACCTGGATCTGGAGGTAGAATAAGGGGGGCGTGAATACCTATGTCACTTTAGCAAACGGTCTTGCACCCTTGGCCAAACGGTTTGCAAAACCGTTTGGGGGTTTTGCAAAATCGTTTGAGGGGCAAACAGTTTCACAAGGTCGGTTGGAGCAAACGGTCTCCAAGACCATTTTACGGCGTTGACCAAGCGTGGACCGTTTGGGATTTCTGTTAATAATTATGTAGGCTAATGACCCACCAAATTTGAGGGGTTAACTCCAAAGGAATCGTAGGTTAAAGGCCAATCAATTAGGCAAATCAAATTGAATTAAGTGCGGATTTTCCAATCTGTTTAACTTGAACTTCTTGGGCAAACGGTCTCAAACCATTCAAGTGCGTTGACCAAGCGTGGACCGTTTGGGATTACTGTTCCGAATGATGTGGTCTAATAACACACCAAATATTATAGGTTAACTCCCAAGTAATCATGAGTTAAAGGCTAAACAATTGGATAAACCTAATTGGATTAAGTGCTGATTTTCCAATTTGATTAATTGAACTTTTTGGGCAAACGGTCTCAAGACCGTTTGAGGGCGTTGACCAAGCGTACCGTTTGGGATTCCTGTTCATAATCATGTTAGTTAATAACCCTCAAAATTTGAGGGATTAACTCCAAAGGAATCGTTTGTTGAAGGCTAATCAATTATGTAAACCCTAATTGGATTAAGTGCTGCCTTTCAACTTGATTGATATGACTTTTTGGGTTTTCTTGCCCAAATGGTCTCAAGACCGTTTGGGGATCACCCAAACGGTCTCAAGACCGTTTGGAGGTCTAGGGTTGGATATGGTTAAGTGTTTGAAGGACAAACGATATGGTGTTAACCCTAATCGACTAAGTGTTGGATTTGCATTGAACTGAGTTGATTGTTTGGGGTTGATTGGCCCAAACGGTCTCAAGACCGTTTGGGGATCACCCAAACGGTCTCAAGACCGTTTGGAGGTCACTCAAGACCGTTTTGAGGTCTGGGGTCAAGTATAGTTGACCAATTGAAGGTCCAAAGGTACACAATTACAAGGCAATCAATTACTGATTTGACGATCAACTCAATAGCTCAAACCCTAATGATTTTTCACTAGAATCCAAGGGTTGGGTGAGCCAAACGGTCTCAAGACCATTTGGAGGTCACCCAAGACCGTTTGGAGGTCTAGGGGTGAGTATGGTTAAGCAATTGATGATCCAATGATACTAAGTTGGAATGTAATCAATTGTTGTTTTGGTGATCAATCCAATGATCCAAACCTTAATTGGTTGACTTGGATTTTGATGATATGATGGGAAAACGGTCTCAAGACCATTTGTAGGTCATCCAAACGACCTCAAGACCGTTTGGGGTCAGGTCATGTCCCAATGTAATGATGGTTCAGTAGGTTCAAATCAATTAGTCCCACATTGAAATATGTTGAAGGGTTATTGATTCCAATCCCTAATTCAATTGAGTTAAACCCTAATTGATGGTCAATTGAGGGTCAAGTGAGGGACAAATCAGTTGAAGGTTGACCTATTAAACTCAATTAAGGTATGAGTATAGGTCCAATTGATGATCGGTTCCATGAATTCAAAGGTTGAAGGAATCAACATTGGAAACCCTAATTCAATTGGATACCTTATGAAGTGGAGGTCCAATGTGATTGAATCCTTGAGAATTAAGATGATGAATGTTCTATTGATCCAATAATGATTAGTAATGATAATCAATGAAGGTGTGAAGGTTGAAACCCTAATAATACCTAAGTGATTAAGAACCAATTAAAGGGAGAATTCTTAATTGTTTATAGGATTAATAGCTTGATACACTATGTTAACCATAGTAGCATGTACTTGATTGAAGGGTTGATGTGACCTAATCAAGTTAAAAGAATGAAAGATTAGAATACATATATTTATATATATATATATATATATATATATATATGAATCATGGAATGATCTTATGTAGCACGACCGTGCAAGGGAGCACGGCCGTGGTAGCCTTAGCTTGCATGACCGTGCAAGGGAGCACGACCGTGGTAGTCTTACTTTGCACAACCGTGCAAGGTGGCACGGCCGTGGTGTCCTATTATGAAATTGAGAAGTTTTGGTATTGTGATGACATTGTTATATATGCATGTCCTTATTTGTATAAGTCATACAAGTTGATATTATGAGGTAATCATAGCCAGGTATGAGTTATGATGTCATATTCCTTGAAAACAATTATAAGCTTTTAGAGTAATGATATGTGAAAAGTATATACATTGCTTCAATCAAGGTCATGCTAATAGATGACTTGATGCTGATATGGTACTTGATAGCAAGTGTTATGATGATATAAGGGTGTGAGCACCCATGTTCTTGAATCATAGTGATAAGATGATTAAGAATTGATATCCAGTTGATAACTGATAGGAGTTATACTTGTACATTTAGTATTCTTCTGTTATAGCCATGTTTAGTACTTGAATGTTTGGAAACATGTATGATGCTAAAAGAATACTTATATGTACCTAATAATCAAGTATAATCATACCATGTAGAGCCCTAATCATAGATCCATCATTGTCAGAATTTAAATAATAGTGAAACAGGTTTTACAAAGGGAACTCCTGGATCACATACTTTAGAGTATGTGGGAGTATATGGAATAACTGATAAAAGTTAAGCTTGACAGGTTTCATATAGAGGTGATCAGATCCAGGTAAGATTTATAATGCTAATTGCATTAAGAACACTTGTTACCTATAATTCAAGAGTATAACTAAATGTCATGTTATCTGGTAAGTGATAACATATGAGCTTGATAGGTTGAATGAGCCACGAGTAATATGATTTGTTGATCTTCAAAGGTCATATTATTTAGATAACCAGATAAAATGAGATGTTACTTGGTAACAAATGCTATGATTAGTCCAGGGGTTTGAACTCCCACATTCCGGATTTCATATTAATAAGATGGTTAGGGATTGATATCCCAATATTAAAAATATGAGGTATGACCTAAACCAAAGTGTTTCTATGTGAAATTATATTACGGAATAATCCTATGAAAAGCTTAACTACAGACTAATGGGTTATGAATGTAAATAACCCTTGTATTACATAAGTAATGTTAAGTCTGATATCATATGTACAAGTTATGCAGATATGTTGTGGAGTTGGAATCCTAACACTTTGGGAGAAGGAGTATGGCTACATGCCATCCTTTCCCAAATAATAATGCCAGGCAATGGATATATGATCCAAGTCTGAAGGGAGTTAGTGATGTGATAAGTGACATGTGATTTTATCAATTTATAGTTGCATTGCTTTTAGTAGACAGAATAGTTTAATCTGTTAAACATTGTTTTAACTACTCTCAAATATACATAACTTCTTTATGTACATTTATTCTCTTATGCTGCAATAATTATGCTTCTGGCGAAGAGTTATATCTCTCACTGGGACGATTTTTATAATTGTCTCACCCTGTAGATTTCAACCTTTAGGTGAACGTGGGCGAGGAGGCAGAAATCCTTCAATAGGTGAAGGGCAGCATCAGCAGTACCAAGGACAGCAATGAAGCTTCAGGTGGAGGCATTGGCTGCTATGTCATGTGTAGATAGTGTTAGAGTCCTATATGTCGTCTCTGTACTCTCAGGTCCTCGGAGTAATAGTTAGTGCTTTCGAGTTTTTGGTACAGTCCTTAGAGACTTTTGTATCTTGCCTTACAGAGTTTTACTGATGGATCAGTTGTAAACAACTTATCATGTTGCTTTATGAGAAAGCTTTACCTTTAAAGGATCTCTTCGTAAAAAGTTTAAAATTTTTCATGATTTCTGGTAATCTGATGCTTAGTGAATGCTTCCGCATTAGTTAATCTTGTTTTCTCGAAATAGACGTTTCAATTTTCTTTTAGATTTACATTTAGCAAAAGATGAATGGGTAGAAATAAGCATGTCAATAATAGCTTCCTTAGATAACTCATGCACGATTACCTCACTTACCTCACCAATTTCTTCACTAGTAGAGGCCATGAGTGCAATGTTGCACTCTCCATCTTCTTCAGAGCTTGAGCTGCTTGAAGATGAAGCTTCCCAAGCTGCATGAGCTGCATTCCTGTGTCTCTTCTCCTTTTTGTCCTTCCTCTTGTACTTGATCTCCTTCTTTTACTCCTCTTCCTTCTTTGAGATGCCCTTGTGGTGTGACTTTCTTGACTTGGAACATTCACTCTTGTAGTGCCCCTTTTGTCCACACTTGTAGCATCAAGGAGTAGAGGAGGAGGAGACTTTCTTTCCCTTGAAGTGTTTGCCCTTGACGAAGTTGTCTTCATGCACACTTGGGCCATCATATTCACTCGAGGAGGAAGGAGAAGTCCGGAAAGCAAGTTGTTGTTGAAGGATGACCGCCTCCACTTGTGCTTTGACTGTACTATCTTTGATCTTCTTGGCTTCCTTCTCTTCTTGCTTGGCTTCTTCTTCTTATTTGTCAAGCCTTGGCTCATGGGCTTAGAGGTTTCCAATGAGCTCTTCTATTGGGATGTCACCAAGGCTCCTCACTTCTTCAATGGAGGTAACCTTTGACTCCCATCTCTTTGGTAGAGTCCTCAAGATCTTGGAGTTTATTACACCTCTATCCAACATGTTGCCCAATGCAGCCACCCATTGATGATGACATTGAGTCTTGAGTACATCTCTGTAATCCCTTCTTTCTTATCCATTTTGAAGTTCTCTAGAAGGTTGTTCAACATGTAGATCTTGGCCTCCTTGACTTGCTTTGTGCCTTCATAGGTGATGCACAATTTGTCCCAAATCTCATAGGTGGTGTCCTAAGATGAGATCCGGTTGAACTCCGTTGGGGTAAGGGCTACATAGAGGATGATTATGGCTTTGGCATTGAGTTGGGTTTCTTTGAGTGCAACTTCACTCCATGTTGCAACAACTCCAGTTGGCTCCTTGTAAGGTGTGACCATCACATTCCACATGTCAAAATTCATGCCTTGAATGTAGAATTTCATACACCTCTTCCAATGAAGGAAGTTGGTGCCATCAAAGACTGGAGGACGCATGGAGAAGCCTCCCTCTAGGTTGAGAGAACCAAGTAGGTTGTCACCCATCTTCTCATCTCATGAGAGATTGTTGGAGAAGATCCTTAGCTTTGATACCACTTGTTGGATCTAGGGATTTAGAGGAGGGGTTGAATAGAGATTCAAAAATTCTCACAAGATAGATTAGACCTTCAAATTATATCAAATTAAAACCAATAGCTTAAGTGCAATTTGAAGTCCTAACTAACAATCATAGAAAGGATGAGAGGAATTGATAGCATGCACTTGACAAGGTCATGTAGAGTGGTTCCACTCTCCAAACAAGGAGAGAGTCAGTCCACTACCTAGAGAGGTCATCCTCTAGGACTTTGCAAGTGCTTTTCTCTATATATTCACCAATAACAGTTACAAAACAAGACCACCAAAGGACTTACCCATCCAAGCACCAAGAGTCTTCCACCTTACCAAGGACTTACCCACTTTGCCAAGAGTCTTCAGCCTTCTCCAAGGTCTTACCTACTCTTGCACAAGTCTTCCGCCTTTAAGGATTTTTCCACTCTTCGTGGATCTTCAACCTTTGCATTCTCCTTCACCTGGAGAAGATCTTCACCTCTTCTTCAACCTTGAAGAAGAATAGTAATATCTCCACCTTCACTCGGAGTAGCTTGCTTCACCTTTGCTTCATGGAGGAAAGGGATAGGGAAGATGGAATGGATGAGAGCTTTGAAAGAACAAAGAAGTAGCTCTCTTACAACATGCATATCCACTCATAATCACAAAATGAAGTTTAAACTAGAGAGAGAAAGGGGATCAAGGAGTTGCAACACACTCAACTATAGCAATGACTTAGAATAGCATGAATGATCAAACTTGGAATAAACTCCAAGGGGTCCTATTTATAGCTGGGGGTGTTCCATTGAGCGTGGGATCACTTAGGGTCGAAATATATCCATTTTCAAAGATGTAACGAATCTATTTTCGCCCAAAACAACTCTCTAATTATTATAATCACTTTTTCTACATTTTCTGTACAGTTCATTCGATCGAGTTTCAATAAAGGTAACTTGACCGATCCACTAAATGCCAAAGCCGATTTTCAAACTATCGATCGAGTTTGTTCTGGGAAACTCGACTGATGAGCTAAAATCAGGTTTGCTCAGTGAGTCGATCGGTCGAGTTCTGTGAGTGTACAACTCAACCGATGGGTCATCTTCAGAAAATCCATCATAGGATCAGTCGAGTTTCCAACTCGACTGAAGAACAGTCTGTGACAAATTTTCTAAATTGACATTTGAGTGATTAAACCATGGAATTTAGTGTCCCTAATTTTTTCTCATCTTAGTTACAAGTCATATCATCAATATAAGTGATTAAAAAAATTATCTAAGGTCATTTGGAGTGATTTCCCAAATTGCACACTTGCATTGCATTTGACTTGAGCTTGAACAAGATAGGGCTTGTATAATTTGATCCTTTTCATGTACCTAAAGCCTGAAATCAATCTTGAACAAACATATTAGATACATAGGAATAGAATGGTTAAGTCATTATCAAAATATGGGCAATGTATAACTCTCAGGTCAACAGTAAATTGTAATCAACTAACATGTATAATTAGTACCCAACACACATTTTTATTATTTCTTTGTGAAGAAATAAAATATCTACTTGAAACATGTGTGAATAGCATCAAGCTATCCCTCAAAAATTAATATCTCCAATTGCAGCAGACACTACTTTAGTCATTCATGGTTTAAGTGGCAAAGTAAGGTGCATACAAATCACACATTGTCTTGTATCCAATGACTAAAAATAATATATGAGTAAAGAAGGCATCGACCTAGTTCACGTAGGATGAACCAATTAAACGAACATTTTGGCTGACAGTTAAAATCAGTTGATGACTTTTATCTAGATAGATTTAAAAAAGTACTATCTTATACTAATGATAGTCATACAAATATATGTGTACATTGGTCATATATAAAATATTTTGCTTTGCGACGTGTCAGACGTCACTACACGAATGTCTAGAAAAAAAGGAATGTTGAAGCACACAAGGTGCCAATTTGTACATGCAAAGCAAGCATGTCACCCATGCTTATATATTTGGTATAAGTATGACTAAAGAAGACAACCAACCTGGTTTACGTAGGATGAACCAATGAAAGGAACAAACTGATTGACAATTAAAATCAAGTGACTAACTTTACCTAGATAGATATGAAATATAGATATTAAAAAAATTGTATAAACAACAGTTGTATACAAATATGTGTACATTAGCCATATGTAAATATTTTGCTTTGCGCCATGCAGAACACTACCAAACAAATTTCTAGAAGAAAAAAAGAGATGAAGCACACAAAATGACAACTTACACATGAGAAGTAAGCATGTCAAATGTGCTTATTTATATTGTATAGGAAACTCATTCATATTTCCATAACGAAATTATGGACTTTAGAGTATTTCAAAACTAGGCATATCTTATGTTGTGTTGAGTTTCAGAATATTATATTGTTATGAAAAGTTGTATCACCTTGTTTAGCTAAAAAAATAAAAGATAAGATTGACTTTAATAGAATATTATATTGTGAACAAGACAAGTGGTAAGGAAAACATATATGTTGAGTTTGTTTTCATTGTTGTCATAGTAGACATAATTGTAAGGAAGAGAAAGATCACATAAAAGTAATAAAAAGCACTTCTCGTATGGGAAACACATTGTGTGGATATTTTCTGGTGTCATATTGATGTGATCATACATTGATATGACACGACATAAACCCACTAACCACGTTTTAAGCCCGCCAAAGAGAGACTAAAGTCACCCTCCACTTTTAACACTTACTCAAAATCAACCTTAAGTTTTTCTTTCTTAAATTATGTAGAAGTAAAGAATCATCATGTTAAAAAGATAACATCTGATTTAAGTATAAACATCATACATTCACAGTTGAGTTAAGCTTTATATCATAACCAAGTGAATAAAGTGTCATTTCTTTAATTTGCATCAATTGCAACATAATACAGAATCATTCTTAATCCTCACTCTCACATTCTAAGGGCCATATGAAGAATAAGAGACCATCTTACTATATAACTACTATTCTTGAGACCTCAACTGATCTACTTCTAATGATAGATAGCCCTTTCTCCTCCTATGAGTTGGACTAGTTCTTAAAAAATATTGTAGTAGAGTGTATGAGCTACTGGATTAGTGCATGGAAAATCAACGAGAAGCCATGACAATGTAGATGTATATTGTTAAAAGAATTAAATACTAAAGAATACAAGTATGGAATTCAAAGTTACAAATCATTCAACATGGTAGTAGATATGATAATAATTGCATAAAAAATATTCATTGGTCTTTTATTCCTTTTTATTATGACATGGACCCATATGAAGTGTACCACAATATGTGGAAGCATCACATCAAGCTATGATCTCACCGTATAAGAAATAGAGTAGACATGGGACTCTAAGTCTATTAAACTAACTCCCTGATCTACAACAGGGCATGCCACGTCTGGCCTTGGTGGTTAAATGATTGGCCGGATAAACTGGACTGCCCCTCTTAACCCAGTTGCACAGGCGGAGATTCAAACTTGACTTAAATACCTGCATTAGTGGTTCATAAGGGCTGACCTACTGAGTAATATCTGCCAATCTATAGGTAAGTTTCTTCCTTCATTGTGCAAACTGTTTTGATGGATTCTACGATATTCAGGGCATCTAATGTCTAGTTGATTCATTAGTTTTACTGATAGTCCTACTATTGTACTATTTTTAGCTTAACTATGTACTTTAGGTTTCTATTTTTGCTTTTTGAACATTGAACTTAAATTAAATTACTGGCATCAATAAAGTATTTTTCTTGAACTGATACACTTGGCATACTAGTAAATATTAGAATTTACTATACCTTGATTTTCATAAGTAACTAATTGGAAACAATCATCATCTAGATCATATATTTATAATATGATTCAATGTTGTAGAAACTAGGGCAAACCCAGGGATGTTGATGCCTCTTACTTTTAACAGGAGGATACAAACAAGGCGACAAGTAAGGACTCTACAAGAAACAAGGGGAAGCAAGCGGACGAGAACCATACGGTGCAGGACCCATGTGGAGACGAGGTGGTACAAGGGCGTTCTGAGGGGGAGATACCAGTCTCAAGACAAAATGCAGAATCTTCAAACACCACTGGCAAGGAGGATGCTAGATTCAGCAATAGTATTGAACAGAATGTACCTCCAGATATACACAAAGGAGGCTACAGAGGAAAAGAGAAAGCACACACTGCAACAGTAAGGATGATAAGGCTACGCAGTGATACCAGAAAGGAAGCAGAAGAAGGTAATCATTGATCCTTCCCTCTTGATTATCCAGTCTTAATGATTAGTATCATAAGCTGGAATGTAAGGGGTATCGGTAATGACCGTACTCGAAATAGACTCAAATATTTGATCAAAATCCATAGAGACCGGACATAGTTGTTGTATTAGAACCCAGAATTTCTGGAGTACAGGCAGACGACATAGTGAGAAGGTTGGGTTTCTCTAACTCGCACAGAGTAGAGGCCCACAAATTTTCTAGAGGGCTCTAGATCTTGTGGGGATCGGACTGTAAGGTCAAAGTTTTATTGAACCATCGTCAGTTCATTCACTGTCAGGTTAACAATAACGTTTTTGTGACTTTTGTTTACGGGAGTCCCAACCCTACTACAAGGAAGCTGCTGTGGAATCACATTCTGAATATCAAGCAAACAATACAAGGTAGGTGGATAGTCCTGGGCGATTTTAACGCCATGCTCACACCTAAAGAAAAAAAGGCAGTAATCGATTCAACTTCAGAGAAGCGGGTGAGTTTAATGACACTCTAATTGCATCTGGCCTTACAGATATAGGATTATCAGGACCACGGTTCACTTACAAGAGTGGTAAACTCTTTGAAAGACTCGATAGAGCTGTCACCAATGATGTATGGATTAGGGAGAGAATCCGAGTTGGACATTGACGCACCTTATGCGCATAAGGTCAGATCACAATCCTTTGCTGGTTAAAGAACATAATAGAAGGAAGAAGAACTTTGTGTTTCGCACCAAGGCAAGCTGGAATACCAATAATGACTTTAAAAACCTGCTGACCCAAGAGTGGAACAGAGATCTGGACTTTAACGAAGCTATATCCCCACTGTACAACAAAATACACAAATGGGATGATCATATGCATTCCGCGAGACATGCGACCAAAACTAAGTTAATAAGAGAGAAAAACAAGCTGCAACTAGATATGGAAGACTGGTATACAGAAGAGAGAGACAAACTTTGGAGGAGATTTTGGACAAAGAGGAGATTGATTTACAGCAAAAAGCTCATGTTGAGTTGTTGAAGAACGGAGACCGTAACACAAAGTATTACCATGCCATTGTACAGAACAGAAGGTGGAAGAATCTAATAAGAAAACTAAAAAATGACGAAGGACACTGGATAAGTAACAAGGACGAGCTGAGGAATCTAATCCGCCATTTCCAAATGCAGTTCACATGTGATTTTCAACCGGAAAATTATTCCATCACGCGCGCCCTGTGCAAACGCGCAGGCTGGGCTGGTTTGGTGGAGGGGGAAGGTGGTTTATGGGTGATGACGTGGCATGTTTTAATTGGTTAGACAGATAAGGGTTGTATAATATGTAAATAAATATGTTTTGCTTATAATTTTTAAACCGTAATGAATTTTTTAATGAAACAAAGACCATTGGATTCGTCATTAAAATGCATTCAAACAAGACTAATATTGATATAATTTTTAATAAAAAAAATATAAAAATGATATGAATGCATTATTCTGGATGTCAATGAACCATGTAGGCGTCAAATAACTATATTTGGGTATCATTTGCCATTTATGAGTGTCTTTAGCCATTTGTGGGCGTCCTTATGATTTTAGGTGTCAGTGAACCATTTTAGACGTCAAATAACCATATTTAGGTGTCATTTGCCATTTATATGTGTCATTAGCCATTTGTGGGTGTCGTTATGATTTTAGGTGTCAGTGAACTATTTTAGGCGTCAAATAACTATATTTGGGTGTCATTAGCCATTTATAGGCGTCATTAGCCATTTGTGGGCGTCATTATCATTTTAGGTGTCAGTGAACTATTTTAGGCATCAAATAACCATATTTGGGTGTCATTAGCCATTTATTGGTGTCATTAGTCATTTGTGGGAGTCGTTATAATTTTAGGTGTCAGTGAACCATTTTAGGCGTCAAATAACCGTATTTGAGTGTCATTAGTTATTTATGGGTGTATGCGCGTCGTTATAATTTTAGATGGTGCATGGAAAATTATTCCATCACGCGCGCCCTGTGCAAACGCGCATCACGCGCAGGCTGGGCTGGTTTGGTGGAGGGGGAAGGTGGTTTATGGGTGATGACGTGGCATGTTTTAATTGGTTAGACAGATAAGGGTTGTATAATATGTAAATAAATATGTTTTGCTTATAATTTTTAAACCGTAATGAATTTTTTAATGAAACAAAGACCATTGGATTCGTCATGAAAAATGCATTCAAACAAGACTAATATTGATATAATTTTTAATAAAAAAAATATAAAAATGATATGAATGCATTATTCTAGATGTCAATGAACCATGTAGGCGTCAAATAACTATATTTGGGTATCATTTGCCATTTATGAGTGTCTTTAGCCATTTGTGGGCGTCCTTATGATTTTAGGTGTCAGTGAACCATTTTAGACGTCAAATAACCATATTTAGGTGTCATTTGCCATTTATATGTGTCATTAGCCATTTGTGGGTGTCGTTATGATTTTAGGTGTCAGTGAACTATTTTAGGCGTCAAATAACTATATTTGGGTGTCATTAGCCATTTATAGGCGTCATTAGTCATTTGTGGGCGTCATTATCATTTTAGGTGTCAGTGAACTATTTTAGGCATCAAATAACCATATTTGGGTGTCATTAGCCATTTATTGGTGTCATTAGTCATTTGTGGGAGTCGTTATAATTTTAGGTGTCAGTGAACCATTTTAGGCGTCAAATAACCGTATTTGAGTGTCATTAGTTATTTATGGGTGTATGCGCGTCGTTATAATTTTAGGTGTCAGTGAGCCATTTTAGGCGTCAAAAATCATATTTGGGTGTCCTTAGTCATTTATGGGTGTCATTAGACATTTGTGGGCGTCGTTATAAATTTAGGTTTCAATGAACCATTTTTGGGCGTCAATTAACCATTTTGGGTGTTAATAATCATTTATGGGTATGGGCACCATAGTTGGTTGTCAATTAACCTATATATATCATTTTTTAATTTTTTTTATCTCAAAAATATATCAATATTAGGTTTGTTAGATTGCATTTTTTGTAACGAAACCAACGGTTTTTGTTTTATTAAAAAATTCATTACGGTTTAAAAGTTATAAGCGAAACAAATTTATTTGCCTTTTGCATAATTCTAAAAAACCTACCCAATCACATTCTGCCACGTATTGGCGGTTTGGGGGTTTGTTTGCAGCTGGTTTGGACGCGCGTAATGCCGCGCGTAACCCAGCGTGAGCGTGCCGAGATCTATTGATAAAACGTGCCTCTTCTTCCCGGAAGCGTGCCGAGATCTATTGATAAAACGGCTAATCTGCCGAGATCTATTTATCAAAAGAGGATATGGACGCTATGCCTTGCTTCTTCTTCGCTATGAATGAGGCCCAGTACAGCAACTTCGCCTCTATTCCTAGGGAGGAAGAAATTAAGCACACTCTGAAACAGATGAAACCCCATAAAGTAGGGGGGGCTGATGGCATAGAAGCTGGTTTTATTCAGAAACATTGGGAAGTTATCAAACAATCAGTGACTTCTACTGTGAGGAAAGCTCTAAGTGGCTTTCCTCTTCCTAATGGCATGTGCGACTCCCTAGTGGCACTAATTCCAAAAGTGCAGCAACCCCTCGACTGCAAGAAACTTCGCCCTATCTCCCTGAGCAATACGATCCTTAAACCGACTTCAAATATACTTGTTGAAAGGTTGAAAAAGATTATGCCCGTCTGGATTTATGACACTCAAAGCAGCTTCATGCCAGGTCGTCGAATATCCGACAATATCATTACAGTCCAGGAGATCGTCCATAACATGGAGAGAGCAGACTCGGCTAATTTCATGGCAATAAAGATAGACCTTTCTAAAGCGTATGGGAGGATGTCATGGTCCTTCGTCCTAGACACCATGCAGAAAGCAAGTTGGCCGCCACATATTGTTAGATAAGTGATGAACTCCATTACTGGAGGAACCATGAGAATCTTGTGGGAAGGAGAACAACTTAAGCCTTTTAAAGCTAGTAGGGGATTGTGCTAGGGCTGCCCCTTGAGCCCCTATCTTTTTGTCATGTGCCTGGAGAGGCTCTCACAAATTATTGAAACTAGCATGAAAAGGAAGAGTTAACCTATTAAGATGTCTGGTAAGGGACCCTGTATCTCACATATGACCTTTGCAGATGACATCATTGTTTTTGCTAAGGCAGTTCCGGAACAGATTGAGGAAATCATTAGATGTTTCAAAACTTTTGAGAAAGCTTCCGGGCAGACGCTGTCTATTGATAAAACGTGCATCTTCTTCTCTAAGGGTGTCCCATCTCCTCTAAGAAGGCAGATTAGCCAGATGGCCGGAATTGAACAAACTACTAACCTCAGGAGGTACCCGGGAGTTCCAATTCTGCATGGACGAGTTAACAAAGACAGTTATGCAGGCATCTTAACCAAGATCGAGCAACGTATAACGGGATGGGCTGCAAAAACTCTAAGCAAAGCAGGACGAGTGTGTTTGATAAAATCAGTATTAGCTACCATCCCGACTTACACGATGCAGACATGCCTTCTACCGATGCACATTTGTGATAGAATTGATAGAACCGTTCGTAGGTTCTTATGGGGAGGCAATGGACAACCTGCATTGTCTCTTATCGGCTGGGAGACAGTTACCAAGCCAATGTTGGAGGGCGGTCTTGGAATCAAAAACATGTGGGATTGGAACAAAGTGCTACTTATGAAAAGTGCATGGGAAATAAAAACTAAACGTAATGTGAACTGGGTCGCAGGAGTTTCTTGCAAATACAAAGGATTTGGGAACTCCAGAAACGGAAGAGCTACAAACTTTTGGAGAGGAGTCACTTCAACTCAAGAGTTCATCGAAGCTAATACTGCTAAAGCTATTATAAATGAAAATGGTACTAGAGCCTGGTTTGACATATGGTTTCCTACAAAAGAAATTTTACACAGAGTCATCATCAAGGACATTCCTTCGGACCTATTAGACATGAATGTAGCCTGTTGGGTTGATTTCCAAGGGAACTGGAATGAGGAATTCCAAACACAGTATCTCCCTCCTTTTGTTGTGCGATCTATTATGTCCCTGCCTCCTCCTTCTAGGTCGGAGGAGGAAGACAGGTGATTCTGGACCGATTCTGAGGATGGAAGCTTTAGCACCAGTTCGTCTTATCGACTGACTACCAGAGAGAACGGGAGGACCAGGAATGGACCTTGGAGAAATATATGGACGTTACGGATACCAAGCAAAGTGCAGATCTTTTTATGGATGACGGCACATCAATCAATTATGACCAACTTTAGAAGGAAATGCAGAAGACTCACTGAAGATTCAGTCTACCCCAGGTGCAAAGAACATGATGAGACAGCCCTCCACGCACTCAAAGAATGCCATTCAGCAAAAGAAATCTGGAAGGAAATTTTGGGAGTACATAACGAAACCAGTGCAAATCTGGAACAGTGGCTAGGAAATGGAATCCATCATTCCAATCCTAGGACAGTTACCTTCGCTCTAACCTGCTGGCAGATATGGAAAAGCAGGAATAACCTTGTTTTCAGTTCAATGGTGGACACAAAGGCAAATCAGATCAATAAGGTCATCAATATGGAAGCTATGGTAATGAAGGCTCGGCAAGAGACAATGATACCATCGCAAAGCGCTTTACATATGACCCAAAAGGTGTGGCAAACTCCCCAAGAGAACTGGATCATTTTGAACACGGACGTTGCCTGGAGTACAAGCAAGGCATCTTTGGTGGTGGTGGCGAGGGATGATAGAGGACAATGGAAAGGAGGGTGTGTAGCACTAGAAAGTCACATACTATTCTTATAGTTGGAGGATATAAAACTAGCTTTGAAGGTTACTCATGAAGCTGGCTGGATCCAGGTGATCATCGAGACAAATAGTAGCAATGTCGAGCGACTCATCAATGAAAATGCAGAAGGAAGCCCTCGTCTGGCGCCCTGGGTAACGAGGATTAGATATCTGGGCCACATGGACAGGTTAGTATGCATTGGGCATATCCGCAGGGAGGCTAACACTGGCGGATGGGTTAGCCAAACTGCAACAAAAAAACCTCATTTTTGGTTACTTTTTTGAACAACCCCCTGGGGTTCTAAAAAAAGCTCAAATAGATAAGTGTAAGGGTGGTAGTACCACCTTATTTCCTTTCCTTAGTTATAATGTTGTTTTTAATAATTTTGTGGAGTTAGCCCACACGAGGAGAGTGAGATGAATAAAAATGTCTCCTGACTTTCCAAAAAAAAAAAAAACAGTCACTACAATTACATAGCACATAATTCTAGAGCTAAAGTCATCTATATGGCATAATGAGTATACTAAAGTGACCAACAAATCAATTGAAATCACATGTTTAGGATCAATAAATAGAAAATAGTAATTTCCATTGAAGATAAAACATGTTATTTATGATTTTTGGTTTATTTTTATATAAATCAAGGTTTAAAGGTGATTTTCCACTGACATGTATGTGTTCTAGCTTAGGAATCATGTGGTTGAACTTGGATAGGTCATAATCCATCCCCACTAAGCTTAGATTCGAGATCAAGCATCAAAAACTAGTTCTTGTCAACCTGACGATGGGTCAACATCCCTAAACAACATCTGCTGGAGGTTTAACGAACGAAGAAGGTTAAGAAAAACCTCTCGTTGATGAACTTGGGAGTTCCAAACAAGGGAACGTGAAGAGAAGGAAATATCGATGATCAAAATTACTTACCAAGTTGAATCTATAATGAAACCTTCAATTTTAGCGGTTCTTCACATTCTTCCCCAACTATTGCCCTAGAAGTCATCTTCTAGTTCGTATGTTTTGTGGTCTAAAGATCTTCTTGTGTAGAGTATTGAAATATGAAACCAACAAAATAAATTTAGATAAATTCTGATAAGTATAGTAAAAGTTATAATTGTTTTTGTTATTGGTTGTTTCCGTCATTTGTGCATGTCAAAACCTTCAGTTTGTGAAAATCATCAATTTGTGAAATCTTATTTTGGTGGAAACCATCGGTTTGCAAAGCCATCATTTTGTAAAACATCAATTTATCAATCAAGGTTAAATCTGAGTGAAAACTTAAAAGTGCATAACTCTCTCATTTTAACTCTTATTTGGTTCATTCTTTTTGTGTTGGATTCATAATTGAATTTTCTACAATTCTTAAGTAAAAGTTTAACAAAATCATCAATTAATAACTTCTCAATTAATTAATTCATCAAATATTCATAATGTTCTTGTATATACATGTGTGGGTTATTACTATATCAACTAGGGTTCAAATCTTGATGTATTCTAAACACATGTTTTCTTCCATTTATCAAAGAATAAGTTTAAGCCAAACCAAAATATAAATCAACCAGTACATAAGAAAAGTTTAATAAGATAAAATGAAAGTATAATTAACCCCATAATTATCTTAAACCCTCAAATTACCAGTAAAGTATGGTATGCATTGTAATAGACCATGTCCTCCTTCGTTTATGATTTTGGTTGTGTTGAACTCCTATATATGCGAGTGTGGAGACTGATAGTTAGCTCCTACTATGACTGTATATACAACCTTATTAAAATGCACATTTTATTTTTGTGGGGTTAAAGACTACAAGTTATTTCATTCTCTGGTATGGGGTAAGACTTAGTCTTAATGCTAGGTGGACTTGAAATCATGTGGGTATGTAAGTGTAACATACTGAATTCTGAATGCAATCTCCATGTAACCCTTTTCCCTATGTTTTCTTCTCATTTCTTCTCTTTATGTCCTTGTCGATGAATTAGTGGAATTTGTAGTGGTTTGGTGAACATTTATTCAATAATTATACCAATGGAATGATTTATTCACAAATACCTCAATGAAAGCTTATTTAAGGATCTGAAATACGAAATCACCAGTGGAACAATGGTAAATAAATTTGTGCTAGAAGTGTAAGCCCCCAAACCTTGCTTAATGTGTTTAACAAGCTTAATTACCATAATTAAGTGGTCTAAACCTTAATCTAACCTTGTGAGGTGAAATCATGAGATAATATCAAGTTTCAAGCTTGGTCTAATTTGGATGTTGTTTGTGCAAGTTATGCAATTTTAATGCACATTTTGGACTTTTTTGTAATTTACCCAATTGGGAGGTTGTCTTTGCAAATTGTCACATGCCTTATGATCCTTAGATGTTTCCTTATCATTATTGATCTTGTTGGGCCATGGGGAGCCTAGTTGTACGTTTGTTTTGGAGGTGTATCTCTTCAAGGGCATTTTAGGAATTCCCCCCTTTATGGATGAGCTTATCTTTAGGAGTTATCAGCCAATGGGGTGGTTTCCTTGTTTGGAGGTCGGTGGTGGGCCTGGATAACCAACAATTGATGACTAAGAAGTCTCTAGGAGATGTGGAACAATTGTTTGCAATGCCATAGAAGTTCTAGGCTATGGACGCATGGCAAGCTCCATGGACACCTCATGCTTGACTCCTTTCTTATCCATAAAGGCTTGCATGTCCATGGGCACCTATAACATACCGGATCTTGGACCCTAGCTTAAAGTTGTGATCTTTTGGATTTTTCCAAACAAGGTTGAGGTTAGAGTGAACCTAATAATCTAATGCATGAAAAATGTAATATAATATGTCATATAATTTAATAAGATGATAAAGAACTTAATTGAAAAAGAGTAATATAGTTTTTGGGCCATTAGTGGGCCATGTGACATAATTCATATAAGAAAGCCTCAAATTAAATAATAGACTTCAAATTCGTAATCTACATATTAAAATAAGCCTACATGTCAATTTTCATTTAATTTGGACAACCTTGAAATAATATGATAAGTTAAGAGAGAGAAATTGCCTAAAAAGTGTAATTAATATATAAATATAATAATTGACTCCAAAAGAGGAAAATAATCTTAGATTCGTAATCTACATAATAAATATAGCCTTTGGGTAAATTTTCATCCAATTTGGAGAAAGTTTGCTTAAAAGGTAAAATCAGGAGAGAGAAAGTATGTCAAACCTTCAAAATATTAAATAAATATTCAAAAAACTCCAATATGTAAAATTGATGGAAAATTCGTAACCAACATGTTAAGTATGACTTGAGGGTCAAGTTTTATAAAATTTGGATAATCCATGTGTCATTAATGCATCAGGAAAGAGAAACAAAGAATATATTAAATAATACATGTAAAGTTTCCAAAAGTGAAATCTAATTTTATATTCGGAATCTACATGTTTAACTTAACTTGTGTGCAAAGTTTGGTTTAATTTGGATAAGAATAGGACCCTCAAAAGAAGAAAGATAAAAATGAAATTAAATATCAATTTCACTTTGTTAAATATCCCGAATTATGTGTCACGCATCGAAGTTTCCTTATTTCTCACTTTTCCTGATTTAGCGAGGATATCTAGCCCTTGGATTTCAATCAGGCGGTGTACGGGTCATCTCCTACCTTGTGTAGGAGACGCGGGCGGAATACAGACTCGCGGCCTGATATTTCGCATATATCTCAGCAGTTTCTCAGTCTTTTCTCACGGTTTTTCTTGCTATGATTTCGTCAGAAAGTTTCACACCCAACGATCCCTCACACATGTTCTTTTTCTTTGGATCCAAGAAATGCCCAAACCTTGAGTCCGAAGCTCTCACGGCCAAAGGTGTTTTGCCCATGGACTCAACCATATATATAGGGGAGTAGGTTCCTGTTTCCGCCGCTCCATACCCATCTTGCATATGCCCTCAATTCATCTGCTTGCTCTTGCCTCTTGGTGGCTGATCGAGTTTTTCTCTGTGGGTTTGCGGCTCTCCTCCCCTGCTCTCGGCGGCACCTACATCCAAATTGATGGTTCCAGTAAGTTCGAGGCATGTTGATCTTCGTTTCTTTTGCTTCAAATCGCCGAATCGTTGTGACCTATGATTTCACCCAATTCCTCGCAACCTACTATTCGCAGAGGTGACGACCATGGCATGGCCTGGAGAGGAAGAATCATCTGCATGTTTTGTCTGTTCTACCCCTCGTTCTTCTTTCTTTCTTTGTTTTATCGCCCAGGGGCATTTCGGTCATTTCACGTTGTTGTCTTGCTTTGGCGCGAGTCAAGCAAGCCATTGACCCTCTGACTTGGCCGACGTTCATTGGGCCAAGTCATGCGGGCCCGACCTGCTTTTTGAGGATTTTCTCGCCTACGTGGTTTTATCTGATTATCTGATTGGTCGATTTTATAAAATCAATAACTAATTATTTACTGATCAGAAAAAATATAAATAAATACTCATTGGATTCATAAAAATGCAAGCTTTCTAATGGTATTGTTTTTGTCACCTGAATCTGATGTTTTAAATAGGTGTTTTCAATTGATCTAATTAATAATGAATTAACTTGTATAATTCATAACTAATAATTTATAAGTCAAAAAAATATAATAAAATATGTTTTGAGTTCAGAAAAGTATAACCTAAAATATGGAATGGTTTTGATGACCTAATTCACATAATAATAAAAAGGTGGTTTTTAGGGTTTATGAAATCAATATAAATCTAACCCTAATCCCATATATATGCTAATAGGTGCTTTGGAAACCTAGGATTGGACCAAGAAGTGTCTTTGGATCTATTTGAATCTATTGTTGAGGTATGTTTGCATCTTCGATTATTCTTCTTGAGCAATTATCCTATTTTTGTATTACTCTTGGTCCTATGGACATTAGCCTACACATTGTCTTGTTCTCTTGAAATCATGCTTCATGTGAAGTATCTTATTTTGTTATTGATCTTATGATCATGGATATTCTCTTGAATCTGTTTCATATGCCTAGGTGCATGTTGGACTTTTGATATTATATGCCTACTGTGATGTGGAAGTTTACTTGGTGATATATGCCCACTTTGAAGTGGATTTGTTTATATGTTTGAGTTATCCATTGTGTGATGGCAACCTTGTTTTATTCTGACTATACTTCTCTACTTGCCTCTACATTTAACATGCTATGTGATTCATTAGCACTAGAGTAGTGTAATTACATTGGTTTTGACTCATTATGCAATATGGCAACATTGTGATATCTTTGGGATGGAGGATGTGTGATTCCCCATACCCAGACAGGATGTGTGATTCTTGGCCCATGTTATATATATTTGGATGGTGGATGTGTGATTCCCCATGCCAGGGCAGGATGTGTGATTCGTGGCCCATGTACTATCAGGGCAAGATGTGTGATTCTTGGCCCATGTCCCACCAGGTTCAAGATGTGTGATTCTTGACCGCCATTGTTATTTATATTGTTCTAGGGCTATGCTTATCTCACATGCATGCAGGTTGATAATGATATATGTGCTTTGTTTTCCACCATGGTAGTGGATGTTTATATTGATAGCACATTCTTATTATTTGTTGGTTATGGCAAGTATCCCTTTGGTTATGATTCTTTTCTCTTGATACCCGTTTGGGTGATACTTATCTCTTGCATGGGAAGCCTTTACATTTGATGTTCTTTATATCCTTATATTGCTCAAATTGCTTTTTAGTATGCACATACTAGCCTTTGCTGATGTCTCCTTTTGTTTCTCTTTTGCTGGGGTATGCTTCCAACCCTAGGTGGAGGACTTGGATGACAAGGTTTGATGACCTAGACTTAGAATATGAAGTTAAGCTTTGAGACAATCTTGAGGTGGTTTAGATTTCCTCTACATGGATCCTTATGATGTAAGTTTGTAACCCTTTGTTTTATAATTGAATAGTCAAATATTTTCTTCCGCTGCTATACATTGGTCTTTTGTTACCATTATATAAAGATTTGAAAATTTTACACCCACTCCAACATACCTTCGGAGTGTGTTTGGACTGGAGGTTTTGCTGTTCAAATTTTTAGTAAGAAAGTGGTTTCGCTTCTTTACAGCATGGTATCAGAGCCCGTGGTAGTCGGAATCAACTATTTCAATTTTGTCTCCCTTTAGAACCCTTGTCTTAGTTAGTTACCTATAAGTGAGATGTTGACCCTAGATTTGATCAATGATGATCTTTTGTGCAATAAGGTTTTTTTTAGGATAAGATTAGGTTATGAGAAGACCTTGATATGGATAAATTGTGACTCGATTCTCGTATTGATTTTTGCTAGCATGTTGGTTTACATCGCAAAGATTTCAACAACAAAAATTATTTTCACTATACTACTATATGTACAAAACTTTTCTCTGGTGTTTCGATGTTTTCATGAACTAAGTCACAATGAAGAAGAAACTCTAGTCTGAGTAGAATCTAACCCTAGTTTTATTACTAGGAATGATATAATGGTGTAGTTGACCTACCCTATGACTTTTGGATGTTCATGTAGGGTTGATAGGTTAGAGACACAAGGACCTAAAAGCTCAACCCTAGATGGTGACTTGATAGTTGGATACACGAGAAACATAAATCTCTAAAACTTTCATAACTAAGAGATGTGGGTAGCTCTAAAAAGTTGTTTAGTTTGACTTGTTAGGTTGAACCCTTTAAGGGGTGGAGAGTAGTTAGTTGTTGATGTTTGGATCAATAGATTTCGAGGACGAAATCCTTTTTAAGGGGTGGAGTGTTGTAACATACCGGATCTTGGACCCTAGCTTAAAGTTGTGATCTTTTGGGTTTTTCCAAACAAGGTTGAGGTTAGAGTGAACCTAATAATCTAATGCATGAAAAATGTAATATAATATGTCATATAATTTAATAAGATGATAAAGAACTTAATTGAAAAAGAGTAATATAGTTTTTGGGCCATTAGTGGGCCATGTGACATAATTCATATAAGAAAGCCTCAAATTAAATAATAGACTTCAAATTTGTAATCTACATATTAAAATAAGCCTACATGTCAATTTTCATTTAATTTGGACAACCTTGAAATAATATGATAAGTTAAGAGAGAGAAATTGCCTAAAAAGTGTAATTAACATATAAATATAATAATTGACTCCAAAAGAGGAAAATAATCTTAGATTCGTAATCTACATAATAAATATAGCCTTTGGGTAAATTTTCATCCAATTTGGAGAAAGTTTGCTTAAAAGGTAAAATCAGGAGAGAGAAAGTATGTCAAACCTTCAAAATATTAAATACATATTCAAACAACTCCAATATGTAAAATTGATGGAAAATTTGTAACCAACATGTTAAGTATTACTTGAGGGTCAAGTTTTATAAAATTTGGATAATCCATGTGTCATTAATGCATCAGGAAAGAGAAACAAAGAATATATTAAATAATACATGTAAAGTTTCCAAAAGTGAAATCTAATTTTATATTCGGAATCTACATGTTTAACTTAACTTGTGTGCAAAGTTTGGTTTAATTTGGATAAGAATAGGACCCTCAAAAGAAGAAAGAGAAAAATGAAATTAAATATCAATTTCACTTTGTTAAATATCCCGAATTATGTGTCACACATCGAAGTTTCCTTATTTCTCAGTTTTCCTGATTTAGCAAGGATATCTAGCCCTTGGATTTCAATCAGGCGATGTACGAGTCGTCTCCTACCTTGTGTAGGAGACGCGGGCGGAATACAGACTCGCGGCCTGGTATTTCGCATATATCTCAGTAGTTGCTCAGTCTTTTCTCACGGTTTTTCTTGCTATGATTTCGTCAGAAAGTTTCGTACCCAACGATCCCTCACACATGTTCTTTTTCTTTGGATCCAAGAAACACCCAAACCTTGGGTCCCAAGCTCTCACGGCCAAAGGTGTTTTGCCCATGGACTCAACCATATATATAGGGGAGTAGGTTCCTGTTTCCTCCGCTCCATACCTATCTTGCATCTGCCCTCAATTCGTCTGCTTGCTCTTGCCTCTTGGTGGCTGATCGAGTTTTTCTCTGTGGGTTTGCGGCTCTCCTCCCCTGCTCTCGGCGACACCTACATCCAAATTGATGGTTCTAGTAAGTTCGAGGCATGTTGATCTTCGTTTCTTTTGCTTCAAATCACCGAATCATTGTGACCTATGATTTCACCCAATTCCTCGCAACCTGCTATTCGCAGAGGTGACGACCATGGCATGGCCTGGAGAGGAAGAATCATCTGCATGTTTTGTCTGTTCTACCCCTCATTCTTCTTTCTTTCTTTGTTTTATCACCCATGGGCATTTCAGTCATTTCACGTTGTTGTCTTGCTTTGGCGCGAGTCAAGCGAGCATTGACCCGCTGACTTGGCCGACGTTCATTGGGCCAAGTCATGCAGGCCTGGCCTGCTTTTTGAGGATTTTCTCGCCTACGTGGTTTTATCTGATTATCTGATTGGTCGATTTTATAAAATCAATAACTAATTATTTACTGATCAGAAAAATATAAATAAATACTCGTTGGATTCATAAAAATACAAGATTTCTAATGGTATTGTTTTTGTCACCTGAATCTGATGTTTTAAATAGGTGTTTCAATGGATCTAATTAATAATGAATTAACTTGTATAATTCATAACTAATAATTTATAAGTCAGAAAAATATAATAAAATATGTTTTGAGTTCAGAAAAGTATAACCTAAAATATGGAATGGTTTTGATGACCTAATTCACATAATAATAAAAAGGTGGTTTTTAGGGTTTATGAAATCAATATAAATCTAACCCTACACCCATATATATGCTAATAGGTGCTTTGGAAACCTAGGCTTGGACCAAGAAGTGTCTTTGGATCTGTTTGAATCTATTGTTGAGGTATGTTTGCATCTTCGATTATTCTTCTTGAGCAATTATCCTATTTTTGTATTACTCTTGGTCCTATTGCCATTAGCCTACACATTGTCTTGTTCTCTTGAAATCATGCTTCATGTGAAGTATCTTATTTTGTTATTGATCTTATGATCATGGATATTCTCTTGAATCTGTTTCATATGCCTTGGTGCATGTTGGACTTTTGATATTATATGCCTACTGTGATGTGGAAGTTTACTTGGTGATATATGCCCACTTTGAAGTGGATTTGTTTATATGTTTGAGTTATCCATTGTGTGATGGCAACCTTGTTTTATTCTGACTATACTTCTCTACTTGCCTCTACATTTAACATGCTATGTGATTCAGTAGCACTAGAGTAGTGTAATTACATTGGTTTTAACTCATTATGCAATATGACAACATTGTGATATCTTTGGGATGGAGGATGTGTGATTCCCCATACCCGGGCAGGATGTGTGAATCCTGGACCATGTTATATATATTTGGATGGTGGATGTGTGATTCCCCATGCCAGGGCAGGATGTGTGATTCCTGGCCCATGTACTATCAGGGCAAGATGTGTGATTCTTGGCCCATGTCCCACCAGGTTCAAGATGTGTGATTCTTGACCGCCATTGTTATTTATATTGTTCTAGGGCTATGCTTATCTCACATGCATGCAGGTTGATAATGATATATGTGCTTTGTTTTCCACCATGGTAGTGGATGTTTATATTGATAGCACATTCTTATTATTTGTTGGTTATGTCAAGTATCCCTTTGGTTATGATTCTTTTCTCTTGATACCCGTTTGGGTGATACTTATCTCTTACATGGGAAGCCTTTACATTTGATGTCCTTTATATCCTTATATTGCTCAATTTTCTTTTTAGTATGCACATACTAGCCTTTGCTGATGTCTCCTTTTGTTTCTCTTTTGCTGGGGTATGCTTCCAACCCTAGGTGGAGGACTTGGATGACAAGGTTTGATGACCTGGACTTAGAATATGAAGTTAAGCTTGGAGACAATCTTGAGGTGGTTTAGATTTCCTCTACATGGATCCTTATGATGTAAGTTTGTAACCCTTTGTTTTATAATTGAATAGTCAAATATTTTCTTCCGCTGCTATACATTGGTCTTTTGTTACCATTATATAAAGATTTGAAAATTTTACACCCACTCCAGCATACCTTCAGAGTGTGTTTGGACTGGAGGTTTTGTTGTTCAAATTTTTAGTAAGGAAGTGGTTTCGCTTCTTTACAGCACCCTTAGCCATGGACACATGGAAAGTAACTTGACACCTTATGCTTTGCTTCTTCCTTATCCATAAAGTCTTGCATGACCATGGGAACCCTTAGACATGGACACATGAAAAGTAGCTTGGACATGTCATGCCTTGCTTCTTCATTAACCATAAGGATTTATATACTCCTTCCTTACCTCCCAACCAAAATATTTGATGCATATCACCTCCCTCCTACTTATAACTTTTTCCTTTCTCTATTTGTCCATGGAGGAACTATCTCAAGGTAGAATAAGATGCCATCTTGGTGAAGAAGGTCTTCTAGGGGTTCATCTAAGCTCATCTAGGGTTTCTAAAGTCACCTTTTGATGTTTCCGACCAAGGCAAGTAGGTTTCTTCCCCTTATCCTCTATTTTCCTTATATTTATTATTCCTTCCAACTTCCTCCAGATCATAACCCTAGTCTTCCATAGCGAAACTCCATCTAAAGCTCAAAAACTCTTCTTTCCATGCACCTCTTGCTTAGGGTTTGTATCCTTAAGAAGAAGGTGATTCTTGCTTGAGTTTGGAGCTTGTGCTTGGAGCTACCAACCCATCTTGCTCAAGTTTCCTACTGATTGGCATCTGATTTTCTTCCTAGAGGCAAGTTATATAACTGGATCCACGTTTATTGTTTATTATAAGCTTGTCAGTTTATATTCTTATGCTTAAATGATGATCTCCACCTTTAGATGATGTTCTTGTTTAGGGTTTTGTTTCTTTGTTGTTCTATACTTTTTTACTAGATCTAGACGAACCTAAAATGATTGGTACATCCCTCCTAGGGTAAAGAATCACCTGAGACAGGTTGTAAGGGGGCAAGTCATGGGCCGGCCCTCTCCCTCTCTCTCTGCCTCGCTTGTAACTAAATTGCTGACATGTCATTTTTAGTTGGTCAGAATTGGAAAATTCATATGCTTTAAATGCTCATCCAAAATTAATAGAAAAATATGTTTTAGAATCAAAAAATTAATATCTACCTAATAAAAATTCTTTTGAGGTCTGATTTTAAGGTTTTCCGAAAGGTGATTTTTGGAATATGATCTTAATACATAAAATCCATAAAAATTATAACTTAATCATCATAATTCCAAAATTGGTATAATGACTTGTTTTCTTGATTAGGAGAACCTAATTAGTCCAATGGTGAGATTTTCAGAGTCTAAATTTGAGTTTTTTGAAAAAGGTCCAGTCTTAGGGTTTCTATGCAGTGATGTGTGATATGTACACTAATGAATGTTAATAAATTGAAATAGGCTAAAGTTGAACTTGGAACATCTAGAAATGGTGGAACTTGGTATTTGAACACAGTAAAGAGGTATGTGCATTCTTACACCCTAAGTTGGGATACTCTCAAACCAAATCGTATATTCCCTAATGAGGCACTATATGAACCCTATTTTCTCTATTCATGACTCTTTTGCTAAATTGCCTCAAAAATTAGTATCAATATTCTATTTCTTAGGTCTTGTACCCCACTGCCATGATTCAAATATATGATGCTTCTACTTGCCATAGCTTCTCTTAAAATGTTGATTTTATTAGACTATTTAGCTAATGTAGGGGTACTTATGTGCAACCACCTATAGATAGGGCATGTGTTATTTCTCCCTGGGTAATGTGTTATTCTCCCCCATGTATATTTTGTGTAGGTGACTGGGAATGTGTTATTTCTCTCCTCACCTGTAGGTTGGGGCATGGTAGTGCCTCAACTCTACTTAGTTAATATAGTCTATATTAATAATGCATGCAATTCCTTTACTATATTAATGTTATGGAAAGCATCTATTTTGATTATGCCTCATACACTTGATCTCTTCATCTATTGATGAACTTATAGCCTTTACTTCTGTGTTATTTTCTTTTTTTTTTGTTCTTGATTGTATCATTGATACGTACCTTTTTTTCTTTCCCTCTTGCTAGGTGATTTCCCAACCACCCAGATTTTGGACAAGGTGCTGAACAAGATCAAGGAAAATAAGACGATGAGTATATTCAAGACTTTCTTTAAGGATTTTTAGGTTGTTAAAGCTAGATCCTTTGTTTTCTCATCTTTTTCTTCTAAAAAACTTATGTAGTGGACAATGATGAAAGCCATGTAATAGCTTTAGTTTCTTTTCGTTTCCATTGCTATTGACATTTTGTATGTATCTGGTGCATGCTTATTTACTTGGAATATTATACATGCATCCCTCAATATCTATTATCTTTGTAAAAATATGGATGTTTTGTATTTCCTTCAAATTTTAGTAGTAGGTGATCTCGCCTCTTTACATTAAGTGAATGAAACCCAACTATTGATTCTTGAGAATCCTTTTCACCATTGCATTAGCAACTCTACTTGCCTTCCTGTTTACTTCATTGAAAATGAGCATGTGAAACTTGGTTTTTGAGCATATTTATTCTTTGTACCAATGAGGAATACTTCACTGGGCATCTGCGACTATCCTCTAGGTAGATAGTCAATAATTCAAAATCTATACATAGCTCGCATTTTTCTAAATCTCTTATCTAAGAAGCTATTAAACTTGTTAGGATCACCATTAGCTTTCCTTGCAATGGATCTCCTCCTGGGAACTTCATAGCACCTCATTCTAACTATCTTCCTTCTCCATATTGATAAATGTAGCTAGTACTTTGAACCTGAGACACTGTATTGATAGCAGTATCAACATTAATATGAAGTCTATTCTCTAATGGGGCTTTCCACCCTACCATGGCCCTTACATATTAGAGCTACTATGGTCTAGTGAGTGGGTAAAGGTTCTCAACTAATCATCCCTTACAATCATAATGTCTCGAATTATCTCTCTACTAGGTATGGATGTGTATTGGAATATAAATTTATTCCTATCCTTCCACATTTTCCAGCATGTAACAAAAAAGGTCAGACACCGACCTTCATTTGAGTGTTGATTAAGATTCTACTTTATCCAACCCACCACATTTGAAAATATAAAGAAATCACTTCCTAGATTAGGGTTGATGGCCATCCATGTATCCTTAACTCTTAGGAAGTCTCTCAGAGCATGAATATACGATTCTACCCATCATGGCATATATTATAGAAATATACTTAGACATCTTCCTTTTCATCCTCGTTTGATTCATTTGTAAACTTCCATGGAGGATTAGACACATAAAAGCCTTGTGGAGTAACTTTTTGCTTCTAGATCAGTTCCTAGCCACCTAAAGTTTCCTTACACCTTTGTCTCATTAACCCATCATACATCTGCTTTACTTGAAATTCGTTGTGTTTATTATTTTTCCAGTAGATATTGTCATCAACAAGGTCTTGTCTTGGGGTAGGCATAGATATGACAATACTAATTGATTTGTCGTTACATAAATTCTTTAAGAAGTCAATGTCCCATGTGTCGTCTCCTTTGACAAGACTGGACACATTAATGTCTTCCAATTCCTCCAGAACCAAGGTCTGGTTTCTTAGAGTTGGTGCCTTCCCTCCTCTTAGACATTTTCCATATAGGGCATTCACACTTCTCCCATTCCCAAATGAAGTAGCTAACATGTCTTGTTTTGTTTTTGACTAAGCATGAATGCTCCCCCAAATGAATTACCTAATTGATTGTCTCTTCTCCACTAGTCCATACTTAGCCTAAAGTTATCTTGCTAATCGCACCCCTAGTGCTACTTTCACCTTAGGAGCCAGTAGTTTTCCCCATGTAACTAAGTACACACATTTCCCTGGAGCACTCCCTCTCCAGATAAAATTGTGGGTGATTTGATTTAATCGGTCACAAACCAAGATAGACAGCTTAGATGATTGCATGATATCCGCAACTGAATTTGTGAGTATTATCTTTGCAAGGGTGATCCTTCCTGCTAATGATAATAAACACATTAGCCCAGTTCCCAACTTTCCCTTGAAAACTATTTACGAGTTGTAATTACTTCCTTTTTGAGTTTCTTTTGTGAATAATCATGATCCCATGTGTTTGCCAAAATCCTCCACTTGGGGCATTCTCAGATTTCTGCTAATAGTTATGCTCACATTAGTAGACATGCACTTGGAAAAAAATAGATGATTTATCATGTCCAGAGCTGACCCAAATTTCTGAAGACATTTAAGAATACATGATGCTTGATCTACTGTAGCTTTTCCAAACAGTATAAATCTTCTACAAAACACATGTGGTAGAAGTTGACCTTCTTATTCATGAAGCAGACAGGTTTCCAGTGATGGTGATCTACTTTCGACTGAACATCTTTACAAAAGCATTCCATAAGGGAAAATATGTAAGGAGACAGGGGTCTCCTTACTTGACTCCTCTAGTCGGTTTTAAGGGAGGTAACTGGTCACCTTTCCATATAATGGTAAAACTTCCTACTGATATGATCTACATAATTATGTTAATAATATTGAGGGGAATGTGAGTCTTGATGAGTGTATCAAGGATGAAATCCCAATTGAGTTTGTTGTACGCCTTATAAATGTCAACCTTGATTTCCATAATCACTTTATTTGTTTAGACTTTCTCCATTGAATGAATGACCTCCTACAATAAAAGCACATTGTCGTGTAGACTTCTTCCAGGTATGAAACTAGTTTGAGTGGGTGTTATCCACTCATGGAGGTAAGTTTTTAGCCTATTGACAATGATTTTTAGAAATAACTTTAACACACAAACACATCTTATCAAAAAGAAATGGGATAGAGATTATTATAGGTGATGGGGTTCTGGAATTTAGTAATGAGGATGATAGTTGAATTAGAAGCATTTAGCTCCAAGGGAACACCTTTAAAAGGTTCTCGTGCAAAGGAAATGAGTTCATTGTGTATGATATTCCAGTTAGTTTGAAGGAAGGTAACATCTATACCATCCGGCCTAGGTGCCTTTGAAGTTGACATTAAAACATGCTAGCTTTAATTTTTTTTCATCTGGGATGCTAGCCAACATCGAGTGTTGATGATCTTGCAGATGGGAAACTTTCCCATATATAGTAGCCTTCTGCATCTGAGATATAGGCATAGGGTATGTTGGCATATCAGTAAAGAAATCTCCCACTAGAGAAGCCATGTCTTCTTTATTTTCCACCCATTTGTCATCTTTGTTCTTAAGCCTTGACACCTTAGTTCTCCATCACCTTGCTTTCACTAAAGTGTCAAAGTATTTGTTATTCTGAACCTTCAATTTTAACCATTCGTAGTGTCTCTTTTGCCTCCACTCCTTCTTATAACTTCATCTCCTTCAAAATCTTAGCTTGAAGTTCTTTAATTTTTTTTATTAACCTCTCCGCTATACTGAATTGATAGATGTTCTAAGATAACTGTAGTCTAATAAATAAGGATTTCTTTCTTTTGTCCTCTTTTCTTCCTGACTTTGCAATCTGATTGCATTGTTCCTTGAATGAATTCCTTAGTCATGCCCAAGAAACCATGTTGTTCCCTCCATTATGATTTAACTAGTGGTATAAACTACTTGTGCTCTTTCTAGTGACTCAGCGTTGTGATCTTTTGTTATACTTATAGCCTCTAGGTATAGTCATAATCAAGATGGGTTCATGATCTAACTTGATCTTCTCAACCACATCCATAGATGCATGAGTGAATTTGTCTAACCATATCTGGTCACCACCACTCTATCTAGTCTCATCTGAAGCAATCCTCTCTTGAAAGTCATCAACGGACCATTAGCACCCAGGTTTCACCAAAACACTATATATTAACGCATCTGATAAGTCTTTGGAGATTGTAGCATCCAATGTCTTACCCCCTGTCTTATACTGGGGCGGGATGTGGGCATCAAAGTCCCCTACAACTATCCATGGGTCAATACAGGCCACGTTGATCTACCAAAGTCTCTCCACGGGAATCTGCATCCCATGCATAGTGTACTCCCATAAACAAAGGTAAAAGGACTTGATCATCTATTCTACAATGAAGAAATTGATGATGTGGTTGAAGGATGTCTACCTTGTGCATATCATTGTTCCATAGAACCCATATCAACCAGAGAAGCCTTGAACATCTATATCGTGAGAACGAATGAAGCTAATAGTCACAATGATACAGTTTTCCTGCTCCCCACTAATGTGTGGTTCCAGTATAGCTAATATAGATATTCGATATTTTTGTATCAGACTTCTCGAAGCAATTTTGGGCATCCTACTTACAAACACCCTGAATATTCCATGTCATAACAATCATAAGTAACCATTGGTTTGTGTGTTACCTTCTCCTTCCTCAACACCTCCTTCCTCAGATTATGCCTCTTCCTCCAGTTCCTATTGGTGTGATTGTTTCCCTTTCTTCCTATTAATTGCTTTGACTTGGTCCTATGGGGTGATTTTCTTCCTATCACGTAAGTGAATGCCTATTAATATGTTTCCTCCTCACATAAAGTCTTTGATAGATGTTTCTCCAGTTGTGAACCTTACATTCTGAGAAGGATTTAGTGGGCATTCAACTCCTTCAACTATTTGATCTCCAGTTTCATGGATGGTCATGTGCTTCAGGGCTTGATCATTTCATGATGCCCCAACTAGTACTACTTTTGATGCTTTGTTCATGGTATTGTATCCCGCCTGATCCTTCCCCTCTACCTTTTCTTGCTATTGATTATTCACCTTGTTATTCTTTTTCCTCTCCTTCCATTCGACACCCGAGGATTGCATGTTATTTTCAAATGTATCCTTCCTGATCTCTCCTACTTCCTCATCGTTCTCCATATCATGTAGGTTCCCAAATCTATTCTAATTTCTTGGTACCTCCTCTTCTCTCATTTGAGTTTTTGACAAGGTTCACTGAATAAAGATCTTGTGTGAATTTCTGATGAGAATTGTTGGTATTCTATTATTTCCCCTTGAGGCATTTTCTGTGAATTGTCCCCAGCCGGCTCAGTTGGCTTCTCCCAGTTTCTAAGTAGAGATTACTTCCTAAAGTGCCCACTTTCCCATAGATGAGGAAAATTAATGGTATATTCTCATACTGCACCTGATATTTCCTTTCTAAGATGAATATCGATGGTGTAAGTGGCTTGCCCTTTGAGATTTGGTAGCTAGTCTCGCAAAGCACCCCGTCTCTGCATGGTAGTGTTGATGTCTACCTCAATCGTTCTTCAAATATGGTTTTCGATTGTAGTGAGAAATGTATCGTGATACAGATGTATGGGTAAATATGGGATGTGGATCCACACCACTGTCCTCTCTGGGTTGGTGCTCTCCATCATGAACAAAGGATGCCACCTTTGTATTGACATATATGAACCAAAAAATAGTCATGGTCCCCCGCAAATGCTCAAATATAATCCTCCTTCGTCTACAATTGAACTAGAAAATATTCATTATCTAATTCAATGAGAATGAACATGCTTATAGGTTTCCAAAATAGAAGTATCTGGTCTTTTAATGTCAAATAACCAATCTCCCTCAAAATCAGCTTTAAAACTACACAAAACTTTCATTGTTTAAGGAGACCTTCAATTGCTTCATCCTTAATGTCAAAAGTTGGTGCAACCCCTTTACTTCTAAGAATGATATCCACCAGTTTCAGCACAAATCCGAGATTGAATGTATCAAATGGGTCATGTATCACTATGTTGTCAACCACAACCTTGTACGAGACTTTTAGTCTTGATTTGTCTGCAACAACAACACCCTTCTCCAGGTCATGTTCCTTTCCATTATTATGCTTCTAACTTGAAAGGTGCAGAAATTGCATTTCCGGTGATGTTTTTGATTCTACCTCCATCGATGCATCATGGAAAGTATCCTTGTTGTTCCACGATGAATCACCTTGCCTCCTGTTATGCTCCAGGTTGATACCAAGGCTCTCAAGGATTAAGTCTTGCACCACACTTCTAGCATCCCCTCCTCTCCTAGGGACAATCGACAATGGTGAGCCCATGTTGGCATCGACATAAAAATAGTACAACCTTCAATTAGTATTAAAAAAACAAAAATTATAATTACATGCAACCTTTTTATGACATTTCATATATAGTAGAACAAGCATCAGTCTATAAATTCAAAATATAAAAGGCAAAAGATACAGGCAACCCACTTTCTTAAACTATATCAAGACATAAGGAATTGAAAATAAAAAAAACTATATCCAAATATGTCTATGCTCTCGTATGACTATTTTATTAAAATTAATAACTAATTTTATTTAGCATAAAAATTACATATCTATTATGTGCTTCAAAAATCTAAATTATAATTTATAGACAAACGTCCAGTGACTTTCTTGTATACTATAAATGGGATTAGTTCAACTTGGTCAAATTATTCTCCATTTTCATGCAGTTTGTCTAAAAATTTCATCATGTGTTAAACACATCGAACAAGTCTTGCTCGACTAGAAATCATGTAACATCAAATATTTTAAAACTAAGTTTGGTATTATTAATTAATCTCTCTTATTAGTTGAATCCATTTCAAATCATACTTAGAGGCTTGAGTTTCTTCAGAAGTATGATGAAATCCTCAAATAAAAGGAGATATATTAGAAGCAAAGACTAAAAATACACTTGTTAAAGACTAGTGACAATTACAAAGTCTACTTACAAAACCTCAATTTATTTTAAAAACATTATTTTCTTCTAGCAATTGAAATGGTCGTCTCTTTAATAAGAATAAAAGTTCTATCATAAATCTAGACAACATTTCATTGCCAAACTAAATCTTCCTATGCATCTTTATAGAATGGTCTTACTAAATTGACTAGGCTTCTTTACTCCTTTATATAATTCCAGATCTTGGTTTCTTAGTTAAGAATTTTACTATACAAGAAATTAAAGATATGGATCTTCTCTCAAAAAGACAAATCTCCTAGCCCAATGGAATATCTAATTCTTTCTATTACACTTTCCTAGATTCCTTAGCCCTAATGTTCTTAAATTTCTTCAATACCCTATGTAGTTATCCACTACCATTGGATCTTGGATGAATCAATGTGACTCATGTAGCTCTTATTTCCAAAATATCTAAATTTCCTTACTCTAAGACTATAGGTTTATCCATCTCATAAATTGCTCCTATAAAATCAATATGAAGATCTTAGCTCATTGCATGAAAGTTTTTTAATTCCTTACTTGATAACATCAGTTTCGATGCACTTTTCATCACCTTTTTTGTAATAAAAACCCTTAGGATTTATGTCTAGATGTTCTAATTCACATTTTGCTATCTTTTGGTCAATTGAAAGGTTTTGATTTAGTTTTGATAATATTTGAAGGAACTACATGCAAATTCATGAAGTCTGATCTGTTTAAAAGACCTTACTTTCAAATAGTCGACCAATTAGTGACAGGATAAGCCCTCACCAGGAGGGTGTACAAAAGAGTACCAGCTCAAGTTTGACAAACTCATTGAGAACCAACTTGTCAAATTGAAGAACCTCGACAACCATCTGTCGAGTAAAGAATGTCGAGCAGAATACAATTCTCACACCTATCCAGGAGACATCGACACTGATGGATTTATGTAGATTCAAATCTATTGAGCCATTCCTCAACAACCCTGTCGAAGAAAGGATCCTCGATACCCCCATCGATCGTCCTGAAGATAGCCATGTCGAAAACACTATCGATGTCTCTCAAAGACCATCAGACTCATATCAAGGAGTCATCCTGACAACATCGATCAACATCATTGTCAACAACAAGACTGACAGACTCTCAGCAAAGAATGACTTTATCGATGCCAAGAAGAGATCAATAGAGATATTGCTTGACAAAAACATGTCAAAGGAATCCCTTGTCAACATAGCAGTCGACATCTACACCAATGCCACATGAACGAGTCACCTAGATAGGAATCCGGCCAAAGACTATAAATAAACCCCCAAGGCATCACTTCAACGCATCTTGGATCCTTGGAGTCAAAGAGCTGAGAGGCTACCACCAAGTCTTCCTAAGTTCTAGAGAAGAAGGACAAGACATGTCGACCTGTCTAAATCTATTGATCCAACCTGTCAACCTCACCCCTTGGCGGCTTTGTTCCACCATCATCACTGATCTGAAAGACCTTCTTGCTATAATCCAAGATCAAATAAAAGGAGAAAGTTTTTGACCCTGTTGTAGACCATTGTGAGATCAGCCGAGAGGTTGGTAGATCAATCATTCGATCTATCCTTGTATCGATCCCTTTCCTTTCTTCATCAAGACCTATTCTAGTTGTACTTTGTTCATCACTATAGCCATGTGTGGCTAAACTCCATAACTTGGGTTGGGAGTAGCCGTCAAGCCCTCCCAACCATGTAACTGTTCATCTTTCTATTTTATGATATATGTTTTATAAATTTTTGTTCTTATACTCTTGTTTTATTGTGTTGTTTGATGATTAGCTACCCTCTTCTGACATTTGATATGAATATTTTTCTAGAGAATGATTTCAATGAGATATGGAGTATAGAATAGTCATGAGTCACGAGAGTAAGAAGTTTCTATAACAAAAGTCACATGGTTTTTCCTTGATCTTTCGGTTATTACCTTGAGAGAGAACCCTGATTGATAGAAATCTTCCTGGATCTCGAGAGAAGGAAGGAATAGATATTTTCTTATGGTTGTTTGCAAAATAAGTAGGGAACATATATAAAATATGAGTGAAGGTTTTACATGGTTGTGGTTGGCTTGATTGGTGAAACCCTAGGGAACATATATAAAATATGAGTGAAGGTTTTACATGGTTGTGGTTGGCTTGATTGGTGAAACCCAATCCAAGTCCCTTTTATCTTGATTTCTCAATTATTCTTTGTTTCTTCTTTGATCTTTCATAACTTAGTTTTACTGCTTAATTAGATTAGATGTGTTCCTTAACTGAAACTCCATCAAATTTGTTCTTTGGTTAGGATAGACTAAGCCAAGGATTCACGTTCTTATTCTATTATCCTCCTTGTCCCTATGTTCGAACCCGCACTACTACAAAGACTCTGTGTTGAGTAGCAAAAGTCTCTTCTAGTTGGGTATAAATTTAAAGTTTGATATCTTTGAATGGACAATCATGTTTACACTTTTGATCCACAAAAAGAGCAATCAACTTTTAGGCTCCCCCAAACTTAGAACTTAGCTTGTCCTCAAACTAGTAGAATCATTATTCAATTGATTGAGTAGGCAAGATCTACATATTACTGAAGATAAAATGTTACACACACCTCTTAGCGAAACTAGTCAATTCTTCATAAAATGACTGAACTTATCAAATGCGTCAATTTGTCAAAGGATTCTTCTTTTGTCTTATTTCTTATGTATTTTTTAGTCACACTCTAATCTTTGGCATATGTTTCACTTTTTCAAGGTATCTTTCACTCTCATCAGGGCATTGTGGAAAAGATGAGCATGAAAATGGCTTATGGGTATTCCTTTCTTTTTCTGGGTCATTCAAGTATAGGTCCATTAAATGGGCAAGTGATCCCTGCATTCCAAACTAGTTGGCCTGAGAGCAGTGATTGCACATACTAAGTATCACCACCCCTGATTGCAATACCTTTAAAGGAACACCATTAAAATTAAGGCAGTGTTTTTAGGCACTAATAAAATCGACATATTTGTGTTCATGAGCACAACAATACATCATTCTAATAGCTCTTAATTATGGCACATCTCTCAGATTCTTTTTCACTCCTCACTCTTTTTGGGATTTTTGATAAAGTTTTTGGAAGAAGACATCAGGTATCTCTTTCTTTGTTGTGGTGAGAACATGTCATTGATGAGATATGATTTTTATATTAGTTGAACATTTTTAGTAAGAATCTTTTTGACAACTGCACAAAGTATCAAATCAGAGGGAGAAATGAAGTTTTTCTAAGAGAAAAGCATAAAAAGTAACTTAAGTAATAAAAAGATTCTCCCTGTGATATTTGGTAATTTTGTCAAAAAGGGTATAGTTTGAAAGCAAACTAGATTCTTTATAGAGGGAGTTTTTCCATCGTTTGCATTTCCATGACTTCATATAAGAAAAATTTAAAAATTTTGATGGAAATAAAGAAATTATGAAAAGAAATGCTAAAAGAAAAGAAAGGAAGTGAAGTTTGTGATAATAATGGTACCTATCTCATGGGGTTACACCCCCGAAACTTACAACACACTTTATCCTCAGAGTACGAAAAAGAAAGGAAAAGAAAACATAATTTCCTTGTAGGCAATGATAGTGATCATTGAGAGCTTCTTCAACGGTAGCTTGGAGTACTCCAATGGTGTACATCCAGTGTAAGATGTAGAAGCCAGAATCATTAGAAAGTTGATGTGGTTGAGGACATCGGTGCCAGAATTGGGTAACTTTCCATTTTCTTGGTTCTTGAGAAGCATATCCACTGCCAAATTGTCGAATCACCAGAATGAGTGCCTTTGTACATGCATCAACTATGCTTTCATGTGTACCATGGATGAGCATAGAATATTTAGAGCCTTCAAGGTCAAAAGAAGTGTTAGAACTATTATAAAGCATGACCTCCATTTCATGGGTAAAGACAATAAGTATAGTCCAACGTGCATCATGAAGAATAGGTATAAAAATGTAGCGAGGAATAGACTCTTAGAGCTGATGAAGAAGGAGATCCTTTTCACAAAAATCAGTGCCCTTACTGAGATCATTTACAAGATCAGGGCCAGCCATAAATACATCATCAACAGTTTGGGAGATAAGAGATTGATAAGCCACCATGAGGCTATGAGAAAAACATCCTCTCAGTTGCAGAGTCTCTAGGAGGTCATCTTTCATAACCAGAAGATTACCCTGACTGAAAACCACATGATTGCCACAAATTTAAGATGTTGCATCATCATCATGAGCCGAGAGAGTGTGAGTTCACAACAATATTTGCGGTCAAAGTTTTCAAAACTAGGTTCTATAGTTGATATCGGGTCGTACATTGGTAACGACTCCGGCTCATCTTTGAATTTGAGTATATCATTAGTCTCTTTAGCCTTTTTTGTTGATGTAATGGTATCAGGAGATGGTGTGTGTCTTCCCTTCTTCTTCTTCTTCTCTCTGTAATACATTGTGGAATGGCTCCTTAGTAGGCCTTGGAATAAGTGGGTAGAGATCCTGTAAATTCAAAGGAAGTTCAAGATCTTGAAAGAACCTCTTATCGTGGATTACTTCCATTGAATAATGTCTATGAATAGTGGTAGAACCTTTAGGACCCAAGCTTGAGAGAAGTGTTTCGTGATTCAGAACATCCATGACTCTGAAGATGATGAAATCAATGTCTTTCCTGTCAGGGTTGTGTTGGTAAGTTAACGGTGCAATGACATAGCTTGGCCAATTTGGTTGATAATAGTGTACCTCACGTATTAGCCTTTGCATACGAATAGGAATGTCAGGCAGCTTTTCTACAACATGATCTTTGAAGTGCATGTCAGAAATTTTCAACTCTTCAACGCAAGTGTTGAACAACGTGGCTTGTCATTTATTAAGATCAACAACACACAGTAGCCACAATCCTCAAAAGTGAAAAAGGTAATAAGATAACTCTTATCTTATTTAACTCTAGTTTAGCTTTTAAGGTGGAAATGGTTGGAGTTGTCATTCGCTTCTTAAATAGGAAGTCAGATAAGGATTGTGTTGCATTGTAATATAGTCAATCCTTGTCACTGGGCATGACTTTCTCCAGTATATTCGACGCTAAAACAACAAACATCTTCTTTGTAACTTTGGTAGGGTTGCAAAATAAATTTCAAAAATTGCCATGACAACGAGTGATGGAGCCGTTATTGTAAATGGCATGGCTTCCATCACGTTGATATTTAAGAATGTCTTGTAATATGAAAATATTACAGACATTGAGTCCTTTCAAACTATAAGGATCTAGTCCATTCATCTTTAATGTAATTTGAGGTGGATGTGGTAGCAGTGGTTCTAGAAATACTCGATCAAATAATCATCGTGGCATAATAGATAGAGTGAGGGAGTGATCACCAACATCCTCATCAGAAGATGCATGCTTAGTGTCTGAAGGACTGTTGGCATTGGCTTTGAGGTCCATATTGGAAGTGCAATGGCCAACAGAAATGTCCTCTTCTGATGTATGTCAACAAAAGAGGGAATGGATCGGGCTCAAGTTGAGCATAGCTTCATCTAGCTTTTACATCATATCTTTTTTGAAAGAATCAATGGAAGATGGTGGAGATAGAGGTGGAATTTTCTCTGAAGGATGTGCATGGATATCGTCAGATGGACTGATAATAGGTGCAATGTCCATTGAAGGTAATCCACCTGGTTGCAATTGAGGGAAATATGGGATGTTGTCAGATGGTAAGATTTTAGTAGTCCCCATAATTGACTCTGAGACATGGGAGATAGATTGATTTGGCTGGTCTGGTTGGCCAAAAGTTGCATTAACACTGCTCAGGATATAACTATTTCCTTGATATGAAGAAGATGAGGAAGAATAAGCATCGGCAGAACGAGCATGCAACTTATGACGTTGTTCACATCGGAGAGCTCGTTGGTCTTCTCTATGCTTCCGATCATTTTATTGTCTAGTTATATGCATCAAGATATGATTTTGTACCCTCAAGATTTCATCAAGTTGGCGCTCAAGCGTTTCCATATAGAGAGGAAGGTTGTCAATCTCACTTACTTGTTGATCCACAACTTAGACCCATTTATCTATATTATGCACATCCTTCTGAAGGTTAGGAATAGAAGTCATAGTTGCAGTTTTTACCTTACCAATAGTGTCGAAGGCATGTCCAAAGGCTCCTCCCATGGTCTTAGGATATTCATGGCCTGAGGGGGTGAAGAATGACTTTCTAATCGCATAGAAGTAGAAGGGCAATCAGTTTGGTGAGGATGATGAGACAGATTATCAACAACATCTTGTATCTTCCTTTTTTATTACAAAGGAGGGTTGTTCTTTGCAACCACTGCAGATGGATGGAGGCGGGGCTCTTTGAGGTGGTTGGATGGTCAACCCCAAAGTCAGAGTTGTGCTTGGGAGACAACTGAAGTGTGTCCAAGTCATAATCGACTATTCTTTCCTACTCACTTCCCTCAGATATCCTAGACAAAGGTTTCTTTACAACAGGAGTGATAGGTTGAGGGAGAACAAGGCCAGGTGACACGCCCAGCTGTGCTAAACTTGTCTTGTGGAAATTTTGTGAGCTTAGTGATTTGTAACATAAAATATAGCAACTTGTCCTTGTCACAGTCTGCTAGTCCAAAATCTTGGTTCTTGTGAACCTATAGTGTCTAGCATTATCGTGCCAACAAATGTCAAGTGCCTTATGGTTGTAAAATTTTGCCTTGCATTTCCTTGAAAGTTGTGCAAGATGGGTGTCCATATGCTTGAAATATGAGTCTAATGAGACCACCCATGTAGTATTCTTTTTGCAGAGTAGAGCAAATAAGCAGCCATTTGTCAATCAGAAGGCGATCAATGTTTGCAGGTCATTTGTCCATTATAAGAGATACTACATAAAGTTCTTCAAGATAAATGCTACCAGTCTTTGACTTAAGAAGAGAACATTGGCCACTATCTTGTGCATTATTCTCCAGAACCCAAAATGCACCACCGACACCTTAGAATGCCCAGATTGATACTTCTTTTGACATTTTAACTGCTCCCAATATTTGGAAGCGTTAAATCTTGAATCTTATTTTTGTAGAAATCCCGAATAAGCCCCGACAACCTCTTCTTATGAAGTACAGAAGATTTTGTTCAAGATTTGGTTGGTGAAACTGTGATCAACATTGTTTATGCAGACTTTCAGGTATCTAGATGAGACCTCTTGAATAGATGATAGGAATTCCATTATCTCTTCCACATAAGCTCTTAGTTTTGCAAAGCAGAGCTGAGATAGGTTGGATTTGGCCAACATTTGCTGAACTCTTATTGGGGCGTTGATCTCCTGAAGAGAGGTTTAAGAGATGAAGTGAATGGGCTTGAAAATTGCTCTTTTCATCTCCTTAAATGCCTCCATATGTTCTTTGTTCGAGGGTCAGAAGGTTCTAGAGTAAGGAAGGTCCAACTGTGAGCCTTGAATAGCATTAGGTTTAAGCTCATTAACCCTGGATTTCTTTTCTCCCTCTGATGTAGGTTGCTCAGGAAGAGATCTCTTCTCCACCTTCTTTGATGGAATTGTGCAGCCTTACTGAGCCATCGTTGTAAAGGAAAAAGTTTGAGCGCAATATTAGGTATGGTTTAATTTTGTCAAGTACTATTATTGATATAAGTGTCCACAAAATTGTGCTAAGGAAGAGGGTGTCGATGTGTAAAAGAAAGTATTGTCAATTCAGTTGTCGATAGATAACAATAAAAATAAGTAGTCGGCAAGACTATCAATAGGGATGTCAACTGTTACGATTGACAAAGTTGAAATCAGTCATCTGACTACAAGACAAGGTTGACAGAGTCAAGAAAAATAATATATGATATATGTATCGAAAAGCATTGTTGCAAGGGTCGACAAGCGTGTCGACTGGCATGAACATATATGTAAGGAGTGGGATCCCATAGGGAATCCACTCCCTACTAAAATAAAAAGGAAACATCCCAAACCAAACATCATCAAAAATATTTTTCTTGATAGGGATGAAACCAATTTATTCACATGAATGTATCATAACACCAAAGTTTAGTAGCAAAAGAAAATTAATGACTATATTCAATTTTTCACAAAGTTACAAAATAACATCATAATATACCACGAAGGATTGACATGTAAGATGCAATATATGGATCTAAGTAGAGGGAAATCTAAACCATAACAACTTTTTCTCCATGGTTTAACTCCTTAAGCTAAGTCCAAGACTTCATGCCATGTCATCCAAGTCCTTCACCTAGGGTCGGAAGCATACCCCAACAACAAGAGAAAAATAGATAACATCAGCAAAGGCTAGTATGTGCATACTAAATATGGAATTGAGAAATATATGGAATGAAAGACAACAAATATAACGCCTTTCGATGAAAAAGTAAATGACTACCCAAAAGGGCATAAAAGGAGAACAACAACAAAAGAGATACTGGCCATAACCAAACAAATAAATTGTGCCATACTAGCACATATAAAGAATTAGGGCACATAGCCCATAATCATCAACATGCATGCATGTGAGATAAACATAACACTAGAACAATATAAATACAAAGGCGGCCAAGCCTCACAAACTTTAAACTTGGTATAGAATGATGTAATGCCAAACTCCAAATATATATAAGTTGGTCCAAGCCTCACAAACTTGAAACTCAGGTATGGGGCACCACCACCTCCATCCCAATAATAATAGGGGCATACTGCCCAAAAACCAATGCAATTACACTACTCTGGTGCTACTAATTCACATAACATGTTTAATAGAGAGGCAAGTAAAAAGTATATTCAGATTAAACAAAAGTTGCCATCATACTAATGGACAACATAAACATCTAAATCAAAAGTGGGCAAAAGACATCACATGTCATCATATAGAGTTCCAACATGAACAAAGCATAATAAAGAACAAGAGAATGTCCAAATATTATCAAAAGATCAGTAACAAATAAGATATTTCACATGAAGCATAATTTCCAAAACAACAAGATAATGTGTAGGCTAATGTCCATAGGACCAAGAGAAAGAAGAAAATAGGTGAATTTCTCAAAGGAATAATAGGAGATGCAAACATACCTTATAACAGAGTTGTAGAAACACTCTTCACCAATCTAGTTGTTTACAAGATCATCTTTTCCTAATTACAAATTATTCACATGTATCAGGCCTTGAGATTCATATAACATAATGAAACCCTAATTCTAGACCTTTTTTAGCAAAACTAAGATTAAGGACTCAAAACCTAGACCAAATGATTCCTTATGTTCTTCTGATCAAGAAAACATATTTATTTGTTATATTTGGAGTTAAGATAAATTAGTTATCAATTTTAGGGATTTTTATATTATTTAATTAGATCCTTAAAAATCCATCATTGAAAACATGGAAATCATGCTTAGAAACTATTTTTATTGTAAAGACCACATCTTTTTTATTCCAAAACATATTTTTACTTAATTTTTGGACAAGTAGGTCAAAAGATACGATTTTTAGAAAATTAAACCAATCAGAAATCACCAAATTGCCAAATAAGCAATATATGTCAGATAGAGGCAGAGAGGGCATGGATCCGCTGACATGTCCCAATCATAAGAGGCCATGTCATTGGGTCAAAGATCGTCTTTGACTCATCCAAAATAAGGAAATAGAGGGAAAAATGATGAAAGTACCATTGGGCAAGAAAACAAAGAAAGAAGGAAAGGCGAGGGGTAAAAGTGAGAATATACATGGACATTTCTTCCCTTACCCACGACGCCATGGCAATGAGCAGCTCAACTACTATGTGGTTGTGATTTTGGGCAAATCCTCAAACAAGGACCAAAAGATGATCCAAAGCCAAGGAAACGAAGAACGAGGATGCTCAAACTTACCTCTGAACACAATCGAACAGAGGTGACATAGAAAGGAAGTTCTAGCCACTGCAAGTTGGGACAAAGATTTGTGTGGTGGTGGTTGTGTGAGGCATATCCGAACGAATTGATACGAGGAACCGATTGATCAAGTGTCAACGACGAAGTTGGTACCTATATTTATAGATGGGGATGCATGGCTTGGAGAAAAGGGAAGTGTTTGTGAAGCTTTGAAAAGAAGAAATAGGTGAATCATGTATAGGAAACAAGAGGCCACGAGTAGGGGTTTAATGGATGTGAAATTTGCTCCGGATTGCAACACAACAAAAATCGTGAGAAACGAAGGAGAAATGAGCCAGAAAAGCTAAAAGAACCGACCAAGCACCCACAAGTCAAATTAAGTGCCTTGGATACAAATTTGCCATCAGTTTTACATGTTGCAGTTATTTGTTCATTTATTCAATATTTTGAAGGTTCTACACACTTTTTCTCTCCTGATTTCATCTTTTAATCAAACATCTACCAAACTGAGTGAAAAATCACCGAAAGATGTATTTTATTGTGTAGATTACGAATATAATATTATTTTCCACTTTTTGAGTCATTTAATATTTTATTTGATATTTTGGGGGAAAAACTCATATCTTCTTTACCAAATAGAATTAGATTAATTATTATTACGTAAATAATGTGAAACTTGGCTCCCAAGTTAATTGGGACCCAAGGAACACAATTCTGAACTTAGATTCCACTTTTGGGATTTTTTTTAATGATTTAACAGAGTCCTAGAAACACTCTTCACCAATCTAGTTGTTTCCAAGATCATCTTTGCCTAATTATAAATTATTCACATGTATTAGGGTTTGAGATTCATATCACATAATGAAACCCTAATTTTTGACTTTTTTAGCAAAACTCAGATTATGGACTCAAAATTTAGACCAAACAATTCCTTATATTCTTCTGATCAAGAAAACATATATATTTGTTATATTTGGAGTTAAGATAAATTTGTTATCGATTTTAGGGCTTTTATATTAATTAATCAGATCCTTAAAAATCCATCATTGAAAACATAGAAATCAGGATTTGAAACTATTTTTATTGTAAAAATAACATTTTTTATTCCAAAACATATTTTTACTTAATTTTTGGAAAAGCGGATCAAAAGATACGATTTTTAGAAAATTAAACCAATCGGAAATCACCAAATTGCCAAATAAGCAATATATGTGAGATAGAGGAAGCGAGGCTCGGACCTGCTGACATGGCCCAATCATAAGAGGCCATGTCATCAGGTCAAAGCTTGTCTTTGACTCATCAAAAACAAGGAAATAGAGGGAGAAATGACAAAAGTACCCTTGGGTAAGAAAACAAAGAACGAAGGAAAGGTGATGGGTAAAAGCGAGAATATACGTGGGCATTTCTTCCCTTACCCACGACGCCATGGAAACAAGCAGCTCAGCTACTATGTGGCTGTGATTTGGGGCAAATCCTCAAACAAGGACCAAACGACGATCCAAAGCCAAGGAAACAAAGAACGAGGATGCTCGAACTTACCTCTGAACACAATCGAACAGAGGTGACATTGATAGGAAGTTCTAGCCGTCACAGGTAGGGACAAAGATCTGTGTGGTAGTGGTTGTGTGAGTATCCGAACGAATTGATATGAGGAACCCGATTTCTCAAGTGCCTACGAAGATGTTGGTACCTATATTTATAGATGGGGATGCATGGCTTGGAGAAAAGGGAAGTGCCTGAGAAGCTTCAAAAGGAAGAAAAAGGAAAATCACATATAGGAAACAAGAGGCCACGAGTAGGGGTTAAATGGGTGTGAAATTTGTTGCTGAATCCAAATCAACAAAAATCATGAGAAACGGAGAAGAAATGGAGGAGAAACGAGTGAGAAAAGCCAAAAGAACCGGACCAAGCACCTGCAAGTCAAATTAAATGCCTTGGATACGCATTTGCCATCAATTTTACATGTTGGACTTATTTGTTCATTTATTTAATATTTTGAAGGTTCTACACACGTTCTATCTCTCGATTTCATCTTTTAATCAAACATTTTCCAAATTGAGTTAAAATTCACCCCAAGGCCTATTTTAATGTGTAGATTACGAATCTAATATTCTTTTCCACTTTTGGAGTCATTTATTATTTTATTTGATATTTTAGGGGAAAACTCATATCTTCTTTACCAAAGAGAATTGAATCAATTATTATCAGGTAAATAATGTGAAACTTGACTCCCAAGTTTATTGGGACCCAAGGAACACAATTTTTAACTTAGATTCCACTTTTGGGATTTCTTTTAATGAGTTATATCACAATTAATATTTATGAGCATTATTATCACTTTATTTCATTATTATCACTCTTTCTCATTCAATTATGTTCAATATCTTAATATCATCACCAAAAGAGTTATGTGTGATTATTTGCACGAAATTTTATATAACTCATTATTATCTCGTGTGACATATTTTATGTGTCTATTATTGGCCTAAGACTAATGTGAGAACATTAGGTTACATTAGGGTGATTTATTCATGCATTAGCTCATTAGGTTTATACCAAACATCTTTTAGATATAATCCCAACCTTGTTTGGCTAAGACCAAAAGGTCAAACTTCTAGGGTAGGATCCAAGATCTAGTATGTTACAATATACCTATCGACTTAGTGAAAGAAGAGATGTCGATAGGAGTTCGAAGGACAGGCTATTGAAAGGAAGTGTGTCGACTAGATACGTTGATACGAACATTGACATTCGAGTAGATGGGGAGGCAGCAATTTGCTCATATTAGGAGGTAGTAAGAAAACTTTACTATGGGTCTGGTATTTATAGACGAGGTTAAGGTCGGTGAAACTTGAATCGGGTATCCATATAGCAGATCTAGATTCGGCAAAGTTGTTTGTCGATTTGGTGGATCGACAGATTCTATGAGATGTTCGACAGACGTGTCGACTAGTAGAGTTGACAGTTCAACAACATGGTCTTATCGACCTTCTCTTTGTGACCTATCGACCAGGGAATTGATTGATAAAAAACAAAACACTGCCGATCAATACTTACTAGATGGTTGACGGCTGTCCAAGGGAAAAGGCTATCATTGTCAGTCAACAGGAAGGGACGTCAACAAAGTAACTTAGAATTGTTGGATTCTTTACTTCACTCTGCTCAACTCAAGTTTGTAGAAGGAAGGAAAATTCATATTGCTTCCTTGTAGTTCATGAAACCATTGAGTATTTACTTCATTTTCAAACTTTTTTAATGACCTTTAAAATCAACTTTGGAAAAGTAGTATCACTTTAGTTGGCATTTCCTTCTTTCTTATTTATTTTCTCCTAAATGGTGTCTCTATATTTGAATATGCATTTATATTAGTGAATTTTCTATCTTGGTTAATAGATATCCTTTGATTTTTTTTAGAAATGGTCTCTATCAAGATGATCCTCTCTCTTTTATCTTTATCATATTATCCCAATGCCTCTCAGGTTTTTTAGCCTTGTTCTTATAAATGAATTACTGGAGAGCCTCACTAATGTTCCTTTTTATATTCAACAAATCTCCATTTCAACCCAATATCTCCAATGTTGTTAACTTAAAACAATTTCTTAGTATTTTTCAACACTTATAAGGTCAAAACTTAATTTTATAAGATCATATATCCTTCCCATTTACCTTTCATATTCAAAGATAAAAAAAATCCAATGCACTACCAACAATTTTCTCACCAAGTATTAGGTATTACTCTCTCTCTGACTCATGTCCCCTCTATAGTTTGGTACTCTACCATCAATAAAATACAAAGAAGACTTGGGGAATTGAAAAATCATTCACTCGTTCTTATTGGTCGACTTACCTCAATAATTGCCTCTACATACCAGAATCTATTATTCTGACTCTAAAAACCCTAATCATGCGGTACGAATGTTAGCATGCTTAGATATATAGAAATGATCAAACAATAACAGATACATGCTTTGGTGCATTTGTTTATACCCAAATGAACATACAATGCATATTAAAATAGTAACTCAAATGTAAACCCTAATCCATTTACCTATGACTGTAATCATGCCCTAAACTACTAAAGGTTAATCTAAGGATAAGTTGGATACATGGAATATAATCCCAGAATTTGGATACATTGAAATGTTATGCATGTTGAATAGTCATGGTTTGGACCTAACCCTGAGTTGTAGTTGACTAACCCCTAACTTACACATCCTTGGCACCATTCATGATTATTCAATGACACTAGGTGTTGTAATCACATAAACATATCTAAATATACTCGAAATGGACCTTGTATCCTGAATATGACTTGATGTGTAAATCAAGCTTGTAAACATGCAATACATGTCACATTGTTATCTAATATGCACCTAACACTTATATATGATTAATAAGTAACTAAAAGTGAATTTACATGCATAAATTATCAATCTGGGCTAAATATATATATGGGAGTAGTAATTCGATGACATACATAATTGAGGATATTAAGCTGCCATATTAAGGTGCCATTATATAAAGTAATATTCAAATTAATGGATATAATGATTTAATGAAACATAATATCATATTTCTTTCAATATAGTATTATACAATCTTTAACAGTGATGACACAATGATAACATGTTTCTACATCCAAAATGTTGATAATTAATGATGATATATATTAATATATCAATACGATGGAGTTAAATCCTAATTGATTGAGAGTGATATAGGTTAATATTAAAATTTAAATATAAATCCAAATCATAATTTACATAGTCAAATTAGTCATCATGCCTAGATCCAACCCAACTTAATAATACTAATTATACTAATTTAACTAGAGAAGCTGACATCCAATTATTAGCCTAATGAAGATTAAACTATGTTTGTTTCTGTCTAAAATAGTGATTTCACTATGTTTGATTGACATGCTTTTTAGGGCTCTTTCCTTATTTGGGCCAGACTTAGATCCACAGTAGAATCTTACTCTCTCCTCCTTCCTCCTCAGCCATCCCCCTTTCCTTTCTAGAATCCATAGTCCCACAAGACCCTTCTTGGATTTCCTATCTCTCTTCTCTCAAAATTTCCTATTCTTTACAGTCCTCTGTTGATAATAAACTTGGAGATACCAAAATTTATAGGATTTCACCTCCTTAATATCTCAGTTTGAGCCTAGAGTTGCTTCCAAGCTTTCTTTCCTTCTTCTAACTTGTTTCTTCTTCACATAGGGTCCTCTCGTCTATCACTGGTGTAGAAACCACCTTTAGAATCGGTTAAATCATCCCTATAACATGGGGTTTTAACTGACACCTAAGTGGGTGACACTACAGCTAAGGACCTTCTACATTTATTTTTTGGGAACGGTCAAACTGATGCCATAATTCAATATTTAGTTGCTATGAAAGTAGAAATCCATGACTCAACTGATGACTCTGAGCAATAAAGTATCATGGAATTGATCTATTTCATCGGTTCATGACAAGCAACTGACGCAATATTTGAACGGTGTCATCTGTTTTAGTATAAAAAATCAACGACGTAGAGAAGCACATCCATGTTGGAAGCAAGGTTGTCACGGGTAGCACGATCGTGTTGAATACTGGGTAGCATTATCATCAGTTTGGTAATAACATCTGAAACCATTGGGTAACAATGCCATTTTTTTAAAATAATTGTCGCCATATATGATCTATTTCCTTAGTTTGATCACCAAAACTAACATTCTACTTCCTTATCAATTAAAACTTAAACTAATAAATGTAGATGGGTCATCATTTTTGGTTAAAAATTTGAGACAACATATCTACAATATCAATTATTTTATAATAATTGACAAAACAATTATGTTTTTCTTTAAATAATAGGTTTGCAGACATGTTGTCCAGCTGTTCAGTAGGATGCAGAACCTGCATTTCATTATGATTACAAGTTCCATCTTGTGTTTAGCTTAACAACATGCCTGCACACCTATAAAACCTACAATAACAAACACATACACATAATTCATCCACCCACATACATTTTCATTCTTCAACACTTAATTTCATTCTCATGCACATACACAATTCAAAAAACACACATACAAGACCCGTTCTCCAATTCCATTTTCATGACATGTACAAATGCAATTCTCATCATATTCATTTATCTTCATATTCATATACACTCATGCATATATATACATCATTTAAATATACACCAATTATTCACTCGCATAAAATTTAAAGTTGTAAAAAGTTATAACCATCACATGTATATAGAAATAAATTATATCAAGGTTTAGAAAACTCATATTTTATCTCAATGGTATTCAAATCAAATTCCCTGAAAAAGGTGTATGCCCACTTTTCTCATATCTCATCTATCTCTTCTTTTGTATATCTATCACCATAGCACATTCATCAAATTTGTATGATTTTTCCGATCTAAATTGAGTAAGTTTTACATGAAGAAGATTATGTTTGTTCTATTTGAGACTGGTAGGAAGTAGAACCCAGAAAGATGATACAACCCTTCTTCTTGTCTTTTCCATTTCCATTCAAGAGTTCTATGTGTTTCCATGCCCTTCGGAACACATATCAATTTTGTCACTACAAAAAGGATAATTGTAACCCCACCATTCATTCATTTTCATAGTAATATAAATACATGTCCTACCGAGACAGAATTTGGAACTTGCTATTCTCTTTCCTAGAAGGAAAAGATAGACCTACATGGAAAGATTGATTCATTCATATCAACATGAGGGTCCAACTACATTGCATTGCCAGAATCCATGTTGTTGTCAAAAAGCTATAAAGAGAATGACATAGTACAAGAGTTTGATTAGATTTTTTTCATATTATCAAATGAGACTATTTACATATGATGATCAGGACTATATAGTATACCTTTTGTATACAGTGGATGTCTAGTGTCGCATGTATGACAATTAGGTCCATATATTGCATCCTGTAGTATCTGCATGCCCAACAATTGTATAGGGCACTATAAATTTATAGTTATCTGAAATGTAAACAAATAAAAGTAAGAGTAGTTGGTATAGATATGCATTGGAGTAGAAAACTACCTCAACATCCTTATAACTTAATGATTTCTTTTTCTTATCTACCTTTCCTCCAACATTTTTGAATTATTTTATATCCCTATAAGTTAAAGTAACACATTTAGTTGGATTAGTAAATAGGCATGTAATTAATGATGCAATCATTAATATATGTTGATGGATATAAAAAGAATTACTCATGTAAATAATACATTTTTCATTGGATGCCCCCCATGTCTACTTTCTCACCTGAAGGATTTTGATAATATACGGTTAGTGTCTTAGGGACAATTACCAAAAACACCCAATGATCATTACTGAGTGAAAAGAAGGCAAACAAAAGAAAACTCAAAATATACAATTAACTTATAAGTCAAACTTATAAGCAAAGTGCATGGAACTTACCCAACATTGAAAGGAGTTATAATCATGCTCTTTCTTGCATTACCAAAATATTTAAATGTGATAGAGCAGTAATCACTAACAAATTTTGGGTCTTTATCTACACAGCTAATCAATGATGGAACTAGAAATGCTACATTGGTTAGTACGAACTCTCCACACACCATATATAAGTAGTTGTAAAAATGTATATGTATGCATTAGTATATAAGAAAACAAAATAACATATATTTTCACATATATAGAATGAGGTATTTAGCCATACGATCTCACCATATCCAAAGTTTTATCACATTTTTATTCAACAAAGCATAAGTAAACATGTCCACAACATCTTACACAAATGCACGGGTATCATGAGCTTGACCTATATCATCCTCCTTAATATGTTCGACCCTTTTTGTATGTCGCTTAGCCATATTGTCAACCCCTTGCACCTAGTCGAGTCAAATAGGTCCATTGCAATCCAAGTAGGTAACTGAATATCTAGAGGAGGAAGTGGAGGATGAACTGTAGAGGGTTTGTTAGGTGATATGAGATGTATATATATATACTCATATCAATTATCACAAGTAGAAAAAAATCACAAATACAAACACAATGAAAATTTAGCATACATCGATATACATAACTCCCACTTGGGCCACACAACCACGTTGCCTTCTTCATCATGTATCGTCTTGTGGTTGGGGTGGGCATGAGGTAGTGATGTCTATTTCCAAGAGTTGTAGACAAGTCTAATAGACACACAAACCACATCAGCATGTATTGGATGACCATGAATCATGTCACCTGGAAGGGGTGGGTAAGCCTCACCTAGTGCAATGATATATTCTTCTAGTAAAAGATGACATGGATTTGATCCCTATAAATTTGTATATAGTGTTATATACACCCTACAAATTTTTATAAAGTGTTATATACACCTAAACACTAAAATATTATAAATCCACCTGAAAGACTATTATATCACAAATATACTTACACCGGGCATGCTAGATGGTAGGTCCATGGGACTACTCCCAACCACCTCTACCATAATGGGGGTCCACTTCATATGAAGACTGGGATGGCACAAGTACTATTTGAGGAGGTAGGGAATGAGAAGCATGCTATTATCTCATTGTGTTCCTCTATTCCATTTGAAATCATGTCTTGCACCTACTCTTGTGACCCCAATCCTTTCTTGATATATTTATGCTTCTTTGATGACCCAAAAAAAGATCTTATTCCGACACCAGCCCTAACACAACTAGGATGTTTTGGAGTACCCAGAGCAACCATCAATTCATCCCTTTGGCCCTCCAGGATGAACTTTCCTTCTTTTCATTGCTTGTAGAGATCTTGTTAATCATAATCAATAGTAATTGGCCCGTAAAACATAATTACAAGGCAAAAAATGAACATGCACTCTGAGAGTTTAATTTTACCATTTTAAAGCTACCTCGGCAAATATGGGGTTGCATAATTCTTCAGATCAATTTGTCCTCACATCTATCCACTCCTTGTGGAAAAATAAAGGTGTATGAGTAGTAGAAGACTCAGTAGACTCAGGAGTAGGCTACTCAGAAGAAGACGCTTCCAGTCTCTATTGGTGACACATCGTGTAGCCACCTGGACCCTAGTTGTTGTTGTGCACATTCTTTGTACGTATTTATTTTTTAGAAACATGTAAATCCTAGTAGATACAAATAATAAGTTAAATATATAATACATTGAAATCATAAGAATTTATTTTAAATATGTAATTCATTGAATTCATCTAATTATTCATTCATAATAATATGTACAAATAAAGGCGGCATAATACCTTGAATTCATCTATTTATCTTAAAGTAACAAATGCTTCCCACACATTTAGGTCAAGATAGGCTCATTGCTTAGTGGTGGACATATTCTTCTTGTTTCTCATTATGTATTATATTGTCATACGTGTCCTATAATTGCTTAATAGCATCCCACAAAGCATCACCTTTTTTTTGATGCAGTTTTTCATCAAGGTCAAAGATGTTCTATAAGATTTCATATACTTAATGGAATATTTACAAAAATAGAATTTTGAATACCTCTAAAATTTATAATATCTCACACATAAGTCCTTCCATATGTAGTATTTGTGAAAGGATCAACTTTATACCAAGATTCTATTGTTATTTCCACTTTTCTACCAGTAAGAACCCCCTATATATTGGCAAAAGTAGTGTGACTCTTCCTAGTAGGTTTTCCTATATCATCAAAGTCAAAAACCAACTTTGTTCCTTTACCCTCTACGCTACTAACTTGTTCATCAAGGTGATGCCTCTTCTATGTACATGATCATGTTGTTCCACTAAAGCCAAAAAGATCCTTAGAATGCACATCCTCAGGATGATCATCCTAAAATTGTCAAGAAACACACACAAATGATAGAATATTTAAAATGGACATCTATGTAATAATTGTGATAGGGAATTTAAAATTCACATCTATGTAATAAAACTACATAACATACGCTATCGTGATGTTCATCCTCATGGTGCACATCATCATGGTGCTCGTCCTCATGGTCAGATCCCATCTAGAAAATTTCATATTAAAAATAGTCAAAGAATGAAATGCAAGTGATAAAAAATGTAAAATTTACATGTCACATATGAAATAAATATAACTATAATAATGAATGTATAATGCACATCTAACATCTAAAAAATAAAATATATGCCTCTAGTGTTGGTTGGATATTTGATAAGCTAATATTCCTTTTATGTGATCGTCGAGAGATATAAGTCAGTGTTAGATTCCACATTTGGTGTTGACAAGTCAATCGAGAATGGGTTGGAGTCATCATACTTGTCATTGTAATCTTCTTCGCCTATAGGTAGGGCTATAAATGGGTACGGGTAGACCCACAAACCCGCAAATCCAGACCCATAAAAAACCCATTACAGGTCTAATTTTTTATACCCACATACCCTTGGACCCATATACCCTTACACCCGCGTATAAGCGGGTCCAATAAAGGGTATGCTTGGACCCAGACCCCCTAACTACTTAAATAATATGTTATATATATCATACTTTACTAGTCTAACTAATATAATTCTTGAGATTATATCCTACTCTAACCACAATAAGATTGAAAAAGTCATATAATTAATAATTATATTCTAGTTACAATAATGAACATCATATGTAAACTCAAAATCAATATATCTACTAATTCACATTACTTTATACATAAGTTAAACATTATGATGATGACTACAAATATGTAAACAATTAACTCATTACTGTATTAAATATAGCATTATCTAATATAACTATTGCATGTTAATTTACAATATAATAACAATATCTTGTTGCATTAAAATATATAGAACATAGTTATTTTTCTTACATAAACTGATATGATGTTTTATAGAACCGCATACCCACTATTATTGTGGGTATGGTGACCAGCCTAAATCACGCATCCAGACATAGTGGATTAAAGTAGTCAAACTTTAAAAAAGATAACCCAACACTCAAGCCCCCGCAATGATAACGAGGTCCGATGTAGAAATCGGGGTTAAACACAGGGACAAGGTTGGTCGTGCTAAGAACACGGAGTCAACGCTCTCTATACTCCAGCATGAAAGAGGATTAATATGTGTTCCCGAGGGAACGGTAGTCCGAGAACATGAACAATAAGACAAAAGAAGTAAAAGAAACAAACTGTAACAAGTATGTGGGAAAACTCGAGTTGGGTCTCACCAACCAAGGTGTCTCTCCAACAAGCATACTATCTCTCTCTTATACATACACATATCAAGATTACAAGCAACCATAAAATGTCTATGCCACTCTTTCTCGAGATGAGGATAGATCTAGGCTTAAAAGAAGCCTCTCTCTCGAGATGACAACTCAAAAACCTCACAGCAAAACATATGGCGGAAGCATTAGCATTCCAACACTCTCGTGCATTCATAATACTCCATAACATGGGATAAAAGAGATATTACTCTCTCGATATATCAACTATCAAACATCACAAGATGGTAGCTAAGCATACAAGTGAAGCATTAAAATAGGTGCAAGGAGATAATCTTGATAAGAATATGTATATTCAAAAGAATGAGACAATATACATGTTGGGAGAGCCTTAGTGGCTACTCCCAACCCAAGTTAGGGGGTTTAGCCACTCATGCTTAAGGTAACATGGTGGGTCTACAGAAATATACATCCATGAGATACCACGAAGAACTGGGGTGAGTACAGCGTAGGGAGATGATAGATCTAGAGGAGAAGAAACGTGATACTACATACTACTTCAGATCTGGATCTACCATGGAGATGTCTCCTTTTCTCGAAGAAGTGATGGGCGTAGGCAGTCGTCTTCTCTCTCCTCGGCTTTCTCTCCAGAGATCCAAGACTGGTGGATGGTCGGCTACGGGTCTGGACTGTAGTAGCACTTCATGGTATTAGGATCAAATCTCTCCCCCCTCGCCCCCTTGAAAAGATAGGTGGGGTGCTATTTATAGGCGCCTACCACCGACTTAAGACCGCGGTCATGGTCTTTCCACCGACTTAAGACTGCGGTCGCGGTCTTTCCTTTATTCCACCTTGTTCGCGATCTTTCTCGACCACGATCCTCCCCAGGACCGCAGTCGCGATCTTTGGAGAGACCGCAGTCGTGATCTTTGCTGAATAATCATGGTCGCGATCCTTAGAGAGACTGCGGTCATGATCTTTGCTAAATAACCGCGGTCGCGATCCTTGGAGAGACTGCGGTCACGATCTTTGGAGAGACCGCGGTCATGATCTTTGCTGAATAACCATGGTCGCGATCCTTGGAGAGACTGCGGTCGCGATTGGGCCGAATAGCTGCGGTCGCGATTCTAAGATCGTGGTTGTGGTTGGGCTGATTCCTGAAATCACAAAACAAGGCTTTAGTAAATAATATAGATAAAAAGTATGCAAAGTTGACTAAATTTATTCTAAAAGTGGTGTAAAATATATACAGAAAATACGTAAAGTGTGGTGTTATCAACTCCCCCAAACTTAGAATCAAGAATGTCCTCAGGCTAAATGTAGGTTCGAGCACCCAAAGAGAGAAAAGATGAACAAGGATAACATAATAGCACGACTGAAATATCTCATTCTTGCATCAAGACTGTTGTCGCATGTATACAATCCCTTAGGTCTCAAACTCTCCCTTTAGACTAAGGGTTGCATAACCTCGTATTATTTGTCATAACCTTCTATTGTAATAGGTTTCTCCTTCTCAACTCATAGCCCTCCCTTAGATAGCATCCATACTAGTGCTACATCTTTTTGAAAGGTAGCCTTCGCACCTATTCTTTATTTTCAGAGAGCCCTATGCTAATGTTTATAGGTAGGCTAGAAGCTTTAAGGTGTTTCCTCTTCCTCCCGAACTCGTCACCCACAACTATCGTAAGAACAGTGTTGCCCTTTTTGGGCTTCTGACTTTAAGTCAAGTGGTATGTGAAGTTCCATTCAGGATTGGAGGTGTGTAAGCTTGGCTTCCAATTTCCGCTTATGGGCACGACATATCTGCATTCATGAATTCAGCAATATACCGGCTAGGCAGGAACTTTTGGCATCTTTTAGGGCACATCTCTCATATTCTTTTTTTATTTTATTTGATTTTTAGCTTTTTATCTCTCCTTTCAGGCTTGGGATTTAGGATTTTGTTGGTCTTCTTGGGCGGCCAAGCCTCTTTTTGGAAATTTTCTTTGAACAGGGTAGCTTTTTCCTATCTATAGAGACTAGGATTTTCTGGATGTGGGCATCAGGTGGGGATGGTTATTTAGGAGTATGACTAAGGTTCTCTTAGTTTGTAGGGTTTCATGAGTTAAGGTTGTTACATTTACAACGTCTTATTGCAATAATGAGATATAGCAGTGTTTCTATGACTATTTTTTACTCATGCTTTCATGTATGTTGCTCATACTTTTTGAAAATTTTTGCGAGAGGGAGCGAGCTTCTATGAGGTCAGTTGTAATGAAAATTTCAAGATTTTGACGTTAGTGTAAGAAACGTAAGAAAAAGGAAAGTGAAAATTAAACAGGGAGTAAATAGAAAAAGGAAACCTCTAGTACCTCTGCGGTCCGTTTATGACTCCTCCCCCAAACTTATCCTGCACCCCGACTCGGGGTGTCAAAATTTGAGTAAGAAGTATAAACGGGCCTTCTTTCTTTATTTGTTTGGCGGGGAAGGCCCACTTGGACTCTAGGAGAATGATGGCATAGATACCCCTAAGCGCGTGATACTACTCGTACTGCATGTTCTCCACCTTGAGGCTGGTAGTTACGATAGCTACCATCCACGATAGGTAGAAGAACCCGCAGTCATTTGATAGGGGTATCTGCTGAGGGCTTCTGTGGCAATATTGGGTCTTCTTGAAGTCCTTGCCTTGTATCATTGTGAACCCTCTGCAATGCTACTGTATCATTTTGACGATGGCTTCAACATAGGTGTTCATCTTTTCTTCGGTAGGAGACTTTGTTGTCGTCATGTTAGTTGTTTTCTAGGAGTGTTGGTGTCCTGTTGTCTATCTCCTTTACTTGCATTGTTAGTGAAGATAAAGAAGTAGAATTTTTTTCATTAATTGAATCAGTTTGATGCATGTGTTCCTACATTGCATCAAACCTATTACCTAGGGCACCCCCGAAGGAGGGTGCCTGTTGTTGTTGTTGGTGCAGCTGTTATCCCGCGCATTTCGTTGACGCACTCGGCACAGTTGGCTGCTTAGGTGGGGAAGTACGGGCATCTCCCTTGGTTGACCCTTCTTTAGCTCCACCTCTGGTAGGTTTTGAGAGGCTTGTCTTTCTGCCTCCGTCTCCAGCTCGTTGGTTCCGAGAGGGGCTTCTTCTTCGTCTTGGCCCCTCTCTCGCTCTGGCTCCGGTATGGCTTGGGAGCCTTGTCTTTCTGGCTCCGCCTCCGGTTGGCTGGTGGGTTGCGGGACTTTGCCAGTGTCTGTAGTCTTTTCCGCTTCTCCCTCCGTTGCAGTAGTTTCCTCCTACGGTCTCGGGGAAGTGGGGTCTGCAACTTGTGCTTCCACTGGTTGTTCTGCGGCCCTCTCTTTTTTAGCTGGCTTAATGGTGGCTTCTGCTTTTTTTTCTCCACCGCTAGTTTCTTCCTTGGCTCCTGAGTTTTCTTCACCATAGGTGTCGGGACACTTCTTTCTCTTACTGCGTGTGCAGTTTCTACCAATGTGTTGGCATGCAATGTCCCAGAGCTCATCTTCTCGACGTCATCGAGACTCGGCCGCAGCTTGTGGGTGTCATAGAACGCCATTTCGGGGAGGGGGAGTGGCTTCTTCAGTCCTTGGTGTTTGAAGTATGCTTTCTCCCCCTTCACTTCTAGAATTCCCATACTGGTGAGGGACTTTATATCTATACTTTGATGTCCCTCCATTTCTTCATATTTTTGCAATTCTCTTTCTTCCAGCAAGTAGTCGGCGATCCTTGCTATTTGACCGCCCATACAGAAGGCAGACTTTCTCTTCGCCTCACTGCCTACATCCGACGACAGCCTTCTGATCAAGATCCTTCCTATGTTAACTGGTCACTTATTTATCATAGACCATAGAAGGAAGAGATCCCCCTTGCCGACTGTCCCGGTCTTTGACCTGGATCTATAGAGAAGGTGGTGATCTTCTCTATGATCTTGATGAAGCAAGAGGTGATTCTGGAGGCCTTGGAGTTCTTCGGGTTGTGCTTTCCCTCTCCATTCAGCTCCTCCTACATCTTGTTACTGTCATACACAACAATCTCTCTCTCCCCCAGAGCACCTGAGCAAGCCTTAGCCTCTTCTTCGTATGCAGTGAAGATCTTGTTCAGGTCTGTCTCTGTTATCAAGTGGGTTTCTCCCCCCAACCGTACCTGGAGATGGTAGTCCCCTCCTCCTGCTGCTTGCATCCCATATCCGGTGGTGATCTTTGTCAGAGAAGACATAAACTCTAGGGTCAACCTCTGGTAAGACCTTACTTCGGGCGTGTAGATGGTTCGGAAGTTCACGCCCTCTAGGAATTTCAATGTCCTGTCATACAGCCCCAGCCTGTTGAAGTCCTTCACGTAAAAGTAATGTGTCGGAATGCATTCCTTGTTGGCAGACATCCAGTCATAGGCAGACTGGTACATGATGTCCTGGGGTACAAACTGGGGCTCCTCCTGAAGCGCAGAAGCTCCTTTTTTCGCCTTTTTAGTTTTCACCTTCTTATTGGGCATGGGTTCCTTGAATGCGGCCTTCCACTTCTTCTCGTAGACTGGGCTTCTTGACTCTTCAGGTAGGTACTTGGAGGTCTTTGTTTCCCCCGTCTGCTCAGTTGCTTCTGTGGACTGCTCTTGTGCCACCCCCGCCAATATCCTCTGATATTGTTCCAGTCTTAGTTGTATCTCCAGGCATTTGGGGACTGGCAGGGCGGTGCTCCTCTTCAGTTTCTCGATTAAATTCTTGACTATCGTCTCTACCTCCTTCAGGGAGGTAGCCCTCTGGTACAGGGGATCGCTAGAAGCTGGAGAAGTCATTCTGCAGGTTAAAGTATATTAGTCTTCAGTAAAGTATACCTTTGGGTATAGGTTATCTTAGGCATAATTATCATCAAGCTAAAGGAAATCATCAGGTTATAGGTTATCATTCTTAACTTTTTGGTTGCAATTTTATTAAATGGATAGTAAGAATCACGATCACTATTTTAATCGCGGCCGCGGTTATTATTGTTTCAGAGAAAATCGTGGTCGCTACCTTCAAGAAAAGATCACGGTAGCAGTTTTAATCACAGTCGCGGTCTTTACTTGAAAACATTGCGGTCGCGATTCTTTTCTGAGGAGAAAACTGCGGTCATGAATATAATCACAGTCGCAGTCTTTTCTTCAGAAAAGCCAAACTTAGTGCATTTTAGGGTTTACGACATTCAGTTCTTAGGGTTTTACACCGTGCGTCGGTTGAGATGACCAAGATCTCGGTTCACTCTGTCTGTTCAGTTCTTCAGACCGCTTTTCTTCATCTAGTTATTTCATTTTTTTCATTTTTAGGGTTTTAAGAACTTTCTTTTTAGGGTTGAGAAGGAGGACGGGGCTAAGCGCCCAGAAATAAGGCGCTAGCGAGGTGAAAAACAGCTAAACGGTGAAAATGGCTCGCCTTAGCGATGAAGGGAGAGCTCGAAATCAAAATAAAACCCATCGGTGTGAAGAAAGGAGGAATGAGCAGGTTACCTGATCAATGGGAGAGAATGTGACGATGGCAAAGGTCACAAATGGCAAGGCAAACGATCCCGGCGGATTCGCAACGGAGACTAGCTCAGGTGTTGGACGGAGGAAACGCAGCTACGGTTGCGGCTCTCGAACGAACATACTAGGAAATCTTAAGGGTTTGCACGAAAGCGAAAGGAGCATAAAGAGTCTGTCATTCGGTGACTTAAAATTATTTATAAGCATTCAGATCACTCTGACTTAACCAAGTAAATCATCACGGTCGCAACTTTCTACCTCGGTCGTGATGTTTTATCGTGGTCGTGATGTTTTTGAAAAGAGTCGCGGTTGCGGTATTTGTCGCGGTCGCGATTCCTTGAAGAAAACTACAGTCACGATCTTTCGGCTAAGAGAAAAGATTGCGCGCTTGATAATCTGATAAGCATGAGCAAAGTTGCAGTCGCGATTATATCTGTGATTGTGATTGTAGTCACAGTCGCGATTAACCAAAACCACCTTTTCTTGGAAAAATAAACTTTAAATCCAAAAAGAAAATGAAAATGCTTAGCAAAGGAAGGAAAACTTAGACTAAAGGAGAGAAGGTAGGATAAAGCAAAGATAAAGAGAAGAGAGATTGAAAACTTGGGTTGCCTCCCAAGAAGCGCTTGTTTTAAAGTCTCTTAGCTAGATTGCATAACTTTTTCACTCCTTTGGTCCTTCATTCGGATGAGGCAACTCTTGATCCTTCTCTTTGTTGAGCAGGGTTGGTTCATCAAGGTTGATCTCTGATCTTCTTACAAAGGCTTCATCCTCATAGAATCTTTTCAACCTGTGGCCATTGACCTTGAAGATCCCAGTCTTTTCTCCTTGAATCTCCATCATTCCTGATGGATAAATCTTTTCCATAGAGAAAGGGTCTGACCATCTTGTTCTGAGCTTCCCAGGGAAAAGCCTGATGCTAGAATTGAAGAGGAGAACTTTGTCTCCTTCACGAATGTCCTTGTTCCTTAGGTGGGAATCATGCCACACCTTGGTCCTCTGCTTGTAAATCTTTGTGTTTTTGTAGGCATGCAATCTCAGCTCCTCGAGCTCTTGTAGCTGTAGATATCTCTTTTGCCCTGCCTTTTCCAAGTCCATAGTTAGAAATTTAATCGCCCACAGGACCTTGTGCTCTATCTCTAAGGGAAAATGACAAGACTTTCCATAGATTAGCCTATAAGGCGTCGTACCTATGGGTGCCTTGTAAGCAGTTCTATAGGCCCAGAGAGCATCGTCGAGCTCCATGGACCAGTCTTTCCGAGTATAGTTGACAATCTTCTCCAAATTTTGCTTAATCCGCCTATTAGATACCTCCACCTGTCCAGACGTTTGAGGGTGATAGGATGTTGCAACCTTGTGCTTGACCCCATACTTCTTCAGCAGCACCTCAAATTCCTTCTCCCCAAAGTGTGATCCGCCATCGCTTATCACAGTGCGGGGTACTCCGAAGCGTGGAAAGATGGTTTTCTCAAATAGCTTAATAACAGACTTAGAGTCACAAGTTTTGGTAGAAATAGCTTCTACCCATTTCGACACGTAGTCCACAGCCACTAATATGTACTAATAACCTTTTGACAAGGGTAAGGGACCCATGTAGTCTATTCCCCAGACGTCAAAGATCTCAACTTCTACCCAGTTTGTCATAGGCATTTCGTTCCTTTTTCCAATATTTCTGGTTGACTGACACTCCTTGCAAACTTTCACATAAGTAGCAGCGTCCTTGAATAGCGAAGGCCAGTAAAATCCTGATTGAAACACCTTTGCGGCAGTTCTGTCCCCACTATGATGCCCTCCATAAGGTGAAGAGTGTCATTCTTTCAATATTAGTGGGACCTCCTATTCTGGTATACATCTTCTATACAAACTTTCATTGCATTTCTTGAATAGTAATGGGTCGTCCCAATAGTAGTTCCTCACATCAGACAAGAGCTTCTTTTTTTGGTTGTATGTGATGTCTGGCAGTAGATCCCCGCAAGCAAGGTAGTTGCAAATGTTCGCGAACCATGACAAGTTCTGTTCTTTGGCTTCTATCATGAGCAAAGCCTCATCTGCGTAGTTATCATTAACATGTGGCTCATTTTTTTCTTCGACGATAATCCTCGACAAATGGTCGGCCACTACTTTTTCTGCCGCTTTCTTGTCAATGATCTCGTGATCGAACTCTTGGAGTAATAGGGCCCACCTTAGTAACCTAGGCTTAGTGTCTTTCTTCTACATTAGGTATCTGATAGCTCCATGGTCAGCATAAACCTTTACTTTTGCTCCAATCTGATAAGACCTGAATTTGTCAAAAGCAAAAACAATAGCTAGCAATTCTTTCTCCGTGGTAGTGTAATTTACTTGTGCCTCGTCTAGGGTGCAGCTGGCGTAGTAGATAACATGATGTCTCTTGTCCTTCTTCTGCCCTAGGACTACCCCCACGACATAGTCACTAGCATCACACATTAGCTCGAAGGGTAACTCCCAATCTGGGGCTCAGAGAATAGGTGGGGTTACTAGGGCTTCCTTCAGGGTCTGAAAAGCTTTCAGACAATAATCCGTAAAATCAAATTATGTGTCCTTAATCATCATATTTGAAAGGGGTTTTGATATCCTCAAAAAATCCTTGATGAATCATCTATAATAACTGGCGTGACCAAGAAAACTTCGCACCCCTGTCACAGACTTAGGTGGAGGCAGTTTAGAGATGGCTTCGATCTTGCTTACATCTACTTCAATCCCTCTCTTTGAGACCTTGTGCCCCAAGACTATGCCTTCTTGCACCATAAAATGGCATTTCTCCCAGTTAAGGACTAAGTTCTTCTCTTCACAGCGTTGCAGGACTAACAATAGGTTTCTCAAACAACCATCAAAATCTCTTCCATAAGGAAAAATCATCCATAAAGACTTCCACAATGTCCTCCAGAAAGTCTGAAAACATCGAGATCATGCAACATTGGAATGTTGCAGGAGCATTGCATAGTCTGAATGGCATTCGTAGGAAGGCATAGGTTCCATATAGATAGGTGAAGGTAGTTTTCTCCTAATCATCAGGTAGGATGGGAACTTGGTAAAATCCAGAATAACTGTCCAAGAAGCAAAAATATTCGTGATGCACAAGCATTTCTAGCACTTGGTCGATAAAGGGAAGAGGATAGTGATCTTTCTTCGTTGCTTGATTCAGCTTTCGATAATCGATGCACATTCTCCATCCGGTTACAGTCTGAATGGCTACTTCATCTCCTTTATCACCGTTCACTAATGGCATTCCCCCTTTCTTTGGTACAACATGAATTGGGCTCACCCAATTGCTGTCCCTGATCGGGTAGATAATACATGCATCTCTTAGCTTGATGACTTCCTTCTTTATAACTTCTTTTAACATTTGATTCAGCTTCCTATGGGGTTAAACCAGAGGTTTTGCTGATTCTTCTAGATTTATGTGATGCATACATAGAGCAGGATTAAGCCCCTTGATATCATCCACTGAATAGCCTATAGCTTGCCTACGGAGCCTTAGCTCCTTAAGAAGTCTTTCCATTTGCTCTTCGGTCAGACTGGCATTGACTATGACAGGATTCCTCTCTTCAGGATCAAGAAACTCGTATTTCATACCTTCCCATAATTGTTTAAGTTCAGGTTTGGGTTTTGGTACTTTTTCTTCTTCTCTAGTCAGTTCTAGAGAAGTATACTTGATAGCCTTGACAACTTCCTCTTCGTCTCTCAAATCCCCTACGTCTCGATTCAGGTATTTGAAGATCTTAGCAACCTCAGGGTCATCGATTTCTGAATCTTCTTTTCTTAACGCCCTCATAAGAGGGTCTACTACGGATGTGTCTTCTTCTACTTCTTCGCAATATTGGTTGTAGCTGTCCACGAAGTAAGCAGATTCGAGCATGGATGGTCCTTTCATAGCATCTTTCACCTTGAAATCTATGTGATCATTTCCGACCCTCAGAGTTATGATGCCTTCAGCGACATCAATCAGTTCCCTCTCGGTTGCCAAAATAGGACGTACGAAGATAATAGGGCATTTAGGGTCTTCAATAGTGTCAATGATAACAATATCACATGGGATGAAGAATTTCCCCATGTGAATCGGAACATCTTCGACTACTCCCACTGGCCTCTTGAAGGTGTGGTCCACCAACTCGATTCTCATGTTAGTCATGACCATCTCAGTCAGTCCTAATCATTGCGTGAGGCTTAAAGGCATTAGACTGATGCTAGCCCCCAAGTCGGTGAGACCTTTCTTTTCAATGTTATCCCCTACGGCAAAAGGTATAGTAAAGGCTCCAGGGTCCTTCTTGGTAGGTAGCTCTGCTTTTACGAAGGATGTTGACATGTCGGCTAGGTGTATAGTTTCGATCCTTCCCCCTTGTCTTTTCTTTGTGACAAGATCCTTGAAGAATTTGGCATAGGTCGGCATTTCTTCCAACGCATTAAGAAACAGTACCTCCAGGTGGAGTTTTTTCACTGATTCCATGAACTTCTCATACCTCTTCTTGAGGTGAGCCTTTACAAGCTTGTATGGAAAAGGTAATCTTGGTGAGTATTGACTCCTCTTGGCGAACAATTCTTCTTCAGGTTCCGGTTCTCTAACTGGTGGGTGATGATTCTCTCCCTTAGCTGGGTTCTCTGTAACATTCTCTGGCTCTGGTTCTTCAGGTCTTATCGCCTCAGGGCACTCTATTGTTCTTCCCAATCTAAGGATCGCCATCTTGGCAGATTCTGTGTTAGAAGAAATCTTCCCCGAGGGGTTCTTTACAAGCTCGACCAACTGAGCGAGCTGCTGGTCTATCTGGCGTTGATGTGTTTGCATATCCGCCATTTGTACCTGCATAGTGTTCAGAACGCCTGAGTTGGACAGTGCACTTTGTGCAAGTGGATTGTTTATCGTATCTTGTCTCTTGATGAAATCGAATAGTTAGCCTACTAAGTCAGGCTGACTAGTACTTCTTGTTTGACTTTGTCCTTGAGCTTGTCCTTGTCCTTGACTTGAGTTAGCAGCTTGGCGGTTTTGATACTTACCGTGACCTTAATAATTGGTTTTGTTTGTCTGGAAAGTGCTTGTCTTGGTGTACTATCCTTGTCCACTCTTCTTCTCGAAACCTGGTGGTTTCTTGGGTGGATTATTCAATTGATGTGAATTCTCTATAGCATCCTTGTTTCCATAGCTGAATCATGGGTGCTCTGGTCTCTTAAAGTTAGCATAAGAGACATTTTCAACTTCCTCCTCCTCAGACTCGCTTTCACTAGATTCTTCGGGTCTGGTATATATGCAGTTGTCTATCCCATGCCCTCCTTCACCATAGGTGACACATTTCATCACCTTCTCAATTTGCTTCTTTTCTTTCCCTCCTGATTCCTTCAGCTGTTTGACATTCGTGGCTATCTTTTGTATTTGAGACGTGATTGCTTTGAGGGCTTTTGATTCAATCGATGGTCCTTCATTGGTGGCTTTCTTAGCATATCATTTGTCGATCCGGTCATAATCCGTCACATCTTGTAACTCAGCCATGTTTTCTATGATCTTTTTAGATCTACTAGGCTTTTTATTGAGAAAGTCGCTTCCAGCTACTGCATTCAACGAGACTCTCTCTTTAGGGGTTAGACCATTGTAGAAAGTTTTATTAAGAACCCCTTCTTGTAATTGTGGCGAGGGCAGTCTCTCTGGTACTCTTAATAGCTTTCCCATGCTTCATGCAGATTCTCACTTGGCTTCTGCATGAAAGACGTGATCTTCTTCCTGTTACGAACAGTCTTCTCAGTGGGGTAGAACTTGTTCACGAAAGCGTCTGCCAATGCGTTCCATCCATTCAAAGCTTGATGTGGTAGCCCAAGGTACTAGGATAGTGCCTTGTCCTCTGAAGAGAAGACGAAACCCTTGCAGTAAATGACTTCTTGTGGAACTCCCCGCATCTTGATGGTATCACATATATTCTTAAAAGCGTCGAGGTGATGATAAGGGCTATCATTCTTTGAATTCCCTTGAAAGCTTTTGTTCTAGATCATAGATATTATAGCTGGCTTCAGTTCAAAGTTTGATGCGTTGAACCTTGGGATGACCACAGGACATCTTGAGTTATTAACTTTTGTAGCTGCTAACTTCCGAAGAGTCTTTTCTTCCTCTTCGTCATCTTCGCTGGCGTTGTCCCTGTGATTTTGCTCTTGGTGGTTTCTTCTGTGCCTGCGGCGATGACGACGCTCCTCATGGTGATGATCGTCTTTAGGTTTTTCTTCTTCTTCATAGATATGATCATCATTATAACGACCGTCTTCATCTGTTTCTGGTGGGGTGGGTGTTGTCCGATCCTCGCGTTTCGCTCGTCCGTGGAAAGGGGTGGTTCCACGCAGGGCGGCATGGTGAGCGGAGTTAGTTGGGCCAAGTGCTTCTCCCAGGGTACCTGAATAAAATGTACGATCAAGTTAGAAACTCGGGCTTGATGAAAACGAACTATTCTACACATGTTCATGTTAGAAGACTTAGAGTGGTTGTGTTGTTGAGCTTATTGCTAAGCTTGAGGCATGGGAGTATATTGGGTGGATTCAGGTCCCTTAACAGTACTATTTTTCCTTTTCCCCGACAACGGCGCTAAAAAGTTGACCGACCTAAATCATGCGTTCAGATAGAGCTGATTAAAGTAGTCAGACATTTAAAGAGATAACCCGACACTCAGGCCCTCGCAACGATAACGGGGTCTGATGTAGCAATTGGGGTCGAACACAGGGACAAGGTTGGTCATGATAAGAACACAGATTCAATGCTCTCTATACTCCAACATAAAAGAGGATTAATATGTGTTCCCGAGGGAACGGTAGTCCGAGAACAGGAACAATAAGACAAAAGAAGTAAAAGAAACAAAATGTAACAAGTATGTGGGAAAACTCGGGTTGGGGCTCACCAACCAAGGCATCTCTCCAACAAGCATACTATCTCTCTCTTCTACATACACACATCAAGATTACAAGCAACCGTAAAATGTCTATTCCACTCTCTCTCGAGATGAGGATAGATCTAAGCCTAAAAGAAGCCTCTCTCTCGAGATGACAACTCAAAAACCTCACAACATAACATAAGGCTGAAGCATTAGCATTCCAACACTCTGGTGCATTCATACTACTCCATGACATGGGATAAAAGCGATATTACTGTCTTGAGATATCAACAATGAAACATCACAAGATGGTAGCTAAGCATACAAGTGAAGCATTAAAATAGGTGCAAGGAGATAATCTTGATAAGAATATGTATATTCAAAAGAAAGAGACAATATACGTGTTGGGAGAGACTTAGTGGCTACTCCCAACCCAAGTTGGGGGTTTAGCCGCTCATTCTTGCAGGTAACATGGCAGGACTACAGAAAGATCCTTGGAGAGACCGCGGTCGCGATTGGGCTGAATAGCTATGGTCGTGATTCTAAGATCATGGTCGCGGTTGGGCTGATTCCTGAAATCACAAAACAAGGCTTTAGTCAATAAGATAGATAAAAAGTGTGCAAAGCTGACTAAAGTTATTCTAAAAGTGATGTAAAATATATACAGAAAATACATAAAGTGCGGTGTTATCATATGGGTATGGTGCGGGTCTAGGTTTTGTATTATGTGGGTCTAGAACTGGAACTGGACCTACTAAATTAGATGGGTATGGGTATGGGTATGGGTATGACCAGACCCACACCATACCTACACAATTTACACTCCTACCTATAGGGTGTGCAACGAACTACCTTTTCCCATGAAGAATGACAAACCATTTATCATTTGCAGGATCATCAATGTAGAATACTTGCTTTACATGTGATGTTATCATAAATGATTCACCCTTCTTGCCAACCTTTTCAAAATTTCACTAATGTGAAACTAAATTCATCCACTACAACTCCTTTGTGTTATCAACCCAATTACACCTAAAGATGGGAACTCAAAAATCTGTGTAGTCAAACTCCCATACCTCTTCAATGACATCATAATAAGACATTTTAGCTTCATGTGGACTCTTATCCTTCACACTATAAAAAACAATAAAGATGCTTGAAAGGTACCCCATTGTTCTGGATGACACTTTTATCATCTTGATGTTATGTGTAATATGAAAATCCATTTATGTCAATCCCTTTTTAAGACATAACATTCATTTTTTGTTTAAACACAAGTAATTTGATATTTTTAACAAAATTATTTGGTATTTGAAGTTGTGGGGAAGACTTTATCTTCAAACCACCTAATAAATGTTCAATTATGCTCTCTATCAAGCCACATTCCCCTAGCTCGAGGATATTTTATCTCGATAAAATTGGCATGTTTCATGATATAAATATCCACTTCTTCCATGTTGTGTAAAACATACAAGTGTGCTTGTTCCCACAACTCAAGACTAATTAATTTCACTTGTGATCCTAAACTCCCTTTACCATAATAGGCATCAGTATTCTTTTCGTTGGCATGAGCTTCATTGAAACTTAAAAAGTCATTGCAAAATTCCATAACCTATGTAGCCACATAACCCTCAATAAAACTCCCTTCAGTCTGATAATGGTTTCAAACATCACCTAATCTCATGTATCATTCAAAGGATACGTCCAATGCAAGAAAATTAGACCTAACATTTTCTCTTCCCTAATCAAATGGACAATAAGATGTACCGTGATATCCAACAATGAAGGAGGAAAAACCATCTCAATCTGATGTAGGGTAATGAGAACTCCTCTTTGCAACTTATCAAGAATCTCAGGATCAATAACTTTGCTACATAGTGCATTGAAGAAGAAACAAAGCATGGTGATTGCAAACCTTGCATACTTCAACAGTATGGATCAAATAGTCACATGCAATATTTGTTGTATTAGAGTGTGACAAGCATTATATTTAAGACCTCTGAGATTTGGATCCTTTATTGATACCAATCTACGGATATTGGAATAGTATCCATGTGGTACCTTAACATTAAGCAGGCACTCACAAATTTCTCTTCTCCTATACAGATAACATATAATAAGTAGGAGGTACATAGGTTTTTTTATCACTACTAACTTCTATTGATAATTCTTTCCTTATACCCATTTCACATAGGTACATTCTAGTTTTGATGCCATCTTTAGTCGTACATGGTATATTCAACAGAGTACCAATGATGCTACCCCAGACAATTTTCTCAACATGCATGACATTGATACAATGGCTAATTGCCAAAGAACTTCAGTAAGGAATATCCATGAATATTGACCTCTTCTTGAATAAAGATTTGTCACTCCTTGTGGGAATAGTACATTGTGATCTCTTACCAAATGCATTAACATGGTCTTTTACTATTTCATAAACAACCTCCTCACATATATGTTTTGGGGCACTCTGTTCCTCATTTTATCCATTGAATGCTTTGCACAACCTTTTGCAAGGATGTACTTTAGGAAGAAACCTTCGATTACCAAGATATACAGTCTTGCCTCCATGTTTCAATAGTATTGAGTCAGTGTTCTCTTCACATTTAGGGCATGTTTTGGATCCTTCAATGCTTTATCCAAACATATCCCCATATGCTATAAAGTTATTAATAGTGCAAAACAACATAGACTGCAAATGAAATGTCTCTCTACGTGAAGCATTATATATCATCACACCTTCTCCCCAAAGTTTCTTTAAGTCATCAATTAGAGGTTTAAGAAAAATATTAATATCATTTCTAGGTTGTTTGGGGCCCGATATCAATAGGGACAACATGGCATCCTTATTTTTCATACACAACTAGGGAGAAAGATTATATATAACAATCATAATAGGTGAAGTTCTAAGTTGATTGATTAATGTGTTGTATGGATTCATCCCATTGATACAAAGCCTAAGTCTTAGATTCCTGACTTCTTCACCAAATTTAGGGTATGATACATGAATTTTCTTCCATTGTTGGGAATCAAGCGCATGTCGTAGGATCCCATCATTATTTTTATTTGCCTTTACATGCCAATATAAATTATGTGCATCCATGGTATTGGAAAACAAGCGTTGAAACTACGGTATTATAGGTAGATAACACATCACCTTCTTAGGAGAGACACTTTTTGTAACATAGTGGATCTTGAACCCTATCCTAGAACTTTGACCTTTTGGACTTAGACAAACAAGGTTAAGGTTTTAGACCTAAAGGATGTTTAGTATTAAATAATGGGCTAATGCATGTATAAATCATTCTAATGTAATCTAATGTTCTCACATTAGTCTTAAGCCAATAATGACACATAAAATATGTCAAATGAGATAATAATGAAGTAATTAGATAAAATATTGTGCAAATAATCACACATAACTCTTTTGGTGATAATATTAAATTTTTGAATAAGCAATAGTGATAGTAATGAAATAAGGTGAAAATAATGGCCACAAAAATTAAAGGTACATAACTCATTAAAGGAAACCCCAAAAGTGGAATCTAAGTTAAGAATCATGTTCCTTGGGTCCCAATTGCCTTGGAAGTCAAGTTTCACATTATTCACATAATAATAATTAATTTAATTTATTTTGGAAAGAGAAGATATGAGTTTTTCCCAAAATATCAAATAAAATAATAAATGACTCCAAAAGAGGAAAATAATCTTAGATTTTTAATCTACATAATAAAAATAGCCTTTGGGTGAATTTTCATCCTATTTGGAAGATCTTTGATTAAAAAATAAAATTAGGAGAGAGAAATACATAAAAGACATAAATGATATATAAATGTGATATATGATACCAAAATATGGAAATAAAGGCAAATTCATATTGAACACATCAAATATAACTTGAGGATGAAGTTTCACCTAGTTTGGATAATTTCAATGTCATTAATGCATGAGGAAAGAGAAATAAAGAATTGGGTAATTAATGCATCAAAAGTCTTTAAAAGGAAAATCTAATTCCCCAATCCGAATCTACATGCCTAACTTAGCCTATGTGCACATTTTTCATTAATTTGGATAAATCTAGAACCCTTGATTGAGTAAAGAGAAAAATGAAGGCATTAATTATATATCACTTTATTTTAATAGAATATATGCATCTGTCACATTTTATTTTCCGGATTTTTTCCTAATCATGACCTATCACATGGCCCACTTATGTCAACATCTTTTGTAGCCCTTGGATTGAGATCCGATGGAGGAGGAGTTGTCTCCTACCTCCAATCAGACTCATTTTGCACGGCTACAGTGTTTGGTTTCTTCACACGTGAGTTTCTCTTCTCTCTTTCCTTCTCACTTCTTTCCATTTTTCTTTTCATCGTTGCTCAATTTTTTGCTTCTTGAGACCCCTAGTTTTATTACATTTCCTTCTCCCAATCTCCCTTTTGACGAGGTACTTTCCTTGCTCCCTCTGTTTCCTATTTTGGGTGTTGCCGCGGTGAACTCAGGGCTAGCCCCTATATAAACCTCCCTCCTACACCATCTCCGGACTCACAACAATTGGTCAAAATTGTCCTTTTGACCCCAAACACCCTGTAACTCTCTCTCCCTTCTCCACCTTCCTGGTTCTCCAGTGATGACCTTGACAAAGATCTTTTAGCCTTGACAGTGGCTCCTCAGGTTTGGCTTCATATCCGCAAGGTGTGGGTGAGCTTTTGAAGCACTTTGATTGCTCGAATTACAGGATAGTAGATTCACCTCTTTTTATTAGTTTTTGACCTCCACGGTAATTGGCGGGTTTTTGGTTGTGTTGTCATTGGGTTTCTGTACCCTGAGCTTCAGCTTTGGTCGGTTGTTTGTCCTCCGCTTTTGGTTTGGCTTTTACCTGGCTCTTTTTTCTGTCTTAGCTTTTTGGTTTCTCCGGCCATGACAGAAGCCCTCTTTCAAGCTATGGCGGGCCGTTGTGCATGTGCCATGGTTCGTTGGGGTCGTCGACACCCCTGGAGCAAAATCCCAAAGCTTTCCTCACCTGGTTCGCCTTCTCAGTCTGGAGCTCATTGTTCTACATGTAGTGCTTTTATTTCATGAGGTGCTCACGGGGGAACAAAGCCCCATGTACAATCCCCTCTCAGCCTTCTCGTTTTCTTCTACTTTTCATTTTTCGTGCATGGGTATTTTAGTAATTTCATGTGGGTTCTATTCTTTTGCTTTGCGCCTATCTTAGCTGAGTTGGATGAGAAGCCAGTCGAGTTGGCCAGCCCTGATTGGGCCAACTCGGAGCCGCGGCCCTCTCCCTCTCTTTCTTCTCACCTCTGGTTTGCTGACGTGGCTTTTTCTTTATTTCCGATTGGTAGATTTTAGAAAATCAATAACTAATTCCATACTTATCATAAAAATGTAAATAAATAGTCCTCAAAATGAGAAAAATGAGATCTATCTTTTGGTACTAATCTTTTCACCTAATTCTAATGTTCAATTAAAAGTGAATATTAATGGATGAATCTAATTAGATAATAACTTGTAAAATTCATAACTAAATATTTAGAAGTCAGAAAAATATAATAAAAATGTTTTGGACTCATATTAATATAAACTAAAATGTGGTATGGTTTCCATAATCTAATTCACACAATAAGAAAAAGGTAGTTTTTAGGGTTTGAATAATGTAAATAAAATAGACTCAAAATTTATATACATGTTTTATAGGATCTTTGGAGACCTAGACTTGGATCTAGAAGTGACCTTGGACTTTGGAATCTGAAGTTGAGGTATGTTTTTCATCTCCTATTATTCTATGTTGAGCAATTCACCTATATTATCTTTCTCTTTGTCCTATGGACATTAGCCTATACACTATATCTTTCTTTTGAAATCATGGTTCTTGTGAACTATCTTATTTGTTGTTGATCTTGTGATCATTAATATTCTCTTGGACTCTTTCTCTTATGCCTTGGTGCATGTTGGACTTACTTGATGATATGTGCCCACTTTGTGGTGGATGATTATTTGGTGATATGTGATGTCTTGTGCCCACTTGCACGTGGATGTATTGTCCATTGTGTGATATGAAAACAATGTATAATTCTAACTATACTTTTCTACTTGCCTCTACATTTTACATGCTATGCGATTCAATAGCACTATAGTAGTGTAATTGCACTAGTTTTTGGGTTATGTTCCCGTGTTATGATTTAGGGATGGAGGTTATGCGCCCCATACCCGAGTTTCAAATTTATGAGGTTTGTCCCACATTCATATATTGGGAGTTTGGTTATGTGCCATTCTCTATCAGGATTTGGGCTTATGGAACTTGGTCACCTTTGTCTTTATATTGTTCTAAGGCTATGTTTATCTCACATGCATGCAGGTTGATGATGATTATTATGGGTGGTGTGCCCTAATTTCATGATATGTGCTTATGTTTTATTTATGGCAAGTATCTCTTTTATCATGTGATGGTGATTCTTTTCCTTTTATGCCCTTTTGGGTAGTCCTTGTCTTTTCTATGGGAAGCCTTTTATATTTGTTGTCATTTATTTTGTATATTGATCAAATTCCTTTTTAGTATGCACATACCACCCTTTGTTGATGTCTTCTATTTTTCTTTTCTTTTTGGGGTACGCTTCCAACCCCAGGTGAAGGACTTGGATGATATGGCATGGAGATATGGACTTAGCTTAAGGAGTTAAAGCTTGGATATAAAGTTGTTTTGGTTTATACTTTCCTCTATCTTAGATCCTTATGCTGTATCATACATGTAAACCCTATGTGGGAGATTAAGATGTACTTTTGTAATCTTTTGGAAAGTTGATAGTAGTCATGATTTTTATTCCACTGTTATACTTTGGTTGCTTTGAATACCATTAATAATATTTTAAAATTTTACACCCACTCCATCATACCCTTTGGGTGTGTTTGGACTAGAGGTTCTATTATTAAAATTGTTAGTAGGGAGTGGTTCCCCTATGGGATCCCACCCTTTACACTTTTTCACTTACCTGAAGTCATCATTTTGTACCTTGACACCCCACATTTTGGAAAATCTTTCAAATCAATATAGTCCTTTTGAAATAACACACACTCATTTGGGCATGCATGTATATTATTAGCCTCCATTCCCATTGGGCACAACATTTACTTTAATTCATATGTTGAGATTGGAAGCTTGTTTCCTTCAAGAAGAATTTCTTTCAACAGAGACAATAGATATGTGAAGCTTTTGTCGCTCCATCAATTGTTAGCTTTCAGAGTACGCTATCTCACCACAATGCTCATATTTGTAATTTAGTACAACCTAAGTATAATGGTCTCTCAGAATCATGCACAATGTTTCTAAATATGGAAGGTCGATTAGTAAGATTTACCCCACAACTATCTAGCATCGCATCAACCATGTCTATCGAAATTAGTTTGCTCACATCAACATCATCGTCAACAATTTCTGATTCAACTCAAGTACTTCTATCGACATCTACATATCTCATAGTAGGTTGTAGCCCTAAACAATCTTATTGCACATGACATGGCTTTGATTTCATCAAAATTATCGACTTTCAAATTGTTACTGCAATTTCTACATGGACTATAGAACCTATCTATGGGTTGTTTCCTATTTTCCTCCACAAATCTTATAAAATGATCAAAACTAGAAGAAAAAAAACTCTAGAGTGTAGTGATTTGAAATGAACATCCATGATCAATCCATTCTATTGTCATAGACAAAATGAGTATTGAATCATGTATTTGGAGAATAGGATTTAGAGATTAGGGCTTAAAGATTAGGGTTTATTATTTAGGGTTTAGGGTTTACAAATTTAAGGATTAGGGAATACAAATTACAATTTATGGTTTCATAATAAATGTGTACCACCTATCCCATTCTTGAACTCCTAATCTAACTAGTAAGTGTATAATTTGTATTCAATTTTCAAGAATATTTTGACAACATTTCCCCATATTTCCCCACATTTCCCCAAGTACACCAATGTAGATGGGCACATAATCACTTACATATGTACTTCGAGAACAAATGGCAAAGTGTTGACAAAACATCTTGAAAATTGAATACATATTATACAGTTACATCCTAAGTGATATTAAGTGCTAAAGAACAATACCAAGTCAAAGACTATGTAAGATATACTCCTAATGAGGAAAACTTAGACGAGTTTCTAGGACAACAAATAATAGGGCAAACAAGGTTAAGGTTCATCAAGACTTGATAATTAGACTAGTGAAGAGTGGATAAGAGCCACAAACCTCCTTATATCACAAAAGGGGTAGATCTTAGACATGAAGTTCATAAAGCATCACACATTTATTGATTTAAGTATCCTACATAGTTAGACACACTAGTTAGGTCAAAGCATTATTTTTTTCAAATGATATCATGCATCACCACAATTATATCATGTTCATGCATTATAATGATATCTAGCACAAACCTAGCAAAAGGGGATAAGGCACTAATACTTGTGCTAAAGAGGGACACAACATTACTAAATCTATGATTAGAGTGAGATTTGATGTCAAATACGAGTAAGATTATAACATTAATCAAATCATACATTTAAAGTTCAAACAACATATAGATGTGCATTAGAGTCAACATCATAAGTACAATAGAGAAATAAAAAAAACTACTTGGCGGGTGGTATTTTCACTGGTGGTGGGTGGTGGCTGCACTGGTGGTGGATGGTGGAGCAACTAGTGCAGCAGTGTCCATTGGTGGAGGCAGAGCAACGGTGACAGAGGTGGTGACCAGTAGACCAGCTAGCAACCGAGAGGCAATGGTAGTTGCAGAGAAGTGGTAGCGGTGGAGAAGCATTAGCATAGTAGTGATAGAGAAGAAGCAAGCAGCAACAATGGTGGAGACACAACAACAACACAACAACGGCAATGGAACATAGTCAAATTGAGGAAGAAAGTTGACCCGTAATAAAACAGAGAATGGGGGAAAATCTATTTTGGCAATGTTATTAAGTAAGACTTAGTCGTTAGTTTTTGTAGAAAATTGATGACTAAGACTCAAGTCGTCGGTTGTAGTAAATAAATTGATGCCATAGGTCATCCTCTATTGTCAATTTACCACCGAGAAACTAAAGACACATGTACTTATCCCTAATAAAGAAACATCAACCTCGCTAAGAGTTTAGTTATCAGTTGCTATTTAAACCCGACGATATAGATTTATGTTGTTGGTTGTCCACCAGAAAATGAAAAATGCCAACCTTACTAAGACTTTAGTCGTCAGTTTTTAGAACAAAACCGACTGCATAATCCAATTTGTGGGGCAGGAATATTGTTTGCAGGGCACGTGGTAAGAACCTTTATTGTTAGTTCTTTTAGAAGAAAATCGATGACAGATTGTTTTTGGAGACAAAAGTTTGTGCGGTGTACTTGAACTACGAAGTTTGTTTTTGTGATAAAAATCGATGATATAGTCTTTTTGAAGGCAGAAAATTATTCAATAGGAAGAACTTTCTCATCAATTTTTTTAAAATCAACGCAACATGCCTAGATCAATTTTTTTCACCAAAACATTGAATTTTGTGGGATATCTTAGATGTTGATTCTTTAAAAAGAATCTGATGTTATAGTAAAAGTAGTACATGCATTTTTTCTTATTTGGAAAGACTTAATTAGTAGTGACGTTGTCTTTTATCAACCAACTATGTTGACTTGTAGTGCTCGTTTCCCATAAAGACCAACATTAAGGAAAGTGACATTAGAGGTCAAAAATGTACTAATGTATGTATAACCCCTGAAAACCTTCACCTCATCTCAGAAAGTATGTTACAAACCTCAATTTGTCATGATTTGCACTTGGGTGTGGTCTTGATTTAGTTTACCTATTGTTTCAAATAAACCTTGTTACCAAGTTCCTAGGCTTAAGACTGGATCAAGTGTATGTAACTAGTGTGGCTAGGTGAAGCTTTTGACAGTGTTCAATTTATTTGATAAGGCATGTGCTAGTTTCTCCCCTTTCTTATGTTCATTGTTTGCTAGTTTTTATTTAGAGTGCAATGTCGATGTTCCAGTCTTGGTTTTGTCATGATTTTACACCCATTGACTTTATTGAACTGTCATGAGTTTAATCTAATCCTTGGTTTGCGTGTTATTTTTCTTATATTGTGGTTTACCATCAGTTGATTCTGGTCTAATTCTCTATCCATGGCTAAGAGAACCCTGTGATTGTTATAATCCACTCACAACCCTTGCCTAGGCTCACCAATAGCACCAAATACTGGTGAAGTTGAAGGTGATATTCACCTAACATGGTTTTGATCTGATATCCATGATCGATTATGCCTTGTAGCTTCTGAAGCTATATGAAGTGCTAGCGTGTTTCACTACTAAGAGAAGAATACATTTGTTGACAATTTCCACATTTCCCCCTCATGGTTTTGTGTCACATTTTATATGGGTATATATGTCTTCTGGCTCTTTCATTTTATTATATAGTGTGTTATTTCAATCTTGCCAAGTTACTTATTTTACCTTGTCATGCAGTATGCTATTTCATCATACAAGGTGCATGTTAGTGATTGCTTAATTCAATTTTGTTTATTATATCAATTAATCATAAGTCAAATAATACATACAAATATTTTTTAGAATAAAAAAAATAATATCTTTTAAATGGTCTAGTTTTTATAACATAATTTCTTTGTTATATACACAAAATATTTTAGGGTTTATAATATATATAAAGTAATTCTTTGTATGTGTAATATAATAATATTTGAAGAATGCCTTATTTAGATCTGGGATTTAACCTTGACATTCAATACACTTTGATAGGTAATCGGCCACATCACATCAACTTTGAAGCTAAGCACTTCCAAAAATAAGGCAACACAAAATATCAAAATGAAATATAAAAAAACATGTTGTTGGTCGAATTTTATATTAGTTATTATTTATATAATATCTAAATGGTCGCCACTACTCAAGGACATTGGTATTAATTTAGTTTATGTTATGTTATGTCTCCAATATACAATACCTCGAGACAAGACTACATATATGACTCAATCCTCTCAAGTTGTTATAAGAATTCCTCTTCACATAATATCAAGAGTAATTCTCTAAACCTCACAATTTTAAGAGGAAGAACAACTCCCATCCCCTTCCTCATTTGTGTCATGACCCCTCTTCTCCTTTTCCTTATTCTTGTTCATGTTATTCATCTTCTTCTCCCCCCTCCCCATATGCCTGTGCCCACCCCCGTCGGCGAGTAAAACAATTAGCAATAGTGTGTCTCTAGGCAGCTACCAAAGGGTTTGTTCACTACCTTGCCTTTCTTTGGGAAATGCTCTATGGTTTGTCTCCTTTGCTACTCTCTGTGTAGGGGTTTAATATTCTAGTTTTCCTGGTCTTTTGGAAGAAGAGTCACGGGTCACAGTCCCCTTAGGAGTTTCACTCCTTGCCTCTTTGATAGGGTGCTTTCTAGCATAGAAACCTCCACCTGAATCTGACTAGTACTTCTCTCCTATTCAGTGATACACCAATTTCAAAGTTGAGTGTTGAGTGTAGCATAGTAGAGATCCTTTTCTAAAAAAGTTTGTAACGGTTCTAGACCTCTCTTTTTATTACCTACCTCCCCATGTATAATTTCGATGTACATGGGTCAGCGTTGTTACTGGTTAGGGATCAATTATATTTTTCCTATCATAGTGTCTTATTCATGTGACAGTGCTTTAGCCACATTTCTGTTGGGCTATCTCTTTCATCTCATTGTGTATCTTACCAGTGATTGACTATCTCCACCTTGTTTTACTAGTGTGACTGGTTTGTCATCATCCATCTCTATCGTTGTTCTACTGATGTGACTACTTAGTCATCATTCATCTCCACCATTGTGTCTAATTCATCATCATGATTGAATACATTCAAGGTAAAGATTTACCTCAAATGATTTACTACAATGACACTACTACTGCATCCATCATCAAATTAAATGGTGATAATTATCTACCCTTAATGAATTCCATACAAATAAATTTTGATTTCAAGTTCATTAGAAAAATCTACTAAGGGTTCCCCTAATTGGATAAGGGGAAATAGGCAAGTCAAAAACTGACTATAAAATAGTATAGAGTCATCTACTGTCACCAAATACATGTTCTACAAAAATGTAAATGAATTGTGGGATGTCACTCATAGTCACTACACTTGGGAAAAGAATGCTTTCTGGCTCTATAAAATTTGGATACACTTTTCGGTGAAAATTAGGGAGATAAGACCCTTGATGGATATTATGAATCATTTGTTAGTCTGTCACAATAGATTGATTACTTTTAGGATTTCAGCCTATCTATTCTAAAATCAAACTAAAAAATCTACCAAACTCATCACTGCCAGATTTTTCAATGACCTCAATCTGGCATGTGTTCCAGTTTATGGTAGCATCCTAACAAACTATAACTTCCCAACTCTGGAAGATGCCTTCTCTCATCTTCAATAAACTGATGTCCAACTCTTGTCTTCCACTCCACCAAGTTTACAACTGGTGATTATAGTTGTTGTCCACGGATGCCCCCGAGGCTGAAATGCACTTTCTGCAATAAGTTGGGACATCTGGAGGAGACATGCTACCAAAAGCATGATCTTCCCTATGAGCACATTAGTGACACTAGTACTACTCATGTTGCCTAAGAAAAATAACAAATCATATGTCACCATTTCATCAACTAAATATGAGTGACTTCAACAAGCCACTAAATGAACTCCTCAACAACCTACAAGATGCAGAGATTCTATGACCATGCAACCTCTAAAACATATTTGACACATATGACATCCAACTAGGGTAATGCTAGGGCCTCCATGCTAGCATCTTGTTCTTCCTGAATTATTAATAATAGGGCCACCCAACATATGATGGGTATAAGGCATCTTATCTCCTCCATTGAATCCTATATTCCTACCGCATTTGTCATTGCAGTAGATGGGTCCATTAAAATTGTCCATCACTGTGTGAGTGTAACATCTCATCTAGGCTCAAATTTATATTTGTCCACTATATTTCAAATTTTCTTTTAACTCGATGTATGTGCTAAATTAGTTGATGCCTTTTTGTAATAATCTTGCCCCTACTTAGTAGGTAATTGAGGGTAAGTTCATCTTTTATATGTTTAAAATGTAATTAATATATAACATAGAAGTGTATGATACACTATTTGGATACACATTGATAAATGTGTAGGATTTTATTACAAATCCTAATATTCAATACTATTAGCTTTTGTAAGCCCAATGAACTAATTTTGATAGCATGTTCATGAAAAAATGTGATGAGAAATTAAGTGATAAAATTCGTAGTGGGATATATGTGTTCAATTATTTTATTTGTAAATCAAATTCTTTCAAAAAATTGAGGCATTTATATAACTCTCATGAGATGATGTATAATAATTTTACAATTTTAATTAATTGGTGGACATATTTGTCATCGAGTTTTATCAACAAATATTCAGTCAATCACACTGAACATATTGAATTCTTATGGAATAGTAATTGATATTTAATTATTTTATTGGTAGATCCAAATTGGATGAAATTATAATTTGATGTGTTAAAATGTATTTCATACAATATACTAAATTTTAAGAATTTTTTAGATATCATTGGAGATGTTAAATAATTAACAGTATGCTAGTTTCTGGAGAGTTGGCATATGGCGGTTGATCAACTACTTTGAGGGTAGAGTAGTATTTTCCATCTTTATAGATGTATTAAAGGGATGAAATTAGAGTTGTAGCTTCATTATTATCTACTCCATGAACCCATATCTTAAGTTTAGATGTTGTGGTGATTCTATAGGTGTTTTTGGGAGATTTTGCCAAAAGATCTAAGAACAAATAATGTTCTTCAGTTTTTAGATTAATCAAGGTTAGAATCAGTTATAGACATAGTTTACTACTTGTATATGTTTGGAATTTCATATAGATTCCCTAGATACTCTTCCTTTTCTTGTCCTTTCTCTAGAAATATTCTTAAGATCACTAGTACATTTTTAACCTCTAGTGTCATTTTTTCAATGTTAACCTTTATATAGAATCGACATTGTAGGCCTATAGTGTCGGTTGGTAAAGCATAAATGTCACACTCGTCATGTCTTGCTGATTAAGAGAAAAAATGTGTATTGCTCCCATTAACGTCAGTTTCTTTGTGAATAACCTACGTCTCATATAGCTCGTAAAATTCAATTTTTAAGGGTAAGTTTTGATATAGACCTATTGCATCAGTTGCTTAATAATCAACGGTAGACTCCTTCCTACAAAATAAGTTTTGCCTCCAAAAAGACTCTATCATTGGTAGCACTCCTTAAAAATTGACGTCATAGATCACATCCAATGCAAAAAAAGTTACCTCTAAAAACATGTTGTGTCTATTTTATCTAAAACAATCGATGACAAAGGGTTTCCACCACTTCTCCACAAAAATATATTTCCCCCGAAATAAAGTTATGTCATCGATTTAGCTAAAAATTGATGGCATAGGTCTTAGTGAGGTTGGTATTTTTTAATAAAGATAAGTACATATGTCGTTAGTTTGTTGGTGGACAACGACCAACAAAGAATGAACTATGTCGTCTGTTTTCCTAGACAATTGACGACACATGTCTTATAAAGGTGGGGGTTTTAAATGGTATAATTACATATGGTGTTGGTTTTTTGGTGTATGACCGATGATACATGATGAACTACACTATCAGTTTTCTTGATCAACTGATGACTAAGACCTATGTCATTGGTTATTTTGAACAACTGATGATTAGTGCACACTAGTACATAATCGTCCTTTAGTGTCAGTTTTTTAAGGCCTTTAATGTCGGTTTCTAAGCGACACCTATGTGGGAACCACTAAAAGCCCAAACGTTACGTGTAGGTTCTCAAACTGATGCCACAACCCTTCGTGCGCCATCGAAAATGCGCCGAAAACGCACCAACAGGGGGTATAGGCGTCGGTTATTAGCTTCGAAACGGACGCCATATACCTTCACACCACAGAAAGGGCGCCATCTGGGGCACTATCAGTGTCGGTTTATTAGTGATAATTGACGCCATCTCACCCGCTGCCACAGTCGTGCTGACCAGCACAGCCATGGTGTCTGGCCTCTAGGGAAATCGACGTCGGTTACTAGTAGTACAACCGACATTGTTACCATATGTCGTCGGTTTTATACAAATATCTGACGCCTGTTTTATGTCTGGTCCGCTGCCACGACTGTGCTGGCCAGCACGGCCATGGTGTATGGCCTCATTAGGGAAATTGACGCCGGTTACTAGTATGGAAACCGACATTGTAATGATATGTCGTCGGTTTTGTTCAAATAACCGACGCCTATGTTTTTATTTTATTTTTCTGTCAGTCTGCAGACCTGTTGTGGCTGGTCGTAGGATGAGAAACCTACAGTTTAGTTATGAACTGCAGGTTTTACGACATCAATTGATATCAGCCAACAACAGGCCACAAACCTGCAAAATTAACATGATGGACAATATTATATATATGTGATTCACACTCATGTATAAGAACATTTAATTCATATTATTTTTTTTCATCACACGCATGTAGAAACCAGTAGCAACCTACAGTTCCATTTATTTCATCTCTTTTCACATTTAGACACATGTAGAAACATTCATGTATTGATGATTTTCACACACAATTCAGAAAAATTCATTCACATTCACACAAAATTAATTATGAGAACAAAGTTATTCTTTATTCATCATTGTCATCATTGTCATCATTGTCAACAAAATCATATTGAAAGAACCATGAAACAGCAAAAGAATCCATAATGAAGGGAAGCATGATACAGATACAATACATAAAGTGCAGCATGCACAAGTGTTTCAGATTCATATAACAACATGACAGACTAACACATATATAGTGCATAACAATAGCAGCACCGAATTTACATACAACACTATAGCTTAGTACATATTTAGTGGGACTAAGGTGACGATCCCACCTGCTAAAACAGGTTACCGACAACTACATGTTATGACTGGGAGGTCGTGATTCAGCAACTGTATGCATTAGCAGAAGGACAAATAGATTTCACCACGAGTTAACATTGAAGAAGGTCTACTAACCTACACTGAGCTAAATAAGTTTGTCAGTATATTAGTAGACCTTCTTCAATGTTAACTCGTGGTGAAATCTATTTGTCCTCCTGCTAATGCATACAGTTGCTGAATCACGACCTCCCAGTCGTAACATGTAGTTGTCGGTAACCTATTTTAGCAGGTGGGACCGTCACCTTAGTCCCACTATATATCTATATAACCTTAGTGTGGGATGCTTGCTTTCTCTCTGACTATTGCGCTTTGGATTTACAAAGCAATGTCAATGGCCTGCATAGCTATGTCATGGCCGTCCTGCATAGCCTGTAGTCTTTGGCAAATGCCTACAAATTAAATAGAATTTCTATTAACTAGTATCCTAAAATTTTGATAAAAAACACACTTACATAATATAATTATAAATGAACATATAGATAGAAACCTCAGGGATATAATCTTAAAACTTACATTGTCAGGCAGTGCAAGCACGTCCTCGCCCTCACGATGATCATCAACACGGTCACCAAGGGAACATAATAAAAATATAAACATCCATGCCTCTAATATTATGATCTTTTATCAATTAACAATCCTTCATTATGTTCCCTGTGAACATACAAGTCATTGAGATCCCCAACTTCAATGTTTGGTGGTGTTGGCAACCCAACTAAGAATGGATTGGAGTCATCATACTTATCATAGTACTCTTCTTCATCTATAGGATCTTCAATGAACTGTCTTTTACCATGAAGAACAACTGACCATTTATCATTTGCAGGATCATCGATATAAAATACTTGTTTTTCCTGTGATGCCAATATGAATGGTTCACCCTTCTCGCCAATCTTTTCAAAGTTCACTAACGTGAAACCCAATTCATCCACTATAACTCCTTTGTTGTTGTCAACCTAATTACATTTAAAGAGCGGAATTCTAAAATCTACATAGTCAAACTCCCATATGTCTTCAATGACACCATAATATGACATTTTAGCTTCACGTGGACTTTTATCCTTTGCACTTGCAAAAAAACAATGAAGATGATTGAAGGGTGACCCTGCTATTTTGGATGACACTCTTATCATCTTGACGCTTTGTGTAATATGAGAAACCATTTATGTCAAACCCTTCATAAGACATAACATTCAATTTTGATTTAAAGGCGAAGCATTTGATGGTTTCAGTAACATTATCTGGTGTTTGAGATAGTTGATGTAAGACTTTATCTTCAAACCACTTAATAAATGTCTTGTTATGCTCTCTAGCAAGCCACATTGAATTGGATCAAGGATATTTTCTCTTGATGAAATTGGTATGTTCCTCGATATAAACACTCACTTTGTCGATGTTGTGTAAAATATACAAGTGACCTTGCTCCAACTGCTCAAGGATGATTACTTTCACCCGTGATCCCAAAACTCCTTTGCCAAAATTCTCCTCAATATTCTTGTCATTCACAGCAGCATCATTACCACTCAGAAAGTCATTACAAAAATCCATAACCTCTCTCGCCACATAACCCTGAATAATACTCCCTTCAGGCCGATAACGGTTTCAAACATCACCTTTAAAAATGCTCATGTATCGTTCAAAGGGATACATCCAATGCATGAAAATTGGTCCCAACATTTTCACTTCCCTAGTCAAGTGGACAACAAGATGTACCATGATATCAAAGAATGACGGAGGAAAATACATCTCAATATGACATAGGGTAACAACCACTTCTCTTTGCAAATTATTGAGAGTATCAGGGTCAATAACTTTGCTGCACAGACTGTTGAAAAAGAAACAAAGTCTGGTGATTGCAAACCTTACATGCTTCGGCAATATAGATCTAATTGCCACAGGCAATATTTGTTGCATTAGAATGTGACAATCATGAGATTTAAGACCTATCAACTTCAGATCTTTCATTGATACAAATGTACGGATGCTGGATGAGTAACCCTGTGGCACCTTAACATTTACCAAGCATTCACAAAATGCTTTCTTCTCCTTTCTAGACAATGTGTAACAAGCGGGAGGTAAGTATGTTCTCCGATCGCTACTAACTACTTCTGTTAATTCTGTCCTTATTCCCATTTCACATAGGTCCATTCTGGATTTTATCCTATCTTTAATCTTACCTGGTATATTCAACAGAGCACCGATGACGCTATCACATACATTTTTCTCAACGTGCATGACATCGATACAATGCCTGACTGTCAAAGAACTCCAATAAGGAAGATCCCAAAATATCGACTTCTTCTTGAATAAAGACTTGTCACTCCTTGTGGCCATCGTACATTGTTATCTCTTACCAAATTCATTGGTGATGTCTTTCACTCTTTCATAAACATCCTCCCCTAATAAAGGTTTAGGTGCACTGCGTTCCTCATTCTGTCCATTGAATGCTTTGCACAACCTACGATACGGATGAAATTTTGGAAGAAACCTTCTATGAGAAAGATATACAGTCTTGCCGCTGTGTTTTAGTCATATTAAATCAGTTTTCTCTTCACATATAGGACATGCTTTAGATCCTTTGACACTATATCCAGACAAATTCCCATATGTTGGAAAGTCATTCACAGTGCAAAACAACATAGCGTGCAAACAAAATGTCTCTCTTCGTGAAGCGTCATAGGTCATCACACCTTCACCCCAGAGTTTCTTTAAGTCATAAATCAGAGGTTCAAGATAAACATCAATATCATTTCCAGGTTGTTTAGGGCCCGATATCAACAACGACAGCATAACGTACTTATTTTTCATACACAACCAAGGAGGAAGATTGTATATAACAAGCATGACTGGCTAAGTGCTATGTTGGCTGCTCAATGTCCCATACGGATTCATCCCATCTGTACAAAGCCCAAGTCTTAGATTCCTGTCCTCTTCACCAAATTTAGGGTATAATAGATCAATCTTCTTCCACTGTGGGGAATCAGACGCATGTCGTAGGATCCCATCATTATTTTTCTTAACATCTACATGCCACCTCAAATTCTTTACATCTATAGGATTGGCAAACAAGCGTTGAAACTGTAGTATTATAGGTAGATACCACATCACCTTAGCGGGAGAACCAGTTTTGGACTCCCCCGAAGTCATCAATTTATACCTTGACACACCACATTTCGGACAATCTTTCAAATCCACATAGTCCTTTTGAAATAATACACAATCATTCTTGCATGCGTGTATCTTCTTGGCCTCCATTCCCATTGGGCACAACAATTTCTTTAACTGGTATGTTGAGATCGGCAACTCGTTTCCTTCAGGAAGAATTTCTTTCAACAAAGACAACAATGATGTGAAGCTTTTGTCGCTCCATCGATTGTTAGCTTTCAGTTTATACAATCTCAACACAGCGCTAAGCTGCATAAACTTACAACCCGTGTATAATGGTATCTGAGCATCATGCACAATGTTTCTAAACATGGGAGGTGGATCGGTGTGCTCTACCCCACAACTATCCAGCATCGCATCAACGATGTCTACTGGAATTGGTTCATTCACATCTACGTCATCGAAGGAAATTTCTTCTTCCACACAAGCACTGCTATCGACATCCACCGGTTTTAGGTTTGAAATCTCTCCATGCCAGTGCCATTCTGTATAGCCTTGTACAATTCCGTTGCACATGACATGACTTCTGATTTTGTCATCAGTACTGACTTTCAAGTTGTTACCGCAATGCCTACATGGACAGCAGAACCTATCTCCAGGTTGTTTCCTATGTTCCTCGGCAAATCTAACAAACTGATCAAGACCAGAAATAAACTCTGGGGTGCAGCGATTGCGAATGGACATCCATGATCTGTCCATTCTATGATCAAAGAGAAAATATGTATATATTACAACAAGTTTAGGGTCTAGGGTAAACAGATTAGAGTTTATGGTTAAAACTTTAGGGTTTATACATGTGATGTCATTCTTAAATGTGTACCACCTATCCCATTCTTGAACACCTAATCTCACTAGTAAGTGTATAATGTGTATTGGGTTTTCAAGAAAATTTCGGCAGCATTTCCCCGCTATTCTCCAAGTACATGTGTACTTAGAGAACAAACGGGGAAATGTTGCCGAAATTTTCTTGAAAACCCAATACACATTATACACTTACATTCTAAGTGAGATTAGGTTTTCAAGAATAGTCCCAAACCGGGGACTATCCAAGATTTACTCCTAATGAGTAAATTTTGGACGGGTTTCTAGGCCAACAAATACAACACCAGTTCCTTGTTCACAACCCCATTCAACACACAATTTATTATAAAAACATTTGTGAACAGCCATAACAACATATCAATGCTTCCTAAATTAATCAACATTAATAGCTTATGAAAGTTTAGATGCATTTATACTATGAATTCCTAGGGTTTACTGAATTAGGTCAAGCATGAGGATTAGAAGCACAAATATATGCAAGCACAAAATTTATTCATATCCTAGGTTGATTTACAATAGCAACATATAAATAAGTAAACTCAAAACATTAGATAAATAAATATAATTAGTAGATAAACAAATACAAAGCAATAGATAAAAAAGTATATCTCAGTTGATAAACAAATATAAATATAGAGATGATTAAATAATTTTAAAAATTAGATGAATAAATATAAAGCCCTAAATTTAAATAATGTGATGAATAAAAATCATTAGATGAATGAGTAGATAAGTAAATACAAATCAGTATTTAAGTAAATACAAATCAGAGCGTCTTGCTCTGGAGCTGGGAGAGAGGGTGAGACAGAGGGTTTTTTTGGATGTTTACCTCTGTTTGAGCCCAGTCAGGCATCTTGCTCTGGAGTAGGGAGAGAGGGCGAGACGGATGGGTGCACGTGGAAGCCTAACGGGCAGGCCGAGCGGGTAGACGAGTGTGGAAGAGCAGTGAGTAGGTATAAGGTCGGCGAGCTCCTGAACCGTAATGGAAGTGATCATTGAAAAAATACTAGACAATCATATTTTGTTTCATATACAATGTTCAATTTAAATAAACACTCCCTTAGAGATGGTTCCATTACCTTTGATTGGCCAGAGCAGTGGCGGAAGCAGTGGCGGCGGCGGAAGGCAGAAGGAAGGTGGCTCCAGAGTTGGAGCAGTTAGAGAGCAGGCCGCCGGAGTTGGCCAAAGCAGTAAGAGAGCAGGCCGTCAGAGGCGCCGGAGCAACAAGAGAGCAGGCCATCGGAGTTGGCAAGAGAGCTGTTAGAGAGCAGGCCGCCGAAGAGCAGGAGACCAGGCCCATGGAGCAGTGAGCGGCGGCGGCAGAGGAGCAGAGACCAGCAAGCAGCGAGCAGCTGGTGGCCGGCGGCGATCAAGGAGAACGGCCAGCAAGCGGCGGCAAGCAGGTGGTCGGCGGCGAGCAACAGGTGGCCGGCGGTGAGCAAGGAGAATGGCCAGCAAGCAGCGAGCAGTAGGTGGCTGGCGGCGAGCAAGGAGAACGGTGGTGGTGAGCAAGGAAAACGGCGGCGGTGGGTGGTGGCGCGGAGGGAGTCTGCTTGCTCACCGCCGGAATCGCCAGACCCTAAGCCGATTGCAACACAGAGAGAAAGGGGAAGAGTCGGGCTCTCTCGCGCAATATTAAGTTAACATTCGGTGTCGGTTATTCAACAAAACCGACACATAACACTAACGGTGTTGGTTAACAACACAAACTGACACCTATTCCCCATGATAATCGTCGGTTTTAACTTGAAAAAAACCGACGTCTATCTACATATGCCGATTAAAAAATTGGTTCTCGATTAATGACCATAGTCATCAGTTTTTTTTTAAATCCGACGCTCAAAGGGTGTGAAAAATTTCCCGCGAAGAGCGCGGGAAAACCCATAAGTGTCGGTCATTGTTGTAAAACCAACGATCAAAATGTGCCCAATTTCTGTTTCGCGAATAACCTTTCGTCGTCGGTTTATTAGTTAATGACCGACGCCATATGTTAAATTTTTGGAGGTAATTTTTTTTGCTGGAAATTTTGGATTTGGCGGTTAATTTTTGGCGCCGATTTGTTATTAAGTAACCGACACCGAATAAAAGTGATACCCATGGCTGGTCGCCCTTCACAGATTGATGTCGGTTTATTTTATAAACTGATGTTGTATTGTTTAGGTGTCGGTGTATTTATGGAACCGACACCTTTAAAAGTGACGTTATAAGACATTTCTGTAGTTGTGGCACCTGCGAAACTTTCTTTCCCCATTCTTTGTTTCATTTCATGATTTGTGTGTGCTCTGGCCATCAGGTTACCGCTCTGTCATTGCTTCTCCGCCATTGTTGCTTCACTAGATGTCATCATTATTATTGTCATCGTAGCTATTGTTGTCATTGTTATTGCTACCATCGTTATTTGTTGCTTGAGCCACCATTGATGTTGTTCTGAGCGTCGCCACCACCTCCTATGTTTTTGCTTCTTTAGGTATTGTTTTCTTTTCTTTTTGATATTTTTATCTATACTTGTTGTTTATTTGTTTGTCTGATTTGTCTAATTAGCTATAATTTTTAATACTCATGTATAATTGTTTTTTTGGTTTGTTTAGATTTTTTCATATAAATTTCAGATATTATGTTTGGTATCATTGTACATATTTGATATGTAAATAATATGTGTCTAGAATTGTTTATGATACTAACACCAAGATAATTAATGATAACATAAATTCTAATAAATGACCAATAGATGTGTTGCATAAAGACAGACCTTAATATGTAAAACCTAATTTATAAATCATGGTGTTGTCTTAGAGACCTACCTGAGACTTACTCATTAGGAGTAAATCTTAGATAGTCCCTAGTTTGGGGTTGTTCTTGAACACTTAATCTCACTTAGGATGTAAGTTTGTAATGTGTATTCGATTTTCAAGATGTTTTATCAGCACTTTTCCATTTGTTCTCTAAGTACATATGTAGGTGGGTATTTTCCCATCTACATCGTTGAATTTGAAGAACCGCAAGGAAATTCTCTCGAAATATTCTTGAAAATCGGATACACATAATACACTTACTAGTGAGATTAGGTGTTTAACAATAGATAGGTGATACACTTTCATTACTAAACCCTAAACCCTGATTTGTAGACCCTAAACCTTAAATCCTAATCTGTAAATCCTAAACCATAAAACCTAATGATAAACCCTAATATTTAAACCCTATTCTCTAAATCTCAATCTCTAAATACCTAGTACAATACTCATTTTCTCTGCGATCATAAAATGGATCGATCATGGATGTCCATTTCAAATTGTACACTCCAAAGTTTATTATTGGTCTTGATCAGTTTATAAGATTTGTTGAGGAACACAAGAAACAACCTGGAGATAGTTTCTATTTTCCACATAGGAATTGCAGTGACAACTTAAAAGTCGACATTGTTGACAAAATCAAAATTCATGTCTTATGCAATGGGGTTGTGCAGGGCAATATAGAATGGTACTCACATGGAGAGATTCCTACTATGAGATTAGATGTCTAGAGCGGTACTTGTATTCAAAAAGAAATTCCCGACGATGTAGATGTGAACAAACTAATTCCCATAGGCATGGTTAATGTGATGCTACATAGTTGTGGGGTAAATCTTACTAATTCACCTTCCTTATCGATAAACATTGTGCATGATATTGAGAGATTGTTATACTTAGGTTGTACTAAGTTTATGAAGTTGAGCATTGTGTTGACATTGTATACTTTGAAGGCTAACAATAGATGGAGTGACAGAAGCTTCACGCCTATGTTGGCTATGTTGAAAAGAAATTCTTCCTGAAGGAAACAAGCATCCAATCTCAACATACAAATTATAAAAAACATTGTTCCCAAGGGGAATGGAGAGGCTAAGAAGATACATGCATGCCCAAATGATTGTTGTTATTTCAAAAGGACTATAATGGTTTGAAAGATTGTCCTAAATGTTAGGTGTCAAGGTACAAAATTACGAGTCAGGTAAGTAAAAAATTGACTCTCCTGTCAAGGTGATGTGTTATCTACCTATAATACCACAGTTTCAACATTTGTTTGCCAATACCATTGATGTACAAAATTTATCTTGGTATGAATAGATAAAGAAAAATAATGATGGGACCCTAGGACACGTGCCTGATTTCCCACAATGGAAGAAGATTGATTTATTGTACTTGAAATTTGGTGAAGAAGTCAGGAATCTAAGACTTGAGCTTTGTATTAATGGGATGAACCCATATAACACATTAAGTAGCCAACATAAAACATGGATTGTTATGATTTTTATATACAATCTTCCTCCATGGTTGTGTTTGAAAAATAAGTTGCACAAAAGGGTAAAGGACCGAAGTTGGATGTTGACTTTGATGATGTAGGAAATCCTATTGGGAAGAATCACAATACTTTCATACAATATCTTGGGGTTATCACACACAACAAAGTGAATATAACAATACAATCTTGGAATAAAGTTGACCCTTCCATGAAATAATACATATGGAAGGACATAACTATGAGATACTCTAATTTTAAAGATATTCACAACTCTATTTTTAAAAATATGCCATTGTGTATGAAATCTTGTAGAGCATCGTTGAACTTGATGAAAAACTTCACCATAGAAAGGTCATGCAACATTGTGGGGGGATATTAAGGAACTATAGGACAAATCTAGCACGAGCATACATAATGTGAGGCAAGAAAAAGAAGTTCGCCACTGAGCAATGGTCCTATCTTGACCCCAAGGTGTGGGAAGCTTTTTTTGCTTCAAGACAAACAAATGAACTCAAGGTATTAATCCTCCTCATTTAAAATACATTCTTATGAATTAAATGTATTATGTAACTAACATATGGTTTGGATTAACCGGGATTTACTAGATGCTAAAAAAGAAAGGTGTGCAAAGAATTTACACCACCACAATTTGGGTCTAGGTGACTACGCAATGCTTCACCAACAAAGACTAGAAGTGTCTTCTTCTGATCATCTTACTCCATGGTTTGATGAGTTTTCTACTAGTCATGAACCTTTACTTGGTTAGGAGGAGTGGATAGTTGTGAGGATAAGTCAGTCTGGAAAAGCACCTAACCTCGCAACCACTTAGGTAGCTATAAAAATAGTAAATTTCAACTCTCAGAGTGAATGTTCATTTTTGACCTTGATAGTTATATTTTACTAACCAATTACTATTGATGATGATTAGAGAGAGTTCTATAAGAAAAGAAAAGAAGGAAAGTCCATCCATGAGGGCCAAAGGGATGAATTAATAATTGCTCTGGGTATTCCAAGCATAATGACCATGCTAGGGCTGCCGATATTGGTGTCGGTATAAGATACTTTTTTGGGTCATCTAAGAAGCACAAATATATCAAGAAAGAAGGATTGTGATAAGAGCAAGTGCAAGACATGATTGCAAAGGGAATATAGGATGCAATGAGATAGTATCAAGCTTTTCAGTCTCAACCTTATCAGATAGATAATGTGTCACCATGCTCTTCATACAAGGTGAACCCCCTATGACAGAGGTGGTTGGTAGTAATCCCATGGATCCTCTAGTTGGCATGTCCGGAGTAAATTTTTTGTGTGACATAATAGTATTTTAGGTGAATGTATATAACACTATATACAAATTTGTAGGGGTTGCGGCCATGCCATCTTACATTACTATAATCTAGATTCTATGTCGTTACATTAGACGATGCTTGCTCACTACTCTAGGGGACATGATTCATGGTTTTTCAATGCCCACTGATATGGTTAGTGTGTCTATCAGGCTTGTCTACACGACTTGGAAACAGACAACACTGCCATGTTGCCACCCCAAGCACGAGATGATAGGTGATGCAGAAGGTGGTGTGGTTGCATGGCCCAAAGAAGGAGTTGCCTATTTAGATGTATGCTACATTTTCATTGCATTTTTACTTGTGATTCTTTCCTACTTATGTATATAATTGGCAATCAATATGAGAATATATGCATATCACAACACCTAAAGAATCCCCTACAGTTCATCCTCCATGTCCTCCTCCAGATATTCAATTGCTTGCTTGGATTGCAAAGAACCTATTTGACTCACTAGGTCCTAAGTGTAGGCAGTAGGCACTATGGATAAGTGACTTAGAAGAAGGGTCAAGTATGATGGTTCATATTAAGGAGGATGCTCAAGTCAAGCTCACGATACTAGTGTATTCTTGATAGATATGGTGGACTTGTTCACTTATGCTTGGTTGAATATAACTTTGATAGAACTTTGGATACATTGAGATCTTATGGATAAATACCTCATTCTATATATGTGAAAATATAAGTTAATTTGTTTTCTTATATATTAACGCATACATATATGCTTTGTAGCTACTTATATAGGTTTTATGGACAGTTCGCACTAACCAATGTAGCATTTCAAGTTCCATCATTGATTAGTCGTGTAGATAAAGATACAAAAATCTATTAATGACTAATTCTCTATCGCATTAAATATTTTGGTAATGTGAGAAAGAACGCAACTATTTATCCTTTCAATATTGGGTAAGTTTTGGGAACTTTTCTTATAATTTTGACTTATGAATTACATTTTGTTGTGGATTTGAGTTTTCTTTTCCTTTCTTTTTTTCACTCAGTAATATTCATTGGGAGTTGTTTGTAATTGTCCCCAAGATGCTAAATGTGTATTATCTAGATCCTTTGATTGACAAAGTACACAGTAGGGGACACACGATGAAAACTGCATTATTAATTTGAGTCAATTTTTGTATCCGTCAATATATAATAATGTTTCCATCATTACATGACTATTTACTAATTCATTTAAATGTATTTCTTTAACTTATAGGGGTATAAAAGCAATAAAAAGGGTGGAGGAAAGGTAGATAAAAAAGAAATTATTAAGTTGGAAGAATTTTGAGGTAGCTTTTTTACTCCAATGCATATATATATGCCAAATGTGTTTGCTTTTATTTATTAACTATTGTATGACTGTAAATTTACAGTTTCCAATACAAAATTGCAGATGCGGATACTTGTGATGTTGTATATGGATCTGGTTGTCAGAAAGGCGGTACTAGATATCCATTTCATATAAAAGGTAATCTATATATTCTTGATCATAATAAGTAAACAGTCTCGTTTGATAATACAAAAAAGTCAAATAAAACTCTTGAATTATGTCATTTTATTTGCAGTTATTTGACACGGCAAATCCCTATAAAAATGAAGAGATAGATGGGATACAAGAAGAGTGGGCACACTCCTTCATTAAGGAAGTCAACTTTGAATTTGATTGGGATAAAATATGAGTTTTCCAAACCTTGATATCATTATTTCTATATACATGAGATGGTATGATTTTTTGCAACTTTGAATTTGATGCAAGGGAATGACTGGTGCATATGTGAATGATGTGTGTATATATGCATGTACGTGAATGAATATGAATAAGAATGAATACAATGAGAATTGCATTTGTACATGTCATGAGAATGGAAATGGAGAATGAAATTGTATGTGTGTTTTTTGAATTGTGCATGTGCATGAGAATGTAATTAAGTGTTGAAGAGAATGAAATTGGAGAATCAAAATGCATGTGGGTGGATGAATTGTGTGTATGTGTTTGTTATTATATGTTTTGTAGGTGTGTTGTCATGTTGTTAAGCAGAACACGAGATGAAACTTGTAGTTCTAAGGAACTATAGGGTCAACATCTCGTTGAACAACTGGACAGCAGGTTTGCAAACCTACCATAAAAACATATTCATCGCGTTAGTTATTATAAAAAATCAACCATGTAGATATGAATTGTAGGTTTTATCACCAAAACTGACAATACGTCTACATGTATCAGTTAAAATTTCACCTAATAAGGAAGTATAACATCAGTTTCCTATAAAACTGAAAACACAACTATTCTAAAATAGTTGTGACACCTAGAATGACTGTGCTACCCAACCCACAACACAGCCATTTCTTTGTGTGAAACTAAAGACACAGAGCAATACCATGACACTGCTAATTGCTCTGAATCGTTGGTTGAATCATGAGTTTCTATTTTCATAGCAACTAACTTTGACTCTATGTCATTGATTTTTTTTTCATTCCCTAGAAACCAACTCATAAGGTCCTTAGTTGTAGTCTATCTACTTAGGTGTCAGTACAAATTTACGCTATAGTCTATTTTAGCTGACACTATAGGCGGTACATGTATTAGTATATAGATCTAAGGGGCTATGTGGAGTCTTGTTCTTGTGGGGAAGAGCTATATCATGAAGAATTGACTCAATCAAAGGTCAATCTGAATATAATAGCAATTTATAACCAAATGAAGTGACTAGCATGAGTAGGTAAACCAATCTTTTAGTCAATTCACATAAATAGATGAATCTTCTTTGAAATTATTCATTTTACTATAAATGAAACTGTACAAAATGTTATTTTTCTTAAAGTTTAATTGTAGGATAGTTCATTTGATGTTGAAAGCGTGATCAAATTATACTTGTCTGATGAAATAGCTATGAAAAATCATGATATTTAATATTAGAGAAGTCATAAATTTATTTGGGAATTTTATAAGAATATATATTTCTTGGTTTTTTCATGTTTGAACAACAATCTAGTAAAAAACAAAGAAATGCTAACGTGTTCCTACTTATGTGATTAGTGATTTAATCAAATATGTTTGATCAATAAAGTTTTATATCTTTACATGTTAGAGTTTTTGTTTTATACTATGCATGTATTATGAAAAACAAGTAAACAGTGATGGAAACCCAGTTTAGTAGCCTCCTTAAAAGTGTAAACTTCTTATTCAATAGTAAATGGTTGATTACAGTCATTCAAGTGTAACTCGGGCTCCTAGTTGAATTTTGTCTTATATGTCATGTGATGCAAACTCTAGTTCAAATTATGATACTTAAAGTAAATAGAAATGGCATTCTCTCAATCAGGGATTCTATTGATGCTACATATAATATGAGAAATTGTGAATGAGAATGATCATATTAGTAGATATGACTTCTATTTGAATATTCAAGAAATGCTATATGTGAATGAGCTATGAGAGATCATGAGAGAAGGGTAGTCATTACATTAAGCATTTAATTTAGTATCATTAGTGAGTTCAGTTCAGTAGTTCAAGTAGCCAGTAAGATACTTAAATACAATAGAACAACCTAAGAGAAAGATATAATTAGAAAATACTTTAGTATTAGATGTCCTGAACACTATAGATACCATCCATGCAGGTCTACAATAGGAAGGGTGAAATGACCGATGGACTATCGGATATAAGAAGAAGTAGCCCAAATACAGATATAGGAAGTACCCAACACCAAATGAATAGGAATTGATGGTACTTCAGTTCAGTAGGGTACCCAACAATAATCAAATATTCTGACGATACTAGTTCAATAGGGTATCAACAATAATTGAAAATTACTATGGTACCCAAGAATGTTGGAATATATAGCCCTTGTGAGCCTACTCCTTCTTATAGTTACTTTGCATTGTGTGTATGACCTTGTTGAATCACATTTGGTGGAGTTGGAGGCTTTTTTTTCCTAGAGGCACCCCTTCTGGGTACCCATGACAAGGGATACAATCTTTTTGATGCTATTTAGTCATCGCCAAGACTTATGAGACAACCTCAAAATAGACTGAGGAGTTAGTAGTAGTGTTAAGGTTAGGGTTTTACCTTAAAACTTGTACGGTGAGTCACACAGTAGTGAGTTTCACTTGGAAGGATCAATCCAAGTGAGTTCAAAGAGAGAGAGAGAGAGAGAAAAGTGGGTTTAGTTAATTCTGGGTAAAGACTACAGTTAGTCAGGTTATTTGATTATGTTCTTTGGGTAACATAGTACTACTTAGTTCAATAGTAAGTCAAGTCAAAGTTAATGAATGATAAGAAAGAGATAGCGAGTAAAATGTTTTGGTATTTGCATATTATTGGTGATGCATTCTATAATACTATTTATAAAATTCTGTATAGCCAGTCTTTTAATCTGCATTACTCTTATGCTTTTATTTCAACTATTGTAGAAATTTGAATGCATGTTACAGTGCTTTAGACTGTATTAATTCTTTATTCATTCACTAAGCGAGTAGCTCAGCCCTCTATTCATAAAATCTCTAGGGGAACCATGTCAATTGAAGATCTAGATGCATCAGAGTAGATATGCCATAAGATTTTAGTATCATATTACTGGAGTTTATTCAGGCCATGTCACTCTAGGCCCTTACATAGAAAGAAGAGAGTTGTAGATGATATTGCAAAACATTATCTATACTGCCAGAAAATGAATTTAGTCATAAAGAAATGTGTACTTGTAAATAATAAGCATTGATATAAATTCTTTAATGTGCATCATTAAGATTGAAATTAGTCTTGAAGAATCTAGTACAATTCATGTGTTTGATTATATCAAATATGAGAATTTTAAGTCATCAAAAATTAGAGTGATGTTTGGCAATTGTTTACTCCTCAGTCTATGCCCTAATCTCATGATTAGTAATTGATACGAAATATGGGGTAACACTTTACTTGCAACGTCACTTTATGTAGACACGGTTTTGTGATGCATGATTCTTATACTTTTAGGATGATTAGTCTGGATTCTAGAGCTGATGGCTTATATTATTTTAGTAATGGTGTCCCTTCATTTGCCCTTCTTGTGTGTGCACATCTCTCTAACTACATCAACACTATGATCATCCCTTTCTTGAAAAGTTGAAGCATATGGAACCTTCTTTTTCTAGTTTACAAAGTCTTCCTTATATCAGTTTTGAAGCATCAAAGGAGTTCTTTTCCTCGAAAAACTACTTTATGTCATAAAACTATTGTTGTTGTAATTCACAATATCATTTATGGTTCTTTTTAAGACACTAGGTTTAATGGATACTGTTATTGCATTACCTTTGTTGATGATTTCTCTCTCATGAATTGGTTATACTCGTCGAAGTCATGTGTTGAGATGATTGGTGTTTTTTAGGCTTTCATAAAACAATCTCATCATAATTTCAAAATTTCATTAAAATCTTTCAAACTGATATTTAGAATATGTTTTGAGTCTGATGTCCTCCTTTTGCTCTAGCAATAGAACCATCCATCAATGTTCTTTCACTCACACCCCATAAAAGTGTGGGCTACAGAATGTAAAAGTCGTCGATTACTTGAGACTTCTTGCAATCTTGTCTTTCAAGCCCAAGGTAACTCATACTTGTCTAAAGATGTTCTCACTACCTACTACCTTATAAATTGACAAACATCTTCTGTTCTATGGAACAAGACACCTGTTTCAGTTGTTTTTCCTACTCAAAAGGCTTTTCACCTCCCTCTTTGTGTTTTTATGTGTATTGTTTTTGTTCATAACTTTGATTCAAAGGTAGATAAAGTTGATGCATGCTCTATTAAAACAAATTTACTTGTCCATTCTACCTTTTGAAAAGGTTATCGGTATTATATTTCAATAAAATGTCATATATACATCTTTATCAACGCTATCTTCCATGAATCAGATGTATACTTTGATTCTAATTTGTCATCCTCCCCACCTTAACATCAACCTGAGTTCATCGAGCTTGATATTTCTAACCCAATGGATCATGAACCTGACACCATCCTCTTTTGACTCAAGTCACTCCTATCTTTCCTCCACCACGTGCACAAGACCTAGTTCACCATACAATTTTGAGGATCTAGCATACCCCATGAATCTACATAAAGGTATACACTCTTGAACTCTCTATCATCCAATATCTCATACATGTTGCCTATCCAAGCTTTTGTGTGCCGCAAAACCATTCCCCGACAACTTGAATTTATCAAGATTCCAAATATTATCATGAGGCCCTTCAACACCATGGTTGGAAATCTATGATGATTGAGGAAATGCAAACATTGCTTGAGAATGGGACATGAGATCTTGTTCCACCCCTAGACAAAAATATTGTCAAATTTCAATGGGCCTTCTCGATCAAATTCAATTCAGTTAGATTGGTGGAACAACTCAAAGACTATCTTGTTTCCAAAGGATTCAACCAAATATATATGGTGGGAACTTCTTTGAGACCTTCTTGTCTATCACTCATATTGCTTCTATCATGATCATGATCTCTCCTGTCGCTCACGTGAATTGGCCTCTCTTCCAACTTGATATTAAATATATCTCCCTCCATGATGGTTTAGAGAAGGAAGTCAATATGCAACAACCTCTGAAATTTTATGCTAAGGGATGGTCTTTAATAAGAATTTTCCATCTCAAATGTTCTTTGTATGGCCTCAATCAATCACCACAGACCTAGTTTACAAAACTCAATGGAATTCTTATTAGCTAGGTTTTATCCTCTTTGGGAATCCCTTCTCCTCTCCTCCTCTCCCCTACCTTTGGCTCCCATCTAGTCTGTGGGGCCAAGCCGAACTCGGGCGGCGTTCTTGCTGCCACCATCGGTCCCTCCTGCTCCTGGACCACCTCCACTCTGGCGAGCCCTCCGCCCTGCCATCGTGACTTGTGGGAGGCTCTGTGCGGATGGCAGACAGGAATCCCAAACCGCTGGTCCAGATGAGAAAGGACCCAGTCCAAGAAACCAGCCCGAACAGCTAATCAAGGAGAGTGAACCGGCCAAATTGAAGATCTGAACCGAGTTCACTAGCCCCTTGAACCAGCGATTTGCTTGTGCCTATGTGGCACAATCTGGGCCATCCATTTGTAGATCCAACGGCCCTCTCTTCTCGCCAATAAGATAATTGTCTCTATGTTTGACAAATATTCAGAAAAATATCCAAATCTCATTTAATCATAATAAATGCATAATAGCTTCAAATAATTTGAGTAAATAGTCAATTTTGATCAGAAAAATCTAATGGATTGTTTAAAATACTTTTGAAACCTGATTCCAAACGATGCTCACTGATATCCCTATATGTGATCTCTTGCTTATTTTGTTTATTAAATGGCTCAATAGTGATGATTCTTGAAAAACCTAATATCTGACTCTAATGATTATCCTGAAATGCAGATCCAATCTAGTTGACTTTTAAAAATGAATCATTAGTGATCTAGATCTAATTACTTGATTCAATCTTGATTATCATCTTTATGAATAATGAGTAATCTTGATATGGATCTCAATCTTACAAAACCCTTGATATATTTTGACCCATCAACCTGATTTAGAATTCCAATGATGCTAAGTATCATGATAATGATCTAGAAACTTGAATGATGACTCAAATATTGATGATAATAATTAGGGTTAGCAAATATATTCCTAAAATACCTAGGTAGACCATCTATCCTCGAATATGCTTGACACTTGAGTAAATATTGAAATCTTGATATAATGTTGACTCTAAATGAATGATCTACCTTAGGGATGAATAGGATTGGAAAACCCTAATCTGGCGTACTTGGTACTGGTCTATAATATGATCTTGACCCTCGATCCATATTTTGATTGATCTAGGAACTACTTGAGACCATGATCTTCTACTCTTGTTGATTTATACTCAAAATCTTGGTGAAAGGTACGCTATTATATAACTCCTCCTTGATTGTATTGATGATACTTTTATGTATCTCTTGATTGTATACTTGGCTACTTATTTGGATGAGCTATTTTTCCCTATGATTAGTCTTCCATTTTTCTATACTATATTTTGAAAAACATGAAAACATAAATTGCATGCCCATTATGACTGCCCGTATATTGATAATGATGATGATGTTGATAATGTTGCTAATGTTGATATTGGGTGCAAGCAACCCCCCTCATTAAGAGGTGGGACTTGTACATTAGCTTCCTATGTTCCTATGGTGAGAATGAGCCTAGTGACCTTTCCCATCGCGTTGGGGTAATAGAGTCGCACAAATTATATAAGCATGCTTCTCGAATTACAGCATAATGGGAACTCGTAATAAAAGTCAAATTGCTTGAAAAACTTGTCAAATAAATGTTGGTTTTACAAATTGCTTGTTGTTCTTTTGAATATAAGTCTTGCCAAGTATACTATTTTTTTATAAATCACTTTGCTTGATTTTGATAGCATGCCCTGCAATTGCATGATTGTGTCTTGATTTTCTTGATTTTAGGCAATACAAATGGAATACTGAATAAGATCGCTTCCGCACTCAAACACTTTGATGACAAAGATATATTGGTAAAATCTTCATATTGGGTTAGTTTGTTCTTTTATATATCTAGTTTTTGAGTTATTATTTCTTATTGTATATGCCAGTGTGATAGATCATATTGGGCCACTCAGGGATGGGCGCTTCAATCCCTTTATCACTGTCTAGGCAGTGAGATTGGGATTGGGGTAAGAACGGTTCCATGACAAAGTATGTCCTTGACGTTCTGGTATGATTAATACTACACCTATTTCTTCACATATGGACCATCACAACAAAGTTTTGTCTAAGGAGGCGTCCTTTTATGATCTTGATATATAAAGATGCAGGGTTGGGAAACTCATTTATCTCATGATTACCTTACTAGACATATTATTTGTTGCTAGTGTTGCTAGTCAAAACATGGACAAACCCCTTATATGCCACTTGAGTCCGGTATAGTTTATTCTATGACATCTAAAAGGTGCACCTGGATGGGCCTTCTATACAAGAAACCATGTTCTCTAGACATCTCTTTGAATTTCTATGTTGATGCTGATTGGACCAGAGATGTGAATGATAGGAGATCCATTTTTGAATTTGGTTCTATTTGGTGACCATTCCAACATTTGGCAAAGTAAGAGGCATTCTATTATGGGTAGAGCATTCTATTATAGGTAGTTACAACACCTATGAAGAATATTGTGTCATGGCACACAACTTGTTGTGAAATATAATGGGTGACATCCATCCTTGAAAAACTAAGTGTCCCTCTCTCATCCCCAAAAACTCACAAATGTGATAATCGAGCAACTATTCATGTAGTTGTTAATCCAATTTTTAGAAAATGTACCAAGCACATTGAGGTTGATCACCACTTCGTGAGAGATCTAATTCATGGAAAAATAGATTATTACACCATAAGTGAGATTGGAGAACAAACTGATGATATCTTCACCAAGTCGCTTCTGATGACCTGAGAGTTAAACATTGTCCATATTTTGATAACGACTTAAACATTCCATTCATATGTATCTTATGTCTACTTGAGATTGATTTCAGGTTTTAGGTACATGAAAATGATCATTTCTATCAAGCCCTAGCTTGATCAAGTTCAAGTCAAAAGCAATGCAAATGCACTTTTTGGAAAACATCCTAAAACCCTTAGGATGATTTTGTAATCATTTGTATTGATGTAATGACCTGTAACTAAGATGAAAAAAATCAAGAGTCCTTAATTCGAACGTTTAGTCACAAAAATGACATTTTCCAAAATTCATTACTGGGTGTTTTTTCGGTCAAGTTTCCCCTGTGATAAACTCAACTGATCCCCTTGATGGATTTTGAGAATTCAGGTTTGGTTGAGTTTGCCATACACAGAACTCGACCAATACTTGCACTAAGAAAAATTGATTTAAGCAGTTTAGTCAAGTTTCATCAGGATAAACTCGATCAATGAATTAAATTAGCTTTATTGCATAGTGCAATCGATCGAGTTCACTTTGTTAGAACTCAATTGAATGCACTATACAGATAATGCACAAAAAGTGATTCTAAACGTTGGAGTGTTGCAAAACTCAAAATTATATCTGTTTCAATACCCCCAAATGGCTAGGAAGCATTCCTTAGTGCTCCTACCCTCTAGTGGACACCCCCAACTATAAATAGTGTTAGATCTAGGGCTCTAGAGGGGGTGAATTGAGCTTTAAAATTCTCATAAGAATAGTTAGACCTTCAAATTATATCAATTAAGACCAAATGCTAAAACTGAAATTGAGGTCCTATCTAAACAAGCATAGAAAGGATGAGAGAGATTGAAATAAAACTTGGACAAGGTGTTTAGAGTGGTTCCAATCTCCAAACTAAGAGATCTTCAGTCCACTACCTAGAGAGGTCAACCTCTAGGACTTTGCAACCCATGTATACTTATATTTCATTATAAGACATACAAGAATACCACCTTACATCCAAGGGCTTACCTATCCAAGAGCTAGTCTTCAACCTCACAACAGGTCTTATCCACTCTTGCAAGCAGCTTGATTCCTTCTCCTAGGTCATCTCCTCCTTGCAACAAGTCATCAGCCTTGAGGGTTTACCCACCAAGCTCCTTAGATCTTCTGAATTGTCCTTCTCCTTCACTTGGAGAAGATCTTCACACCTTATTCAGTCTTGAAGAAGAACAACAACTCCTCCTTCACTCAGAGAAGATCACTTTAGTCTTTGCTCTTTGAGAAAGGGGATTGGAAAGATGGAAGGATGAATAGTTTTACAAGGTAACAATGAGGAATCTCTCTTACAACATGCCTAACTCACTCATAATCACAAAATGTTTTGTAAATGAGAGGGAGAATGGGGCTCAATGGGGTTTAGCACACTCAATTTTAGCAAGGACTAAGGATAGAATGAATGAGCAACCTTGGAATGAACTCCACGAGGTCCTGTTTATAGTCGGGGTGTTCCTTTGAGTGTGGGATCACTTAAGAACAAAGAATAGCCATTTTACAACTTGCAACGGATCTATTTTTTTCTAAGAACTCTCCAATAGTTGGAAGCACTTTTTCTATGTTTTCCGTACAGTGCATTTGGTCAAGTTTCAATAAAGATAACTCGACCAATCCACTATCTGACAAAGCCAATTTTCAAACCATCGGTCGAGTTTGTCCTAGGGTAACTCGATCGATCATCCAAAATCAACTTTGGTTAGAAAGTTGGTCAGTTGAGTTATGTGAGTGTACAACTCAATCAACACAACCATTTCCAAAAATTCATCATAGATCGATCGAGATTCAAACTCGATCAATTAAGTTGATGTGACAAATTTTCCAAAATTATTTTTATGTGATCAAATGATGGAATTAAGTGTCACTATTTTTTTCTCATCGTAGTGACAAGTCATATCATCAATATATAAGGTAATTTGGAGTGTTTTCCCAAATTACACATTTGCATTGTTTTTGACTTGAACTTGGACAAGCTAGGGCTTGAGGAAATTGATCATTTCCAAGTACCTAATGCCCGAAATCAATCTTAAACAAACATAGTATATACATATGAATGGAATTGTTGAGTCATTATCAAAATATGGACAATGTATAACTCTAAATTCAACTTTCACCCCCTTCTTGACAATGACAAAGCATTCCTCAACATATTGAAAAGGATATGCAAAGTTATACCTTGGCCTTGTGAATTGAAAGGGAATTCAAAATTTTAATAATGTGAATTTCTCCCCCTCAATCTAGGCTCACTCTTACCTATATAGTTAGTCTTTCTACAGAAAGCTATATAACATGTATACTACATGGTCCTTTATAAATTCACATGATAAAACATATACTTAGACAATAAAAGGATCACTTAGGTAGTAAAAACAATATGGTTGAGCTTCATAACATCAAACTTCTCTCCCCCTTTTGGCATTATCAAAAAGTAAGGGGGTAGAAGAGCATAAAAATGAGTCTTCTCCAAGTGCAACCAAAAACATATAACCACAAGATAAAACATGCAGCCACATACCACACATCAAACAAAGATGAGAGAGAAACAAGCAATCTATGTCATAATTAAAATATGGAAAGCATACCAATGACTCACATGATAGAACATACATAAATTCATGATATAGAAGATTAATATCACAACACAAAAGCATGTTCTCAAAGCAACTACAAGCCAAAATGATGAAAACAATGAGATGATAGAAATAGTACAGGTCATATAATGTGCCCAGATGTTTTTAGTACAAAAAGATCTATATATATATATATATATATATATATATATATATATATATATATATATATATATTAGCATATAAGAGCTAAACATAAAACATCTAAATGACTAAGGCATCTATGTCCATGACATCATCATCTTCATCAGCTTCAGGCTCATAGTTGTCATCGCCATTTGAAGGTATAGGGGCAAATCCACCAGCAGTAGAGGGTGTAGTAGAAAAAGCAGCAGGTGGAGGGCCTGGATAGAAGTGATTATATGCACAGGAAGCATAATCACCACATGGGTAGGGCTGGTAGGCAGGGTAAGGATGGGCACATGATAGGTTCATGGATGACATGATCTGGAAAATATCCTAGTGCAGGTGCTCATGAACCTGTAGGTTGTACGCATGCTGATGCACCATGTAACCCATGAGGGCTTCATTGGATACATGAAACAAGGCACATGCAGGTAGGGAGGGTGGTGGAGGTGGAGGTGCCTAGGTGGAGGTAGAGGATCCATGTGGAGTGGAAGAAGATATAGGCAAAAAGGTTTTCTTGATAGTGTCTCACTAATGCATACTCCTTTTCTAGATGGTTTGCAATGAAAAACATGAAAAAGAGACCTCTCAGTCGCTAAGGTGAAGAGACCATAGATCAAGGCTGGGTAGGGTAGGTGGGCATCTTGGGTATTCTTCTCGGAGTCAAAGAGGGTCATATGGTGGAGAATATATCTAGACCACTTGACTCCTATGTTCTTAAAAAATAGAACATAATCATTGTGGTATTCTCTACACAAGTGAGATACTCAAGCACTTTGGGGTGTCCATCAGCTTGGTGTTCTCCATACCAAAGCACTTGAGTAGCTCAATTGTGTACTTGCCTTGGTTGATGAAGTTCCCATCTTAAGTTTGCTTGATTTGAAAACTGGGGAAGAAAGTAAGCTCACCCATCATGCTCATCTCGATCTCACTCCGCATAAGATCACTAAACTCCTTGCAAATATCAAGATTAATTCTGCCAAAAAATGATATCATCAACATAAATTTGAATGATAAGAAAATTGTTAGAAGTGTGTTTTATAAACAAGGTAGAATCTACTTTGCCCATGATATAGCCATGATCTAACATAAAGTTCTTTATTTTCTCATACCAAGCTTGAGGTGCTTGTTTGAGACCACAGAGATCTTTTTGTAATAATAGATAAACATGGTTTGGGAAACTATCGTGTTCAAAGCCCAAAGGTTGTGCAACTTATACTTACTCCTCAATTGTACCATTCAAAAATACACTTTTAACATCCATTTGACATAGAATGAAATTGTTATAACTAGAAAAAGCAAGCAACATACGAACAGAGTCAAGTCTAGATATAGGTGGATACGTTTCATCAAAATCAATACCTTCCTATTAATTGTAGCATTGAGTCACAACATTGCTTTGTTTCTTACCACCTTGATGCATTCATCTAGCTTATTGCAGTAGATCCACTTGGTGCCAATGATCTTTCTATCTCATGGTCTTGGCACTAGAGTCCACACTTTGTTCTTCTTGAATTACTCTAGTTCTTCCTGCATGGCTATGATCCATTCATCATCCCCAAGAGCTTCTTTGACATTCTTTGGCTTGAGTTGTGAGATGAAGGGTTGTTGTAGGCAGCCCATCCCAAACTTAAAACATACTTGTCCTCAAGTATGCTCTAACTCAATCTCTCTAAAATTGTTTCTCATCAAGAAATGACAAATGTAATGAAAAGAATGATTATTGATGAATGGGATCAATAGTGACTAAGTATATGCATTCCACCTCTCTCCTCTCATGCTTTCACAAACCAATCATGAAAATAGCACAAAGCATATGAACTTCAAATATAGTGTATAAAAACACAAGCTATCCATATTTCTTTCATGTAGTTCTGAGTAAACCATTTCATGATGGTGTTAATAAAGGATGACCAGGAGTGTTGTTTCACCTTCATGCTTTCAACCTTATGTTTCAAATCACACCAAATGACCCATGTGGCTGTGGAAAAGAGCAAAATGAGATAGGTCTCATGTTTGTAGCTCAATGGGTATAAAGATGGAAGAAAGGGTTGCAGTAAGATTTTGGAGTGCTATTACATACAACACTCATCTTTTCTTTATTTGAATGCTCTTAAATATGAGCATCCTTTTATTTTCTTTTTGCATTTTTTTTATTTTCTTTTTCTTTTCCCTTGGAGTAGATAGGGCATATGGTGATGAGAGTGAAGCGGTGAGATGTATATGTGGCCACCCCAAACTTTTGGAGGTGGCCACGATTGATATGTGCACTTTGGCATCCTTTCATGATGCGGAGGGGTAAGAAGATGGTGAGTGAAGAGTCAGGTCAAAGAGGGGTCATTGGTGTGATTCTCAACATAAGGTATCATGCATGGAAATTAATCTAACACTTCATCCAACAATGTCACACCACATGAATGAACAACTTGAAATTGATATTTCAATCAAGTGATTTCATAGGCACTAAGCGCTCATAGCTTGCTCAAATTACAATTCAACCAAATCATCCACAAACACAAGAGAGGTGATGCACATGTAAAAAGTCAAGAATTGATACCATTTAGCAACAAACAATGATAACTCACTTGCATGTATCAAAGGTCATCATTTTTAATCCAAAAAGTAGAGATTGGGTTGAAACACACTTTTAGGCAAGAAATCTCAAATTTGGGCAAAATTGGCCAAAATGGTGCCAAGTTGCCTTCAATCACATCTAAGCCTATATTATTGAACTTAAAGCAGAAAATAAGAAACTCCTAGATAAAACATGCAAAAGTTATCAAAAATCTACATGATATGCAATGCATGGCAAAAAGGGCAAATTTTTGAAAATTATGCAAACATTGCAAGAAAGTAAACTACATGATATGAAAGTATGCAAAGCAAGCACACAAAATATGGATACACAAGTATAAGATATGGTTATACTATTTGATTATCTTGAGCAAAAATTTAGAACAAGAAACATAGAAAAAAAGTGAGGTAGAGAAAGGGCTTACCGCCCTACCACCCCAAACTTTTAAACCATGTTGTCCTCAACATGAAATAGAAGTCTAGGATGATAGGGTAGGGGGCATGGAGTCGGGGTAGACAAACACCAAGTGGGGGAGGGAGATCTCAAGGTTCCCGTACATGACCAATCCACCACGGCCGTGCTGGTCTTCTTCCTGTAGCTTTTCTACTAATTTGTAATTTTCTTTTCAATTTTGATCTCCTACTCGGTGATATCAACCATGCATCCTCCTCCTTCCAATGCACCTATACTAGTATTATTCAAAAATATCTAGAACCATCAAGTATAAAGTGTGTGTGTTTTTTCTTGGAAAATGTAAAAATAAAGCAAAAGTATCAAAAATGTAAGGTTGGGTCAAAAGTTCCCAAACCTAGGTGGGTTTCCTCCCACAAGCACTGAGTTTCTTGCCTTCAGCTTGGCTTCTTTGCAATTCTTCAATCATTCATCTGTTTGGAATTCTCATTTGTCCATTCTTGCAAAACATGCATCCCTCATTTGCACTCAATCTAGGTTCCTCATCCCTTTCACCACAGTAATCATCACCAGTTTCTTCACCTTGGTATCCTTCTCTCAAATGCCCATTTGGACTTGTGAAGTGATCATGTTCAATATCCCTATCTCGGACTCACCGGGTTGGGGCCTTGTACATGTTGATGTTGATCTTCATGTCCATGAATGAGACTGTCATAGTGCCACTGCGCACATGAATGTCGGCATCAGCTGTAGATAAGAACAACCTTCCCAAGATGATGGGAATCTTCCTATCCTTCGGCTCCATATCAAGTACAATGAAATCTGCTAGGAACATTGCGCCTTTTTCTCTATCTATCATCACTAAGACATCATCCACTCTACCCGTAGGGACTTTTATGGATCTATCCACCAACTAGAGAGTGCAATGTGCCGACTTCAACTTGCCTAAGCCCAGCTCAACATAGACATTGTATGGCATCAAATTCACACTAGATTCCAAATCAAGTAAGGACATGTCTATGCGATGTCCCCCTATGTAACTAGGTATGAGTGGGGCTCCTGGTTCCTTTCTCTTCACAGGAAGTGAGTGTTGTATGTTGGAGCTCACTTATTCAATTAATATCACCTTCTTTGGAATCCTCCCCATTGACCTACTTTTCATAGTGCATAGGTTCTTGAGAAACTTGGCATAATATGGGATTTGCTCAATAGCATCCAAAAGTGGAATGTTCACCTTCACTTGGCGAAACACCTCAAGAATATCAACATTGTGCTTTTGCCTCCTTTTCAATTCTGGTGGCTCATCTAGTGCTTCTACGAATAGAGGATCACTAGTTTTTTCTGTACTTGCATGAACATGAGGCAGAACACTAGGGATGGTAGGACCTACAAAGGGGATATGTGGTGGATTACATGGAATCCCAAACTCAACATGCAGTGTTACAACATCAACTTCAGCAATATCAATCACGGTATCGCCACTTGGTTGCCTTTGCTTTGCTTTATCAACCTTTCTTTGACTTGTGGGCTACTCAAGAGTTTTCCCACTCCTTAGAACTGTCACAGCACTACCTTGCTCATGGTGGAGAGGGGGAGCATGTTGTGGCTATGGAGGAGGTGGAGGTGACACTTGGGATTGAAATTGAGGTGGAGAAGAGAATTGAGAGGGAGGAGAGAATTGGGGTTGGAAAGTGAAGTTTTGGAAATTTTGAGGTGAGGGAGGTGGTGGAGGAGTGTAAGGCTTGGAATAGCCTTGGAAGGAGTGAATATGATGTACTTGCATGGGGTTTGGACTATAGAAAACGTGGGAAAAAGGCATATGTCCACTTGCTTCATGGTGGCTCATGATGGGTTTTGAAGACAATTTATCTTCTTGGAGAGCGATTATGGAAGATAGTTGCTCTATTCTCTCTTCTAACCTTGCAACATCTCTTTGAACATCATCAAATACTTTCAATCTAGAGAGAATCTCTTCCTTAAACCTTGAGCTATATGTGAGACTTTGTGGTTCCTGGTAGCTATAGGGGTGAGGTGTCTTCTTTTCTTCCCCATAGAACTCAATAGCATTGACCGAATGATAAGGAGGTTTGGCCACTTGGTTTCTCATGAAGCTCACCATTTCACCAAACATTTTCATCAATTGTGGGCTTGAATCATCGTGAGTTGGAATTGTCACACCAAAAGAAAGTTCACTGCCACTGACCATACTAGAAGCTTTTATCCTTGAACTTTCTGCCAAACTCTCAAACAATGGCCATGTTTCTTCAGGTGGTTTAGCCATAAAAACTCCCCCATAAGAAGAATCCACTGTAGCTTGACTTGCATTAGATAGATTGGAGTAGAAGGACTGAACTAGCTGCCACAAAGGGATCTCGTGATGTGGACCTTCTCTCAACATCTTTTAAAATCTCACCCAAGCCTCGTGGAATCGCTCATTATCTATTTGACTGAAACTTGCTATGGCATGCCACATTTGTGTTAGCTTTGCTATAGAGTAGAATTTCCTCAAGAAAGCATTTTTCATCTCTCCCCAACTCACGATGTCCTTTCTTGAATCATACCACTCTTTGGCTTTGTCTTTGAGGGAGAAGGAGAATAAAGTCATCCTGATTGTATCATCACTTGTTGTCGGCGTCCTGAAGGTGGAGCATACTTCAAGAAAGGAGTTCACGTTCTTGTAGGGGTTCTCACTCTTTGAGCCGTAGAAGATGGGAAGGAGCCTAAGAAGACCTGGAGGGATGGAGAATTTCTCCCTTGGAATCTGATCAATCCTGCTAGCAATTGGCGATTTTTAGTTGCTAGGCATGAAGTAGTCTTGAAGTGGCTTGTGAAGTGCATTTTGGCCTTCCATCTTGTTTCCTCCTGAATAGCTTGTCACATGCACAAAGCACAACCAAACAAAAGAAAACAAGTTAGTAAACCAATATACACAAAGAATGCAAAGAATAATGAATAAAGCATAGAAATGATGAGGGTAGTAGGAAAACTCAAAGAAAAACTAACTAGCTAGGTCGAGCGCCTCTAATCCCCGGCAACGGTGCCAGAAATCTTGGTGTGTTTCTGCCAATGGTGTTACACGCTACTCAATTGGAGTTTGAATAGATGCAACCCCACGGACAGACACACATGGTGGACTCACTTTTGATATTTATAAAACCTAACTTAACACCTACTCACACTAAAACAACTACACCTGCAAATGCACGAGGTCATGTCGTAGTATAGGAAGGTGGAAAGTATAGGGTCGATCCACAGGGAAAAGAGGGGGCACTAGAGATAGGTTTAGTTTTGCTAGGTTCCTACTACGGAGACTAGGGTTAAGGGTTTGAAGGTTGTTTTGATTTTAAACTATTATGGACAAACAAGTAATTAAAGTCAAGAATGAAATCTAAGTTAACCCTAAGCTACAGTAAGGCTAAACATACAAGAAAGGATTAAGCTAGGTATGTGTAACGACCCTCAAAATCCAGTCCCAATATTTTTTTGGTATTTAATAAAGTTGAAGCCCTAAGTTGAATGAATCCATTTTTTTTCTTATGTTGACTTAAGTAGAGACCATGCTTAATTCGTATTCCAAATTGAGTTAAATATTCCAGGTGGACCTTGAATTGAATCATTGTCACATCAATGTCATGTATAATGCACAAAAACCTAATCCTAATTATGCAATGGTGACTAGTTGGGATTGAGTGATAAATTGGACCCACATATATGTATAATTATCCCACTATTTGGTATATGAGTAAATAATAGGATAATAGAGTTTCCCTCAGATTTTGGTAATAAAAATTCATTTTTAATGATTATTAACATATTAATTACCCTAAATAGATAATGGTGTAAAACACCTATTTCCCTAACTTTTATCCAAAATTTAATTGGATATTTGAATTCCTCATGGTCGAGTAAGCTTGCCTACCAATTTTTGTTGGATTTGGATAATCCTAGATGTCCCAAATGAGATTAGGAAGCAAGTGGGAGATAATTATGATTTATGATTAATCCTTTAATAACGTACAGATAATTATCCTAGTTTTATCCCAAAGTTCGGGATATTTGGCCTTGCCCGACCTATCACACAATGCTTAAGATGATCGAGCTCTTTGTGAGTCGTTGGATGACAATCAGAGCGTAGGGCATTCGTCCCCTACCTCGCACAAAGTTTGTGAGGGGAAGGGAATAGTATCCCGACCCTAGTGGCATGAGATAACCCAATCCTCTCTCAACAATTTCCTGTTATCTCGACACCAATGAAACCAGAAGATCACTGTGATCCTATCGAGCCCTAGCTCGACCCCTATGAGTGCCTATCGAGAAAACGCCTAAAAGTCCTCTCCCTCCAGTCCATGACGCCACCATCCCCAGGCTAACTAGGTTCATCGGACTGAGATCTAGCTACCCAGAAAGCAAGGAAAGCTATCGAGTAAGCTTCCTCCACCTCCAATTTTTGTCTTAAGCCACGTGAGGAAATGCCACCGGCCAGGTCTTCTTCCCCATCGCCGGTGAGCTCGAGCGTGAGCCTCCTGCCATCCCAGTCCAATTCTACCCCAAGTAAGCATCCTTACCCTTCCACATTTCATACCCATATCAAATTAAGCACCATGACTCGTCAGTATGCTCGACCCACAAACCATGCTCTTGGTCAGCTAAGCTAGTCTCCGACCAGGCCTCTTGGCCGTTGTTTGGCCACATAAAACCATGCCTTAGATTCAGTAGGGTATTATGAAGATGGCACGATGGTTATATCACTTGAATCGACACTATTTTGTTATTGTTCAGTTCGAGCTTCTTGCTCTATTTCCGACGAACTCATCGTCAATATCAGGGTACAGATACCTAGTTTTACACTTTGGTCATTTCTTTGACTTTGGTTGGTCCTCTCCAACTCATCAGAGGCACCGTATCTCTGTTGATATTCTCTTCGCTTGATTTTGATTCCACTCCTATTGGAAGGCCATGGAGAGAGCCTGTTCTTGAGCTCTTGACCACCATTTGGCCTCTTCAACAGGTCACTGAGACAGGGATTTCACAACGAACCCAAGGCGTAGTTTTTCTAGTCTTTGCTTCCTTTAGATCGAAGTTGTGGATCCTAATTTCTTCTGATTAGTAGGTCAAAGTTCCAACTCCAGTGATCGGAGTTGTGGCCAAGGCAGGAAGAAGCATGGCATCATTTTGACCTATGTACCTGCACGGTCTGACTTAATGTGTCACACATAGCTGGGGTACTTTCGACATTTCGGTGACTTCTAATATCAATATGATTGAGAGTTGTCCCTAACATCTTTTGACTCATATGCCCTGTCACACCTCCTGTCTCAGATTTATAATGTGAGGGCAAAGTCGTCTTTTGAGCCTTGATTTCTAGATTTTCTCAGAAATGTCTAAAATGATTTTCCTCACCTCTGATTGGTCAGAATATATCTAATCTTTACAAAATCATAGAAAATAATCTAGAGCTCAGATGGGGACAATCCATATATGGTTTTTGATCAGTTTTTTGAGATCTATCATGTGGTCCTTGTTTTAGACCTAGACTCTCGATCTAATTTCCAAATTTAATTAGAGAATCATACACCTATGTTAAGAAAATGTAATTAATTCATAATTATGTTATTCACGGGATATTAGGATTGATCAGGACTTCATCTATCGTTAGTATACCTCCTCAGGATCAGGTGAGTGGATCATGCACACTGAGCATAATTCTAGGGTTGTGGGTTTCATTATTTGTTTAATGGTTATGATTACTCAATAAAGTGCAATTATGCTATTATTCAATTTATGCTTATGAAAACCATGCAAATACTATGAATTTATGTTTTCTACTGGTTTGATGAATATGCTTTGTTTTGGGACACTACATATCACTGCCATGTTAATTGATCAAGAAATCATGATAACTACGTTCAAGTATAATAATTCATGTTATGTTGATATAGTTCTCTCAATCATGTTATGTGAGCCTTAATTGGCCTTATGAGCTCTGTGGGAGCATCATGTGAGCCTTGATTGGCCTTATGTGAGCCTTAAATGGCCTTATGAGCACTGTGGGTGCAAATCAGGAGAGAGACTACATCAACTCAAGTAAAAACCATCTTATTATGAAATCATGTTAAGCTAATCATGTTCTCATGCAATCATGTTAATTATGTTACGTAATTATATTCCAAGTTATTCCTCATTTTATTTCAATTATAAGCTATTTTCTTATATAACTGCTCAGTGCCACTCACATAGTTTTACGTTGCCTTGCATGGGCTGGGGACAAGATGTCCGCAGATGAGGAGGAGAAGAAGTAGATTTCAGGGACGTCAGCTCAAGCTCAGGGATAGTTCGTGAATTCTACTTGGTGGGGTGCCATTCTAGATAGATGTCTTTCCTTTTTGTTATGTTATGTTGGAGTTTCATCCTTTGAACTCTTTTATGTTGGACTTAGATTCTTTTGTTTATGGCTTGTAATAAGGCACTCTGGTGGATATTTCTTTTATTCTATGGATTTTACTTGGTCAATGATATCAGGTCATGATTTGTCATGACCTCAATTATGTGCAAATTCTTCCGCTATGGTTGTGTTATTATTAGAAGGGAGGTCATGACAAAATGGTATTAGAGAAAATAACTAGATGGCCACCATGTAGAAATCACATCCACATGTTCTAAGTCATAGGTATATAATATTAAGTTCAAGATATGGGAAACCAAAGTAGGGTCTTGTCAGTAGACACAAGTTAGATAAGGGTTAGGGTTATGTGCCTAGATGTTTAGATTTTGTGTTAACTTTGAATTTGTACATAGCATGCTCTCTCTTCTTCCCAAGTGTTTGTGGTATGGGACACAGACTCATGGGGTTTTGTAGAGAGAATGTTATGTGCAAAATCATACTTGTCTCGTCCTCTCAAGTGCATGTGGTATGGGACATGTGCATGAGGGAGGTGTTGAGACAAGAATTGACAATAAAGTTTGAGACATATATTCATATAAACATAATTAATTACATAATAAGACCAAATATGCATACAAGGGGTAGATAATTTGACAGGGATACGAAAGAAAAAAGATGCACATGCTACTAAACAATGTTCTCTTCTATTTTATGATTATGTGTTCAGATTGAACATCATGTGTAATTTCTATGCTTATGAATTATGAAAATATGAAAAATCATGTCTATGCATAAGAAATCATGTTATGTTGATAATTGTCCTCTCCATCATGTTATGTGAGCCTTAAATGGCCTTATGTGAGCCTTAACCGGCCGTATGTGAGCCTTAATCAGCCTTATGTGAGCCTTAACCGGCCTTATGTGAGCCTTAACCGGCCTTATGTGAGCCTTAACTGGCCTTATGTGAGCCTTAACCGGCCTTATGTGAGCCTTAATCGGCCTTATGTGAGCCTTAACCGGCCTTATGTGAGCCTTAACCGGCCTTATGAGCACCGTGGGTGCAATCAGGAGAGTGACTATATCAACTCAAGCAAAATATCATCATATTATGAAATTATGTCAAGATAATCAAGTTCTCATGAGATTATGTTAACTATGAGTAAGTCATGTCTTAAGTATGTTAATGAGACTCTAAGATAATATTAGAGACTTTACATGCACATACTAAGTGAAACCCTAAGGTGGGTTGTACTTGGAAATTTAGAGGACGAAATTCCTATAAGGTGGGTAGGTTGTAACGGCCCTCAAAATCCAGTCCCAATTTTTTTTTGGTATTTAATAAAGTTGAAACCCTAAGTTGAATGAATCCATTTTTTTTCTTATGTTGACTTAAGTAGAGACCATGCTTAATTCATATTCCAAACTGAGTTAAATATTCCATGTGGACCTTGAATTGAATCATTGTCACATCAATGTCATGTATAATGCACAAAAACCTAATCCTAATTATGCAATGGTGACTAGTTGTGATTGAGTGATAAATTGGACCCACATATATGTATAATTATCCCAGTATATGGTATATGAGTAAATAATAGGATAATAGAGTTTCCCTCAGATTTTGGTAATAAAAATTCTTTTTTAATGATTATTAACATATTAATTACCCTAAATAGATAATGGCATAAAACACCTATTTCCCTAACTCTTATCCAAAATCTAATTGGATATTTGAATTCCTCATGGTCAAGTTAGCTTGCCTACCAATTTTTGTTGGATTTGGATAATCCTAGATGTCCCAAATGAGATTAGGAAGCAAGTGGGAGATAATGATGATTTATGATTAATCCTTTAATAACGTACAGATAATTATCCTAGTTTTATCCCAAAGTTCAGGATATTTGGCCTTGCCCGGCCTATCTCATAATGTTTAAGATGATCAGGCTATTTGTGAGTTGTTGGATGACAATCAGAGCATAGGGCATTTGTCCCCTACCTCGCACAAATTCATGAGCGGAAGGGAATAGAATCCCGACCCCAGTGGCATGCGATAACCTGATCCTCTCTCAACAGTTTCCTATTATCTCGACACCAATGAAACCAGAAGATCATTGTGATCCTATCGAGCCCTAGCTCGACCCCTATGAGCGCCTATCGAGAAAATGCCTAAAATCCCTCTCCCTCCAGTCCACGATGCCACCATCCCCAGGCTAACTAGGTTCATCGAACTGAGATCTAGCTACCCAGAAAGCAAGGAAAGCTATCGAGTAAGCTTCCTCCGCCTCCAATTTTTGGCCTAAGCCACGTGAGGAAATGTCACCGGCCAGGTCTTCTTCCAAATCGCTGGTGAGCTCGAGCGCGAGCCTCCTACCATCCCAGTCCAATTCTGCCCCAAGTAAGCATCCTTATCCTTCTCCCTTTCATACCCATATCAAAGTAAGCACCATGACTCGCCAGTATGCTCGACCCACAAACGATGCTCCTGGTCAGCTAAGCTAGTCTCCGACCAGGCCTCTTGGCCGTTGTTTGGCCACATAAAACCATGCCTTAGATTCAGTAGGATATTACGAAGATGGCACGATGGTTATATCACTCGAATCAACACTATTTTGTTATTGTTCAGTTCGAGCTTCTTGCTCTATTTCTGACAACCTCATCGTCAATTTCAGGGTACAGATACCTGGTTTTACACTTTGGTCATTTCTTTGACTTTGGTTGGCCCTCGCCAACTCATCGGAGGCACCGTATCTCTATTGATCTTCTCTTCGCTTAATTTTGATTCCACTCCTATTGGTCGGCCATGGCGAGAGCCTATTCTTGAGCTCTTGACCACCATTTGGCCTCTTCAACAAGTCACTGAGACCGGGATTTCACAACGAACCCAAGGCATAGTTTTTCTAGTCTTCGCTTCCTTTAGATCGAAGTTGTGGATCCTAATTTCTTCTGATTAGTAGGTCTAAGTTCCAACTCCAGTGATCGGAGCTATGGCCAAGGCAGAAAGAAGCATGGCATTGTTTTGACCTATGTACCCGCACGGTCTGACTTAATGTGTCACACATAGCTGGGGTACTTTTGACATTTCGGTGACTTCCAATATCAATACGATTGAGAGTTGTCCCTAACATCTTTTGACTCATATGCCCTGTCACACCTCCTGTCTCAGATTTATAATGCGAGGGCAAAGTCATCTTTTGAGCCTTGATTTCTAGATTTTCTCATAAATGTCTTAAATGATTTTCCTCGCCTCTGATTGGTCAGAATATATCTAATCTTTACAAAATCATACAAAATAATCTAGATCTCAGATGGGGATGATCCATATATGGTTTTTGTTCAATTTTTTTAGATCTATCACATGGTCCTTGTTTCAGACCTAGACTCCCGATCTAATTTCCAAATTTAATTAGAGAATCATACACCTATGTTAAGAAAATGTAATTAATTCATAATTATGTTATTCACAGGATATTAGGATTGATCAGGATTTCATCTATCGTTAGTATACCTCCTCAGGATCAGGTGAGTGGATCATGCACACTGAGCATAATTCTAGGGTTGTGGGTTTCATTATTTGTTTAATGGTTATGATTACTCAATAAAGTGTAATTATGCTATTATTCAATTTATGCTTATGAAAACCATGCAAATACTATGAATTTATGTTTTCTACTGGTTTGATGAATATGCTTTCTTTTGGGACACTACATATCACTGCCATGTTAATTGATCAAGAAATCACGATAACTACGTTCAAGTATAATAATTCATGTTATGTTGATATAGTTCTCTCAATCATGTTATGTGAGCCTTAATTGGCCTTATGTGAGCCTTAATTGACCTTATGAGCTCTGTGGGACATTATGTGAGCCTTAATTGGCCTTATGTGAGCCTTAAATGGCCTTATGAGCACTGTGGGTGCAAATCAGGAGAGAGACTACATCAACTCAAGTAAAAACCATCTTATTATGAAATCATGTTAAGTTAATCATGTTCTCATGCAATCATGTTAATTATGTTATGTAATTATATTCCAAGTTATTCCTCATTTTATTTCAATTATAAGTTATTTTCTTATATAACTACTCGGTGCCACTCACATAGTTTTACATTGCCTTGCATGGACTGGGGACGAGATGTCCGCAGATGAGGAGGAGAAGAAGTAGACTTCAGGGATGTCAGCTCAAGCTCAGAGATAGTTCGTGAATTCTACTTGGTGGGGTGCCATTCTAGATAGATGTCTTTCCTTTTTGTTATGTTATGTTGGAGTTTCATCCTTTGAACTCTTTTATGTTGGACTTAGAGTCTTTTGTTTATGGCTTGTAATAAGGCACTCTGGTGGATATTTCTTTTATTCTATGGATTTTACTTGGTAAATGATATCAGGTCATGATTTGTCATGACCTCCATTATGTGCAAATGCTTCCTCTATGGTTGTGTTATTATTAGAAGGGAGGTCGTGATAGTATGAAAGTGCAAACTACACTAAGGCAAGCAATAGAGGAGAAGAAGAGCAATTAAAGAGCTAAACTAACATAAACAAGGCATGAACAACACAAGAAGCTAACTAAGTAAGGAAAGAGCTAACTAAGCTAAGCAAACACAAAACTAGGGTTTTAAGCAGTAAAGAGAGGTATGGGTTGTTTAGGGGTATGAACTTATCACTTAATCCAGGGTATGACCTATGAACATTATGATTCCATTTAGATTATCCAAACCAAACAACAAGTTAGAGTCTAATGAATTAATCTAAGCTACAAACTGGCCATGGATATGCTAGGTTGTGTATAAGGGAACTAGTCCCTAACACCCCCTACTAGGTGTTAGGGACTAGGTTCAATTAAATTAGAGTCTAATCAAGTCTAGGCTTCTAGATTAGGCATTCCTAGGGCAATTGGGGGCCGAGGGTAGTAATGGGGAGGTGAAATTAGGGTTTTGGACCCCAATTCCCTCACATTCTAGCCTTGAGAAGGCTCGATGCTAATTGTACTAGAATTATCCAATCTAGCTACTTCGATCTCTCACTTAGGTTTAGGGAGATTTATTAGGATGTAGGAAGATGGGAGGCAACCTAGGGATCCAAGAATTGGACCTAGGGGCAAATCCCAAAATTCACACATATAAGCAATTTGCCTAAATTCCTAGGTGATTTCACACTTAAACCAACAAGCAATTTATGGAGAATGAGATAGAAATAGAATATAATCATTAACAAATGGAATTACAAAGTTTACATGTCATTTTCCCCCAACATGGTATCAAAGTAACATAATTTCCCCCATACAGCCCACCCAAGGGGCCTAGCTACTCATAACAAAGCAAAATATAAAGAGAAAGGAGATAGAATGAGTAGAGGAGTGAAAAGCCATGATGAGCTCGGTGAAGACTCCACCTCCTAGAAGTTGTATCTTGAGCTCCCTCCTCTAAGGTAGGTGAATGGCATGGATGTATGCTGGAAATGGAAGGAAAGTAGGGTTTTGATGGTGGAAATGGTGAAATGGAGGTGGAATGAGGTGGGAATGGGTGGAGGATGAAATGGGGAGGATAGAGTGGTTGTAGGGTAGCTAACCTCATGCCCCAGCTGGCACCTAGGTATATATAGGTGTAGGGGAAGCATTAGGTTAAGTGGGGGCAAAGTGGGTAGAACAGTGCAGCAAATCAGGTAAAATTGTGTGTAGCACGGCCGTGTTGGGTTGCACAGCTGTGGTGGGCAATGGGTAGCACGGCCGTGGTGGATGGGAACAGCCGTGGTGAAAAAATGGAATGAACATGGGAATTTTGGGTTTCTGGGACTGGTAGCACGGCCGTGCTGGGAACTCCCAAAACGGCCATTCTTGATAGCAGGCCAACTAGGTCAACTTTTGAAGATTCTGCTGATTGGGGCATGTCCCAGAACGGCCATTCCATGGTAGCACGTCCGTTTTGGGGTTCTTCCCCTGCATTTGAGTGTTGAACTTGGCCATCCATGAAGGTTATTGCTTCAATACATCCTTTGGACACTTTGGGTAGGTTTGGAGTGGTTTTGGCCTCATTTTGGGCTCCTCCAAGCCTAGGGAAACTCTAGATTCAACCATCTTCTTTCCAATCCATCAAGTAGTTGCCAAAGTACCTATAAAACCTGCAAAAAGTCTCCATAAGTGCATTTGATAGAAATATGCATATTGAGGGAAATAACATGTAATCTAACAGGTATAGATGTGATTAAAGTGCACAATGACATAAGATGAAGCCCTAAAATAGGGTTGAATCACTCGCATATTAACTCTTTCAAAGATATCCCCTATGATTAGCTCTTTAGGATGATTCTTTGCAAAGCGGGGGATTGGATCCGTCTTTTCTTCATCTATCTCTTCTTCTTGAGTGGCCACCTCTAATCCTTTTTGGGTGATGTTGAATTCTTTCAAGATAGGAATTACTTCATTTGTAACATCATCCTTAGCAATATCATTGGAAATAGAGGGGTTAGTCTCAATAAATTTGACATGAATAAGTTCTTCTACTTTAGATAGATCAACATTATACACTCTATAAGCCTTTCTAGTAGTGTTATAGCCAAGAAAGAAAGCCTTGTATGATTTCAAATCAAACTTGTCGAGACAATCTTTCATGTTCAAAACAAAACAAGGACACCCAAAAACATAAAAATACTCAATAGAAGGCTTCCTACCACACCATGGCTCATAGGGGGTTTTCTTCAAAGAGAGATGTGTGAAAACCCGATTTTGCACAAAACATGAAGTACTAACAGCTTCGGCCTAAAACTTCTTTGGAGTGTCATACTCTAAAAGCATGGTCCTAGACATTTCCTATAGTAACTTGTTCTTCCTCTCTACAACCCCATTTTGTTGAGGTGTTAGAGGTGAAAAAAAAATATGTGCATATTCAGACTCTTCGCAAAAATGTTTGAAAAGATTGTTTTCAAATTCTCCCCCATGATCACTACGGATGGAAACAGTGATGTAAGAAGCTTTGTCTTTAACTCATTCACAAAAACTAGATAAAACATCAGGTGTATCACTCTTAGAAATGAGAAATAAAGTCCAAGTATATCGAGAGAAATCATCAACAATAACAAGAGAATACTTGGAACCACAAAGCGATTGATTTCTCATAGGTTCAAATAGATCAATGTGGAGCAGTTCAAGAGATCTCTTGGTGCTAAGGACTCTTATGGATTTGAAGGAGGACTTGGTTTGCTTTCCTTGTATACAAGGTTGACATTCCTCATACTTTTCAAAATCCATTTTAGGAATTCGCTTGACCAAGTCATTTTTGCTCAACTTCTTCAATTGATGCATATTTACATGACCTAGATGATGATGCCAAAGAGAAATATCATTCGAATTGACTACAAGTCATCTTCCAGCAATAGGCTTAATAGAGTCAAGCACAATTACATAAAGATTACCATTCCTAGTTCCCTTATATATGACATTGTAAGTGAGGGAATCTAGGAGCAAGCATTCAAAATACTTAAATAGCACAAGGTAACCATTATCACATAATCGACTAACACTTATTAAATTGTGATGTAGGCCATCCACAAAGAGAACATTCTTGATACATAAGGATTCACCTGCATCACCCTCACCTTTTACTTTACCTTTCTTGTTGTCCCCAAAAGTAATCGATCCTCCTTTCTTCTTTGTGAAATTGTTAAAATTGCTCATATCACATGTCATGTACTTTGTGCAACCACTATCAACAATTCATTTTCCTTTTTCCTACAAGAAAGGAGAATGTTAGTTCCAAATTCAAACTTTGGGATTCGGTGTTATCTTGGGGACCCATATCATCTTTGGGTTGGTCCCCTTAAACTTGTACATGCAATAAGTAGATTAACGGTCATCACTCTTGCAATGAGAACAAATCATAGAGTTCTTTGAGCCAGAAGACTCTCCACGGAAGAAAGGAGGTTCCTTTCTCTTCTTCTTACCTTTGGTCTTATTCTTGCCCTTAGGAGCTCTGCCTACAAATCCCAAACTACTAGTACCACTTTGTTTGGTAGAATGGTCAAGGATTTCATTTAAGGAGTTCTTCCCTTTGAGAAATTTCTGTAGAGAGGCTCTAAGTCTATGATTGTCATTAGTAAGAGAGATAATAGTAGAAGACAAGCTAGCAAGATCATCTCTAGCATGAACAAGGTTGGCCTCTAAATAGAGGGCTTTAGTCAAATAAGAATCCTTTTCATGAGCGATAGAAGCAACATCATTACTAGGCAAAATAGGTCTAGAAGATAAATCATTAACTTGACCAAGTAACTTAGAATTTTCAAATTTAAGCAATTGAATTTCTTTGAGATAAACATCTCTGTCATCTCTATTAGCATCACTAATAAGCTTAAATTCAGCATTTTTAGTTTTAAGTAAATCAGGCTCATTTAGACACTTTTGGTTATCTTCCTTAAGAGATGTAATCTTATTAACATAGACACCATTCTCTACTTCAGCTCCATTGTATTGGAGCTCAATATCAAGATATTGGCCTTGCAAGGAATCAATTCTCTCAAGATGATTTTTTTATTTTTCTCAAGAATATCAAGTTTAGCATACAAGTCATCAATGATTTTATCCAACCTCTTCTTTTTATATTTACATTCAGAATAAGAAGAATGGGTAGTAACAAGCATGTCAATAAGTGTTTCTTTAGATAACTCATGCAAACTTACATCACCAATATCTTCACTTGTGGAATCCATGAGTGCAAGGTGGCACTCTCCATTTTCATTGGAGCTTGAGCCACTAGAGGATGATCCTTCCCAAGCTGCATCTTTATGCCTCCTCCACTTCTTCCCCTTCCTCTTTTATTTTCTATCTTTCTTGTACTCTTCCTCCTTCTTGGAGCTGCTCTTGTGGTGTGACTTTCTAGCCTTAGGACACTCACTCCTATAGTGTCCTTTTTTACCACACTTGTAGCACCTTGGAGTAGATGAAGAAGATTGCTTCCTTTTGAAGTGCTTTCCCTTGGAGAAGTTGGCTTCATGCTCACTAAGGCCATCATATTCATTAGAGGAGAAGAGAGAGGTATAGAAATCAAGTTGTTATTGAAGTATGAGAGCCTCCACTTGAGCTTTAAAGGCATTATCTTTGATCTTCCTTGATTCTTTTCTTCTTGCTTTGCTTCCTCTTCTTGCTTTTCAAGTCTTGCCTCATGAGCTTGTAGATTGCCAATAAGCTCCTCGGTTGGAATATCACCAAGACTTATTACTTCTTCAATGGAGGTCACCTTTGACTCCCATCTCTTTGGAAGAGACCTTAAGATCTTTGAGTTGATTTCTCATCTATCCAAAGTGTGTCCCAAGGCAGCTAGGATGATGATGATGATGTTGAGTCCTGAGTACATCCTGATAATTCCTTCTTTCTTCCCCATCTTGAAGTTCTCTAGGAGGTTGTTCAACATTAGATCTTTGCCTCCTTTACTTGCTTTGTGCCTTCATAAGTGATGAATAACTTATCTCATATCTCATAGGTTGTATCCCATGAGGAGATGTGGTTGAACTCAGATGGAGTGAGGGTTGTATGGAGGATACTAATTGCTTTGGCATTGAGATGTGCATTCTTAAGAGTTGTTTTATCCTGAGTTGATACAGCTCTGGTTGGCTCCTTGTAGGGTGCAATCATCACTTTCCACATATCAAATTTCATTCCTTATATGTAAAATTGCATTTGCTGCTTCCAATAGAGGAAGTTGGTGCCATCGAAGACTGGGGGTGCATGGAAAAGCCTCCCTCTAGGTTGAGGGAACTAAGTAGGTTATCAGCCATCTTATCATCTTGTAGGAGATTTGTTAGAGAATATTATTGCTCTGATACCACTTGTTTGATCTAGGGCTCTAGAGGGGGTGAATAGAGCTTCAAAATTCTCACAAGAATAGTTAGACCTTCAAATTATATCAATTAAGACCAAATGCTAAAATTGAATATGAGGTCTTATCTGAACAAGCATAGCAAGGATGAGAAAGATTGAAATGAACACTTGGACAAGGTGTTTAGAGTGGTTCCAAACTCCAAACTAGGAGACCATTAGTACACTACCTAGAGAGGTCAACCTCTAGGACTTTGCAACCCATGTGTACTTATATTCCATTATAAGACATACAAGAAAACCACCTTACATTCAAGGGCTCACCTATCCGAGAGCTAGTCTTCTACCTCACAACAGGTGTTACCCACTCTTGCAAGTATCTTGATTCCTTCTCCTAGGACATCTCCTCCTTGCAATAAGTCTTCAGCCTTGAGGATTTACCCACCAAGCTTCTTGGATCTTCCACCTAGTCCTTCTCCTTCTGTTGGAGAAGATCTTCAAACCTTCTTTAGCCTTGAAGAAGAACAATGACTCCTCCTTCACTCAAAGAAGATCACTTCAGCCTTTGCTCTTTGAGAAAGGGGATTGAGAAGATGAAAAAATGGAGATCTTTACAAGATAACAATGAGGTAGCTCTCTTATAACATGCCTAACTCACTCATAATCACAGAATGCTTTCTAAATGATAGAGAGAAAGGGGATCAAAGGGATTTAGCACACTCAACTATAGCAAGGACCAAGGATAGCATAAATGAGAAACCTTGGAATGAACTCAAAGAGGTCCTATTTATAGTTGGGGGTATTCCTTCGAGTGTGGGATCACTTAAGAATGAAAAACAACCATTTTACAACTTGCAACAGATCTATTTTTGTTTCTAACAACTCTCCAATGGTTGGAATCACTTTTTTTGTATTTTCCATACAGTGCATTCAATCAAGTTTCAATAAAGGTAACTCGACCGATCCACTATCTGACAAATCCAATTTTCAAACTATCGGTCGAGTTTGTCATGGGGTAACTCGAACGATCAGCCAAAATCAACTTTGGTCAGAAAGTTGGTCAGTCAGTTTGGTGAGTATACAACTTGATCGATGCAACCATTTCCAAAAATCCATCACATATCGGTTGAGATTCAAACTTGATCGATTAAGTTGTTGTGACAAATTTTCCAAAATGATTTTTAAGTTATCAAACGATGGAATTAAGTATCCCTAATTTTTTCTCATCTTAGTTACAAGTCATATCATCAATGCAAATTATTACAAAAACATTCTAAGGTGATTTGGAGTGCTCCCCCAAGCTGCACATTTGCATTGCTTTTGACTTGAACTTGGACAGGCTAGGGCTTGAGGAAATTGATCCTTTTCATGCACCTAATGCCTAAAATAAATCTTAAACAAAATATTAGATACATGTGAATGGAATGGTTGAGTCATTATCAAAATAGGGACAATGTATAACTCTCAAGTCAACAAATAGGACCTCTTGGAGTACATTCCAAGGTTGCTCCTTCATGATATTCAAGCTCCTATCTATAGTTGAGTGCATGAAGTCCACTTGAGTCCCTTTTTTCTCTTGTTTGAAAATCAAAATGTCCATATGAGTGAAATAGGATCTATGTGAGAGAGCTACTTCATTTTAAACTTGTAAAGCTCTCAAAGCTTCTCTTTCCCCAACCCCTTTCTTTAAGATCAGGTTGGTGAAAGCTTCTCCAAGTGAAGGAGAAGGTGCAGGCTTCTTCAAGATGTAGAAGAAGGTGCAAAAGCTTCTCCAAGGTGAAGGAGAAGGTCAAGGCTGAAGATCTGAGAGTAGAAGTGCGTAAATCCTTCAAGTCAAAAGACTTGGTGCACGAAGGGGATATCCTTAGAGAAGGTATCCAACTGCTTGCAAGAGTGGGTAAGACCTTGTAGAGGTAAAAGACTCTAGCTCCTATGGATAGGTAAGACCTTGGTTGATTATAGCATCCCTTGTCCTTAAAGGGAAGGTTGGGTATACTTGACCCAGAAAATGAAGGTCATCTTGTATATATTATCATGAAATATAAGTATACATGGGCTGCAAAATCCTAGAGCTCGACCTCTCTAGGTAGTGGACTGACTATCTCCTAGTTTGGAGATTGGAACCACTCTAAACAACTTGTGTTGTTATGTTTGTTCAATCTCTCTCATCGTTGCTATGTATATTTAGTTGCACTACAAATTCAATATTTTCAATCACATGCATAGTTGTAATTTGACGGTCTAACCAATTTTGTGTAAGTGTTTTTAGCTCTATTCACCCCCTCTAGAGCCCATTTGATCCAACAAGTGGTATCTAGGCCAAGTCTTCTCTGACGAGATCTCCCATGAGATGAGAAGATGGGTGACACCCTACTTGGGTCCCTCAACCTAGAGGGAGGCTTCTCCATGAGACCCTCGATCTTTGACAACACCAATTTCCTTTATTAGAAATGACAGATGCAATTATATCTTCAAGGAATGAAATGATATGTGGAAGGTGGTGATTCTTCCATACAAGGAGATAGTGAGGGAGATATCCACTTGGGATGAAGATACAATCAAGAAGGCACAACTGAATGCAAAGGCAATAAACATCATCTATGTGGCCCTCACCCCCTCTGAGTTCAACCAAATCTCCTCTTGAGACACAGTCCATGAGAATTGGGACAAGTTATGCATCACCTATGAAGGTACAAATCAAGTCAAGGATTCCAAGATCTACATGCTCAAGGGTATCCTTGAAAACTTTAAGATGGGCGAGAAGGAGAGAGTGGAGAAGAAGTACATAAGGCCCAACACTGTCATCAATGAACTTGCTCATTTGGGCCACACCATGGACAAGGGGACCATCAACTCCAAGATTTTGAGGTCTCTCCCAAAGAGATGGGAATCTAGGGTGACTTCCATTGAAGAAGATAGATGTGTTAGTGACATTGCCACCAAAGAGCTCATTGAAAATCTCCAAGCTCATGAGCTGAGGCTTGACAAGAAAGAGGGAGATAAAAAGTAAGAAGAGAATGAATCAAAGAAGATCAAAGATAGTGCATTCAAATCTCAAATGGAAGCACTCCTTCCCCAACAATAATAAGCTTGTCGGTCTACTTCTCTTTCTTCAAGTGAAGATGAAGACCCAAGTGAGCATGAATCTAACTACTCCAAGGGCAAGCACTTTAAAGTAAAACCTTCTCTATCCCCCACTCCAATGTGCTATGAATGTGGGCAAAAAGGTCATTAAAAAAATGAATGTCCCAAGGCTAAGAAGTCCTACCATAATAGCAGCTCCAAGAAAAGGGAGGACTAAAAGAAGGATGGCAAGTACAATAAGAAGGACAAAAGGATCAAAGATGCAACCCATGCCGCATGGGAAGACTCCTCTTCTACTAATGCAAGCTCCAATGAGGGTGAATGACATATTGCACTCATGGCCTCTACAATTGAAGATATTGGTGAGGTAAGTGAGGTAAGTGAATATTACATGAGTAATCTAAGGAAACTATTATTGATGTGCTAAATGCTACTCGCTCTTCTTATTCTGAATGCAAATCTAAAAACAAGAGGTTAGGGAGATCATAGATGATTTGTATGCAAAAATTGATATTATTGATCAAAATGAGAAGTTGCATCTTGATAGCATTGATTCCTTGCAAGGACATTTTCTTGATCATGAGCTCCAATAAAATGGAGTTGAGGTAGAGAATGGTATCTACCTTAAGAACATCAATAGTCTTAAGGAAGAAAACCAATCCTGAGTAGATGTGCTTGTTTTACTTAGAACTGGAAATTGTGATCTTAAACTTGCTTGTGATGCTATTAAAGATGAGAATAGTATCTATCTTGATGAGCTTATCATGCTTATAACTAAAAATGCTATATTTCTTTCTCAAATCAATGATCCTTCTTCTAGACATTTGTTGCCAAGTAATGAAGTAGGTAGTCTTACTTTAGAAAAAGATTCTTATCTTACTAAAGCCCTCTGTTTGGAGGTTGACTTACTTCATGCAAAGGATGATCTTTCTAGTTTATCTTCTACTTTCATTACTCTTAGTGATGATAATCACAAACTAAGAGCTTCCTTATAGAAATTCCTTAAAGGGAAAAAGTCTCTCAATGAAGTTCTAGATGAGTCTACCAAACAAGTTGGTACTAGTGGTTTGGGATATGTAAGGGGAGATACAAAGAGCAAGAACAAGGGTAGGGGTAAGAAAAAGAGTAAGGAAACTCCTATTCTTCAGGAGAGTCATCCGGCTCTAAGAACCCTATGGTTTGTGTGCATTACAAGAGTGATGACCATTAGTCTACTTATTGTCCTTATAGAGAGAAGGGGACCAACCCAAAGATGAAATGGGTCCCCAAGTTAACACCATATCCCAAGGTTTGAATTAGGCATCGGCATCTTCCTTTCTTGTAGGTAAAAGGAAAATTGATTGTTGATAGTGGCTTCTTAAAGCATATGATAGGTGAAATCAGCCACTTCAACCAACTCACAAAGAAGAAAGAAGGATCGATGACTTTTGGTGACAACAATAAAGGTAAAGTGTTAGGTGAGGGTGATGTAGGTGATTCATTATGCATCATGAGTGTTATACTTGTGGATGGCCAACATCATAATTTAATTAGAGTTAGTCAATTGTGTGATAATGGCCATCTTGTTCTTTTTACCTCACTTGAATGCTTGCTTCTAGATTCCCTCTCCTATAATGTAATATATAAGGGAACTAGAAATGGTAATCTCTATGTTATTGTTCATGACTCTATTAAGCCTATTGTTGGTAGATGTCTTGTTTCCAATTTGAATGATATTTCTTTATGGCACCGTAGGCTTGGTTATGCAAATATGAATCAATTGAATAAGTTGAGCAAAAAGGAATTGGTTAAGGGACTATCTAAATATGATTTTGAAAAGGATGAGGAATTCCAACCTTGTACCCAAGGAAAGCAAACCAAGTCCTCCTTCAAATCCAAAGGAGTCCTTAGCACCAAGAGAGCTCTTGAACTTCTTCACATTGATCTTTTTGGACCAATACATACGTAATCTCTTTGTGGTAGCAAGTATTGTCTAGTGATTATCGATGAATTTTCCCACTATACTTGGACCTTCTTTCTTGTTTCAAAAAGCGATACTCTTGATGTTATTTTATATTTTTTGCAAACGACTTGAAAACAAAGCTTCTTGTTGGATTGTCTCTATTCGTAGTGACCATGGGGGAAAATTTGAGAATGACTTGTTTGGATAGTTTTGTGAGGAATCCAGGTATGCACATAAATTTTCTTCACCTCAAACACCTCAACAAAATGGGATTGTAGAGAGAAAGAATAGGTCACTATAGGAAATGGCTAGTACTATGCTTGTAGAGTATGATACTCCAAAGAAGTTTTGGGCCAAAGTTGTTAGTACTTCATGTTTTGTGCCAAATCGGGTTTTCACTCATCCATCTTTGAAACAAACCCCCTATTTGCTATGGCATGGTAGAAAGCCTTCCATTGATTTATTTCATGTTTTTGGTTGTCCTTATTTTGTTTTGAACACTAAGGATTCCCTTGACAAGTTTGATCTTAAATCTTACAAGGCTTTCTTTCTTAGCTATAGCACTACTCGCAAGGCTTATAGAGTGTTTAACATTGAACAGTCTAAAGTAGAAGAATCTATTAATATAAATTTTGTTGAGACTAACCCCTCTTTCCAAGAATATTGTTAATTATTACATTATAGATGAGGTATTCCCTCAATTGAAAGAGCTCAACATTGTTGATAAAGGAAAATAGCTGCTAGTTGATGAAGAAGAGAAATAAGAATAAAAGAAGGATCCAACTCCCAACTTCACAAATATCATCATAAAGAGGTCATTATAGGTAATCCTTTTAAAAGATTGAGGACACGGGCTGCATTCAACAAAGAACAAGCCGACAATGCCTTCATCTCACAACTTGAGTCAAAGAATGTCAAAGAAGCTCTCAAGGATTATGAATGGATTCTAGCCACGCAAGAAGAGTTAGAGCAGTTTGAGAAGAACAAGGTGTGGACCTTAGTGCCAAGACCAAGTGATAGAAAGATCATTGGCACCAAGTGGGTATACCACAAGAAGCTTGATGAAAGTGGCAAAGTGGTAAAGGACAAAGCAAGGTTAGTAGCTCAAGGTTACAACCAACAGGAAGGTATTGATTTTGATGGAATTTATGCATTTATTGTTGAATCTATTATAATTCTATTTGCTTTTGCTAGTTATAAGAATTTCCTGGTTCACCAAATGGATGTTAAAAGTGCATTTTGGAATGGATAATAGAAGAGGAAGTCTATCTGGTTGAAGCTCCTGCCTTTGAACATGATACATTACCTATTTATTTGTTACAAAAAGCTCTATGTAGACTCAAACACGCCCCTAGATCTTGGTATGAGAAACTAAAGAACTTTTTTCTAGATAATGGGTATATCATGGGCAAAGTCAATTCTACTCTATTTCTAAAACACACTTTAAGCAATTTCTTGATCATTCAAATTTATGTTGATGATATTATTTTTGGCAAAATTGATCTTGATCTTTGCAAGGAGTTTAGTTCTCTTACTTAGAATAAGTTCAAGATGAGCATGATGGGGGATCTTACTTTCTTCATCAGCTTCCAAATCACGCAAAATAAGGAAGGTAACATCATCAACCAATACAAGTACACTCATAAACTACTTAAGCACTTTGGGATGGAGGACACCAATCCGATGGACACCCCCATACCAAACACTGCCAAGCTTGACAAAGATGAAGAAGGTGAGAAAGTGGATGAGAAGCTCTATAGAGGTATGATTGGAAGTTTAATTTATTTATCTGCCTCTAGACCTGACATAATGTTTGGTGTCATCTTGCATTCTCACTTCCAATCACATCTAAGAAAATCACATCACATAGTGGTTAATAGGATTTTGAGGTATCTAGCCAAAACTCAAAATTTTGGACTATGGTATCCCAAGTCAAGGGACTTTACTCAACTGCCTATAGTGATGTTGATTATGCAAGTTGGTTGATTGCTAGAAAGTGCACAAGTGGCACTTGCTTCTTCCTAGTACCATACCTAGTTTCTTGGGTCTCTAAGAAACAAAGCACATTGGCTCTTTCAACTATAGAGGATGAATGCATTGCAGCTAGGAGTTGTTGTGCCCAAGTCCTATGGATGAAGCAAATGCTCCAAGACTTTACCATTCACTTTGATGTTTTTCATATCTACTTTGTCAATACTACTGCAATTAATCTCTCTTATAATCCTATATTGCATAGTAGAGATAAACATATAGAGGTTCGTCATCACTTTCTTCGTGACCACATTGCCAAGAAGGATATCTATATCATGCATTTAGACATGGAGAATCAACTTGCACACATTTTCACTAAACTTCTAGCTAGAGAGAAATTTACTTTCATTAGATAAAAACTACTTATAACTGCTCTAGATGATATTGACGTGCAATCTATCTAGATGTTATCATACCTATATGTCTTGCTCATGTCTTTCTCACCTTATTCTTTCCATGTTCTGTAATTGACATGTTTTCTTGCCTTATTTCACTTGTTTTTGACTATTTTTGCAATCAAATGTTTTACCACAAAATAGTAGCCAATGATGAGTGAAACGTACCTCAATATGCTTAAAATAAATGATAGGCTAGAAAAATAAATTTACACAGCACCCCAGAGGCTTAGAATTAAATTTTCTATGTTTTGGATAGGCTAACCAAACGATCGAGTTTGACCTAGTACAACTCGATCGATCCATAGTCGAGAACAAAGATGAAATACCTGATTGGTCGAGTTTCCATAACTCAGAACTCGACCCACATCGACATTTCACCAAATTTATAAAGGGTATCGACCGACTTTTCTCCCTCTCAACTAGAGAAAAAATGACCGAAAGCCCTTCTCCAGAGCTTGTCCTCCAACCCTAGGCTAACCCATCCCTTACTACACCTTTCCTAACCCTAGATAGTCTTCCTTGCCTCTCCAACCCATGACCTAGGTGGTTAGGCGACCGTCCTTGTGTGTTTCTTCTCTTGTTTGGTGGTTGTCTTCTCTATCTTTGACCTCATGGCTTCAAGGAAGGAAGAGATCCATCCTAGCTGGAGCAACCTCCGCACTAGCTACTCCAAGACATGTTTCCTTTGATGGTACCTCATTCATCTCAACTCAAGCCTTGAATAAGTATAAGGAACTCCTTCCTAGGACTTCCTTTCCATTTCAAGCCTTGTTTGAACCTCACTTTACAAAAGTGAGGTGATGAAAGTGGTTACTAGGGTGTTCAAAGCACATCACCTAAGTGCTTTGTGTGTAGAGCGCCCACGCTTCTCAAATGACATGTCAAGCATGAAGGTTGTCCATGAATTCTACAAAAATTTGATGTAGAACTACACCACTCCAGTCCCACCACCTAATACCCAAGTAATTTTGACTTCAATGATAGTTGATACCAAGATTACAATTTTTTAGGATTATTTGAATACTTATTTCTCTGGTACTAACGTCATTGCCTTTTGGGTGGCTTGATATCTTTCTTACCATGACCTTTTGGACCCTAAAGGTTTCTATAAGAGCATAGATCCCTGACACGTGTTTAGCGTGTGTTATACGCAAGTGAATGTATCAAAGTAATACAGACCTTTTGAGGCCTGAGTCGAACATAGGAAAACATTCTCCAGAATACTACTACTAACTCTGATCTAATCAGCTAGGCTCGTGAAACTTGAATTGGTTTCATTGAACAGAAACAGTTGTAGAAACAAAACAAGCTTAAAGATTAAGTTACTTAGATTAAAGGGAATTCCGTAAGACACTGGTTTCACCACAGATAACACTATAATTAACTCCACACATTAATATATAGTATCCCTATCCCTAGATAAAGATCTTGTAGCCAGAACTACCCACTCCCACAGTGTAGTTCACTACCAATTCTAATTCCAATCCCATTTCCATAGTAATTGGTTGATTAGTTAGGTGCTTTACGATTAATATTTGGGTTTCTCCTCCCATTTATTCTTCACATTTCCCAAGTGGTGTAATAAATGGGTAAATCTATGCTTTTCCAACCCTTAACATCTTTCTCGGAATGATTAAGGGTCTGATAATCTATCTATGGTGATCAAGCATAAATAGAGCATGACAATTTCATATATTTATATCCGGAAAATAGGGATAAAGATGATATTAATGCATTGAAATCAATTACAATGCATATCCAGGATACTCTCGGATCCAAAGGTGTAACATACTAGATCTCAGACCCTACCCTAGAAGTTGATATTTTGGACTTAGCCAAACAAGGTTGAAGGTTAGACCTAAATAGATGTTTAGCATAACCCCAATGAGCTAATGCATGTATATATCACCTTAATGTAACCTAATGTTATAACATTAATCTTAGGTTTATAATGGATACATAAAATATGCCACATAACTCATTTTGGTGGTAATATGAAGATAAGAAACTTAATTAGATGAATAATTTAAATAATGAGTTATTAATGGGCCATATGACATATCTCATAAAAAGAAGTCTCAAAAGTGGAAACAAACTTCAAATTCGAAATCTACATATCAAAATTAGCCTACATGTCAAATTTCATCTAATTTGGACCACCTTGAAATATTAACATAAGTTTAGGAGAGAGAAAATGAGTAAAAGGCATAAGTAATGAATAATGTGATTATATAACTTAAAAATATGTAAATAATGGCAAATTCATATTCAACACATCAAATATAACTTGTGGATGACGTTTGGTACAATTTGGATGTTGTTTGTGCAAGTTATGCAATTTTAGGTACATTCTGGACTTTTCTGCAACTTACCCAATTGGAAGGTTTTCTTTGCAAATTGTCACATGCATTATAATCCTTATACATTCCCTTATCATTATTGACTTTTTAAACCATAGGACACCTAGTTTCACCTTGGTTTGAAGGTGTTTCTTTCCAAGGGCATTTTAGGGATTACTCTCTTTATAAATGAGCTTATCTTTAGAAGCTATCAACCAATGGGGTTATTTCTTTGATTAGAGGTTGGTTGGGATGGCCTATAAGTGTCCATAAACCAACATTTGATATTCAAGAATCCTATATGAGCTTTCCTCTTGCATGGCCATGGAATCCCTAGGCTAAGGACACATGAAAGCTCCATGGACACATCATGCTTGACTTCTTCCTTATCCATAAAGGTTTGCATGTCCATAGGCACCCTTAGCATTGGACACATGGAAAGTAACTTGATAACTCATGATTGACTTATTTCTTATCCATAAAGGCTTGCATGTCCAGGGACACACTTATACATGACACATGGAAAGTCTCATAGACACCTCATACTTGACCTCTTTCTTAATGTAGCCATATCTACCCCTTCCCAACCCCAAATTTGGAAACTCTTGCTCTTCTTTATTTCCTCTAGCTTATAGCATCATTCCTACTTTGTTTTTCCATTAAGGTGTTGTCCCAAGGTAAAAGAAGGTGCCTACCTTGGTGAAGAAGGCTCCTAGGGTTCCAAATTTGCTCTATTTAGGGTTTCTAAAGCTCCTCCTTGGTTATTTTGACCAAAACTAGTAAGGTTTCTCCTTTCCTTCCCTATTTTCATGTTGTTAGTCTTCCTTCCACCTTCCTCCAGGTCAAAACCCTGGTCTTCCATGGTGAAACCCCACCTAGAGCCCTTAAACACCCCATCTCCATGTTCTTTTGTTAGGGTTTTTCACCTCTAAAGTGGAAAAGGTGCTTCTTGCTCGAGATAGGAGCTTTATTGGAGAAAACAGCCTCTCTAAGCTTGGGAACCTTACTTATTGGACATGTCCACCTTCCCTAGAGGTTCTTTGGAGGCCTAGGCTTGACTTGGACTATTTAGACTCTGAAGTTGAGGTAAGATGTATCCCCTATTCTTCTATGTTGATCAATTCACCTATGCATATTCATTCTCTTTGTCCTATGGATATTAACCTATACACGATGTCTTTTCTTTTTAAAATCATGGTTCATGTGAAATACCTTATTTGATATTGATCGAGTGATCATGTATAATCTTTTGAACTCTTATCTTATGCTTTGTTCATGATGGAACTCTAAATGATGACATGTGATGTCTTTTGCCCGCTTATGAGGTGGGTGTATTTGTTGGTCACTTATGTGGTGACTAGTTTATATATTATAACTATACTTTCTACTTGCCTCTACATTTAACATGATATGTGATTAAGTAGCACTAGATAAATGTAATTGCATTCATTTTTATGGAAGATGTGTTATTTCCTACCAAGCAAATGTGATATTTCCTGCTCTTTTGGGATGGAAAGGAACCTCATACCTAGGGCAAGATGTGTGATTCTTGGCCCATGTTTTATATATTTGGGAGATTGGCAGTATTCCTTTCTCTATCAGGTTTGAAGTTTATGAGACTTGTTCGCCTTTGTGTTTATATTGATCTAGGGCTATGTTTATCTCACATGCATGCAGGTTGATGATATGGGGTGTGTGCCATAATTCTTTACACATTCTTGTGTGGCACAATCTTTATATTTTATTAATGGCAAGTATTCTTTTATTATCATATGATTTCAATTCCCTTTCTCTTGTTACCCATTTGGGTGGTCCTTATCCTTTCTATGGGAAGCCTTTTATATTTGATGTCCTTTATTCCATATATTGCTCAATTTCCTATTTAGTATGCACATACCAGCCTTTGCTAATGTCATCTATTTTCTCTTCTTGCTGGGGTATGCTTCCAACCCTAGGTGAAGGACTTGGATGATAAGGCATGAAGTTTTAGACTAGCTTAAGGAGTTAAAGCTTGGAGACAAAGTTATTATGGTTAAGATTTCCCTCTACTTAGATCCTTATGTTGTATCATACATGTAAACCCTTATGGGATATTATGATGTACTTTTGTAATAACCTTGTGATAAATTGAATATAGTCAACATTTTTATTCCGTTGTTATACTTTGGTTGTTTTGAATATCATTTATTGAAATTTGAAGATGTTACACCTATTCCAACATACCTTCGAGTGTGTTTGGAATGGATGTTTTATTCTTCAAATTTCTTTTTAGTAGGGAGTGGATCCCCCTTCTCAGGTCTGACTCCTTACAGCATGGTATCAGAGCCTATTGTAGTTGGAATCTAAATATTTCAATTTTGTCTCCCTAGTTAGAATCCTTGCCTTACCTTTAAGTGACATGTTTGCCCTAGAGTTGATCAATAGATGATGAAGGGTGATTTAGGATCATATAGTTTCACATTAGAATAATGGTGAATAGATCCTTAAAATACTTACAAGCAAAAGATGCATAAGTAACTATAGTAACTTAAGGTTGTTTAGCTTGGCCTTTAGGCAGCTACTAGGACATGAAGTTGAAAGCAAAGGTGTCTAGAAAGGATCATGGTTCGGGGGCTGGCAAGATTTTCCTCCGCACCACTAGCTTGGTTTACGAGGACTCACGAATCCATATGATATTGGCCTGGCCTGAGCTGATATGAATTGTTTAAAATAGCATGCTTTTAGGCAATAGTAACCTTAGACATCTATATGATTTATATTTAGGGACCCTAATATGTTGAACTAGTCTCCCAGATGTAAAGACTTGTTTGAATATGGACAAGGGCAAGTTAACCCATAGTTCATAGTTAGTCTTTACAAGTTATGTTTCTTTTTTTTGCACGATGCTTATGTATTTGGATGTAAGGAAGTGTAGTTGAACCTTTTGTACCTAAATAATAGTTTTGACTTAATAAGATGAATCCTTTAAGGGGTGGTGAATAAGTTGTTTTCTTATATGTGGATGTTTTGATTTCAAGGATGAAATCCCTTTAAGGGGTGGTGTGTTGTAACATACTAGATCTCAGACCCTACCCTGGAAGTTGACATTTTGGACTTATCTAAACAAGGTTGAAGGTTAGACCTAAATAGATGTTTAGTATAACCCCAATGATATAATGCATGTATAGATCACCTTAATGTAACCTAATTTCTAACATTAATCTTAGGTTTATAATGGATACATAAAATATGTCACATAACTCATTTTGGTGGTAATATGAAGATAAGAAACTTAATTGGATGAATAATTTAGATAATGGGCCATTAATGGTCCATATGACATATCTCATAAAAATAAGTCTCAAAAGTGGAAACAAACTTCAAATTCGAAATCTACATATCAAAATTAGCCTACATGTCAAATTTCATCTAATTTGGACCACCTTGAAATATTAGGATAAGTTCATGAGAGAAAAAATGAGTAAAAGGCATAAGTAATGAATAATATGATTATATAACTTCAAAATATGTAAATAATGGCAAATTCATATTCAACACATCAAAGATAACTTGTGGATGAAGTCTGCTGCAATTTGGATGTTGTTTGTGAAAGTTATGTAATTTTAGGTACATTCTGGACTTTTCTGCAATTTACACAATTGGGAGGTTTTCTTTGCAAATTGTCACCTAAATTATAATCCTTATATATTCCCTTACCATTCTTGAGTTTTTAAACCATAGGGCGCCTAGTTGCACCTTGGTTTGAAGGTGTTTCTTTCCAAGGGCATTTTAGGGATTACTCTCTTTATAAATGAGCTTATCTTTAGAAGCTATCAACCAATGGGGTTATTTCTTTGATTGGAGGTCGGTTGGGATGGCCTATAAGTGTCCATAAACTGACATTTGATATTAAAAATCCTCTATGAGTTGTCCTCTTGCATGGCCATGGAATCCCTAGGTTAAGGACACATGGAAAGCTCCATGGACACCTCATGCTTGACTTCTTCCTTATCCATAAAGGTTTGCATGTCCATAGGCACCCTTAGAATTGGACACATGGAAAGTAACTTGATACCTTGTGATTTACTTCTTCCTTATCCATAAAGTCTTGCATGTCCATGGACACCCTTATACATGACACATGGAAAGTCTCATAGACACATCATACTTGACCTCTTTCTTTATATAGCCATAACTACCCCTTCCCAACCCCAAATTCAGAAACTCTTGCTCTCCTTTATTTCCTCTAGCTTAGAGCATCATTCCTACTCTGTTTGGCCATGAAGGTGATGTCCCAAGGTAAAAGAAGGTGCCTACCTTGGTGAAGAAGGCTCCTAGGGTTCCAAATTTGCTCTATTTAGGGTTTCTAAAGCTCCTCGGTTATTTCAACCAAAACTAGCAAGTTTTCTCCTTTCCTTCCCTATTTTCATGTTATTAGTATTCCTTCCACCTTCCTCTAGGTTGGAACCCTGGTCTTCCATGGTGAAACCCCACCTAGATCCCTTAAACACCCCATCTCCATGTTCTTTTGTTAGGGTTTTTCACCTCTAAAGTGGAGAAGGTGCTTCTTGCTCGAGATAGGAGCTTTGTTGGAGAAACCAGCCTCTCTAAGCTTGGGAACTTTACATATTGGACCTGTCCACCTTCTCTAGAGGTTTTTTGAAGGCCTAGGCTTGACTTGGACTGTTTAGACTCTGAAGTTGAGGTGTGATGTATCCCCTATTCTTCTATGTTGAGAAATTCACCTATGCTTATTCATTCTCTTTGTCCTATGGACATTAGCCTATACACAATGTCTTTTCTTTTGAAAAGCATAGTTCATGTGAACTACCTTATTTGATATTGATCATGTGATCATGGATATTCTTTTGAACTCTTATCTTATGCTTTGTTCATGATGGAACTCGAAAAGATAACATGTGATGTCTTTTGCCCACTTATGAGGTGGATGTATATGTTGGTCACTTATGTGGTGACTAGTTTATATATTTTGACTATACTTTCTACTTTCCTCTACATTTAACATGCTATGTGATTCAGTAGCACTAGAGTTAGTGTAATTTCATTGGTTTTTATGGCAGATGTGTTATTTCTTATCGAGCAGATGTGATATTTCCTGCTCTTTTGGGATGGAAAGGAACCTCATACCCAGGGCAAGATGTGTGATTCTTGGCCCGTGTTTATATTTGGGAGATTGGCAATATTCCTTTATGAGACTTGGCCGCCTTTGTGTTTATATTATTCTATGGCTATGTTTATCTCAGATGCATGCATGTTGATGATATGGGGTGTGTGCCCTAATTCTTTACATGTTCTTGTGTGGCACAATCTTTATTTTTTATTAGTAGCAAGTATTCTTTTGTTATCATATGATTTCAATCCCTTTTCTCTTGATACCCATTTGGGTGGTCCTTATCCTTTCTATGGGAAGCCTTTTATATTTGATGTCCTTTATTCCATATATTGCACAATTTCCTATTTAGTATGCACATACCAGGCTTTGATGATGTCATCTATTTTCTCTTTTTACTGGGGTATGCTTCCGACCCTAGGTGAAGGATTTGGACGATAAGGCATGAAGTTTTGGACTAGCTTAAGGAGTTCAAGATTGGAGACAAAGTTGTTATGGTTTAGATTTCCCTCTACTTAGATCCTTATGTTGTATCATACATGTAAACCCTTATGGGATATTATGATGTCTTTTGTGATAACCTTGTGATAAACTGAATAAAGTAAACATTTTTATTCCGCTGCTATACTTTGGTTGTTTTGAATACCATTTATTAAAAATTGAAAATGTTACACCTATTCCAGCATACCTTTGAGTGTGTTTGGAATGGATGTTAATCCTTCACATTTTTATTTTAGTAAGGGGGTGATCCCGCACTCCTTACCAAAGGAGTCAAGGGGTTTAGCCCCACATGGTTTTCATCGATGAATACATGGTAGTAGAGGAAGAGAAAAATGTGGGAAATGTTAGAAAAACTAAAGTAATTCCTAGAGAATGGATGATGCGGATGATCCCCTACGTCATGCGTGCAATCTACTGTCTTTCGGCTGCATATTTGCCCTTCGGAGATGCTCGGATCGTCCCAGGTGAAGCCTTCGGTTCCTTTCTCTTCTCTCCTCTATCTCTAGTGTCATGCAATAGAAAATGGCCACCTCCTTAGGTCTAGCCAAACTCCCCTCAAGTCATAGAAATCACTTAAGGTCCGAAATAACGCCAGCCGTTGGATTAGAGTGCTATCTTCAGATTGCCTGATCAGGCAAACTGGGTGGTATCGACTAGAAAGTCAGTAATACCGAGTTTGTGGGGTAGCTGTGATTCATCACAATGTCGGTACTATCGACTTGTCTCGATAGCACCATCTTTAGGTCGCTCGAGCACTGCTTCCCTGATGCCATCTCGATAGTACCAAGTCGGTGGACTTGGTAGTACCGAGTTTTCTCGATTCATTATTGCACTTTACTAGCGTGGTTTTGGTACCACCGACTTTGGGTGTCAATAGTATTGAATCTAGGTGAGTCTTCTAGTCCAGTACTAACGTGAAGTCAGTGCCATCGACTTTTGGTGTCGGTAGGTACGAGTCCGTGAGGCTCAATTGTACCTAAAATTGCACAAGAACATGTACAGGTACTCGAGATGAATATTAAACCATTTTAAATAGTAAAAATCATTTAATTTGATGCATTTAGATATAACAGGACATTGATAGCATTTGATGCATAATTAATCAAATAAATGACAAATTCAAAGCATAAAATCAAGGAAAATATGCATGTGAAAATGACTGAAAACCCATGCATCAAACTCCCATAAAGCTCAAATGTTTCTCATCCTCGAGCAACACTTTCTTATATCTGTTTGATGTAAGTCAGCAAAATGATATAACATGTGAACTCTTTTCTTAATCACGTCCACCAAACAATCCCTAAACCGACCTTCAATTACCACTGAACCGATAATTCCTATGAAGAGACCAAAAATTTCCATAGAAGATGTCCACCTTTTGATCAATGAATACTATCAAGAAAGCAGTTGATATCATAATTATTCAGGCATTCGCTTGGTGCATTATGTGATTCCCTATTCTAAATGGATTTCTCCTAACTACCAACTAATTGGAAGCAAATCTCCTTATAAAAATGGATGAGGAGATAAATCATTTGAGTGGACTACCAATAATTGCAATTGATAATATGAGATAGGTGTCAATTGAAGAATCACAAGTACATACAACTTATTTATGCAAAAAGAATGACGAACCTACATGAGTGAAAAGAATTTCATGCATGAATTCTAATGCCTAATGTCTTTTTTTAACAAATGATGCATGTATAAAGCTATCTCATAAAAAATGAGACTGTCAAAAACAAAAAAAATGTGTCATGTGTATTAATTCATCTCTTCAAGAAGAGTTAAAAATATACTTTCTCCTTAAGAAATTTTTGATATTGGTTTTTTTCTTTCTAGCCCAATTTTTCTTATCTTCAGCATGATTGGGTTTATGCTCGATCTTTCAATTCATACTTTTTTTTATGTAGAGGCATGTCCCTACTTCAATCTTCATAAACGGAGACTACAATCTACATGGCAAAAAGAAATGAATGCTATGAAACGTATGTAATCTACATGAAATTGCTATACACTAAGATGGTATGCATTAAAGTTGTTCATGCATACAAATGCAACTTTTTCTTCTTCTAATGCAAGCGAGAATAAGCTAATCTATCATGTCACCTATTATGCCATGCCATGCAATCAAAACAAATAAGTTGGATTACTCATTCATCTTGAGGTGGTGAATCAAAATTGGATGGAAGAGATTGATGGAGTTACATAACTAAGAGACAATGTATTTCATAGGATTATGATATGTCCTTCTCTAATGACATGTGGACAGTGTAATCTTAAGGTTTCTTTCTTAGATTTCCATTTAAGATCTCGTTAAAGGTTTGATTAGCTTAGGCTCACCAACATCATCATTCACATTCCCAGTTGATTTAGATGTTCATTCATATCCTATGTCTTAAAGCTGATTTAACCAAACACTTCCTCAAGTGGTGTTGTAGAAAGATTTTTGCAAAATTTAGCTATAAAGAGATGACCATAACCATGCAAGGACACCTATGAGTACAATCTATTAGATATGTGAAACCATGCATTTACTTCTCCACAATTACACTAGATAGGTGTGGAACCTAAAATTCCATAAACCAAAATAAAAATAAAACAACTAAGATAAAAATGCAATAAAAAGCTAAGATAGATGGTTGTTCCAGCACCCCCCCAAGCTTGAATAAGACTATGTCCACACAGTCAATACTTGCACTTAAGAGGTGGAACAGCGATACCATTGCTCAAAATGGAGAAGGTGGTGGATGTGGCATTTCGGAGTCATGGGAGGAACATCCCCTAAAATGATAGATTGGACAGTGGCATTTGCAATGGTTGCACGTACCCTCTGAAGTACCCCTGGTTCCAGTAATGGTCGAAGAATGGTTGTTGATATTGCTCCATCTGTTGTAGGTACATGTGGACATTCTCTTGGTTGGCTAAGAGAAGGCATTCATTCTCATATATCGCCTACTAATTTTGGTACAGCCGTCCTTGTATCTCCTGCACACCAGCTAGCGTCTCCTGATGTTATTGTTGTCCTATCTAGATCTCCTACAACATCCCATACATGTCTGCCATGTTGTATGGGTCGTACTCCTCCTGAGAAGGGGGTGCGGCAGATGAAGTCGAGGCAGCGTATGTGTGGACCCTTTTGTGCGGGACCGCTCTCTGGGTAATGGGGATGGTGGGCTCCACCTCATCAATGTTGTCGTCAGAGTTTTCATTATTACCTTTCTGCTCATTGTCGTCATGAATTGCTACCATGGGTGTGTCCTCTTCCTCTCCCTCATCCGCCGGCCACTGAAGATGTGCTACTCCTCGCAGGTTGAAGATGGGATCGAGGAGGCTATGCTCTCGGAACCGTCCTCGATGTGTGCAACTTACATAAATTGTGTTATGGTGTAAGCTAAGGAGGCTCACCTTGAGGGTGTTGGAGATCCAGTTTCTTTATAAATTCCATAGGTGCAAAGGTGGATAAGTCGAGGTGGAGATGCAGTACTATTGGGGTGATCAGCTCCCCCAAACACAATTGGCACTTTCCTCTACACATTGCGCCAAACTAAGATCATATCAAGGAGAAGAAAGGACCCAAAGTTGATGGTTTCTCCCTCCAACAGCCTGTAGAGGAAGTAGAGGTCCATCCTTTGGACCTTCCCTTAGGCTTGGGCAGAACGAGCAAAGATAGTGTTGGTGCAGAGGCAGTGAAGAGCTCGAGTAAAAGGGTGCTTGATGTCAGTGACAGAGTTGACGTGTCAACTGATGTGAAAGCCTTTTATCACCTCAGTCAGTTGCTCCCAGACCAGGTCATAGTCAAAATGTGAAGGGGCAGAGCATTCTGGAATGTGAGCCCAGTTGACGATGTGGTTGAACGCCCGTAGAGTGATGCAGTAGTTGGTTTTGAAGAGGTGGAAACTGACTTTGCCTTCCCGCCATTCACCTCCTAAATGTTGCTTGGGGGTGACAAGAACCTCCAACGATGCCAAGAACTTGAGGACGAGTTCCGGGTAGGTATGCCAGTCACTAAAGAAAGGGTTATCCCACTCCATTGGAGGGCATTGACAAACCCACCGCATGTTGTCGGTGAAGCCTGCTCACTCGATCAAGGCACAATTTCCATATCATGTTGGCACCATCGTCCTCCTCTGAATCTCTTTGTACACCTTCCTGACCTGTGGGGATGGATGTTGAATGTGTATTGGTCTAGGGACCAACTTGTTGATTAAGGGCTCTAGAGGGGGGGTAAATAGAGCTTCACAAATCTCACAAAATGAATTAGACCACCAAATTATATTAAGTGCAAAAACTTAAACATACAGCCAATTTGAGGTCCTCATTAACATGCATAGCAAGGGTGAGAGACAAGGAAGATCATACACTTAGACGAAGTGGTTTAGAGTGGTTCCACACTTCAAACTAGAAGTGAGTCAGTCCACTACGTAGAGATGGTTAGGTTCTAGGACTTTGCAATCTTGATGCTCTTATATTCATTCATAAGATTACAAGATAAAAACCACATTCATCCAAGGACTTAATACCTCAAGAAAGGATCTTCAACCTACCAAAGGAACTTACCCACGTGAGCAAGGAGTCTTCAGCCTTCAACAAGGACTTACCCACTCTACCTTCAAGTCTTTGGCCTCCAAGGAATTACATGTCCTTCTTGACCGTCCACCTTCCCTATCTCCTTCACTTGGAGATCTGGAACACCATGCTTTCTTCAACCTTGAAGAACAACAAGTCCTTCTCCTTCACTCGGAGAAGATCTTCAAGCCTTTTCTTTAATAAAGAAAGGGGGTAGGAAGATGGAGGTGGAGAGCTTTACATGGATACAAGAGGTAGCTCTCTTACAACAGATCCTAACTCACTCATACTCATGGATTTGACTTGAAGGTGGAGAGAGAAAGGGGCTCAAAGGTGTGCATCACTCTCAACTAAGCAACAACCAAGCATATATGGAATGAGCAACCTTGGATGAACTCCAAGAGGTCCTATTTATAGCTGAGGGTGCCCCTTTGAGTTGGGGAACACTTAGGGTCGAATTATAGTCATTTTTTCCCAAGGAAACGGATCTATTTTCATCCAAATAAGTCACCAACGGTCACAATCACTTTTTATGCAATTTCCATACAATGCATTCGGTCGAGTTTCAATAAAGGTAACTCGACCGATTGGGTAAAAGACAAACCCAAATTTCAAACCATCGGTCGAGTTTGTCCTGAGGAAACTCGATCGACCAATGAAAGTTGTGTTTGGTCAGTAACCCCATCAGTCGAGTTTTGTGAATGCACAACTCGACCGATGCACTCTCCAGATAATGGATCCAGTGGATCGGTCGAGATTGTAACTCGACCGATCAACAGCCTGTGATCAATTTTCTAAAATTCATCTAAAGTGATTAAAACTTGGTGCAAAGTGTCCTAGTCAATTTTCTCATCTTAGTTGCAAGCCATATCATCAATACAAGTGATTACAAAAATCTTCTAAGGTCAATTACATGGATTTCCTAAAAAGACAGTTGTATAGATTTTGACTTGAACTTGAGCAAATTAGGGCTTGAGTAATTTGATCCTTTTCATGTACCTAACACCTAAAATCAATCTTGAATACACATATTAGATACATATGAATGGAATGGTTAAGTCATTATCAAAATATGGACAATGTATAACCTCTAGGTCAACATTCTCCCCCTTTTTTACAATGACAAACCATTCCTCAAACATATTGAAAAGGATATATAAAATATACCTTTGCCTTGTGAATTAGGGGGATTCAAGATTTGAACAATGTGAATTGCTCCCCCTCAATCTATGCTTACTTGAACCTGCATAATTAGTCTATCTACACAAAGAAATTATAACATGCAAGTACTATATGGTCCTTTGCAAGTCACAAGATAAAACATAAAATGAATAAGAAAAGGATCTCATAAGCAATAAACAGTAGTATGACAAATAATAGCAATATGATTGAGTTTCAAGACATTAAAATTCTCTCCCCCTTTTGACATTATCAAAAAGTAGGGGGGTAGAAGAGCATACAATCAGGTCTTCTCCAAACACAATCAAGCTGATAATCATACATGCAATCTCAGATCATATGTCAACTAGAGACGAAATAAACACACAGTCTCAGTCATAATCAAAATATGGTGAAATATGACACCAACTCATAATATTAAACAGAGCAAAGAGATAGAGTGCACATAACATATATTACAACTCAGAAGCATGTTCTCATAAAAGCAGCTACAAGCAAGAAGCGATGAAAACTGAAGATAAAATAGTACATCTCAGATAATGTGCCCAGATGTTTCTAATACAAAATAGCCTAGAAAGATATATATGATCAGCAAACTAGACTAGAAACTAAGAAGCAATCTAGACATCTAGACTATCTACGTCTATAACATCATCATCATCAGCTCTAGGCTCATAGTCCTCGTCTCCATCTGGAGGTGCAACAGTAGTAGTGGCTTCATCACCTGAATCACCACCAGAGCCATCACCATCATCATAAGCATCCTCGCCATCGCCCTCATCATCGTCTACAGTAGTAGTCTCAGCATCAGCCTGGTCAGGCATCTCCTTGTCCACAAAAGGACTAAAACTACGATTGGGCGAATGAGCATTATGCTCATCCCAAGTCATACCAAGATCATTGAGCTCATTGGCCTGAGGGAAGGAAGGAGTAGAATCGCCAAGACTGGAAAGCAGAGTGGCCAAGGGGCCAGCAGGCAATGGCAGATACATGGGAGCAGAACCACCAGCAGCAGAGGGTGGAGGAGTAGCAACGGAAGGCTCGGGGTAGGGTAGTAATGATGATATGCATAAGAAACATACTCACTATCGGGGAAAGGCTGGTAGGTGGGGTAGGGGTGTGCACAGGACATGTTCATGTTTGACATAATTGAACATAAATCCTGGTGGAGGTGCTCCTAGACCTGGAGGTTGTATGCCTGTTGGTGCATCATGTAGCCCATAAGGGTTTCATTGGATACACGAAACGCGACACAGCTAGGTCGAGGTGGCTGAGGAGGTGGAGCTCAGGTAGAAGAGGCAGGGGTTTCAGAGGAAGAGGCTGAGGGTGAAGCACCAGGTGTGGTAGAGGCAAAAATAGGCTCGGACTTCTGAATCGTGGTCTCACTGATACACACACCCTTCCTGGTTAGATTGTAATGATAGTCAAAAAAGAGTGATTACTTAGTAGCAAACTAAAACAAACCACAAATCAAGGCTGGATAGGGTGGATGGGTGCCTTGGGTGTTCTAATTGGAATCAAAACAGGTCATGTGGTGAAGAATTTATCTTGACCATTTGACTCTTATATTCTCAAGGATACAGTATATTATGACCGCAGTGTTCTCTACAATATCCATTTGATTTTTCTTCAGATGGATGTTGCAGTTGATCACTAGGGCTAACATATTCTTCCTTAGATCGAAGGAGGAGGAGGGTAGGGTGCTCTTCTTCTTATATGGAACATCGGGTTTCTTCAAGTCGCGATGAATGTCAGGAAGAGTAAGCTCATTCTGCTTGTAGAAACCCTCAAGATCCAAAAGGTCGAAATACTCATTGTAATTCCTTACACAAGTGTCATTCTCATTATCTCCAGAAAAGAAGACATTTGAAATATCCTCGGAGATTTGAAAACTCTTCCCAGCGATCATGGAAGTCAGGATCACTTGAGTATTTGGCGGGGGTACAAGGGTGTCATAATTCCAACGCAAATTAACGTAGAATTCTTGAACTGCTTTTGTGCTTGTCATTGAATTATGAAAGCAATCATGCTCAATAGCCAGGGCAGAGAGGTGATGAATGGCTAGCAACTTAGCTACTTGGTCTATGACCGCTTGACGCCTAGGGCTAGGCTCAAAGTTCTAAAAGGGAAAGGACTCCTAGGAAGAAGGTCCTTATACCTATTTATAGCTTCTATTGAGACAAATGAGGTGTCATCAAAGGGAATCAAGTAGGAAGACGAAGAAGACAAAGGAGCATTGCTTGGGGAAGATCTCTTTCTCCTAAGGGAAGCCATGGAGGTGAAAAGAAGGAGAAGAAGGGGTCAAATGCACAAAGCAAGCTGTCAAAAACGTTCAAACACCAACAAAGAGCAAAAGGGGAGGTCTAGGGCAACCTATCTAGGTCGGGAAAGGGCTAGGATAGGGAAGGTAAGCATTTGGGTAGAGAGCTTAGGGATATAAGAAGGGGAATCAGTTGGCCATTATCTAGTTGATAGGGAGAATAATCGGTCAAACCCAACTTAAGTTGGCTTCAGCCCGCTGATCGGTCGAGTTCTGAGAGTCAGAAACTTGACCAATTGGTCCATTTTAGAACAGCTTGCGGCCACAGATCGGTCAAGTTTGTCCTGGGGGAAACTCGATCGATGGTCAACTTGACCTAAAACCATCAAACTTAATTTCTAGCCATATGAATGCTAATTAAATTCATTTTTTGAGTCTATTATGTATGTTGAAATAAATTAGGCACATATCACTCATCATTGGGTACTATATAGCGATAAAACCAAGAAATTTGATAAATGCCCAAAAACAAGTGAAATTAAGCATGTCAACAAGCAAATTAAGTAACTTTAGAAATTTTAGGCAAGCAAGGTGAGTAAAGCATGAGCAAGACATATAGGATAAAAGCAACTAGCTAGATAACATGTCAATATCATCTGAAGCAATAATGAGTAGTTTAGATCTAATGAAGTTAAATTGCTCTCTGTCTAGAGGTTTAGTGAAAATGTCCTCCAACTGATTTTTCGTGTCCACATGTGTGATATAAATATCCTTTTTGGCAGTGTGATCACAAAGAAAACGATGGTGAACCTCTATATGTTTAGATCTACTATGCAATATAGTATTATAAGAAAGATTGATTGCACTAGTATTATCACAATAGATAGGAGAAGCATCAAAATGTATGTTAAAGTCTTGGAGCATTTTCTTCATCCATAGGACCTAGGCACAACAACTCCCGGCTGCAATGTACTCAGCCTTGGTAGTTGATAATGCCATGGTGCTCTATTTCTTGGAAAACTAAGACACCAAGCATGGTCCTAGAAGGAAGCAAGTGCCACTTGTGCACTTTCTATCAACCAAACAGCCCGCATAATCCGCATCACTATATGTTATAAGAGTAAAGTCCCTTGACTTAGGGTACCATAGACCAAAGTTTTGAGTTTTAGCCAAGTACCTCAAAATCCTCTTAATAGCAATAAGATGTGATTTCCTAGGACTTGATTGAAAGCAAGTACACAAGCCAACACTAAACATAATATCAGGTCTAGAGGTAGTTAAATAAAGTAAACTTCCAATCATACCTCTATAGAGCTTCTCATCTACCTCCTCACCTTCTTCATCTCTATCAAATTTGGTGGTGTTGGACATGGGTGTGTCCATCGGCTTCATGTTCTCCATTCCAAAGCATTTGGGTAGTTCATTGATGTACTTGCCTTGGTTGATGAAGTTTCCATCTTTGGTTTGCTTGATTTGAAAGTCGAGGAAGAAAGTCAACTCACCCATCATGCTCATCTTGAACTCACTCTGCATAAGAGAACTACACTCCTTGCAAATATCAAGATTAGTCCCGCCAAAATATGATATCATCAACATAAATTTGAATGATAAGAAAATTGCTAGAAGTGTGTTTTAGGAATAGAGTAGAATCGACTTTACCCATGACATAGCCATTGTCTAACAAAAAGTTTTTTAATTTCTCATACCAAGCTCGAGGTGCTTGTTTGAGTCCATAGAGAGCTTTTTGTAGCAAATAAACATGGTTAGGTAGCTTGTCATTTTCAAAGCCCAGAGGTTGAGCAACAAATACTTCCTCTTAAATTGTAGCATTCAAAAATGCACTTTTAACATCCATTTGATATAGCAAGAAATTTTATAACTAACATAGGCAAGTAGCATTCTAATATATTCAAGTCTAGCAACAAGAGCATAAATTTCATCAAAATCAATACCTTCCTGCTGATTGTAGCCTTGAGCCACTAACCTTACTTTGTTCCTTACCACCTTGCCATTTTCATCAAGCTTGTTGTGGTAGACCCACTTGGTGCCAATGATTTTTCTGTCACTTGGTCTTAGCACTAGAGTCCACACACGATTCTTCTCGAATTGCTCTAGTTCCTCTTGCATGGCTAGGATCCACTCATGATCTCCAAGAGCTTCCTTGATGTTCTTTGGCTCCAGTTGTGAGATGAAGGCACTGTCTGCTTGTTCTTTGTTGTAGGTAGCTCATGTCTTCACTCTCTCAAATGGGTTCCCAATGATTATCTCTTTGGGATGATACTTTGTAAAGTGAGGAGTGGGATCCATCTTCTCTTCATCTTCAGCTTCAACCACCTTCTTACCTTTGTTGTCGATGTTGAGGTCTTTCAAGATAGGAATTAAGTCATCTACAATATCATTATCAACAACATTCTTTCCAATAGCAGGGTTAGATTCAATAAACTTGACATTAATAGATTCTTCAATTTTAGATAGTTCAATATTGAAAACTCTATAAGCCCTGCTTGTAGTGTTATAGCCTAGGAAGAAAGCCTTGTACAATTTTAGATCAAACTTGTCTAGATAATCCTTTTTGTTCAAAATACAAGGACATCTAAAAACGTGAAAGAAATCGATGGATGGCTTTCTACCACGCCATAACTCATAGGGGGGTTTCTTCAAAGAAGGAAGTGTAAAAACTCAGTTCTGCACAAAGCAAGAGGTTCTAACGGCTTCAGCCTGGAACTTCTTAGGAATGTCATATTCTAGAAGCATGGTCCTAGCCATCTCCTATAGCAACCTATTCTTTCTCTCTACTACCCCATTTTGTTGAGGTGTACGAGGAGAAGAGAAATTGTACGAGAAACCAGATTTTTCACAAAAATGCTCAAAAAGATCATTTTCAAACTCTCCCCCATGGTCACTAGAGATAGAAACAATCCGGCAAGAAGCTTCATTTTCAACTCGTTTGCAAAATCTTGAGAAAACATCAAGAGTATCACTTTTAGAAATAAGAGAATGTCCAAGTATAGCGAGAGAAATCATCGACAATCACAAGACAATACTTGGAACCACGAAGTGTTTGAGTTCTCATAGGTCTGAATAGATCAATATGAAGAAGCTCAAGAGATCTTTTGGTACTAAGAACTCCTTTGGATTTGAAGAAGGACTTGGTTTTCTTGCCTTGTGTACAAGGTTGGCATTCCTCATCCTTTTCAAAATCCAATTTGGAAATTCCCCGAACCAATTCCTTTTTGCTCAATTTCTTCATTTGATGCATATTCACATGACCCAATCGGTGATGCCAAAGAGAAATATCATTTTTATCCACAACCAAGCATCTATCAAGTACGGGCTTTAAAGCATCAAGCAAAACAACATAAAGATTACCATTTCTAGTTCCCTTATATATGACATTATAAGTGAGGGAATCTAGAAGCAAACATTCTAAAGAAGTAAATAGAACAAGATAACCATTATCACAAATTTGGCTTACACTTATCAAGTTGTGATGTAGGACATCAATAAGCAAAACATTTTTAATACTTATCTCGTTGCCTACATCACCCTCACCTATTACCTTACCCTTTTTGTTGTCCCCGAAGGTCACCGATCCTCCTTTCTTTTTCATGAATTTGTTGAAATGGCTGATTTCACCTGTCATATGCTTTGAGCAGCCACTATCAACAATCCACCTTCTTTTGACCTGTATGAAAGAAGGATTTCGGTATCCAACTCAAACTTTGGGATCCGGAGTTAGCTTGGGGACCCATTTCATCTTTAGGTTGGTCCCCTTTGGCTTGTAAGGACAATAAGTAGAGTAATGATCATCACATTTATAATGAACACATACCATTGGGTTCTTAGAACTGGAAGTATCTCCATGGAAGATAGGAGGTTCCACACTCTTATTCTTACCCTTACTCTTGTTCTTATTCTTACCCTTAGGAGCAGTCCCATCATAACCTAAATCACTAGTACCAATTTGTTTGGTAGAGTGTTCTAGGATAGCATTAAGGGATTTCTTTCCCGTAAGAAACTTTTGCAAAGAAGCTCTTAACTTAGCATTATCATCACTAAGGTTAATGACAGTAGAAGATAAACTAGAAAGATCATCTCTATCATGCAATAGGTCGGCCTCTAAATAGAGGGCTTTAGTATGAAAAGAATCACATTCTAAAGCAGTGCTAGTTACCTCATTACTTTTTAAAATAGGTCTAGATGATAGATCATTAACTTAAGCAAGCAACTTAGCATTTTTAGATTTAAGCAAAAGAATTTCCTTATGATAAGCATGAGTTTCTTGCTTCCTAGCTTCATCAATGAGATTAAGTTCTACATTTTTAGTTTTAAGAACATCTATCTCATCTTGGCAATTCTCTTCCTTAAGAGCAGCAATGTTCTTAAGGTAGATACCATTCTCAACTTCAACTCCATTGTATTGGAGCTCAAGATCAAGAAATTGCCCTTGCAAAGTATCAATACTATCAAGGTGCAGCTTTTCATTTTGATCAAGAATCTCAATCTTAGCATAAAGATCATCTATTATCTTTCCTAACCTTCTCTTTTTAGATTTGTATTTAGTAAAAGATGATCGGAAAGCATTAAGCATATCAATAAGAGTTTCTTTAGACAACTCATGTAAGTTGACTTCACCTACCTCACTTACCTCACCTACATATTCATTTGTAGAGGCCATGAGAGAAAGGTGGCATTCTCCATCTTTGGAGCTAGAAGAACTTGAGGAAGACTCCTCCCAAACTGCATGAGCTGCATCTTTGCTTCTTCTTTCTTTCTTCTCCTTTCTCTTGTATTTTCCTTCTTTCTTGTACTCCTTGTCCTTCTTGTGGTGGATCTCCTTGGCCTTGTGGCAGTCACTCTTATAATGGCCTTTTTGGTCACATTCATAGCATCTACAAGTTGATGAAGAAGGCTTCCCCTTGAAGTTTTTTCCCTTGGAGTAGTTTGCTTCATGCTCATTTTGGGCCTTCATCTTCACTTGAGGAAGGAGTAGGGGACTTGAGTGCAAGATGTTGCTACCGAACTATCTCTTCAATTTGATCTTTGAATGATGTGTCCTTGATCTTCTTGGACTCCTTCTCTTCTCTCTTTTCTTCTTCTTCTTGCTTATCAAGCCTTGGTTCATGGTCTTGAAGGTTTCCAACCATCTCCTTGATTGAAAATTCACTAAGCTTGTACACTTCTTCAATGGATGTAACCTTGGGCTCCCATCTCTTTGGAAGAGATCTTAAGATCTTGGAGTTGATTCTGCCTTTGCCCATCACACTACTAAGGGCTGCCAATCCATTGATGATCACATTAAGCCTTGTGTACATGTCAGCCACTCTTTCATTCTTGCCCATCTTGAAGTTCTCAAGTAAACCACCAAGCATGTAGATCTTGGCTTCCTTCACTTGATCCGTTCCTTCATAGGTGACACATAGCTTGTTCTAAATTTCATGTGTGGTGTCCCAAGAGGAGATCTGGTTGAACTCGGATGGGGTGAGGGTTGCATAGATGATGTTCACGACTTTGGCATTGAGTTGAGCTTGCTTCATTTATGCTTCCGTCCATGTGGAGATTTCCCCCTTTAGATCTTCATACTTTAGATGCACCACCTTCCACATCTCATAACTTACTCCTTGGAGATAGAACTGCATTCTTCTCTTCCAATAGAGGAAGTTGGTGTCGTCGAAGACCTGAGGTCGCATGGAGAAGCTTCCCTCCAAGTTGAGAGATCCAAGTGCTAAATCTCCCATCTTCTCCTACTTGTGGAAGTAGCTTGGAGAAGACCTGCTCTGATACTACTTGTTGGATCAAGGGCTCTAGAGGGGGGTGAATAGAACTTCACAAATCTCACAAAACGAATTAGACCACCAAATTATATTAAGTGCAAAAACTTAAACATGTAGCCAATTTGAGGTCCTAACTAACATGCATAGCAAGGGTAAGATACAAGAAAGAACATACACTTGGACAAAGTGGTTTAGAGTGGTTCCACACTTCAAACTAGAAGTGATTCAGACCACTACCTAGAGGTGGTTAGGCTCTAGGACATTGCAATATTGATGCTCTTATATTCATTCATAAGATTACAAGACAAAAACCACATTCATCCAAGGACTTAATACCTCAAGCAAGGATCTTCAACCTACCGAAGGAACTTACCCACTTGAGCAAGGAGTCTTCAGCCTTCAACAAGGACTTACCCACTCCACCTTCAAGTCTTTTTCCTTCAAGGAATTACCTATCCTTCTTGAATGTCCGCCTTCCCTATCTCCTTCACTTGGAGATCTGGAACACCATGCTTTCTTCAACCTTGAAGAACAACAACTCCTTCTCCTTCACTCGGAGAAGATCTTCAAGCATTTTCTTCAATAAGGAAAGGGGGTAGGAAGATGGAGGTGGAGATCTTTACATGGATACAAGAGGTATCTCTCTTACAATAGATCCTAACTCACTCATACTCATGGATTTGACTTGAAGGTAGATAGAAAAAGGGGCTCAAAGGAGTGCAACACTCTCAACTAAGCAACAACCAAGCATATATGGAATGAGCAACCTTGGAATGAACTACAAGAGGTCCTATTTATAGCTGAGGGTGCCCCTTTGAGTTGGGGAACACTTAGGGTCAAATTATAGCCATTTTTTCCAAGGCAATGGATCTATTTTCGTCCAAATAAGTCACCAACTGTCACAATCACTTTTTCTACAATTTCTGTACAGTGCATTTGGTCGAGTTTCAATAAAGGTAACTCGACTGATTGGGTAAAAGACAAATCCAAATTTTAAACCATTGGTTGAGTTTTTCCTAAGGAAACTTGATTGACCAATGAAAGTTGTGTTTGGTCAGTAACCCCATCAGTCGAGTTATGTGAATGCACAACTCGACAGATGCACTCTCGAGAAAATGGATCCAGTGGATCGGTCGAGATTGTAACTCGACCGATCAACAGCCTGTGATCAATTTTCTAAAGTGCATCTAAAGTGATTAAAACTTGGTGCAAAGTGTCCTAATCGATTTTCTCATATTAGTTACAAGCCATATCATCAATACAAGTGATTATAAAAATATTCTAAGGTCAATTACATGGATTTCCTAAAAAGCACACTTGTACAGCTTTTGACTTGAACTTGAGCAAATTAGGGCTTGAGTAATTTGATCCTTTTCATGTACCTAACACCTGAAATCAATCTTGAATACACATATTAGATACATATGAATGGAATGGTTAAGTCATTATCAAAATATGGACAATGTATAACCTCTAGGTCAACACAACTCTCCTTGCTCTGTCAATGTAGAAGGACCTCTCCTTGGTGCCATGATGATGATGCAAGAAAGAGGATGGAGAAAGAGAGGCACGGTGAAGATCATCGGCGCTCAGTGCAACTTTGCTCTGAGTTGTAGGAGGAGTGGAGGAGGTGGTGTGAAGAGAATGGATTCACAACCCCTATGTATATAGCTGAGTCGGAAAGAGTCAGTATTACTAGCTTTGAAGTCAGTAGTAGCCAGTTGCAAGCACGGATCTGTGGCTCAGATGTATCAACGACTGACGTTTGATGATGTTTTGAGCACGGATCGCTCGGAGTTGGTAGTATTGAGTCCATGTCAGTAGTACCGACTTGAGTTTTATATCGATACTACTGACCACTCGATGAAGATTGCATTCGTCGTTGAATCGAGTGTCCACAGATTGCTACGAGTTGGTAATTCTTTCTCAATAGCCAAAAAGTTGACAGTATCGACTCGGATGTCGATACTATTGAGTACTTATCAATTAGGTACTCGAAAATCTTTAGAGACTTAGTAGTACCGAGTTTGTCTTTCTTTTACGGATGACTCACTGATGTGAATTTGGTACTACGAACTTGTGGACTTGGTAGTATCGACTATGTATAGTCTGCACACTCCAACAAACAAGTCAAGGTACCTTTTTTAAGAAATAAGGATGAAAAGACAACTACAATACTCAAATGAACATGAATAAAGAGAAATGAAGGTTGGGTTTCCTCCCAACAAGCGCCATTGTTCTGTTGGTATGTATGCCCTAAGAGCCAATCATGGGATGGTTGGTGGGATACATTAAGATTGATCTGATAAGCATCAAAGGCAAGCTTCCAATTCTTTCTGGTTCAGTCATATGAGATAATGATAGAATAGATCGAATGTCTAGAGAATGACAGTACTCAATGACGTATGCTTTCAGGTTAAGGACCTGAACGGTGAGATCATACGGATGCTAAGAGTTTGTACATTCTTATTATGTCCCTAGTCGGATGTCATTGTGGAAGGTAGATAGACAATAATGACACATAAGACTAGATTGTGGTATTGGTTGATGAGAGAATCTCATTAGTCATGATATGGAGATATCAAGCCAAACACATAGGTACTTGTTAAAGAACAAGTGTACCGGACAGACCCACCGTGAGTTTGACACATGGAACCATGACATGGTAGTCACAGTCAGTTCTCACAGTGATGGTGGTGAGTGTGATTCTTTGACCTGAAATCACTACACTCAACACATGTCATTGGGTACACTTTGACATCATCAAACGTAGTCCTGAAACATTGGTTGTTATAAGGTTGATGATTGGGTAGCTTTGACACATGGGGCTTTTAAGGGGTGAGTGATAGATATGGGATTTGTCCCTCCTGAGGGAGTTTGATATCCATGGCCACTTGATGAGTAGGATTTACATAGGTGTGCACACATGTGTGAATCAATATGTGATATTAATGTCATACATATCTCCTCCAATCTACTCTGAGATCAAGAAAGTGAATGAACATTGACAGGATGACTGTTCCATGCCTTGAGTTCATTTGGGATATTAGTGACAAAGGAATTATACATTCACTGTGACACCATTCACAGATTTTAGGATTGAAAGTTGTTCTCCAACTTTCCTTTTCACTTGGGTAGCATTGATGTGTGACTAGGCACCGCTCTTTGCTTGTGAAGTCATAAGTGTTATGGACTTTCACTGCCAACGTGAAATGGACCTACAGGGTCACGCATATAGGATTTAACTTGGAAGACGAGTTTATCCACAAATGATGTTTAGATTGATTACTAAAGGAGTTTAGTGGTTCAATTAAACACTCAATCAATTGATAGCTCAATGTCATAGTATTCAAGGTGTTGGACCGATTGATTAGAGTATCAGATTGATTGAAACTACAATTGATTGATTTGCACAGTCTATTGTTCCAACCGATTGGCTCATATGATGAACTGATCGGCTTAGGTTAGTGATCCATTCGTCTCAAGTGGTGAGTCGATCGGCTCATGTGTCATGAAACGATCGGCTCAATTGTTGAACCGGTCGATTCGTGGACCAACCGAGATCGTTTGGAAAGTCAGAAGACTATTTTGCAAATACAGTTTGTTTCACTTGTACAAATTCGATTTGGACAAGGATTAATATTTGATTAGTTGGAAACAAATATGAAAGTCAATTTCAGTTGGACCAGGACCACGAACCGATCGGCTTAGAAGTGAACCGACTGGCTCAGGTGTCCCAACCGACGGTTCAGGTGTGAACCGATCGGCTCAGGTCCCCAACCGACCATTTCATGCTTGAAATGATCGGTTCAGGTGGCGCAGTTGGTTGTTTTGTGGAAAATATCAAACCATTCTACTCCTACTTTAATACCACATTGCCCGGGGTAGAGAACTTTGTCCCGTGACCCTCCTATATATAGGGGTATTGGGGGCTTCTCAAACAACAACAACTCAAACACCAGTTGCTCTGCAAAGTTGTCATTCTCTCTGGTTGCGGTAACCGAGAGAGCCCGAGCAAGTGCTACCTAATAAAGGAGGCACAACAAGGGAAAGACAACTGCAGAAAAGCGGCTGGTGGTAGGAGAGTGTGTCGGTGACTAGTATGCTGATGGGAGGGTGCAACTCCTTCCGATTCCCTATGGGATAAGGAGATCGGAGTTCCGGGTGGTCCGTGTGGACTACTTCAGAGGCGGGAGACTTCTGCCGCTCAGAGGACAACTGTCAATCCCGACAGTCCCGATGAGACCAGGAGCTGCACAGATACCATCTAAGACCGGAGGTGAAGACCGTGCAATCCACGAGGTTACATCACCGAGCAATCCTCAGGATAAGGTATGTCTCTACAAACCATCCTTCCTATTGTATAGACGTTGACGCGATTCCTTTATTCTGGGTTTGGGAGAAGAAAATTTTTGTTTCTGCTGCCTTCTCTGTCTTGCCTAAAACCCAACAGTGGTATCAGAGCCACATCAATTGCTCTATACTTTAGGATTATCGATGTGATCGATTTTGGTTTGTCACCTTTATTTATTGCATATGATGCGAATAAAATTGGCTTTATGCATGTCCAATCCTAAATTCACAAATTCCAATATACATATATGATATGTAATATGAATGCACTTGATACGCATCGCCCTTAAATGAGTTTTGTGGTGGATGTATAGCGTGGTTATGGCCAATAAACCCTATGTATGTGTGCTTGGTTGTATGTGGTTGCTTACATCTTGGTCTGCGCACCGATTCCCTATCTCCTATTCCTGATGTAACTCGAGATAACTTGATATTTCTTTTCTACCTTTGCTCCCCCCGAATGTAACTCGGGGTTTCCCAAATACAAATGTAAATAGGATAGATCTTTTATTTCTTGTTATGTCAAAGAACGACGGACAACCTGACGACGACTGAGATGATCGGTTCAAGGAGTGAACCGATCGGTTGGGGATCTAGATGACCGGTTCGAGGAGCAAGAAGATCAGGTGGCAGCCATGAGGAGATGCACGACGACCAGGTTAACCAATTAGTTGGAGGAGCCAACCGATCGGCTGGTAGCACCCAGACGACCGTCTAGGTCGAACAGGTCATTCATGTGATGAGTTGATCAACTCAGATGGCTATAACATTTCATCATGGACAGGTTGCATATGATGTAGACCTATATGATTGTGATTCCTCTTGGCTCAAGGAATCACATTAGGATGGCCATAATCATCACTTTTATCGTTTTGCATTTTTCTGTGGGATATAGCATGTATATCATGCATACTATATATTGTGGTGATTGGATATGTATATGTACCTATAAAACCAAATCCCTCATCAAAATATTAAGTCTTTTATGCCTTCCATTAGTGGCACACATGAAAAACTTGATCGATCAAGCGTAGGTTACGCCAAAGCATGGTGCATCGTCTATCTCGTGGAAGTGTGAAGGGTAAACATGTAGGTTCTGCCAAAGCAGGGTGCATGTTTATCGTGTCGGCTTTTGGGATAGACTTAACTGGTGATTCTTAGAGCGTCTAAGCCCAGAGGCACGGAATGTTCATGGTAAGGTATTGTGCATGCTCATTCATCAAGAGTTGCATATGATGCAATTGGCATGATGGCCTACCTAAATAGTCAAGATTGTGGGCGATCAACCAAAGCTGACTCATGACTTGATGAAATGTGGATCTTGAGCCACTAGAAGATTGTACGCTGCAATCTTCTGAATTTATGGTGAGGGCTATCAATTTGAACAAAAAATAGTGGGAGCGATAATTAATTAAAGTCCTAATTATATCGTCAACCTTTCAAATCAATCAAATAAGTCAAATTTGAGTTTTGGACTAAATTGCATATATTTCCTTTTGTAGTACAAATGACAACAAACAACAATCACTTCGTTGTGATCAGTCCTTGAAAAGGACAAGCTGGATGGGACTAACTTCCATGACTGGGTTAGGACATTGAGAATTGTTCTCACTCAAGAGCGAAAGCTCTATGTCCTGGATACTCCAATTCCAGAGGAACCTGCCCCTACCGCACCAAAGGCAGAAAGGGATGCTTATAAGAAGCATTCTAATGATGCCATTGATGCAAAGTGCTTGATGTTGTGCTCCATGAACCACGAGTTGCAGAGACAACATGAGAACATGGGTGTCATTGAGATGATTCAGCATCTCAAGAACATGTATGAAGATCAAGCACGGCAAGAGAGATATGATGTCTCCAAGGCGTTGTTCAAGTGTGTCATGACATAAGGAGATCCAGTTGGTCCTCACACACTCAAAATGATTGGGTATGTAGAGAACCTGACAAGATTGGGATTTCCCCTGAGCCAAGAGTTGGCTACTGACGTGATACTACAATCGTTGCCAGAATCCTACATTCAGTTTGTGATGAACTACAACATGAAAAACTTTGACAAGTCATTGACAGAGTTGTTGGGCATTTTGAGGACAGCCGAGGCACAGATGAAGAAGGACAAGCCTAAGTCTGTGATGATGATCAGCAACAAGAAAGGAAAGTCCAAGCGCAAGGGTAAAGGCAAGGCTAAGAAAGGTTCTGATGCTAGCTAGCAGCCCAAGTCGTCTTCAACTCTCAAGACCAAGGGAGGCATGACCAAGAGAGGCAATTGCCACCATTGTCAAAAACCAGGACATTGGAAAAGGAATTGCCCACTCTATCTGGAAGAACTAAAGAAGAAGAAGGTGACAGACATCCCCACCTGAAGGTGTCATGAAATAAACTTTTAACACTTTTTGAGGTATATGATACCAAGATATAAAGTGTAAATCACCCAATAAATGGGGCAAGTGTTTCCGCCATAGATAGGAGTACTTTAGTTTATTTTCAGCCCTAAAGGCATGTAATAGAGTTATGAACTGCTATTTCATATTTTCCAATAGATAGAAACACATTATTTTTGCATATTGTATGACAATGATGGCAATTAATAAAGTTGATGTTTCAATCTTTGTGGCAATGCCTTGTTTATCTTGTGGTACTTGGTATGCATAAGATAAAATGATACCTGAAAGTTATTGATAACTCAAACAATCAAATTAGCATAAATCATGATAAATTCATTTCTAGTTTCTATATGATGGATAAATCTAGACTCTTTTGGTTAGAGAACCGGTAACAGACATGAATCTCTTAGACATGGTTAATCAATCTTCACTACTAGTAGTGGGAGAATGATTATCCTATTAAGTATAATACATGTGATGTATTTACATACTTATTGGACTTAATGCTAGTATTTCAAATGGTGTTTAGAGAAATACCAATATGAATATCTTGAAGTGTTCAAGAATATCATAGATGAAATACGAATTTGGTTAAGTGTTAATTCTTAATGAAATCAATGAATGAAATACTTGAACCAAATGTTTGAAGATCCTTATGAATGATTATGATTGTGTATCATAGTAAGCTCATGATTAAGGCATGGTGATGTCTAAATCAAAAGGAGTCATACTCTAAGGAGTTAGAGGATGATTATCAAATAACTAATTTCTTCTTAAATAAAGAATACCCTACAATAATAAAGGACATTAAGAATCACAAAGGGTAGTGAGTTCTTATATCCTTGACAGATACACCTCGATTATCTATGTGATGAGCTGGTCATGTGATGAGCCAACTCTCTAGATGGATATGAGGAACCAGATTATGAGTTATGGTTTATAACCATTACATCCTAAATGACTTCCATGTGAACCATAAGGTATAACCTTGATGGTGGCACCCATTGGGAAGAAATCCATAAGTGCAAATGAGTCTTAAGCGTTAAGACACATGGATAACATTTTGAGAAGGATGATGCTTGTTAATTGCAACTTAATGACTAAAAGATTTGGCATACGGATACTAAAACTGCATTCCTATGGGGAATAAAACAAGGATGTGTACGTGACACAACCTATAAGGTTTATGAATCCATTAGTGCAAATGAAGTTTATAAGTTACAATGGACTAATCAATGTGATTGATTGAGTACAAGCAACTCAGAACTGTGATCTTTACTTTGATGATATAGTCAAAGGGTTTGACTGATATGTCAAAGATAAAGAGAGATCTATGATTTAGTGGGAGTGTATTCACATTCCACATGTTGATGTGAAATGGGAATGTTCTAGAATGTAAATCCAAAGTGGAAATTATCTTTAAGGAAGATAGAGATGTTTCCTATGTGATAGGAATAGAGATCTATAGAGATAGTTCTTAAAAAACCTCTTGACTTGAAAAGAGAAAGCATACATTGGCAATCTACACTGAAAGGTTCAGTGTGCACATATTCAGTGGGAGAAAACTTGTCCATGTTACATGGAGTTAGTATCCCAAGGCCAAGTGTCCACTTCTTATGAAGAATGGGAACACTAAGAATAGATAAGGATCTATCATGTATGTAATCATCCCATCATCTTGCATGTATGGACATGGCAAGAACGAAATGCATTTATCATCTTGTATGTAGGACATGACAATATGATATGCTCATCCTGATAACTCATATGTGAGACATGATGAGTGGATGTCTGTCTAGTTCCAGTAAGGGTTACTGGAATACCATGAGAACTTGATAAGTACTTGAGAAGTACTAGTTCTACGAGAATAAGGAAGGGTTCACTGTAAAGAGCTACACTGATGTGAACTTCCAAAAAGGACAGAAAATTAATCGCAAAATATATGGGATATATAAAAGTGAATGTTTGTAAATGGAAACGTTCCAATAAAGTTGTTTTAAAAGGAAATGTCGAGTATCCATGTGTTAGAGAACATCAGTGGATACTATATGGATCTAGGAGTTCATAGAGATGAACTTATTGTTATTCTGATAATTGATGACAAGTTAGGAGTGCTTGGTCATGCAATGTGGTTAAAGTTTAGCAAAGGAATACTAGATTGCATATTACGGAAACTCCATCTCATACGTGTGACATACAGCGAAGAGATGAGGCACATGCAGTTAATACCAACTTTGGCAAGGTGTTGCCATAACTCACTATGTTAGCACTAGAGCATAGTAACATGTGGGACATGTTTGAAGATCACTAAGAATATGATTCAAGGGTGATTGGCTCGCAGTGCAAGTGGGAGTCTGTTGGTATGTATGCCCTGAGAGCCAATCATGGGATGATTGGTGGGATACATTAAGATTGATCTGATAAGCATCAAAGGCAAGCTTACAATTCTTTCTGGTTCAGTCATATGAGATAATGATAGAACAGATTGAATGTCTAGAGAATGACAGTACTCAATGATGTATGCTTTCAGGTTAAGGACCTGAACGGTGAGATCATACGTATAAGAGTTTGTACATTCTTATTATGTCCCTAGTTGTACGTCATTGTGGAAGGTAGATAGATAACAATGACACACAAGACTAGATTGTGGTGTTGGTTGATGACAGAATCTCATTAGTCATGATATGGAGATATCAAACCAAACACATAGGTACTTGTTAAAGAACAAGCGTACCAGACAGACCCACCGTGAGTTTGACACATGGAACCATGACATGGTAGTCACAGTCAATTCTCGCAGTGATGGTGGTGAGTGTGATTCTTTGACCTGAAATCACTACACTCAACACATGTCATTGGGTACACTTTGACATCATCAAACGCATTCCTGAAACATGGGTTGTTATAAAGGTGATGATTGGGTGGCTTTGACACATGGGGCTTTTGAGGGGTGAGTGATAGATATGGGATTTGTCCCTCCTGAGGGAGTTTGATATCCATGGACACTTGATGAGTAGGATTAAGATAGGCGTGCACGCATGTGTGAATCATTATGTGATATTGATGTCATACATATCTCCTCCAATCTACTCTGAGATCAAGAAAGTGAATGAACGTTGATAGGATGACTGTTCCATGTCTTGAGTTCATTCGGGATATCAGTGACGAAGGAATTATACATTCACTGTGACACCATTCACGGATTGTAGGATTGAAAATTATTCTCCAACTTTCCTTTTCACTTGGGTAGCACTGATGTGTGACTAGGCACTGCTCTTTGCTTGTGAAGTCATAAGTGTTATGGACTTTCACTGCCAATGTGAAATGGACCTGCAGGGTCACACACATAGGATTTAACCTAGAAGAGGAGTTTATCCACAAATGATGTATAGATTGATTACTAAAGGAGTTTAGTAGTTCAATTAAACACTGAATCAATTGATAGCTCAGTATCATAGTGTTCAAGGTGTTGGACTGATTGATTAGAGTATTCGATTGATTGAAACTGCAATTGACTAATTTGCATAGTCTGCTGTTCCAACTGATCAGCTCATATGATGAACTGATCGGCTCAGGTTGGTGAATCGTTCGGCTCAAGTGGTGAGTCGATCGGCTCATGTGTCATGAAATGATCAGCTTAATTGTTGAACCGGTCGATTCGTGGACCAACTGAGATCGTTTGGAAAGTCAGAAGACTATTTTGTAAATACAATTTGTTTCACTTGTACAAATTTTATTTGGACAAGGATTAATATTTGATTAGTTGGAAACAAATATGAAAGTCAATTTGAGTTGGACCAGGACCACGAACTGATCGGCTCAGAAGTGAACCGACCGTCTCAGGTGTCCCAACTGACCGTTTCAGGTGTACACCGATCGGCTCAGGTCCCCAACCGACTGTTTCATGCTTGAAACGATCGGTTCAGGTGGTGCAGTTGGTTGTTTTGTGGAAAATATTGAACCCTTCTACTCCTACTGTAATCCCACATTGCCTGGGGTAGAGAACCCTTTCCCATGACCCTCCTATATATAGGGGTATTGGGGGCTTCTCAAACAACAACAACTCAGAACACCAGTTGCTCTGCAAAGTTGTCGTTCTCTCTGATTATGGTAACCGAGAGAGCCCGAGCAAGTGCTACCTGATAAGGGAGGCACAGTAAGGGAAAGACAACTGTAGAAAAGCGACTGGAGGCAGGAGAGTGTGTCGGCGACTAGTACGCTGGCAGGAGGGTGCAACTCCTTTCGATTCCTTATGGGATAAGGAGATCGGAGTTTCGGGTGGTCTGTGTGGACTACTTCAGAGGCGGGAGACTTCTGCCGCTCGGAGGACAACTGTCAATCCTGACAGTCCCAGTGAGACCAAGAGCTGCACAGACACCGTCTAAGACTGGAGGTGAAGATCGTGCAAGCTACGAGGTTACGTCGCCGAGCAAGCCTCGGGACAAGGTATGTCTCCACAACCCATTCTTCCTACTGTATATACATTGATGTGATTCCTTTATTCTGGGTTTGGAAAAAGAAAATTTTTGTTTCCGCTGTCTTCTCTGTCTTCCCTAAAACCCAACATGTTTAACATCCTAGACTAGACGTTCCTAAGAGCAAGAAACTAATGGATGACCATAAGTTGCACTTCTTCTATTCTTGGCTCCATTTCCCCACCATTGTAGTGCTTCAATCTCTGGCCATTGACAAGGAATGACCTAGTACCATCTATAATCTTCACAACACCATGGGGAAAAACCTGCTCAATCACGAATGGTCCAATCCATTTAGACCTCAATTTTCCCAGATGTAACTTAAGTCTAGAATTAAAAAGAAGAACCTTTTATCTCGGGAGAAACACTCTATTCAAGATATGCCTATCATGAATCTTCTTCGCCCTCTCCTTATAAATTCTAAAACTTTCATAAGCATCCATCCTAAGCTCATCTAGTTCATTCAGCTCTAATAACCTCTTTCTACCCACTTCATCTAGTCCAAAATTTAGCTTTTTCAACGCCCATTTTGCCTTATGCTCAAGCTCCACAGGTAGTTGGCAAGCACGTCCATAAACCAACCTAAAAGGTGTAGTTCCTATAGGTGATTTATAGGCCATTCTATATGCCCAAAGAGCATCATTAAGCACAAAACTCCAATTTGTCCTATTATTTGAGATTGTCCTTTCCAAAATCTTCTTCACTTCTCTGTTGGGCACCTCAACTTGACCTTGCATCTGTGGGTGGTAAGGAGTACCCACTTGGTGTTTCACCCCATATTCACTCAATAAGAATCCAAATTGCCTATTGGTGAAATGTGATCCACCATCACTAATAATCAGTCGGGGGACACCAAACCTGCAGAAAATGTTATCCTTCACAAACTTGCACACAATTTGTGTGTCATTGGTGTGGGTTGGAATTGCTTACACTCACATAGTCAATTATAAGAAAAATGTACAGATTAGAATTAGATGACATAAATGGTCCCATGAAATCAATGCCCAATAGATCAAATATTTCAACCTCTTGAAACACATTTTGTGGCATTTCATGTCGCTTAGAAATATTACATGCACGTTGACATGCATCACAACAATGAACAAAATTGTGAGCATCTTTAAATAGCATTGGTCAATGAAACCCACTCTCTAAGACTTTGCTCGCAGTCATAGAGATAGCGTGATGCCCCCTTGTAGGTAGAGAATGATAGTATGATAAAATATTCTCAACCTCACGTTCGGGTACACACTTCCTCAAAATTCCATCCCTACATTGTTTAAGAAGAATCGGGTAATCTCAGATGTAAAACCTCAATGAATGGGAAAATCTCTTCTTTTCTTGGTATCCCCAATCTATAGGCATCTCTTTATAGGCTAAATAATTAACAATATCCGCAAACCAGGGATCCTTGGTCTTAATAGCAAAAAGTTTTTCATCCGGAAAATCCTCAATAATAGGGGTATATACATCTTTTTCATTCACTCTTTCCAACCTAGATAGGTGTTGTGCTACCACACTTTCCACCCCTGCCTTATACTTCATTTCTATGTCAAATTCCTTTAAAAGTAAAATCCTCCTAATTAATCTAGATTTTGCATCTTTCTTTTGTAACATGTATTTGATGGTAGCATGGTCGGTCCAAACAATCACCTTAGCCCCAACTAGGTATTGGTGAATCTTATCAAACACAAAAAAACCACTAAGAGTTCTTTTTGTGTGGTTGTATAATTGAGTTGTGCATCATTCAAGGTTTTAGACACATAATATATGACTGTAGGAGACTTATTTTTGTGTTGAACCAACACAGCTCCTACTACATAATATGATGTGTCACACATCAGCTCAAACGGTAGGCTCCAATCAGGAGCATGCATAATAGGTGTGAAGCTAAGCTTCTCCTTTAGCACTTCAAAGGTGTTCAAGCATTGTTCATCGAAAGAAAATTTAACGTCTTTTCCAACAATTCCGGTAAAGGTTTAGCATTTTTTGAAAAATATTTGATAAAATGACGGTAAAACCTAGTATGTCACAAAAAGCTCCTTAATCCCTTCACCGATGTCGATGGAGGTATCTTGGAGATAAGCTCTATCTTAATTGGGTCTACTTCCATACCCTTGTTGGACACCTTATGTCCAAGCATTATGCCCTCACTCACCATCATATGACACTTCTCCCAATTCAAAACTAATTGAGTGTCCTCACACCTTTGTAAAACCTTGTCCAAATTGTACAAGCAATCACTGAATGACTCCCCATACACAGAAAAATCATCCATGAACACCTCCAAGCACCGCTCTACCATATCAGACAAGATGGCACGCATACAACATTGGAAAGTGGCGGGGGCGTTACAAAGGCCGAATGACATCCGTATATATGTAAATGTGCCATAAGGATAGGTGAAAGTAAATTTCTCTTGATCCTTTGGCTCAAACAAAATCTGATTATAACTGGAAAAACCATCGAGGAAACAAAAGTGTGAACAACCAGTGAGTCGTTCCAAGATCTAATCAATGAACAACAAAGGAAAGTGATCTTTTAAGGTGACGACATTCAAACGTCGGTAGTCTATGCATACACACCACCTGGTCACTAACCTAGTTGAGATTAACTCGTTAGCAACATTAGTGGTGATAGTGATCCACCATTTCTTAGGAACTACTTGAGTTGGGCTAACCCACATAGAATCTGAAATTACATAAATGATACTTGTCGATAGTAGCTTGCCCACTTCCTTCTTTACTACCTCAGTCATTATAGGGTTGAGTCGTCGTTGAGGTTGAACTATAGCCTTGGCTCCTTCTTCCATCTAGATTTTGTGGTGGCACAAGCTGGAGAGATTCCATTGATGTCTGTTGTTGACCATTCAAAAGCGGCTCGATGGTTCTTCAACACATTGAGTAACTGCTTCTCATCTTCCCTGCTCAAGGACGATGATATGATCACTGGGAGCTTCTCTTCTGTAGCCAGAAAGACATATTTTAGATGTTGAGGTAGGGGCTTCAATTCTAACTCCATTGGGCTCAATAGAGATGGGACCAATGGCGGAGGAGGAGGTCCCAAATATTCAAAATATCTTGCATTGTAGCAAGGTAGCACCTTCAACATCAATTCACACTTTTAGAAAGAGGTTGTGTATACTGTCCTCTGCCATGTTCATCAAGCATGATTCCAATGGTAACTTTGGATATGTCTGTAGCAAGGAATCAACTGTGGCCTCCTCTATGGTAGCCAGGTCAAAGTCTTTTTCTTCATTATCCAGGTAACACACAACTTTGGCTAACGAGATCACCTTGGTGTTTTCCATGATATCCACTGATAAAGTACCTCTATCCACTTTATTCATTACATGAGCCATGTCCAGGAATGGCTTCCCCAAAAATAGAGAAATCTTTCCCTCCACATGCTGAAGCATACTGCACTGTACTTCCCCCCCCCCTTTTTCTTATGAGTGCTCAGGCATCTTAATCTCAAATCGGTCATCATGGGTGCCCATGGTAAGATGTCCTCTTCCCATTTCCAAAATTATATCAACAGTGGGTTGAAATGGCCTACCTAGTAAGATTTTATTGCCATGATCCTCCTACATTTCCATCACCACAAAATCAGTAGGAAAAACAAATTTGTTAACTTTCACTAGAACATCTTCACAAATGCCATATGGCCTGACCACAAAGTTGTCAGCCAATTCGATAGTCATACTACTTTTCCTAGTCTCCTTGAGACCTAGCTTCTTGAAAGTTGACAAAGGCATAAGGTTGATGCTTGCCCTTGAATGACTTAGTGCTTCACCAAACTTGGCCTTTCCTATGAAGCAAGTGATGTTGAAACAACCCAGATCTTGTCTTTTAGGAGGTAGCATTCCTAGAATAAAAGCACTCACTTGCTCCTTTAACACCATCACATCAGCCTCAGGTATCCTTCTCTTCTTATTGATTATGTATTTCAAGAACTTTCCGTATGATGGTATATGCTCAATTGCATCAATCAGTGGAATATTGACAAATAATTTCTTGAAGCCATCTAAGAATTTTTGGAACTGTTGGTCTGCTTTGGTTGCCTTCAAGCTGTTTGAAAAGGAAAATGGTGTCAGTGGTGTCCTTTGGTGAGGTGGTACATATGCTTTTGATCTTGTATCATACACCTCATCGGTGTGCTCCTTAGTTGTCTTCTCCTTTTCTAACACATCTGATTTATCTGCATCTGTTGTCACAGTTTGAGTTGTTGTTCCTGTAACTTCCCTTCACCTAAACTTTTTGGTGCATCATTCAACAACGTCCTACCACTGCGGAGTAGGGCTACCTTGACATGTTGATTTCCAGAAAGTATGTTAGTATTTGATGGGAACCCCTACTAGTATGGCTGCTTCAATGTACCCACATCCGCTGCTATTTGAGAAATCTGAGTTTCCATGTTGCAGATTCGTGCCCCTTGGTTCTGGAGTTCTATCTGAGTTTGACCAATAAGCACTTCATTCTTACTGACCTACTTTTCAAGCATTTCTTCAATACAGTCAATCTTCTTTTGTTCTTGTTGATATTGTACTTGGCCACCAAACTGTTGTGGCTTGGGTTGTTGCGCCTGAGAAGGGTCTTGTTAGAAATTATTGGGATCCTTCCATGAGAACTTAGGATCCTTCCTCCATGAATAGTCATTGCCCTGATACTACTTTTGTTAGCGCACAAACTTGTATTCCTCTTCTTCTTCTTCTGAAGGAGGTCCATCGTTGGCACACAACTTTTTTGCAATCAGGTACAACTTCTCATTTGACGCAGAGATGACCTTAGACTCCTTGACACTTTTCATGGTTGCTATAAGCTCTCTCTCATTGCCCCACGAATGGTTCTTCGACATGTTCTTTAATATCTCATGAAAATGGGTGGGTTTATTCTTGAGGAAGAAACATGCTCCTACACTTTCAAGTGTGGTTCTCTCTCACTTATGTGGATCATAGTAGAAGATCTTCACCTATCCCAACAAATCAATACCGTGATGAGGTACCTTCCTTGGCATATTTTGAAATCTCTCCCATGCTTCAGAATATGATTTGTCGGCCTACTACCTAAAATTATGGATCTTCTTCACCAGGTCATTTGCCTTCTATGGAGGTAAGTAACAATTGAAGAAAGCATCGATCATCTGATCCCATGTCTCGATACACTCATCATCAATATTGTGAAACCAAAACTTTATATTGTCTGCCAGAGATGACAGGAATAGTTTCAGATATATGACAGTCGTTGGTATTCTATCTATCTTGACCATATGATAATTCTCAACAAAATTACTAATGTGTGTCATCGGGTCTTCAGAATTGTGTCTGTGGAAAGCTTGGGATTTAAATAGAGAGATCAATCTTGGACCAATCTTATAGCTACCCACATTGATGGCTTGTCTTTTGATTTGTCCTTTTTGAGATGTTGAGGAAGAGGCTTTGATCCTCTCCCATGTTGTCTGCTCTTCTGATCCATCACCCATTTCTACTGACTCAGGTTCCTCTGGTGTTTCATGTCCTTCAGGTGGAGGTTTCAATGGTGGAGTTTGATTGAGTCTGTCTACAGATCTTCCTAATTCCCTTTCTCTGTAAAGGAGTTATGCTTGCCCAAAACCCGATGAAGATGGCTCTATGTAATCATGGGCTCGAGTATGCACCATACACTAGTACCTGAAAGAAGCAAAATAATTGTCAGAACACGATAGTGGAGCTAGAAACAATAATGATGTTATGATTCATCTTTAAGTGAAATAGAACTAAAAATAAAAAGGGTTGGCCTAGAGTGGTCGACCATAGCCCTCGTAGTGTTGGATGTTGTCGTTTCCCTAGCAATGGCGCCAAAAACTTGACACGTGTCTATCGTGTGTTATATGCAAGTGAACCTATCGAAGTAATACATGCCTTTTGAGGCCCAAGTCGAAACCATGAAAATGTCCTCCAGAATACTACTACTAACTACGATCTAATCAGCAAGGCCGGTGAAAGTTGAATTGGTTTGATTGAACAGAAACAATTGCAGAAACAAAACAAGCTTAAAAATTAAGTTACTCAGATTAGAATGAAGTCCTCAGGACACTGTTTTCACCATAGATAACATTGCAATTAACTCCACACACTAATATCTATTATCCCTATCCCTAGATAAAGATCCTTTAGCCAGAACTACCCACTCCCGCAGTGTAGTTCACTACCTGTTCTAATGTCAATCACATTTCCATAGTAATTGGTTGATTAGTTAGGTGATTTACCATTAATATTTGGGTTTCTCCTCCCATTTATTCTCCACCTTTCCCAAGGGGTGCAATAAATGGGTAAATCTATGCTTTTCCAACCCTTAATATATCTCCTGAAATGATTAAGGGTCTGATAATCTATCTATGGTGATTAAGCATAAATAGAGCAAGACAATTTCATATATTTATATCCGAAAAATAGGGATAAAGATGATATTAATACATGGAAATTAATTACAATGCATATCCATATCCCGGCTACTCCCGGATCCTAAGGAATCAAGGGGTTTAGACCTGTATGGTTTTCATTGACGAATACATGGTAGTGAAAGAGAAAAATGTGGGATTCATTAGAAAAAATAAAGTAACCCATGGAGAATGGATGATCTGGATGATCCCCTACAGCATGCGTGCAATCTACTGTCTTTCGACTACATATTCGCCCTCCGGAGGTGCTCAGACCATCCCAGGTGAAGCCTTCAGTTCCTTGCTCTTCTCTCCTCTCTCTTCGGTGTCGTGCAATGGAAAACGGATGCCTGCTCAGGTCTGGCCAAACTCCCCTCAAGTCAAAGGAATCACTTAAGGTACAAAATAACGCCAATCGTTAGATTAGAGTGCTATCTTCATATTGCTTGATTGGGCATATTTGGTAGTATCGACTAGAAAGTCGATAGTACCAAGTTTTGAGGGTAGTCGTGATTCATCACAATGTCAGTACTATCGACTTGTCTCAATAGCACCGAGTCTTGAGGTTGCTCGAGCATTGCTTCCCTGATGCCATCTCGGTAGTACTGAGTTTTCTCGATTCATTCTTGCACTATACTGACGTGGTTTTGGTACTACCGACTTTGGCTGTTGGTAGTATCAAATCTAGGTGAGTCTTCTGGTTCAGTACTGACGTGAAGTCGATACCAACGACTTTTGGTGTCGGTAGTACCGAGTCTGTGAGGCTCAATTGTACTTGAAATTGCACAAGAACGTGGATAAGTACTCGATATGAATATTAAACCATTTTAAACAGTAAAACATCATATAATTTGATGCATTTATATAGAACATGTCATTGATAGCATTTCATGCATAATTAATTAAATAAATGACAAACCAACACATAAAATCAAGGAAAATATGCTAGTGAAAATGACTAAAAACCCATTCATTAATCCCCCACTTACCCTGCCCAACATCCATAAGTTCCTGAAGAAACTAGATGTCCCATATAGGAAGAATTCAACCCTACCCTACTCTTCCCTTGATATCAAGACAAGACTAATCATCTTAGTGGTCATTTGCAATATCCATCCCAAGAGGAATCAAACAGATATTGCAGATAACACGGTGGTGATCATGTATTGTCTCTTGAAGGATATTGGAGTTAAGTGGAATCGTTATATTATCCATTATATGATTTAATTTTGACTTTCAGAAGAATACCTTTGGCACCCATCTCCCTTATCCTAACCTGATTTATGGTGGGTTTACTCACCATAATGAATAATCACTCATCCATGACCTCTTATACAAACCAAGTTGTAGAGGGGTTTGCGTTAGTGAGACAATCATGAAGAAGACCTTTCTACCTACCTCTACTTCTAACACACCAGGTGCCTCTACCTCCACCCAGGCCCCTCCTCCACCACCACCACCCTGACCTGACTGCACCTTGTTTTCTGTATCAAATAAAGCCCTCATGGGATACATGATACATCAAGAGGCATATAACCTTCAAGTTCAGGATCATCTCCAACATGACCTCTGCTAGATCATATCTCATATGAACCTGTCCTATAGACATCCCTACCCACCCTACCAGGCGTACACTAGAGTTGAGTATGCCTCCTATGCATATAGTTAGTTCTACCCTGACCCTCCACCACATGTTGCTTCCGCTACCCCCTGCTGTTGCTAATGGTGGACCTGCCCTTGCCCCTGGTGCTCTTTTTCTTTTGGCTTTTCCTATTGGCCCCACTACCTCTCTGCTTGTTGGATATGATGGAGTGTCCACTCCCACCTTCCTGCAAGCAAATGCATTACATGCATGTGGCATGTCCTGGTCTGAGAAGAATGATAGATGGCCTAATACTCATGCTTTTGGACCTCCTATTGATGAGGAGATGCCTGACAAGGATGTTGAGGAAGAAGCTGGTGATGTTGAGGATGTTGATGGCTCGGGTGTTGGTAATGATGGTTCTTTTGATGGTGATGGTGGTGAGGCTACAACTGCTACCACTACAACACCATCTGATGATGAGGACTATCAGCCCGAGGATGACAATGAAGATGACATTGTTGATGTAGTATATGTCATAGATGTTTAGTTCTGTAGTCTATTAGAGTACTCATATATACATATCCTTTTGTATACTATCATGTATTAGACATTTGAGCACTATATGTGGGGCATACTATTATATAATCTCATCATTTTTCTTTGGTTTGTAGTTCTTATTCTGCGAGGACATGTTTCGTGTTGTAATCTTACTCTTATGTACATGAACTCTTTGGTTGACTATATCTTATGAGTTATTGGTACGTTATCCCATATTTTTATTATGACTCTAGATTGCTTATTTCTCTTTGTTTTGTCTCTGTTTGGTGCATGCTATGTGTGGTTGCTTGTATAGTTTGTGCATGTAGCAAAGACTCGTGCTTTATAGCTCTTCTACCCCCTTCCTTTTTGCAATGATAAAGGGGGAGAAGAATATGAGAGCTCATCGTGTACTACAGGTAACACATGGGAGATATGAGCCCAGTCATATTGAAATTATTGCCTATGCGATCCTTTTTCTTGTCAATTATTTGAAATATCATGTGACTTGCTAAAGGACCATCTAGTATATATGTGATATCGTTGTCTGTAGAAAGACTAACCATGCAGGTAAAAGTAAGGATGAACAAGGGGGAGTAATTTACATTGTTCACTCAAGTATCCCCTTGAAATTCACAAGGTAAATGCTTAACTTTCACATCCATCTCAAAGGTAAAAGTTTAAAATTTCATATCCTTTTTAATATGTTGAGGAATGGTTTGTCATTGTCAAAAGGGAGGAGAATGTTGGCCTGAGAGTTACACATTGTCCATATTTTGATAATGACTTAACCATTCCATTCATATGTATCTAATATGTCTACTTGAGATTGATTTCAGGATTTAGGTACATGAAAAGGATCATTTCAATCAAGCCCTAGCTTGATCAAGTTCAAGTCAAAAGCAATGCAAATGCACTTTTCTGGAAAACACCCTAAAACCCTTAGGATGATTTTTGTAATCATCAATATTGATGTAATGACTTGTAACTAGAATGAGAAAAGGTCACACTACAACAATATGGTCATATATCAACATGTTAATAATTGTTGGTATAGGCCCAAAAATGATGACATAGATTATACCATCAACAAAAAAATGTTGACTATACTGATGACGACATAGACCTTTACCAGCATTTTTTAAGGCTATGCTAGCACTTGTAGTTGCTGGTATAAGTGTGACAGATTAACTCTAGTTAACTGTGGTATCCTCTAAGCTAGCACTTCTGAGGTACTAGTACATATTGGATGGATGTCGGCATAGGTAGGATTAGCGCCAAAATAACCAACTTGAAACCTACTCACCAACATTAAAATAGGTTGGCATAGATACTATAACTACCATCACATAGTTATTTGGATATGTTGCAAGAAATATATAGAAACATGTTATAATTATCAATATCGAGTTATTTAGTGCCAAGTAACAACATATATCCTAGCATATGAAGGCTTCTGATATAGCTAGGTGGTAAACAACTACATGCACCTTATTTTTTGGTTAGAAACAACAAAATAGTTCACTTTGTGCATGGAAATCATATGATTTGATTCTTAAACATCAATATCAATTGAATAATAAAAAAATTGTGAGACAAATAAAAAATTGAATATATTATTGAATATGAATTACATGGGGAGGACATTAACCTTGCCCCTTATAGAGATACATAGAGATTGAACGAATGATGGGGCCATATATGTGAACATCTCATTCAAATATGGCATTTGATATATGAAACATCACCCTATAAGACTAAAGTGTCACTTCAAGTCCCTTATATCATACATGCAACCGTTGTTGTAGCATGAACTTCCGCTTGGTTGACTGCATCAAAATATTCCACAAGACATTGTTCAGAATCAATAAAGAAATATATATTATACTAAGTATAAGCATGAAGGACTTACATAACAAGGACAACCTCCAAGACATAGAATACAAACTACAATAAACGTATATGAAGCTAACCAGCTTTGCATATTCAAAGATGATAAAATTATTAGTGTGACAAGACTACACTAAACATATTCATAATTTAATGTATCATATTCATATATGAATGCAACTCGGTAACAATTACACTATATTGTGTCCAAGGCTTAATATCTATCTTACCTTAACAAGAGACAATTTTCAAATTGGTCAAGTTGCTTGCCTGTGTGCTTTTCTGTACAATTATTCATTTAATTTACCACTACATTCTTGCGTATACAAATACATGTCACTACAACCTCTATGATAATTAATATGCTCATATTGTCAGACAGCTCATAGCAACGGCCACACCACACCGCTTTATTGTTATAGATATTTATCAACATTCCTGTTATTTTATAATCATTTCATACGTACAATATCTCATACATACAAAATCCCGACATGCAATTGAACGGAGTTAGGTGTGTGTGCCTATTAATTGATATATTTGTCCTTTTTTAGTTAAATAAGAAGAGGTCATGCTATACAAGTGTTAGGCTTTAGGTATGTGTTTTCATCAGATCAACATGTGCAATCGTCATCATGAGTCCAATAGGAACAATAATTTTGATTCATATTTTGGTAATTACACACTATAAGTGAGAGGAAGTCAACTGGTCAACTGACTGAATGCATATTTATGTATTTCAGTAGCTTGGCAATGTGCTCATTGGTCCATTCATTGTTTGTGTTTCAGTAAATGTGTTAGTCAATCCAATCTGTCTATATGTTAATCAATTTAACATGTTTTCGTGCTTATACCAGAGGGATTCAACTGCCTATTAATCATGTTATTCTATTTTATTAAGTTCTATGTATTATTGTTATTATTATTAATGAATTTAGAAAAATATTTCTTTTCAGATTAAATTTGAATAATCATCAAATATCTTTATTAAGTGTAATAGTATACATTAGAAATTTTATCCTGCTAATTCAACTGCTACTCACGTGCTCAGCACGCGCTTTTAGCTAGTGTTGCTTGAAATGAGAAGTTAAATCAAGTAAAGTGCATATAAATCTAGTACTAGGCCATGTATTCACTAGAGATACATAGTATACATTAGAAATTTTATCCTGCTAATTCAACTGCTACTCACCTGCTTAGCACGTGCTTTTAGCTAGTGTTGCTTGAAATGAGAAGTTAAATCAACTAGGGTGCATATAAATCTAGTACTAGGCCATGTATTCACTAGAGATACAAGCTCAGCATTTAGAATTCATATATAAGTATTTGATTTTAGCCGCAGCTTTTATAATGAAAAACGTGGTAACTCTAGCCTATTTTTAAGTCTGCATTCATGCCTTATATCAAGTTATCTATTTTGAGTACAATTGTTTTTTTACGGATGAAAAAGTACACCATGGAGGTATAAAACAAAATCAAATATGATCTTGCAAATATGATAACGTAATAGCTCATGTGGTATTAGATATCGACCATCCTCCATATCATGTGAACATGAGAGGAATGGTAAAATGATGTCTATGTGTATGATGTTTACATCTGCAAAAGACATCGCCAATTTTATAAAATAATAAATATTCTAGTTACTCAACATTATATTCATAATATGGAAGAAGACATATCGTACCAAAACCAAACAATAGGTTGTATACCTCACATCACTATTAGAGCCAAAGATTCTTTAAATCTGTGTGCACATGCTAAAGAAAAAGGATGTGACCTGGAGGACAAAAAGGAGATTCTTTTAAGAGTTTTGCTATACAACCCCTATATCACACCAGATTCCAGACCCATTTTGTCCTTATTAGCTAATGTCCCATCAATTTGAGAATCACGTACATCAGCTGCCGTGATGGGACAATAGCCTTGAAAAGAGAGAGGTGGATGGAGGACTGGAAAGAGAGAGGGAAGAGAGAGAAAGAGAGACAATAACCTTTTGTTATCCAAGTAGTATATTTTTTTTGACAATTAGTTGTTATCTATAGAGAATGATTTTGTTATCCCTAGTAAATGTTTTATTACCCCTAGCAAATGTTCTTGGTATCCATGGTTAATGTTTTGTTATCTCTAGTAAATGTTATGTTATTTCTAGAAAATGTTCTTGTTATCCTTGGTTAATATTTTGTTATCTCTAGACAAACCTTTTGTTATCCAAGTAGTTTTTTTTTTTTTAATTAGATGTTATCTGTAGAATTTTTTTTGTTATCACTAGAAAATTTTCTTGTTATCCATAATAAATATTTTGTTATCAAAGTAGTATTTGTCTAAATTAGTTGTTATCTATAGAGAATGTTTTGTGTTATCCTTAGCAAATTTTCTTATTATATTTCATATTTTTTTGTTATCTCTAGTCAATTTTTATTTTGTCTGTGTAGTATTTTTAAAAAAAAGCTATTTTGTCTAGAGAATAGGAGAGAAGTAGTGTAATTATTTTTTTTAAATTTGTTGTTATCATTGGTCCAATCGTTGCTATTTCTAATTTGGTTTGTCATTACCTCTAATCCAATTTATTATTATCTTTTGGTCAAACTTGTTATCATAGGAGCGAAGTGGTGTACTTAATTATTTAAATTTGTGTTATCATTAGCAAATTTTCTTTTTATCTCTAGTAATTTTGTTGTTATCTCTACACAAATTTTTTTCAAGTAGTATATTTATAAAAAAATTAGTTATTTTGTCTAGAGAATAGGAGAGAAGTAGTGCAATTAATTTTTTTAAATTAGTTGTTACCCTTGGTCTAATTGTTGTTATTTTTAATTTAGTTTGTTATTACCTCTAATCCAATTTATCATTATCTTTTGGTTGAACTTGTTGTCAAAGGAGAGTAGTTATGTATTTAATCTGGAAAATTAATTAATGATACTACTTCCCTCATCCTTTTTATTTTAAATAGCACGTTACATTTTCCAAAAAAATATCGACATTAATCTTATTTGAATGCATTTTTAATCAGGAATCTACGATTTTTTATTTCATTTAAAAATACATAACAGTTTGAACATTATTAGCAAAATAAATATCTCTCTCTTAATTTTTTTCTCTCCGTACAGCCATTCTCTCTCCGGACCTCTCTCTCACACTTTCTCATTTTCCTTTATCGACATTAGTTTTATTAGAATGCATTTTTAATCAGTAATCTAACGATTTTTATTTCGTTTAAGAATACATAACGGTTTAAAAGTTATTAGCAAAATAAATATCTCTTTTTTTATTTCTCTCTCTTTTTTCAACATGTTACATTTTTCAAAAATATGTTGACATTAGTCTTATTAGAATGCATTTTTCATCAAGAATCTAACGGAATTTATTTCGTTAAAAAATATATAACAGTTTGAAAGTTATTAGCAAAAGAAATATCTCTCTTTTGATTTTTCTCTCACCTTACACTCAGTTCTTCTCTCTCCCATCCTCTCTCTCTCTATTTCACCCAGTCAGCAAGGGGTCACATCGTCAACCACTCTCTCCAGTCCTCTTCTCCCTCTCTCTCTCACCTAGGCAGCAGCTAGTCACTTTGTCAGCTATGGTCACGTCGTCAGCAATGGTCACCTTGTCGCAGCAGATGGGTCCGACACTATAACAGTCAAATGGTTCCGATTCTGATCTAGGATCGGGACTGCATAGCATTTTCCTTCTTTTAACCAAAGCAGGAACACGTACGTCTGCCACAGTCGATCATACAAAGTAGAACAAGAGAAATAGCTCAGAAGACGACAAATAAGCGGCCATTCTAAGGAGTAGTTGACATAATATGATAAGCAACGAATAAGGACTAGAGAGTGAGTAAAGCACAGAGAATGTCACCTGGGATATAATATAACTTTACCAGTCATGCGTGGAGTGATTCTTCTCGTCATCGTTCCCCCCTATCGTTGAAACCAGAATAGGTGCGATTGAGTCAGAGTAATGGAGAGGGCGAACTTTTGGCTGCAATTAATAGGACAAAGGCCATCGTAGTGACGGAAGGAGGGGGATGTATAGACAAAGACATACTCACTTGATGATTTGATCCTGTCTAGGGCCGGTGCAAAGAAATCACGAGAGACTGCCGTCAAAGCATCTATTTCAATTAGAGCGGGGGCAAATAAAAACATGAGACGGAGAAAGATGTCTGGGTTAATAAAACCGTATCGGTAGGAAAACAAATAGTCGATACCAACAGTGATTATTGTGTCGGTAAATGCAACTTATACCGGCTCAAAATATATGGTGTTGAAATAGGACGTTGGTATTGACAATATTTGTTGTAGTGTCAGGAGCCCTAAATTTGAATATTTAATCACTCAAATGACATTTTCCAAAATTCATTATAGGGTGTTTTGTCGGTCAAGTTTCTCCAATGATAAACTCCACCGATCCCTTTGATGGATTTTGAGAAAATTCAAGTTCGGTCGAGTTTGCTATACACATAACTCGACCGATCCCTGCAATAAGTAAAACCGATTCAAGCGGTTCGGTCGAGTTTGCTATACACATAACTCGACCGATCCCTGCAATAAGTAAAACCGATTCAAGCGGTTCGGTCGAGTTTCATCCAGGATAAATTTGACTGATGCTTTAAATTAACTTTGTGGCATAGTGCAATCAGCCGAGTTAACTAATTAAAGACTGAATGCATTGTACGCATAATGCAAAAAAAGTGATTATAACTATTGGAGTGTTGTAAAACTCAAAATTATATCCACTGCAACACCCCAAATGGCTAGAAAATATTCTTTAGTGCTCCTACCCTCTAGTGCATACCCCAACTATAAATAGGACCTCTTAAAGTTCATTACAAGATTTCTCATTCATACTATTCAAGCTCCTAGCTATAATTGAGTGCATCCAGTCCACTTGAGCCTCTTTCTCTCTCTTGTTTACAAATCAAAATGTCCATATGAGTCAGATAGGTTATGTGTAAGAGAGCTACTTTATTGTAAACTTGTAAAGATCTCAAAGCTTATCTTTCCCCAACCCTTTTCTTCAAGACCAGGTGGGTGAAAGCTTCTCCAAGTGAAAGAGAAGGTGCAAGCTTCTTCAAGTTGTAGAAGAAGGTGTAGAAGCTTCTCCAAGGTGAACGAGAAGGTCAAGGCTGAAGATTTGGGAGTAGAAGTGGGTAAATCCTTCAAGGTAAAAGACTCGATGCAAGAAGGGGATCTCCTTGGTGAAAGTGTTCAGCTGCTTGCAAGAGTGGTTAAGACCTCGTAGAGGTAAAAGACTCTATCTCCTACAAATAGGTAAGACCTTAGTTAGTTATTGGATCCTTGTCCTCAAAGGAAAGACTGTGTATCCTTGACTTGAAAAAAGAAGGTCATATTGTATCTCTTATAATGGAATATATATAAGTATACATGGGTTGCAAAATCCTATAGCTTGACCTCTATAGGTAGTGGATTGACTATCTCCTAGTTTGGAGATTGGAACCACTATAAACAACTTGTGTTCTTGTGTTTGTTTGATCTCTCTCATCCTTGCTATGTATGTTTAGTTGCACTACAAATTCAATATTTACAATCCCAACATAGTTGTAACTTGAAGGTCTAACAAAATTTTTACAAGTATTTTTAGCTCTATTCACCCCCCCTCTGGAGCCCATTTGATCCAACAACTTCCACTATCAACCTTCTCATCTATGTGTAGCAAATTGGGATTACATAATGTGTATCCTTCATCTTGAGGCAGAGTGTTAGTGGTATTTTATATTAGTTATTATCTCTGCAATAGTCAAATGGACTTCCACTACATAATCCCACTAGTATTAGTTTACTTTATTTTATGTTATGTCTTTGGTACATTGTACCTTGAGATCAAGCTATATATATATATGACTCTCTATAATACTCCCAATTCATTATAAGAATTTCTCTTCACATGTTTATAGTCAAATCATTTTGACATGTTCTCAAAAGACAAAGCATACACCAAACATACTCATCGAGTTAAAAGGAAACAACGAATAAGAAGCAAATATATTATCATGATAAGCACATTATAAAGCAACAAAAGTAGGGCATACATATCCAATCTAAACGTTCAATTTGCTATACACAATGCCCAAATTCAAAACAAACCACACCACACCCAATCTCTATAAGCAAGCTTCCCTCAAACCATAAAAGAGGCCCCTTTTGTGTTGTTTATCGATGCAGTGATTAGTGGACTTGGAGACCCCATCACTCACAAAGCTATTGACCCACTCCAAACCACTGAATAGAAGTATATATGTAAGTTTCTAAATCCATTTCCTCGATTTCATTTCTTTATCTAGTTAGAGGAATGAACCTTCACCTTCATACAGTTGGGTCTAGTTACAATCCATACATAATGGTTGCAGAGTGGACTGTTAATGTAATCATTTATCTGTGTCATGTTGAAACCTAATGAGAATATATGAGATAGTACCTAGTTTGTGACTTCTCTTTCTACCTCTAGAACCAACAAATTTTGTTTTTTTATGTCTCTTATTTATTTAGATCTACAACCCTGTATTTTATATCTCTTCTTTTCAAATGGAAATGGCATTTTTAAGGGTGTCCTATGGTTTCTTATGCCCTCTTGGATCACAATATGATGTGTTAAACAAAAACTTTACCTCATAGACAACTTTTCTTTGTATATCTTTAGGGTCATACAATAATGTCTTACCCTCCCCTTACTAAATGTGGCGGTGAATCCATTCCATACTTAATAATTAATTTGAATTTCAAGTCTGAATGCAATCTCATCCCCATTTTGGATGGGTATTACATATGAGTAATAACACCCTCTCTCATACCAAATGCACACACCATCATGTCAATTTTTTTACTTGTATAGTCTTATTTGACAAGAATGAGCACATAAGGTGATGACGTGTTATTCTATTTAATTCAAGTCCAATAATAAAATAAACCTCCACTATTTCTTCTATATTGTCCGTTATTCATGTTTCTATAAATTTGATGAGAAAAAATTGTAGCACGATCAAAGAATCCATATCAAGACAAGATGTACAACATACACTCAAGTTTATTCTAAGATCTTGTTATATCCACTTTAAATGTGATATTCTATGCTAGTATATTATGGTTTTATCTCAAATGATCTATGTTTATGTATGGTATTTGTAGATATATCCCCTCCTAGGGAGAAAAGACCATGCTCAAAATCAAAATAATCTTAGCTAATAAGAAAACCACTTTGTTCAGACAAATATCTAAGATAGTATGTAGATATATAGACAAACTCCACATTAATGGGTATGTCATGAAAACACAATGCAGGAATAAATTTATCTTGCAACTCACCATTACTAAATGTGAATGTTATAAAGTACTTATCTATACATAATAGTTGACCATTCTATTTCAGGAGAAGGGGCACTATGAAACCATCATATGCATATTACTTTGTAGGTCATGCTCGCAGACCATCATATGCATCTTCTCTACCATTATTTTCCCTTATGTAAAGACATGCACATCCTCACCAATTAGTCCACGAATTAGATGTCCAAATTCATATCTATTTGCACATAAATAAATGACATGGAATGTTGATGCCTCACTAATGATATAGTATAAGATATCTAATGTAACCCGTCCAATAATCAAAATATGAGATTATCATATCTCCTCATGTGGGAATCAACAACCAACTCACCTACTATTAGTCATTTACCACATGACGTATCCCTTGAAACTCCTATTCCCTATCCATAATCATATCGAATGTTGCATCTACCGTTAACAATGCACACATGGGATCTTCCATCTGTCCCCATAACCTGTCATCTTTCGGATTATGCCTCGTAAAGTCCAATCCACTAACCTATACCACATAAAATATCATGGTTTAATATGTTTGACCCCGCCTTAACATTTTTTACAATTCAGGGTAAAATCTAAATGAGCTATCCCATCCTAATATATCATTTTTATAATTGTTAGCAAACTATGGTGTCAAGACCTCATTTAATGAAACCAACACAGATACCACAGATGTTGCTACAAGGTCACAGAAAAGAAACTCACTTAAGTAAGTCAATGATTGGAGACATATCATCTCATAAAGTGTGTATGTTTAACCACTAGACCATAAATATCCATCCACCATTAAAAAAAGTTCGATGAATTCTCACCCACACTAAAATCGGCCGTTTATGTCTTCTACACAATAAAAGGAACTTCATGAACGGTCGATTTTAGTGTGGGTGAGAATTCATCGAACTTTTTTTATTGTGTGGATGGATATTTATGGTCTAGTGGTTAAACATACACACTTTATGAGATGATATGTCTCCAATCATTGACTTACTTAAGTGAGTTTCTTTTCTGTGACCTTGTAGCAACATTTGTGGTATCTGTGTTGGTTTCATTAAATGAGGTCTTGACACCATAGTTTGCTAACAATTATAAAAATGATCTATTAGGATGGGATAGCTCATTTAGATTTTACCCTGAATTGTAAAAAATGTTAAGGCGGGGTCAAACATATTAAACCATGATATTTTATGTGGTATAGGTTAGTGGATTGGACTTTACGAGGCATAATCCGAAAGATGACAGGTTATGGGGACAGATGGAAGATCCCATGTGTGCATTGTTAACGGTAGATGCAGCATTCGATATGATTATGGATAGGGAAGAGGAGTTTCAAGGGATACGTCATGTGGTAAATGGCTAATAGTAGGTGAGTTGGTTGTTGATTCCCACATGAGGAGATATGATAATCTCATATTTTGATTATTGGATGGGTTTTTAATAGAATTCATTCATGGCATGCAATCAATCATATTTTTTTATATCTATTGAGAGTTCAAGATTATATTAAAAATTTAAAGCAATTTATGATAATACTCATCCCAAGTAACCTTTCAGCCAAAAGAAATCATGCCACATAAACAACAAATACAAGCGGCCTTCAACCAAAATTGTCTTAAACATGCAGTGTAACATGACACTTCTACGCAATGTAAACTTGTGGTTCTAGTTAGCTTTTGACATAATTGTAGCGATGATCATTACTCACTCGTGTGGAAGCAATTAAAAGATACCATTAATGCATTCAGTGTAAATTTTGAGGCCTCTCAAATATGCCCACCAGAATCCACACCACTTGCCATTGAGGATTCTCATTAGGCCATTTAAGAGGCCATAAATTTACTCGGTCATCAAGTGTCAGGACCCACTCTTTTGATCAGTATAAAACCAACCATTAGAGATAATCCCAAAACCTAAACCTAGATTATGGAATGAAATAATGAATTCTCGACACATGCGATTAAACAATATACGAAAAACACAGATAAATTTTTCGTTTTCCTTTCTTCACAAAATCATAAATCAATGTCACATCCAGGACATCACATTTAGATATCACAAATTTTATTCAACTCCATTAAAACCAGAATCAATCTTGTTCTCATATGTTGCTCAGTTTATATCAGATACGTGTACATTGATGAACAAACTTAATCTACAACCCATCCCGGGAAAGAGAGAGTACATGGACATATTCTAATCTATCTAGATTATGTTATTTATATCTTCTTTGTCACAACCTCTCCGCTGCATAGAATTATACCTAAAAACATTTGAAACAACCTCATGAGACTCATATAGAGCCCCAGTGAGTGGATACCTCCCACTCAATCTAGGTACATGCATCAGCATCAGATTAAGTATAATAAACTTAACAAAAACATGTAGATATTGAAAAATCTAGCAGACAGTTCTATCATAAGTCAAATCTATCTTGTAATGGTAATCTAATCCAATAGATAAGGTAATCACATAAACCAATTATAACTTTGAAACATCTTTTAGAGCACGTCTATGAACAAATCAGCAGATACTTCTTAGTTCAGATTAAGAACCCTACTGCATGAGAAATAAGTCAACTTCTACGCGTTTTGAATCAATGCATAACAATAACATTATCTTTGTCCACCAGCCGGACCAGGAACACATCATGTAGTCCTGAAGTTGAAGTACTTATAATACATATCTACCAAACATTACAATCAAACAACAAGCAATCCAACTCACATTCAGAATGGATATAAATCCCAACATTTATAACTTGTCAGCATGACAGATCATAATATGAAATAGAAAATGTCCATAGAACATGATTACTTTCCACAACATGAGGCTTAATCAACAATGACAAATCATCAACTAGCAGTACAAGGAATGTAATAATCATTCAAATCATGTTCTACATGGCTTATCATCTTTTATTCATTTGCCCTGAAACTACTTGGCTTGTACCTCACCAAGTAGAAGTCGCCACACCTGATTCTCGTGTCAAACACTCACCATCACTATCTTAGGGTTTATCCGGCCACCCCAAGATATCAACAACAGACCCTGGCCACCTCAGGGTTGCCTCAAGAGGCTCACATCCTCATCTCGGATACACGAGATAGGAACCAACAAAGTAGTATATCACATATCATAGTATTTCACATATTTTTCATTTCACATTTCACATATTTCATTTCAACAAAGTCTATTCCATCTGGACATAGACTTTCACAGCAAGGATTCAGGTCCAGAGCCACTCTAGATGACTCACTCCTAAATCATGGGGGTCTAACCTTTAAGGTCTTAATCTACACTCCGAAAATCCTTCTCATAATTCATCGATTACTACAAGGAGATGCATTTTTCCCCAGTGTGGTCCTCGGGGGAAACTCATGGTGTTCAGGGCACCTAACTAGATGTTCCATCATTTCACTTATTATTAATCTCTTTTACTCATCTTACAAGAATTCGAAACATCATATACCATATCTATGTATTCTTACGTAACTAGAATAAAAATGAAGCAGATTAAGTTTATCAATAAGGACAATGATCAAAGCAAGAGCACAATAAATCTGTAGATTTCAACACATATGATTATTTCTATCTTCTACATCATCTCACAATAATCATGCACAGTGGGCTTTCTGCCCGAGACATAATCTTATTGTCCAGCATTTACCCTATAACATCCCTGACCTGGGTTATGCCCTAACCCTAGGAGTTTTGCTTAAGTAAGTCATTTATATTCTTGTCGTTATCTCTTGAAAAGTAATTAAGACTAAAGGAGATCTTATGTTTCAATTTTGGTCCTATTTGAATAATGTTGAAGTAATATTTGCTTGTTTTGGACTAAAGTGCAATTTAACCAATATAAGGGGTTACCTTGCAAAATTTTATATGATAAATGTTCCTCAAGTACTTTAGCATCATAAGAATGAGAATGATGCTAATGTATGGCTTGTGGAAGCCTAAGTTCCAAGAAGGAGCTTGTTTGAATAATACTTGTACATTGAATACTAGTTTTGGTGTGATTTGCAATTTACCCAAAACCTAGGGTTGAATATGTAAAATACCACCTCAAGAGTGTCCCTACTGTCTCTTGGTATCATTTAGAGAAAATAAAAAGAAAGGGGCATCTTGTTTGAACCATATTTGAGAAATGATACTCTTGATAATAAAATAATCAAGAAATAAGTATAATTTAAACCCTAAGTTATTTTGTAGCAAAAATATATAAATTAAATGAAGTGCCCATCAACTAAAAAGCTATGGGTGAAATTATATAATGGAACGGCAGCCAAAATACCTTGAGAGGCGCCGATATTCCTAAGTAGGTGAAAATATCTACCTACATTTTTAATTGAAACGTAATGTCCACTAAAATAAAGGTGTTAATGGATAATAGTATTTTATTCATTCAGGAGCTTAATGGTCGACTATAATTCAGGGATAATTCAAAGGAATTAGATTAAAAGAAAGATAGATTCGGAGACAAGGAAGTGGAGGGGCATGTGGCACCTAGAAAGGAAGGTTGATGACTTCTCTCCTACCTTCTCTCTCCTATGAATTCAATTATATATACTCAACCATTCACCTACTAAAAAGGCTATTTGTGCACAACACACTCACACCTCACTTAGTCCAACGACCAAGGAAGCAAAGGATAAGGAGGAGAGTGTTCCCTAATCTTGAGGTAAGATCCATGGTCATCTTCAACCTTGGGTTGAAGGCTAAAATCGAATTGTAACTCTTCTTTTCTTCTCTCTTCCATCCAATGCTCAACTTTGGCAATCTTTTACATCAAAAGGGTTGAGAACTTGCCTTGGATAATTGGAGGAGCTATCTTCACCATTAAAGACAAAAAGCTTGGAGCTTTGAACTTGCTTTGAAGGCAGGTTATATAACTTGAACCCATTGATATTATTATTTGATTTCAATCTTGCAATATATGTTGATCTTTCCTTCTTCTCGAATTTTTTTGAGTAATTGATGAATTAATGAATCCATCAGTTGTATGGATAGTAGAAACAGAGGTATGGAGCTTGATGATGATGACATCATCTTAGCACACACCTCTAGATCAACAATATCAAACGGTTTCAACTATGTATGGCCAAACGGTTTCAAACCGTTTAAAGTTCGAACGGTTTCAACATAACCTAGGCCAAACGGTTTCAAACTGTTTTAAAGTTCAAACGGTTTCAACATAACCTAGGCCAAATAGTTTCAAACCGTTTAAAGGCCAAACGGTTTCAACATAACCTAGGCCAAACGGTTTCAAACCGCTTAAAGTTCAAACGGTTTCAACATAACCTAGGTCAAATGGTTTCAAACTGTTTAGTGATCAAACAGTTTCAACCAAATCTAGTTCAAATAGTTTCAAACCATTTAGAGGTTCCAAACTGTTTGGAGATCAAAGAGATCCAGACCGTTTGAAGATCAAAGGGGTCTCAAGACCGTTTGAAGGTCAAAGGAGTCTCAAGACCGTTTGAAGGTCAAAGGAGCCTCAAGACTATTTGAAGATCAAAGGGGTCTCAAGACCGTTTGAAGGTCAAAGGAGTCTCAAAACCATTTGAAGGTCAAAGGAGTCTCAAGACCGTTTGAAGGTCAAAGGGGTCTCAAGACCGTTTGAAGGTCAAAGGAGTCTCAAGACTGTTTGAAGGTCAAAGGAGTCTCAAGACCGTTTGAAGGTCAAAGAGGTCTCAAGACCGTTTGAAGGTTAAAGGGGTTTTCAAGATAATTTGAAGATTAAATAATCTCAAACCATTTAGAGACCAAATAGTCTCAAAACCATGTAAGATCAAATAACCATATGAGTGTTTGTAAAGTATCTCAAGGTGGATTACAATGGAACTACCTCTAAAAGTACTTAGGTGAATAGTATACTTAGATTGATTGTCATTTGATGCTTATGAAAGTAATAAACTCAATACACTATGATAAGCATAGGTGCATGTACTTTAGTGAAAGGATGAGCCAACTTAATAAAGTATGGAGTAATCAACATCCTAGAGAGGATGAGAGAGAAACTCATACTTATGTAATAAACATGTAATGTGCATACATTGATACTTTTAATAAGTGTAGAGTATGAATTAGGGTTTGATCTTTGATAATGTGATCATGAAACCCTAATTGATAAAGAATGGGAAACCCTAACCCTAATGAGGGAATAGTGGTGTTACCCTTGTATTGCATAGTGTTGATATGTAATAGATATGGTTGTTATAAAGTATACTAACCATGCAGGTATCAGGAGTTGATGAGCATATCCAGGTATGAGCTATGATGTTTAAGGTGCCTTGTAAGCTATGTGAGATGCCTGTGTAACAAGTATCATGTATACCTTGGTCAGATTACATGGAGGTAATAGTTACCTAATAAGTGATAACAATGTTCAGTGATGAACTAAGGGTTTGAATACCCAGATCCAGTAAACATGATGATGATATTGTTGAGGGATGAGAATTCCCGGTAATGAGATAAGGGATTGTGATCCCAATGTTTTATAAAGTTTTGAAAAGTACTTGATAGATGTATTACACTTTTCTTTGTAGCATTTGTAATAATAATACATGTTTGAAAACTTGGTTGATGCTAAAAGAATATGGTAATGCACTTAATTAATCAAGTGAAATCTTATCATGTAGAGCCATGGCCATAGATCCATCATCGTCAGTAGCTGGTGATGGTGAAATAGGTTTTCCCACAGGATCTCCTGGAGGGCATATTGAATATGTGGGGGTAATGGGTGCAAATATCCTTACGGTGCCCTAATGTGGAATTGATGTGAGATAAACACAAGATCTCTCAATCCTTCGTTATATGTGTCGGGATGGATGTATCACGAATCTCCCGGTGATGATTAATGTCAGATCGATGTGAGATAAGCATGAAATCTCTCGATTGCGAAGAGAGTGCATCCGTCGCTGTAGTTCTATAGCAAAGTTGCCAGTATACCCTGGAAAGCTATTTAGCAGTGACACTAGATGTCCTACATGTGGTCTCGCACTGACTGAGATGGATGAGGTCATGGAGTCTGGTTCTTCTATTGACCTAAGTATGGAACCGATGCTTTACGTCACCGTGGTCGGTTGGAGTATGAGCGGTATACCTCATCTCCTCAGGGCATAAGTGTGATTGTAAAATGTAATCATTCGTGTAGCATATTTGTTCAAGGATGAAATACGGAAATCATTGGTCGATGTTACATTGCTTATATGTATCCTAGAATGGATAAATGCTATACATTTTCTTCATATTCCTTATTAAATAGATGATTTACTACTTTATCATATATAGTTGTATTGCTTTAAAAGATGATATTGCTTTATTTTGCTTAAACAATGATTAAATTCCACTTACTAATATAAAAGAATCATGTGCTCAGTTTATTACTGTTTATCTACAATGATAATATTTTTGGCAGAGAGTTATATCTCTCGATGGGACATGGGTCTCACCCCGTTGGTCACCAACATTTTTAGGTGGACATGGACGAGGAGGTAGGGACCATACAGCAGGGGAAGGACAGCAGCATCAGGGGCAGCAGTAACATCTCAGGTGGAGATACTGACTATTGTGTCTTATAGATATGAGTCCTATGTGTCGTCTTTGTACTCTCAAGTCCTTGGAGTCAGTACTTAGTGCTTTTATGATCGATCTGAGATTTTGGCTTGAATGCCTTTAGGTTTTATGTTGCTTATGTATAGTTTTGGTAAAGAAACTGTTGTAAATATTCCTCAAGAAGAGATGGTACATGGTATGTATAATGTGAACCATAATGTATGCAATACTTTGGTTCTCTTCTTAAGAGTTTCCTGGAAATGGATCCCTTTGCAAATAGTTTTAATTTTTAGTGATTCTTATTATTCTGTTAATTTTGGTTATTCCACAATTATTACACAGTGATGGTCTGATTTGTGTTTGGATCGTCACAAGGTTTTTGGTATCAGACCCTAAGGTTCGCTGAGTCTACAGAGACATAGGATTAAGGTCATTGAGTCTATTCTAGTGTCTTCCAGTTTATCTGATAGTGACTTCTGCTCTCAGGAGAAGAAGTAAAGCTTGAAGATGGCTAGATCACACGAAGAACATGTTGCTGAAAGCAGTGTTGCTGCACCAGGAGGTGCAAGGGATCAGGCTAGAGAGGAACTAGTACCTGAAAATCCCCTGCTTGACCAAGCTTCGATAGAAACCCCAGCTTTCCATGCCCTCATTGGGCAGTTCATGGCGACAATGACACATATGGCGGATAGGATGCCACCACCTGCACCTAGGGCACCAGTCCCTGATGAGAGACATGGAGCTGGCAAGACTTTTGAACGGCTTCGACGGGTAGGAGCCACTGATTATACTGGTACAGCTGAACCAGAAAACACAGACTTGTGGTTGACTGAGCTGGAGAAGGCCTTCAGAATTCTTAATATCCTAGAAATTGAGAAGGTTAGGCATGCGTTGTACCTATTGAAAGGGAGTGTTGGCCACTGGTGGGCCATTGAGGAAGAGAAACGACTAGGAGTTGAGGTCGAATGGAGAGAGTTCCGACGAGAGTTTGTTAGTAGATATTTTCCCAAGACTTACCTGGATGAGAAAATCTCTCAGTTTGAACGCATAAGGCAAGGACCAATGAAAATTAGTGAGTATGAAGCTAAGTTCATGGAGCTTCTACAGTTTTGTCCGCACATGGCTACTACAGATGAGGAGAGGATTCAACATTTTGAGAAGGGTTTGAACGCTGATTTGACTACACCTGCATCTGCTCTAGGGAATAGAGAGAGGTTTGCCACCTTTGTGGAGTCAGTTAGGTGAATAGAAAGGTCTGTGACTGAGAAACGTCAAGCCAATAGTAAGAAAGAGTATACACAGTTCCAAGGACAGAGGTCTGAAAGTTTTAAGAAACCAAGGTTTTCTGCACCAACAGTACCACTGATGTTCAATACTCAGATGTAGTGGACATCTAGCAAGGGTAGAGGTCGTAGTTTACCACCAGAGGGAGCCCACAGCTCAGCATCAATGTCAGTAATAGGACCATCTAGGCCACAGTGGAAGAACAGAAGTTGTTATAAATGTGGGAAGATGGGACATCTGATGAAATATTGTCTAGCTAGAGACGTGAGTGTAACCCAACCACCGAAGTAGAGTCAACAAGGCTCTCAGAAGCGATAGTTTAGCAGTGGCACACAAGGACGTGGACAGGCGTCCCAAGCTGGTTCATCTACACCCAACAACAGGGCGAGTGGTCGACAACCAACAACGGCAAGATTCTATGCTATGAATCAGCCGGAAGTAGTGATCAACCCACGAGTCGTGATAGGTTAGATGGAATTATTTCATTCTGATATGTCTTCATATTGCTTTGTATCTATTTTGATTGATCTGGGTGCTACGCATTCCTTTATCACTCGAGAAGTGATTCAAGACTGTAATATGATTGTCAGTCACAGAGCAGATAACTTGTTATTAGAAACTCCGTTAGTTGGATCTGTAGTGTTGCGGGAGGTATGTTCTCCCTGTGTTCTTTATTTTTTAGAACATAGCATTCAGGTGGATCTTATACCACTTGAGATGCATGGGTTTGACATAGTCCTTGGGATGGACACCCTAAAAAAGTATAAGGTTGTCTTGGATTGCGGTTCCAAGCAGGCTATGTTCTCAGACAATGTGATACATGGGTCTTTCAGGGGGACAGAAAGATTCTTTCAACCTGTCTAGTATCAGCAATGATAGTTGAGAAACGGATGCGACAAGGATGTGAAGCATTCTTGGCACATGTGGTAGATACCAGAGCAGAAAGTCCTAGTCTTTCTGAAGTTCTGATTGTTAGGGAGTTTGAGGATGTGTTTCTTGAGGAACTTCCAGGTGTTCCTCCACCCCGAGAGATTGATTTCAAGATTAATATAATCCCGGGTACACAACCAATAGCTCAAACACCTTATTGAATGGCACCTACTGAGATGGAAGAACTTAAGAAACAGTTACAGGAGTTGCTTGAGAAGGGTTTTATTTGACCGAGTACTTCACCTTGGGGTGCTCCAGCTCTTTTTGTTAAAAAGAAAGACGGGTCTATGCGATTATGCATCGACTATAGACAGCTAAACAAAGTAACCATAAAGAACAAATATCTGTTGCCAAGAATAGATGATTTGTTTGACCAGTTGCGTGGTGCAACTATATTCTCTAAAATAGATCTGAGGTCAGGATACCATCAGTTACGTATCAAGGAGAGTGACATACCTAAATCAGCCTTCAGAACAAGATATGGTCACTATGAGTTCATAGTTATGTCATTTGGACTAACTAATGCACCAGCTGCATTCATGGAACTCATGAACATAATTTTTTGGCCATTCCTTGATCAATTCATAGTAGTCTTTATAGATGACATCCTGATATACAGTAGAGATGCTCAACAACATGAGCAACACCTCCGTCAGGCCCTGACTTTACTGAGAGAACGCAAGCTATACACCAAGTTTAGCAAGTGTGAATTCTGGTTATCATAAGTGTCTTTCCTAGGACACGTAATATCTGCCTCAGGTATCTGTGTTGATCCTAAAAAGGTAGAATCTGTCTTGGAGTGGGAACAGCCAAAGACACCAACAGAGATAGGAAGTTTCTTAGACTAGCAGGCTACTATAGGAGGTTCATTAAGAACTTCAGTTCTGTAGCATTACCCTAACTAGGTTAACCTGGAAGGAGGTTCCTTTTGACTGGAATGATAAGTGTCAACATTCTTTCCAGTTGTTGAAAGAAAGGTTAACAAGTGCGCCTGTGTTAGTATTACCTGAGCAGGGAGAGGGATATATTGTATTCTGTGACACTTCTAAGAACGGTCTAGGATGTGTGTTGATGCAGGATAAACAAGTGATTTCTTTTGCTTCTCGACAGCTTAAGAAACACGAGGAAAATTATCCGACGCATGATCTAGAATTGGCTGCAGTGGTTCATGCGTTGAAGATCTGGAGACATTATGTGACGTCTATCTTAGAAAACGAGATCAACGAATGCAGAAGCGATTAATTAGCAGCGGAATTATTGAAAATCACTAAAATTTAAACTTTTTCATAAAGGTACACAAATTGTAGGACTCTTTCATAAAGAAACAAGATAAGTTATTTACAAGCTGATACATCAGCATATCTCTGTATCATCACATCTCGAGAGTCACAAGCATCAACTGCCCTGCTAAACTATATAAAGCAGTGTACAAAAATCTCGAGGCATTACGCCAAAATCTCATATTTATAACAAACCATCTACTGACTCCTAGGACCTGAGAGTATAGAGACGACACATAGGACTTTCTATCTAAAAGACTCGACAGACAGTGTCTCCACCTGAGGATCACTGTTGTCCCTGATGTTGTTGCTGCTGCTGCTGCTCACCCACTGAAGGGTTCCTTCGTCCTTGGCGTCTACCTAAAAAGTTGAATCCCACGAGGGTGAGACAATTGAATAATTGTCCCAGCGAGAGTTATAACTCTCTGCCAGAAGCATTGCTATTGCAAGTATTAAAATAACAATGAGCATTAGAACTATAATTATTCAATAGCAGGCAATTCATTGAATAAACTAAGTAGAGCAGTATTCTCTAAGAAATCATTTCAATTATAACTTGATTGAATGACAAGACATATATCAATAAGGAATATGAAGAACATGTATACTAGTTATTCAACTAGAGCACTATAAGCAATGTATCATCAATCATTGTTTCTCGTAGTTCAACCTGAGCAATTATGCTATACGGCTGATTACATTTTTCAAACATATTTATGCCCTGAGAAGATGAGTTACACCACTCATACTCCAATCGACCATTACGAAATCGCAATCGGTACCATACATAGGTCATCAGAAGAGCTGGATTCCTATGACCTCATCTTCCTCAGTCAGTGTGAGGTACAACATGCAGGACATCTTGTGTCTCTGCTATAATAGCTTTCCAGGGTATTCTGGAAACTTCTCTATTATAGTTATAGTGGCATGATGTACTCTCTTCGCAATCGAGGGATTTCTTGTTGATCTCACATCAATTCGGCATCAACAACATCTTCGGGAGATTAGTGATACATCATCCCGGCATATACATATAATGAAGGATTGAGAGATTAAATGTTCATCTCACATCAATTCCCCCATTAGGACGTAAGGATATTCGCACCCATAACCCCCACATACTCACAAGTATGCTCTCCAGGAGTTCCCTTAGGAAAACATGTTTCACCATCATCTAACTTATGACAATGATGGATCTATGGTCAGGGATCTACATGATATCATTATACTTGATTATTTAAGTACATTATGGAATTCTTTTAGCATCAGGCATGTTTTCAAACATAAACCATTAAAACAATTGCTATAGAGAAAGAGTACTAATTGTATCAAGTTCATTTCACATCTAGTTATCATTGGGATATCAATCCCTAACCATCTCATTATTATGATTCAAGAACATGGGTGTTCAAACCCTTAGTTCAGCAAAACACTTGTTACCAAGTAATATATTTCCATCAAGTCATTTAACAATGTGAACATGATTGTAGCAATACAGATATTTCTCATGGCTCATACAGCCTATCAGTCTCATTTGTTACCTCTCTCAAGGCAACATAGCATATCATTGCTTTCAAAGCTTATAAAGTGCTTTGAATGAATATTGCATCATAGCTCTTACCTGGCTATGCTCACTATTTCATAAAAACCTACATGATTAATATAAATGATAACAGGCACATTATTTCTATATCATCACAATGTACAATAATGATAGCATCACTATTGGTTAAGGTTTACTTGCAAATCAATTCCAAGTCAAGTATAAAGTACCACGGTCATGCAGTCAAGAACGGTCGTGCAAGGGGAAAGCCACCACGGTCGTGCTACCTTGCACGGTCGTGCTACAGAAGATCACCACGACCGTTTTACACTTATGAAATCAATACTTCAAACTGATTAGGTTTTACTATTCATATCACATTACTCAAGGTTAGAGTTCTTATTTAGCATACTTTGAATTAGGATTTACTATCATCCTCACATTACCCTGGGTTAGGGTTTACTATTCACATTAAATCATCCTTGGTTAGGGTTATCATTAATATCTCATCATTAGGGTTTACTATTCACCCTAAGTAGGAATGATCAACAAAGTGCCTTTAATTTAAGGGTTACCATGTCATCATTATGAATTAGGATTATATCATCGTCATATATTGGGGATACTCCCATTATTTCCCTCAATTAGGGTTATGATTCATTAACCATCATAATTAGGGTTTCATGATCTCACTAACATGGATCATACCCTAATTAGGTATTCATTTATATTGGGAGTCCATTACTTGATTAATCATTCATATAAGAAGTCTTCTCTCTCATCTTTCTATAAGTTAATGTTTGCATCACCCTTGATTAGGCTAAGTCATATCAACATTGACATCATGGCCTATGTCATTACTATTGTGAACATTAAGGCTTTCTCATTCAAAGAGTACTAATTGCTCTATCCCATCAAGGGTACCTTTATTATAATCACCATTGATCACATCATGTCTTAATCAACTACTTACTTGGTCCTTTAACCACTTTAAGTATACAAGAGGTTTAGGTTAATCAACCACCAAACCATCTTGATCACTAAAGCATCAAACGATCTTGACCTTCTCATACCTCAAACGGTCTTGCACACTAAACCTCCAAACGGTCTTGGACTGCCTTTGAAACTATTTGGTGATGAAGATTGTTTGGTCATGTTGACTTTGAAACCGTTTGGTCATGTTGACTTTGAAACCGTTTGGTGGTGAAGACTGTTTGGTCATGTTGACTTTGAAACTGCATGGACACAATCGACCCTGAAACCGCATGAGCCCAAACGGTTTGGGATCGTTTGGTACCAAATGGTCTTGAGACTGTTTGGTCCAAACCACCTCAAAACTACAAGGACCAAAAAGTGTCTCAACCACTTCAATTGAATTAGGGTTTCTAATGTTTAACCCCTCAATCGATCATGCACATGTTAGCCAATCACCAATTGAGTTAATTAGTTCAACCTTCAACTAATTTGACTCTCAATTGATCATCAATTAGGGCTTGGATCAATTGGATTAGGGTTTGAAATCGATGACCCTTCAACATATTTCATTGTGAGTCTAATTGATTTGAACCCTTTGACCCATCATCCAATTTGGTCATGACCTGACCCCAAACGGTCTTGGGATCATTTGGATGACCTCCAAACGGTCTTGAGACCGTTTGCCCATTATTTTATCAAAAATCAAGTCATTCATTTAGGGTTTGGATCCTAGGTTTAGTCACCAAATCAGCAATCGATTACTCATCAACTTGATGTCATTGGATCCTTAATTGGTCAACCATGCTTAACCCTAGACCTCCAAATGGTCTTAGGTGATCACCAAATGGTCTAGAGACTGTTTGTGTCACTCAACCCAAACTTCAACATAATTCAATTATCAAAATCAGCAACTAACCCGATTAGGGTTTTGATGATTGTTGGGCCTTCAATTGGTGAACCACTTGGAATTAATTGATGATTTTTGGTAGGTAATTAGTCTACATTATTCTCAACAATCCTCCAAATGTTCAACGCCTGGTCAACGCCTTCAAACGGTCTTGTACCGTTTGCTTCTATGCGGTTTGGTTGAAACCATTTGTAATCAAACGGTTTGAAACCGTTTGCTCCCAAACGGTTTGGGAAACCGTTTGAGAAAGGTTGGGAGACCATTTTCTAATGTAGTTCTTGGATAAACATAGAAATTAACGTCATCATCTTCTACCTCTATTCAACCAAGAATAGGGGTTGTTCTTCACAGAAATGATAGCAAGAACACATGAGTAGTAAAAGAAGAAGAATGAGAACCAACGATTTTAATGGAGATGAGGATGCATTAACAAAGATTAAGGGTTATAGTTATAAAACCCGCCTCTAGGACTGATCCAGAGCTCCAAGATCCATAGCTTTAATGGTGGATGAAGCTCCAGCAGTTGTCCAAGGTCCGTTCTTCAAGTTTTGGATGGAGAAGATGGCTAGAAAGGAAAATCGTGTGAAGAAAACCAATTACTAACCATTAATTTAGGATTTCCACCATGGATTTGAGGTAGATGATGACCCAAACTTACCAAGTCAGTGTGGTCGTCCTTCCTATGGTCCAGAGATCTCCCTTGGTCGGCCAAAGTAAAGTGATGAGAAGAGGAACTAAGGAAATGGTCCTTTGTGTTATTGGAAAAAAATACCTTATATATATTTATGGGTCTTTTCAAAGCAAAAAGGAAAAAGATAAATATTTCCCTTTATCTCCCAAAAATATCCACCAAGGCTTCCTCCATCCTTGGCCACGTTTCCACCTTCTAATTTCATGCAAAACTCATCTTTTATCTAAGGTTTAAAGGAAAGAACTAATCACCTTTTAAGAGAGGTATATTAATATCCACCCTTATTGGATATTGCTTAATATATTATTAGTGTGAGTAGTTTCCACTCCTACCATGATCTTTTTGGTGCACAAGAATGACACAAGCTCGTCCATATTATTACAAATACATCCTACAACTTTTGGTTGAAGGGCTTCATAATTAATATATTTCTTTTTGCAATAAGTTATATTAAAGAGCCTTTTGTGCTTAAATCTTGATTATTCCAATATCAAGATTCTCTCTCCTCCATGATCATTCAAATGAGGCGCCCCTCTCATTTTATTTTCTCAACTAGATGACAATAAACATGAGAGATCCTTTAGAGGGTATATTTTACATGTTGGACCCTAGGTTTTGGGTAAATTTCACTTTACACCAAAACTAGGTTTTAAAGCACAAGGATTGCTTTACAAGCTATATTTATCATATTCAAGCTTGTGAAAACTGTACCACTTCATCATATTCACTCTTATGATGTCTCATCATTGGATGAACATATTAACATGTGCATTTTGCAAGTTAACCCCTCTACTTGGGTAATTTGCACTTTAGTCCATTATTAACACAACAATGTTCCAACATTATTCAAAAAGGACTGAAATAGAAATATAAGTTCCTCAAAGCTTTAATTATTTTTCAAGGAATATAAGCAAGCATCTAATCAACTTTATTAGGCAAAACACCTAGGGTTAGTACATAACCCAGGTCAAGGATGTTACACATTATCTCTATGGAGAGACATTCCAGATTTTCACAGACCATAAGAACCTAAAATACATCTTTTCACAGCATGAGTTTAACATGAGACAACGCCGATGGATGGAGTTAATCAAGGACTACGATTGTACAATTTATTATCATCCGGGAAAGGCTTATGTAGTGTCTGATGCACTAAGTAGAAAATCATCGTCGCCAATCATAGACAAAGCACAGTTGAACTCTTTAGTGTGATTTAAACGAGACATGCTTGTCTCTTTGAAACAAAACAATGTACAACTTAAAGTATCTTTGTTAGCTGGACTGTTAGCTGAAATGCAAGTGAAACCTACTCTGAAACGACATATCAAAGAGGCACAACAGGCTGATACTATGATTCAACAGATCAGATCAGAGTATGGTAGTGAGAAACGGGATGGTTTTCATGAGTCAAATGATGAGGTAGTATGTTACCATGGTAGGATGGTAGTACCTGATGCCAATGACTTAAGGAAGTTATTCATGGAGGAAGCTCATTCATCCATGTATGCAATGCATCCAGGGAGCACCAAAATATATCATAACTTGAAAGATATGTATTGGTGGCCTGGTTTGAAGAAAGATGTAGCTGAGTTTGTTATGCAGTGTCCAATGTGTCAGCAGGTTAAATCTAAACATCAGAAGCTCACAGGAAAAATGCAACCCTTACCTATACCACAGTGGAAATGGGATCACGTGACCATGGACTTTGTGGTTGGTTTACCCTAAACAGTCAAAAATCATGATTCCATTTGGGTGATAGTTGATAGGTTGACTAAGTCATCACATTTTCTTCCTATCAAAACAACCTATACTGCTGAGAAACTTACACAGATCTATATAGATGAGATAGTGCGGTTGCACAGAGTTCCAGCCACAATTGTTTTTGATAGAGGTCCCCAGTTCATGAGTCATTTTTGGGAACGACTACATAAAGCATTGGGTACGCAGTTAAGATTCAGTACCGCCTTTCACCCACAAACGGATGGACAATCTGAGAGGACTATACAAACCTTGGAGGATTTGCTTAGGGCATGTGTCCTTCAGTTTGTAGGGAGTTGGGATCTACACTTGAGCTTAATAGAATTCACTTACAACAATAGTTATCAGCACAGTATTGATATGGCACCATATGAAGCATTATATGGTAGACGTTGTAGATCTCCATTGTACTGGTATGAAACAGGAGAATACCAACTTTTGGGTCCTGAATTAGTGCAACAGATAACTGAAAAGATTAAAGTAATACAACAACAGTTAAAGGATGCACAAGATAGACATACATCATACGCTGATAAACGGTGAAGACCCTTAGAATTCCAAGTTGGAGACAGAGTATATCTCAAAGTCTCACCTTGTAAAGGTGTTCTTAGATTTGGGAAGAAGGGTAAGTTAGCTCCTAGATTTATGGGGCCTTATCCAATCACTGAATGGATTGGAAAGGTAGCCTATAAGTTGGATTTTCCACCTGAACTACATAGATTGCATCCAGTATTCTATATATCCATGCTGAGAAAGTGTCACCCTGATACGGAGTTAGTATTGCAACCTGTAGAGGTTGAATTAAATGAAGATATATCCTATGTAGAAGGACCAATGATGATTCTTGACATGAGAATCAAAAAGTTGAAAAAGAAAGACATAATTCTTGTGAAAATTCTCTGGCATCATCATGGTGTTGAAGAGGCTACGTGGGAACTGGAGGAAGAGATGAGGAGGAAGTACCCTTCTCTTTTCTCTTGATGTTTTGGGGACGAAATCCCTATTAGGGGTGGATAATTGTAACATTCCTGACCTGGGTTATGCCCTAACCCTAGGAGTTTTGCTTAAGTAAGTCATTTATATTCTTGTCTTTATCTCTTGAAAAGTAATTAAGACTAAAGGAGAGCTTATGTTTCAATTTTGGTCCTATTTGAATAATGTTGAAGCAATATTTGCTTATTTTGGAATAAAGTGCAATTTACCCAATATAAGGAGTTACCTTGCAAAATGTTACATGATAAATGTTCCTCAAGTACTTTAGCATCATAGGAATGATAATGATGCTAAGGGATGGCTTGTAGAAGCCTAAGTTCTAAGAAGGAGCTTGTTTGAATAATACTTGTGCATTGAATACTAGTTTTGGTGTGATTTGCAATTTACCCAAAACCTAGGGTTGAATATGTAAAATACCACCTCAAGAGTGTCCCTACTATCTCTTGGTATCATTTTGAGAAAATAAAAAGAAAGGGGCATTTTGTTTGAACCATTTTTGAGAAAGGATACTCTTGATAATAAAATAATCAAGAAATAAGCATAATTGAAACCCTAAGTTATTTTGTAGCAAAAATATATAAATTAAATGAAGTGCCCATCAACTAAAAAGCTATGGGTGAAATCCTATAATGTAATGGCAGCCAAAATACCTTGAGAGGCGCCGATATTCCTAAGTAGGTGAAAATATCTACCTACATTTTTAATTGAAAAGTAATGTCCACTAAAATAAAGGTGCTAATGAATAATAGTATTTTATTCATTAAGGAGCTTAATGGTCGACTATAATTCAGAGATAATTCAAAGGAATTAGAGGAAAATAAAGATATCTTTAGAGACAAGGAAGTGGAGGGGGCATGTGGCGCCTAGAATGGAAGGTTGATGACTTCCCTCCTACCTTCTCTCTCCTATGAATTCAATTATATATACTCAACCATTCACCTACTAAAAGGCTATTTGTGCACCACACACTCACTCCTCACTTAGGAAAATGACCAAGGAAGCAAAGGAGAAGGAGGAGAGCATTACCCAAGATTGAGGAAAGTTCCATGGTCATCTTCAACCTTGGGTTGAAGGCTAAAATCAAATTATAACTCTTTTTTTCTTCTCTCTTCCATCCAATGCTCAACTTTGGCAATCTTTTACATCAAAAGGGTTGAGAACGTGCCTTGGATAATTGGAGGAGTTATCTTCACCATTAAAGATGAAAATCTTAGATTTTTGAACTTGCTTTGGAGGTAGGTTATATAACTTGAACCCATTGATATTATTATTTGATTTCAATCTTGCAATATATGTTGATCTTTCCTTCTTCTCGAATTTTTTTGAGTAATTGATGAATTAATGAATCCATCAGTTGTATGGATAGTAGAAACGGAGATCTGAAGCTTGATGATGATGACATCATCTAAGCACACACCTCTAGATCAACAATATCAAACGGTTTCAACTATGTATGGCCAAACGGTTTCAAACCGTTTAAAGTTCAAACGGTTTCAACATAACCTTGGCCAAAGGGTTTCAAACCATTTTAAAGTTCAAACGGTTTCAACATAACCTAGGCCAAACGGTTTCAAACCATTTAAAGTTCAAACGGTTTCAACATAACCTAGGCCAAATGGTTTCAAACCGTTTAAAGTTCAAACAGTTTCACATAACCTAGGTCAAACGGTTTCAAACCGTTTAGTAATCAAACAGTTTTAACCAAATCTAGTTCAAACAGTTTCAAATCGTTTAGAGGTTCCAAACCATTTGGAGATCAAAGAGATCCAGACCGTTTTAAGATCAAAGGGGTCTCAAAACTGTTTGAAGGTCAAAGGAGTCTCAAGACCGTTTGAAAGTCAAAGGAGTCTCAAGACCGTTTGAAGATCAAAGGAGTCTCAAGACCGTTTGAAGGTCAAAGGAGTCTCAAGACCGTTTGAAGGTCAAAGGAGTCTCAAGACCGTTTAAAGGTCAAAGGGGTCTCAAGACCGTCTGAAGGTCAAAGGAGTCTCAAGACCGTTTGAAGGTCAAAGGAGTCTCAAGACCGTTTGAAGGTCAAAGGAGTCTCAAGACCGTTTGAAGGTCAAAGAGGTATGAAGACTGTTTGAATGTTAAAGGGGTTTTTAAGATCATTTGAAGATTAAATAATCTCAAACCATTTAGAGACCAAATATTCTCAAAACCATGTAAGATCAAATAACCCTATTAGTGTTTGTAAAGTATCTTAAGGTGGATTACAATGGAAGTACCTCTAAAAGTACTTAGGTGAATAGTACACTTAGAGTGATTTTCATTTGATGCTTACGAAAGTAATAAACTCAATACACTATGATAATCATAGGTGCATGTACTTTAGTTAAAGGATGAGCCAACTTAATAAAGTATGGAGTAATCAACATCCTAGAGAGGATGAGAGAGAAACTCATACTTGTGTAATAAACATGTAATGTGCATACATTGATACTTTTAATAAGTGTAGAGTATGAATTAGGGTTTGATCTTTGATAATGTGATCATGAAACCCTAATTGATAAAGAATGGGAAACCCTAACTCTAATGAGGGAATAGTGGTGTTACCCTTGTATTGCATAGTGTTGATATGTAATTGATATTGTTGCTATCAAGTATACTAACCATGCAGGTATCAGGAGTTGATGAGCATAGCCAGGTATGAGCTATGATGTTTAATGTGCCTTGTAAGCTATGTGAGATGCTTGTGTAACAAGTATCATGTATACCTTGGTCAGATGACCTAGAGGTAATAGTTACCTGATAAGTGATAACAATGTTTAGTGATGAACTAAGGGTTTGAATACCCAGATCCAATAAACATGATGATGATATTGTTGAGGGATGAGAATTCTCGATAATGAGATAAGGGATTGTGATCCCAATATTTTATAAAGTTTTGAAAAGTACTTGATAGATGTATTACACTTTTCTTTGTAGCATTTGTCATAATAATACATGTTTGAAAACTTGGCTGGTGCTAAAAGAATATGGTAATGCACTTAATTAATCAAGTGAAATCTTATCATGTAGAGCCCTGGCCATAGATCCATCATCGTCAGTAGTTGGTGATGGTGAAACAGATTTTCCCACGGGATCTCCTGGAGGGCATATTTTTTAATATGTGGGGGTAATGGGTGCAAATATCCTTACACCCTAATGTGGGATTGACGTGAGATAAACATGTGATCTCTCAATCCTTCATCATATGTGTCGTGATGGATGTATCACGAATCTCCTGATGATGATTAATGTCAGATTGATGTGAGATAAACATGAAATTTCTTGATTGCGAAGAGAGTGCAGCCGCCGTTGTAGCTCTATAGCGAAGTTGCCAGTATACCCTGGAAAGCTATTTAGTAATGACACTAGATATCCTGCATGTGGTCTCGCACTGACCGAGACGAATGAGGTCATGGAGTCCGACTCTTCCATTGACCTAAGTATGGAACCGATGCTTTACGCCGTTGTGGTCATTTGGAGTATGAGTGGTATACATCATCTCCTCATGGCATAAGTGTGACTGTAAAATGTAATCAGCCGTGTAGCATTTTTTTTAAGGATGAAATATAGAAATCATTGGTTTATGTTATATTGCTTAAATGTATCCTAAAATGGATACATGCTATACATGTTCTTCATATTCCTTATTAAATAGATGATTTACTGCTTTATCATATATAGCTTTATTGCTTTAAAAGATGGTATTGCTCTATTCTGTTGAACAGTGATTAAATTCTACTTACTAATATAAAAGAATCCTCTGCTCAGTTTATTATTGTTTATCTACAATGATAATATTTTTGGCGGAGAGTTATATCTCTCGCTGAGACATGGGTCTCACCCCGTTGGTCACCAACATTTTTAGGTGGACGCGGATGAGGAGGTAGGGACCATACAGCAGGGAAAGGACAGCAGCATCAGGGACAACAGTAACATCTCAGGTGGAGATACTGACTGTCGTGTCTTGTAGATATGAGTCCTATGTGTCATCTTTGTACTCTCAGGTCCTTGGAGTCAGTACTTAGTGTTTTTATGATCGATCTGAGATTTTGGCTTGAATGCCTTGAGGTTTTATGTTGCTTATGTATAGTTTTGGTAAAGCAACTATTGTAAATATTCCTTGAGAAGAGATGGTACATGGTACGTATAATGTGAACCATAATGTATGCAATACTTTGGTTCTCTTATTAAGAGTTTCCTAGAAATGGATCCCTTTGCAAATGGTTTTAATTTTTAGTGATTCTTGTTATTCCGTTGATTTTGGTTATTCCATAATTATTACACAGTGACGGTCTGATTTGTGGTCAGATTGTCATAAGGTTTTTGGTATTAAAGCCTACGGTTCGCTGAGTCTACAGAGACATAGGATTAAGGTCGTTGAGTCTGTTCTAGTGTCTTCCAATTTATCTGATAGTGACTTCTGCTCTCAAGAGAAGAAGTAAAGCTTGAAGATGGCTGGATCACATGAAGAACATGCTGTTGAAAGCAGTGTTGCTGCACCAGGAGGAGGTGCAAGGGATCAGGCTAGAGATGAACTAGTACCTGAAAATCCCCTGCTTGACCAAGCTTCGATAGAAAACCCAGCTTTCCATGCCCTCTTTGGGCAGTTCATGGCGACAATGACACATATGGTGGATAGGATGCCACCACCTGCACCTAGGGCACCAGTCCCTGATGAGAGACATGGATTTGGCAAGACTTTTGAACAACTTCGACGGGTAGGAGCCACTGATTATACTGGTACAGCTGACCCAGCAGACACAGACTTGTGGCTGACTGATCTGGAGAAGGCCTTCAGAATTCTTAATATCCCAGAAACTGAGAAGGTTAGGCATGCAGTGTACCTATTGAAAGAGAGTGTTGGCCACTGGTGGGCCATTGAGGAAGAGAGACGACCAGGAGTTGAGGTCGAATGGAGAGAGTTCCTACGAGAGTTTGTTATTAGATATTTTTCCAAGACTTACCTGGACGAGAAAATCTCTCAGTTTGAACGGATAAGGCAAGGACCAATGAACATTAGTGAGTATGAAGCTAAGTTCATGGAGCTTCTACGGTTTTGTCCGCACATGGCTACTACAGATGAGGAGAGGATCCGGCATTTTGAGAAGGGTTTGAATGTTGATTTGACCACACCTGCATCTTCTCTAGAGAATAGAGAGAGGTTTGCCACTTTGTTGAGTCAGTTAGGCGAATAGAAAGGTCTGTGACTGAGAAACGTCAAGCCAACAGTAAAAAAGAGTATACACAATTGCAAGGACAAAGGTTTGAAAGTTTTAAGAAACTAAGGTTTTCTGCACCAACAGTACCACTGAGGTTCAATACTCAGACGTAGTGGACATCTAGCAAGGGTAGAGGCCATAGTTTACCAACAGAGGGAGCCCACAGCTCAGCATCAATGTCAATAATAGGACCATCTAGGCCACAATGGAAGAACATAAGTTGTTATAAATGTGGGAAGATGGGACATCTGATGAAAGATTGTCTAGCTAGAGATGTGAGTGTAACCCAACCACTAAGGCAGAGTCAAAAAGGCTCTCAGAAGTGACAGTTTAGCAGTGGCACACAAGGACGTAGACAGGCGTCCCAAGCTGGTTCATCGCACCCAACAACAGGGCGAGTGGTCGACAACCAACAACGGCAAGATTCTATGCTATGAATCAGCCGGAAGCAGTGGTCAACCCACGAGTCGTGACAGATCAGATGGAATTATTTCATTCTGATATGTCTTCATCCTGCTTTGTATCTGTTTTGATTGATCCGGGTGCTACGCATTCCTTTATCACTCGAGAAGTGATTCATGACTGCAATATGATTGTTAGTCATAGAGCAGATAACTTGTTATTAGAAATTTTGTTAGTTGGATCTGCAGTGTTGCAGGAGGTATGTTCTCCCTGTGTTCTTTGTTTTTCAGAACATAGCATTCAGGTGGATCTTATACCACTTGAGATGCATGGGTTTGACATAATCCTTGGGATCGACACCCTAGAAAAGTATAAGGTTGTCTTGGATTGCAGTTCCAAGTAGGCTATGTTCTCAGACAATGGTGATACATGGGTCTTTCAGGGGGACAAAAAGATTCTTTCAACCTGTCTAGTGTCAGCAATGATAGCTAAGAAACTGATGTGACAAGGATGTGAAGCATTCTTGGCTAATGTGGTAGATACTAGAGCAGAGAGTCCTAGTCTTTCAGAAGTTCTGATTGTTAAGGAGTTTGAGGATGTGTTTCATGAGGAACTTCCAAGTGTTCCTCCACCCTGAGAGATTGATTTTGAGATTAATTTAATCCCAGGTACACAACCAATAGCTCAAACACCTTATAGAATGGCACCTACTAAGATGGCAGAACTTAAGAATCAGTTACAAGAGTTGCTTGAGAAGGGTTTTATTCGACCGAGTACTTCACCTTGGGGTGCTCCAGTTCTTTTTGTTAAAAAGAAAGATGGGTCTATGCGATTATGCATCGACTATAGACAGCTAAACAAAGTAACCATAAAGAACAAATATCCATTTCCAAGAATAGATGATTTGTTTGACCAGTTGCGTAGTGCAATTATATTCTCTAAAATAGATCTGAGGTCAGGATACCATCAGTTATGTATCAAGGAGAGTGACATACCTAAATCAGCCTTCAGAACAAGGTATGGTCACTATGAGTTCATAGTTATGTCGTTTGGACTAACTAATGCACCAGCTGCATTCATGGAACTCATGAACAAAATTTTCCGGCCATTTCTTGATCAGTTCATAGTAGTCTTTATAGATGACATCCTGATATACAGTAGAGATGCTCAACAACATGAGCAACACCTCCGTCAGGCCCTGACTTTACTGAGAGAGCACAAGCTATACGCCAAGTTTAGCAAGTGTGAATTCTGGTTATTAGAAGTGTCTTTCCTAGGACACGTAATATCTGTCTCAGGTATCTGTGTTGATCCTAAAAAGTTAGAATCTATCTTGGAGTGGGAACAGCCAAAGACACCAACGGAGATACACAGTTTTCTAGTACTGGCAGGCTACAATAGGAGGTTCATTAAGAACTTCAGTTCTGTAGCATTACCCGTAACTAGGTTAACCAGGAAGGAGATTCCTTTTGACTGGAATGACAAGTGTCAACATTCTTTCCAGTTGTTGAAATAAAGGTTAACAAGTGCGCCTGTGTTAGTGTTACCTGAGCAGTGAAAAGGGTATATTGTATTCTGTGACGCTTCTAAGAACGGTCTAGGATGTGTGTTGATGCAAGATAAACAAGTGATTTCTTTTGCTTCTTGACAGCTTAAGAAACACGAGGAAAATTATCTGACGCATGATCTAGAATTGGCTGCAGTGGTTCATGCGTTGAAGATCTGGAGACAATATCTCTATGGAGAGACATTCTAGATTTTCACGGACCATAAGAACCTAAAATACATCTTTTCACAACATGAGTTGAACATGAGACAACGCCGCTGGATGGAGTTAATCAAGGACTGCGATTGTAAAATTGATTATCATCCGAGAAAGGCTAATGTAGTGGTTGATGCACTAAGTAGAAAATCATCGTCGCCAATCATCAAAAAAGCACAGTTGAACTCTTTAGCGTGCTTTAAACGAGACACGCTTGTCTCTTTGAGACAAAACAATGTACAGCTTAAAGTATCTTTGTTAGCTGGACTGTTAGCTGAAATGCAAGTGAAACCTACTCTGAAACGACATATCAAAGAGGCACAACAGGCTGATACTATGATTCAGCATATCAGATCAGAGTATGGTAGTGAGAAACGTGATGGTTTTCATGAGTCAAATGATGAGGTAGTATGTTACCATGGTAGGATGGTAGTACCTGATGCCAATGACTTAAGGAAGTTAGTCATGGAGGAAGCTCATTCATCCATGTATGCAATGCATCCAGGGAGCACCAAAATGTATCATAACTTGAAAGATATGTATTGGTGGTCTGGTTTGAAGAAAGATGTAGCTGAGTTTGTTATGTGGTATCCAGTGTGTCAGCAGGTTAAAGCTGAACATCAGAAGCCCGCAGGAATAATGCAACCCTTACCTATACCACAGTGGAAATGGTATCACGTGACCATGGACTTTGTGGTTGGTTTACCTAGAACAGTCAAAAGTCATGATTCCATTTGGGTGATAGTTGATAGGTTGACTAAGTCAACAAATTTTCTTCCTATCAAAACAACCTATACTGCTGAGAAACTTGCACAGATCTATATAGATAAGATAGTGTAGTTGCACGGAGTTCCAGCCACAATTGTTTCTGATAGAGGTCCCCAGTTCACGAGTCATTTTTGGGAACGACTACATAAAGCATTGGGTACGCAGTTAAGATTCAATACCGCCTTTCACCCAAAAACAGATGGACAATCTGAGAGGACTATACAAACCTTGGAGGATTTTCTTAGGGCATGTGTCCTTCAGTTTGTAGGAAGTTGGGATCTAAACTTGAGCTTAATAGAATTCACTTACAACAATAGTTATCAGCACATTATTGATATGGCACCATATGAAGTATTATATGGTAGACGTTGTAGATCTCCATTGTGTTGGTATGAAACAGGACAATACCAACTTTTGGGTCCTAAATTAGTGCAACAAACAACTGAAAAGATTAAAGTAATACAACAACAGTTAAAGGCTGGATAGGATAGAAAGAAGTCATACGCTGATAAACAGTGAAGACCCTTAGAATTCCAAGTTGGAGACAGAGTATATCTCAAAGTCTCACCTTGGAAAGGTGTTCTTAGATTTGGGAAGAAGGGTAAGTTAGCTCCAAGATTTATGGGGCCTTATCCAATCATTGAACAGATTGGAAAGGTAGCCTATAAGTTTGAGTTGCCACCTGAACTACATAGATTGCATCCAGTATTCCATATATCCATGCTGAGAAAGTGTCACCCTGATACGGAGTTAGTATTGCAACCTTTAGAGGTAGAATTAAATGAAGATATATCCTATGTAGAAGGACCAATGATGATTCTTGACATGAGAATCAAAAAGTTGAAAAAGAAAGAAATAATTCTTGTGAAAGTTCTCTGGCATCATCGTGGCGTTGAAGAGGCTACGTGGGAACTAGAGGAAGAGATGAGGACGAAGTACCCTTCTCTTTTCTCTTGATGATTTCGGGGACAAAATCCCTGTTAGGGGTGGATAATTGTAACATCCTTGACCTGGGTTACGCCCTAACCCTAGGAGTTTTGCTTAAGTAAGTCATTTATATGCTTGTCTTTATCTCTTGAAAAGTAATTGAGACTAAAGGAGAGCTTATGTTTCAATTTTGGTCCTATTTGAATAATGTTGAAGCAATATTTGCTTACTTTGGACTAAAGTGCAATTTACCCAATATAAGGGGTTACCTTGCAAACTGGTACATGATAAATGTTCCTCAAGTACTTTAGCATCATAAGAATTAAAATGATGCTGAGGGATGGCTTGTGGAAGCCTAAGTTCCAAGAAGGAGCTTGTTTGAATAATACTTGTGCATTGAATACTAGTTTTGGTGTGATTTGCAATTTACCCAAAACGTAGGGTTGAATATGTAAAATACCACCTCAAGAGTGTCCCTACTGTCTCTTGGTATCATTTAGAGAAAAGAAAAAGAAGGGGGCATCTTGTTTGAACTATATTTGATAAATGATACTCTTGATAATAAAATAATCAAGAAATAAGCATAATTGAAACCCTACGTTATTTTGTAGCAAAAATATATAAATTAAATGAAGTGCCCATCAACTAAAAAGCTATGGGTGAAATCCTATAATGGAATGGCAGCCAAAATACCTTGAGAGGTGCCGATATTCCTAAGTAGGTGAAAATATCTACCTATATTTTTAATTGAAAAGTAATGTCCACTAAAATAACGGTGTTATAGGATAATAGTATTTTATTCATTAAGGAGCATAATGGTCGACTAAAATTCATGGATAATTCAAAGAAATTATAGGAAAAGAAAGATAGATTTGGAGACAAGGAAGTGTAGGGGGCATGTGGCGCCTAGAAAGGAAGGTTGATGACTTCCCTCCTACCTTCTCTCTCCTATGAATTCAATTATACATACTCAACCATTCACCTACTAAAAAGGCTATTTGTGCACCACACACTCACTCCTCACTTAGGCCAACGACCAAGGAAGTAAAGGAGAAGGAGGAGAGCGTTCCCCAAGCTTGAGGTAAGATCCATGGTCATCTTCAACCTTGGGTTGAAGGATAAAATTGAATTATAACTCTTCTTTTCTTCTCTCTTCCATCCAATGCTCAACTTTGGCAATCTTTTACATCAAAAGGGTTGAGAACGTGCCTTGGATAATTGGAGGAGCTATCTTCACCATTAAAGATGAAAAGCTTGGAGCTTTGAACTTGCTTTGGAGGTGGGTTATATAACTTGAACCCATTGATATTATTATTTGATTTCAATCTTGCAATATATGTTGATCTTTCCTTCTTCTCGAATTTTTTTGAGTAATTGATGAATTAATGAATCCATCAGTTGTATGGACAGTAGAAACGGAGGTCTGAAGCTTGATGATGATGACATCATCTTAGCACACACCTCTAGATCAACAATATCAAACGGTTTCAACTATGTATGGCCAAACTGTTTCAAACCGTTTAAAGTTCAAACGGTTTCAACATAACCTAGGCCAAACAGTTTCAAATCATTTTAAAGTTAAAACGGTTTCAACATAACCTAGGCCAAATAGTTTGAAACCATTTAAAGTTCAAACGGTTTCAACATAACCTAGGCCAAATGGTTTCAAACCATTTAAAGTTCAAACAGTTTCAACATAACCTAGGTCAAACGGTTTCAATCCATTTAGTGATCAAACGGTTTCAACCAAATCTAGTTCAAATAGTTTCAAACCGTTTAGAAGTCCCAAATCATTTGGAGATCAAAGAGATCCAGACCATTTGAAGATTAAATGGGTCTCAAGACCGTTTGATGGTCAAAGGAGTCTCTAGACCGTTTGAAGGTCAAAGGAGTCTCAAGACCGTTTGAAGATCAAAGGGGTCTCAAGACCATTTGAAGGTCAAAGGGGTCTCAAGACCGTTTGAAGGTCAAAGGAGTCTCAAGACTGTTTGAAGGTCAAAGGAGTCTCAAGACCATTTGAAGGTCAAAGAGGTCTCAAGACCATTTGAATGTTAAAGGGGTTTTCAAGATCGTTTGAAGATTAAATAATCTCAAACCGTTTAGAGACCAAATAGTCTCAAAACCATGTAAGATCAAATAAACCTATGAGTGTTTGTAAAGTATCTCAAGGTGGATTACAATGGAAGTACCTCTAAAAGTACTTAGGTGAATTGTATACTTAGAGTGATTGTCATTTGATGCTTATGAAAGTAATAAACTCAATACACTATGATAAGCATAGGTGCATGTACTTTAGAGAAAGTTTGAGCCCACTTAATAAAGTATGGAGTAATCAACATCCTAGAGAGGATGAGAGAGAAACTCATTGTGATACATCATTCGAACAAAACGTCATTAACTAAGCGGAAGCGATCCTTAACATCGGATTATTGAAAATCACTAAAAATTAAAACCATTTACAAAGATATCCAAACACAGAAAAACTCTTTTATCAAGAACCAATGTATTTTATTTAAATCTTGGTTCATAAGTACATACCATGTACCATCCCTTCTCGAGGATTACAAGCATCAACTGCTCTTTTAAAACTATACGCAAGCAGCATAAGAACCTCGAGGCATCAAGCCAAAATCTCAGATCGATTCATTAAAAGTACTAACTACTAACTCCGAGGACCTTAGAGTACAGAGACAACACATAGGACTCTCTATACAAAATATGACAGCCAGTGCCTCCACCTGGAATATCACTGATGTCCCTATTGCTATTGTTGCTGCTCTTCCCCTGCTATAGGGTTTCTGCCTCTTCTTCCGCGTCTACCTAAAAAGTGTTGGTGACCTACAGAGCGACACCCAGGCCCTGCGAGAGATATAACTCTCCGCCAAAAACATTATTATTGCAGTTTAATGGAATAAAACTTAGCAGAGGAATCATATATATTCAACAGCAGATAAATCGATGTCTAAACAGATTAGAGCAATATTCTTATTTAAAGCATTTCACCTATAACTTGATAAAGCAGCATGTCACTTATCCAATAAGGAATTGAAGAACATGTATAACATTTATCCATCTAGGATATGCTAAGCAAGGTAACATCAACCAATGATTCTCATATTTCAACCTTAAGCAAATACGCTACACGGTTGATTACATTTTACAATCATACTTAAGCCATGAGGAGATGACGTATACCACTCATACTCCAACCGACCATGATGGCGTAAAGCATCGGTTCCATACATAGGTCAAGGAAGAGCCGGATTTCCATGACCTCATCCTCCTCAGTCAGTGTGAGTATAAAATGTTGGACATCTTATGTCTCTGCTAAATAGCTTTCCAGGGTATACTGGCAACTTCACTATAGAGTTACAACGGCGGCTATACTCTCTTTGCAATTGAGAGATTTCATGTTTATCTCACATTGATCCGGCATTAACATTATCGGGAGATTCGTGATACATCCATCCCGGCACATATAATGAAGAAATGAGAGATTTAATGTTTATCTCACATCAGTGTGAGTATAAAATGTTGGACATCTTATGTCGCTGCTAAATAGCTTTCCAGGGTATACTGGCAACTTCACTATAGAGTTACAACGGCGGCTATACTCTCTTTGCAATCGAGAGATTTCATGTTTATCTCACATTGATCCGGCATTAACATTATCGGGAGATTCGTGATACATCCATCCCGGCACATATAATGAAGAAATGAGAGATTTAATGTTTATCTCACATCAATCCCACATTACGGCGTAAGGATATTCGCGCCCATAACCCCCACATACTCAACAGTATGCCCTCCAGGAGATCCCGTAGGAAAACCTATTTCACCATCACCAAGTACTAACGATGATGGATCTATGGCCAGGGCTCTACATGATAAGATTTCACTTGATTAATTAAGTACATTACCATATTCTTTTAGCATCAGTCAGGTTTTCAAACATAAATTATTATAACAAATGCTACAAAGAATGTGTAATACTTCTATCAAGTAATTTTTTAACCTTAATAAAACATTGGTATTTCAATCCTATGTCACATCATGGGCATTCTCATCCCTTAACATCTCATCATCATGATTATGGAATATGGGTATTCAAACCCTCAGTTCATCAAAGAACACTTGTTACCACTTATCAGATAACTAATACCTTCAGGTCATCTGACCAAGGTAAACATGATACTTGCTACACAAGCATCTCACATGGCTCTCAAGGCCCATTTAATCTCTTGTTACCTCTTACTAGGCAACAAAGCATATTATGGCTCACAAGGCCCATAAAACAATTTCAATAATAAAACATCATAGCTCATACCTGGCTATGCCCAACATCTCATGATACATGCACGTTTAGTACACATGATAACAGTTATATCAATTACATATCAGCACTATGCAATGTAAGGGTAGCATCACTATTCCCTCATTAGGGTTAGGGTTTCCCAATTCATGTCAATTAAGGATACTCATCCCATTACCCAAAATTAGGGACATGGTTTATCATCATATTGCCCAAGATTAGGGTTTCATGCACTATAACCCAAAATTAGGGTTTCACATACCTTCACCCTATATTAGGGTTACACCATTACCCTAGATTAAGGTTTCACCTAGCATTGCCCTAAATTAGGGTTAGGGCTCATCAACCTTCTTGATTAGGGTTTCATGATCTCTTTATCAAGGATCATACCCTAATTACATATTTTATTCATGTTGAAAGTGTTTAGGCTTAACCACTACATGATTATTATACATGTATGAATTCCTCTCTCTCTCATCCTCTCTAGGATGTTGATTACTTCAAGCTTGATTAGATTAGGTCAACCCTTCATTCAAGTACATACATTTAGGGTTAGCATAGTGTATTGAGATATTGCTTCCATAAGCATCAAAGGTTAACCCCTCTAAGGGTACTAATCACCCCAGTACCTTAAAGGTACAACCATTGTAATTATCTTTTATATACATCATTAACAATCATGGGGTTAATTGATATTTCATCACATTAGGTCTTCAAACGGTTTTGGTTGCATTGAACCTCCAAATGGTTTTGACCCCTCAACCTCCAAACGGTTTTGAAACTATTTTCCCTCCAAACGGTTTTGAAACCGTTTGGGCATCTTGGGTTGAGACTGTTTGCCCTCCAAACAGTTTTGAAACCTTTTGGGCACTCAACCCTTGAAATCGTTTGATCACATGTACATTGAAACTGATTGGACCCATCAATATTTGAAACTGTTTAGATAAATCAACCTTGAAACCAATTGGACCTCCAAATGGTTTGAGACTGTTTGATCTGAAATAATTTGAAGACTGTTTGATTCCAAATGGTTTCAAAACCGTTTGGACTCAAACGGTCTCAAGACCGTTTGGTCCAAACTACCTTGAAACTGAAAGGATCATCTAGGGTTTCCTTCAACCAATCAATTAGGGTTTTCTTCATTGAATCATTCATCAATTGGACCATTGAGAGTACATCAAATTATAACCCTTGGATCTCCAACCATCCATCACAACCCTTGACCTCCAAACGGTCGGTCTTGAGACCGATTAGTCTCAAGTTGAAACCGTTTTGACCTGACATTTCTTGAGGTGTGTGATAAGATGACATCATCATCATATTCAAGCTTCAAACCTTCGAAATTTTTTGCGATCTTTGTGGTGATTTCAATAATTAATCCAAAGGAAAATCGGGAAAGAAAAAGGAATCAACATATGATGAAGAAATGAAATCAATAATGATATTTAAGGGTTCAAGTTATATAACCCGCCTTCAAAGTTGAATCCAAGCTTCAAGATTCACGTCTTCAATGCTGAATGAAGCTTTCTCAACTTCCCAAGGTTCGTCCTCAAGTCTTTGAGTGAAAAAGAATAGTTAAAGTTGAAGATTGAATGGAGAAAAGAAGAAAATAAACATTGAATTTCGATTTCCACCATGAAATCAAGGTTGAAGATGATTAAGGAGCTCACCTACAGTTTGGGGTACGTCCTCCTATTGCCCCTAAGATCCCTTGTGTTCGGACAAAGCAAGGAAAGAATGAAGAGTCGAAAAAGCCTTTCATGTGGGTGAAAGAATGGAGTGTATATAAGGGAAATTCAAGAGAGAGAAAGTGTTATAAAAATCCTTCAATCCCCTAAATTGGTGTCACTTATCCCCCTCACTTCCTTGCATACGAAGCCATCATCATCCCCTTCTAAATCCTCTTCTTTATCCATGAATTAAAAGAAAACAGTTACGCACCTTAATCAATTTAATAATAATATCCAAAAATTAGTGGATATTACTTTTTCTTTAACTAATGTGAGTGGGCTCTCCACTCACTTTAGATATTTCGATGCCATTGCAAGGCACAAGGAATTCCATACTTATATAAATTCAACCATCACATTTTTGGTTGAAGGGCACTTCCATTAATATATTTCTTTTTGCATTAAATTGAATTAGGGTTTCAATTATGCTTAAATCTTGATTATTTTAATATCAAGATTCTCTCTCCCCCAAAGAGATTCAAATGAGACGCCCCTCTGATTTTCTTGTCTCTAATTGATACCAAGAAACATTAGGGACTCTCTATAAGTGGTATTTTGCATATTTAACCCTAGGTTTTGGGAAATTGCACATTGCACCAAAACTAGGTTTTAATGCACAAACATTGCTTAATAAGCTCTTTCTTGGTGCTCAGGCTTGTGGAAGCCATACCTCTGCATCATTTTCATTCCCATGATGCTTCAACACTTGAGGAACATTTTATTATGTAACATTTGCAAGTTAACCCCTCAACTTGGGTAATTTGCACTTTAGTCCAAAATGGGCAAAACATTGTTTTCAACATTATTCAAAAATGACTAAAATTGAAACATAAGTTCCTCTTGAACCTTAATTACTTTTCAAAAGATAAGAGCAAGTATATAATTATCTTTCTTAAAAAAAACATCTAGGGTTAAAGCAGAACCCAGGTCAGGGATGTTACAAATTATCCACCCCTAACAGAGATTTCATCCCCGAAATCATCAAGAGAAAAGAGAAGGGTACTTCCTCCTCATCTCTTCCTATAGCTCCCACGTAGCTTCTTTAATGCCACGGTGATGCCAGAGAACTTTCACACGACATATGTCTTTCTTTTTGAGCTTTTTAATTCTTTTATCAAGGATCATCATAGGTCCTTCAACATATGACATATCATCATTTAATTCTACCTCCACAGGTTGCAAAACTAACTCTGTGTCAGGATGACACTTTCTCAGCATGGAGATATGGAACATTGGATGCAACTTATGCAGCTCAGGTGGCAACTCCAGCTTATAGGCTACCTTTCCAATTCGTTCAATGATTGGATAAGGCCCCATAAATCTAGGAGCTAACTTTCCCTTCTTTCCAAATCTAAGGACACCTTTCCAAGGTGAGACCTTGAGATATACTCTGTCTCCAACTTGGAATTCTAAAGTTCTTCGTCATTTGTCGGCGTACGACTTCTATCTATCTTGTGCAGTCTTTAGATTACTTTAATCTTCTTAGTTGTCTGTTGCACTAGCTCAGGATCCAAGAGTTGATATTCTCCTATTTCATACCAACATAAAGGAGATCTACAACGTCTACCATATAATGCTTCATACGGTGCCATATCAATACTGCGATGATAACTATTATTGTAAGCAAATTCTATCAAGCTCAGGTGTAGATCCCAACTTCCTACAAACTGAAGGACACATGCCCTAAGCAAATCCTCCAAGGTTTGTATGGTCCTCTCAGATTGTCCATCTGTCTGTGGGTGAAAGGTAGTACTAAACCTTAATTGCGTACCCAAAGCTTTATGGATTCTCTCCCAAAAATGACTCATGAACTGGGGACCTCTATCAGAAACAATAGTAGTTGGAACCCCGTGCAACCACACTATCTCATCTATATATATCTATGTAAGCTTCTCAATAGTGTAGGTTGTTTTGACAGGAAGGAAATGTGTTGTCTTAGTCAACCTATCAATGATCACCCATATGGAATCATGACCTTTGGTTGTTCTAGGCAAACTAACCACAAAGTCCATGGTCACATGATCCCATTTCCACTGTTGTATAGGTAAAGGTTGCATTGTTCATGTGGGCTTTTGATGTTCAGCTTTAACCTGCTGACACACCGGACACCGCATAACAAACTCAGCTACATCCTTCTTCAATCCTGGCCACCAATACATATCCTTCAAGTTACGATACATTTTGGTGCTCCCTGGATGCATTTCATACATCAAAGAATGAGCTTTCTCCAAGACTAACTTCTTTAAGTCATTGGCATCAGGTACTACCATCCTACCACGATAACAGACTACCTAATCCTCTGACTCATTAAAGCCATCCCGTTTCTCACTACCATACTCTGACCTGATATGCTGAACCACAGTATCAGCTTGTTGTGCTTCTTTAATCTGTTGTCTCAGAGTCGGTTTCACTTACATCTCAGCTAACAGCCTGGCTAACAACGATACCTTAAGGTGTATATTGTTTTGCCTCAAGGAGATAAGAATATCTCTTTTAAAATACACTAAGGAGTTCAAGTGTGCTTTATCTAAGGTTGGTGATGACGATTTCCTACTTAGTGCATCAGCCACTACATTAGCCTTCCCTGGATGATAATCAATTGTACAATCGTAGTCCTTGATTAACTCTATCCAATGGTGCTGTCTCATGTTCAACTCATGTTGTGAGAAGATATATTTTATATTCTTATGGTCTGTGAAAATTTGGAATGTTTCTCCATAGAGATAATGTCTCTAGATCTTCAAAGCATGGACCACAGCAGCTAGCTCTAGATCATGTGTTGGATAATTCTCCTCGTGTTTCTTAAGTTGTCGAGAGGCAAAAGAAATCACTTGATTATCCTACATCAACACACATCCTAGACCATTCTTATATGCATCACAGAAAACTATATACCCCTTCCCTTGCTCAGGTAACACTAGCACAGGTGCACTTGTTAACCTTTATTTCAATAGCTGGAAAGAATGTTATCACTTGTCATTCCAGACAAAAGGAACCTCCTTCCTGGTCAACTTGGTTAGGGGTAAAGCTATAGAACTGAAGTTCTTAATAAACCCCCTGTAATAGCCCGCCAATCCTAGGAAACTGCGTATCTCCATCGATGTCTTTGGTTGTTCCCATTGCAGGACAGATTCTACCTTCTTAGGATCAACACAAATACCTGAGGCAGATATTACGTGTCCTAGAAAAGAAACTTCTGGTAACCAAAACTCGCATTTGCTAAACTTAGCATACAACTTATGCTCTCTTAGCAAAGTTAAAGCCTGACGGAGGTGCTGCTCATGCTGTTGAGCATCTCTACTATATATCAAGATGTCATCTATGAAGACTACTATGAACTGGTCAAGAAAAGGTTGGAAGATTCTATTCATGAGTTCTATGAATGCAGCTGGTGCATTAATTAGTCCAAATGACATAACTATGAACTCATAGTGACCATACCTTGTCCTAAAGGCAGACTTAGGTATGTCACTCTCCTTGATACACAACTAATGATATCTCGACCTCAGATCTATCTTAGAGAAGATAGTTGCACCATGCAACTGATCAAACATGTCATCGATCCTTGGTAGAGGATACTTGTTCTTTATGGTTACTTTATTCAACTGTCTGTAATCAATGCATAACCGCATAGATCTGTCCTTCTTCTTAACAAAGAGAACTGGAGCACCCCATGGTGAAGTACTCGGTCAGATAAAACCTTTCTCAAGCAACTCCTATAGCTATTTCTTGAGCTCTACCATCTCAGCAGGTGCCATTCAATACGGTGTTTGTGCTATTGGTTGCGTGCCTGGGATTAGATTAATCTCAAAATCAATCTCTCAGGGCGTAGGAACACTTGGAAGTTCCTCAGGGAACACATCTTCAAACTCCCTAACTTTCGGAACTTCAGAAAGATTAGGGCTCTCCATTGTGGTGTCTACCACATGTGCCAAGAATGCAAAGCATCCTTGTCTCATCAGCTTCTCAGCTACCATAGTTGACACAAGATAAGTTGGAAGAATCTTTCTATCTCTCTAAAAGATCCATGTGTCACCGTCATCTACGAACACAACTTGCTTGGAATCACAACCTCCTATATGAGCAGAAGACACTATCAGATAAACTGGAAGACACTAGAACAGACTCAACAACCTTAATCCTATGTCTTTGTAGACTCAGCGAACCTAGAGCTCTAATACCACTAATTTTGATACACCGTTCGAACAAAATGTCATTAACTAAGCGGAAGTGATCATTAACAGCGGATTACTAAAAATCACTAAAAAATTATAACCAATTACAAAGAGATCCAAACATAGGAATACTCTTTTATCAAGAACCAATGTATTTTATTTACATCCTGGTTCATAAGTACATATCATGTAACATCCCTTCTCAAGGATTACAAGCATCAACTGCTCTGTTAAAACTATACACAAGCAACATAAGAACCTTGAGGCATCAAGCCAAAATCTCAGATCGATTCATTCAAAGTACTAACTACTAACTCCGAGGACATGAGAGTACAGAGATGACACATAGGACTCTCTATACAAAATATGACAGCCAGTGCCTCCACCTGGAATATCACTGTTGTCCCTGTTGCTGCTGCTGCTACTCTTCCCCTGCTATAGGGTTTCTGTCTCTTCTTCCGCGTCTACCTAAAAAGTGTTGGTGACCAACGGAGTGAGACCCAGTCCCAGCGAGAGATATAACTCTTCGCCAAAAACATTATTATTGCAGTTTAATAGAATAAAACTGAGCAGAGGAATCATATATATTCAACAGCAGATAAATCAATGTCTAAATAGATTAGAGCAATATTCTTATTCAAAGCATTTAAGCTATAACTTGATAAAGCAGCATGTCACTTATCCAATAAGGAATTGAAGAACATGTATAACATTTATCCATATAGGATATGCTAAGAAAGGTAACATCAACCAATGATTCTCGTATTTCAACCTTAAGCAAATACGCTACACGATTGATTACATTTTACAATCATACTTAAGCCCTAAGGAGATGAGGTATACCGCTCATACTCCAACCGACCATGATGGCGTAAAGCATCAGTTCCATACATAGGTCAAGGAAGAGTTGGATTTCCATGACCTCATCCTCCTTAGTCAGTGTGAGTACAAAATGCAGGACATCTTGTGTCTCTGCTAAATAGCTTTCCAGGGTATACTAGCCACTTTGCTATAGAGTTACAGTGGTGGTTGTACTCTCTTCGCAATCGAGAGATTTCATGTTTATCTCACATCGATTCGGCATTAACATTATCGGGAGATTAGTGATACATCCATCTTGGCACATATAATGAAGAATTGAGAGATTTAATGTTTATCTCACATCAATCCCACATTAGGGCATAAGGATATTCACGCCTATAACCCCCACATGCTCAACAGTATGCCCTCCAGGAGATCTGGTGGGAAAACCTGTTTTACCATCACCAACTACTAACGATGATGGATCTATGGCCAGGGCTCTACATGATAAGATTTCACTTGATTAATTAAGTACATTACCATATTCTTTTAGCATCAGTCAGGTTTTCAAACATAAATTATTATAACAAATGCTACAAAGAATGTGTAATACTTCTATCGAGTACTTTTCAAAGCTTTATAAAACATTGGGATCTCAATCCCTTGTCACATCATGGGCATTCTCATCCCTTAACATCTCATCATCATGATTATGGAATAATGGTATTCAAACCCTCAGTTCATCAAAGAATACTTGTTACCACTTATCAGGTAACTAATTCCTTCAGGTCATCTGACCAAGGTAAACATGATACTTGCTACACAAGCATCTCACATGGCTCTCAAGGCCCATTTAATCTCTTGTTACCTCTTACTAGGCAACAAAGCATATTATGGTTCACAAGGCCCATAAAACAATTTCAGTAATAAAACATCATAGCACATACCTGGCTATGCCCAACATCTCATGATACATGCACGGTTAGTACACATGATAACAGTTATATCAATTACATATCAGCACTATGCAATGTAAGGGTAGCATCACTATTCCCTCATTAGGGTTAGGGTTTCCCAATTCATGTCAATTAGGGATACTCATCCCATTACCCAAAATTAGGGTTATGGTTTATCATCATATTGCCCAAGATTAGGGTTTCATGCACTATAACCCAAAATCAGGGTTTCACATACCTTCACCCTATATTAGGGTTACACCATTACCCTAGATTAGGGTTTCACCTAGCATTTCCCTAAATTAGGGTTAGGGCTCATCAACCTTCTCGATTAGGGTTTCATGATCTCTTTATCAAGGATCATACTCTAATTACATATTTTATTCATGTTGAAAGTGTTGAGGCTTAACCACTACATGATTATTATACATGTATGAATTCCTCTCTCTCTCTCTCTCATCCTCTCTAGGATGTTGATTACTTCAAGCTTGATTAGATTAGGTCAACCCTTCATTCAAGTACATACATTTAGGGTTAGCATAGTGTATTGAGATATTGCTTCCATAAGCATCAAAGGTTAACCCCTCTAAGGGTACTAATCATCCTAGTACCTTAAAGGTACAACCATTGTAATTATCTTTGATATACATCGTTAACAATCATGGGGTTAATTGATCTTTCATCACATTAGGTCTTGAAACGATTTTGGTTACATTGAACCTCCAAACGGTTTTGACCCCTTAACCTCCAAACGGTTTTGAAACTGTTTGCCCTCCAAACGGTTTTGAAACCGTTTGGGCATCCAGGGTTGAAGCCATTTTCCCTCCAAATGGTTTTGAAACCGTTTGGGCACTCAACCCTTGAAACAGTTTGATCACATGTACATTGAAACCGATTGGACCCATCAACATTTGAAACTGATTGGATAAATCAACCTTGAAACTGATTGGACCTCCAAATAGTTTGATATTGTTTGATCTCAAACGGTTTGAATATTGTTTGTTTCCAAATGGTTTCAAGACCGTTTGGACTCAAACGGTCTCAAGACCGTTTGGTCCAAACTACCTTGAAACCGAAAGGATCATCTAGAGTTTCCTTCAACCAATCAATTCGGGTTTTCTTCATTGAATCATTCATCAATTGGACCATTGAGAGTACATCAAATTATAACCCTTGGATCTCCAACCATCTATCACAGCCCTTGACCTCCAAATGGTCTTGAGACCATTTGGACTCAAACAGTCTTGAGACCATTTGGTTTCAATAGGTCTTGAGACCGATTGGCCTCAAGTTGAAACCGTTTGGACCTGATATTTCTTGAGGTGTGTGGTAAGATGACATCATCATCATCAAGCTTCAAACCTTCGAAATTTTTTGTGATCTTTGTGGTGATTTCAACAATTAATCCAAAGGAAATTCGGGAAAGAAAAAGGAATCAACATATGATGAAGAAATGAAATCAATAATGATATTTAAGGGTTCAAGTTATATAACCCACCTTCAAAGTTGAATTCAAGCTTCAAGCTTCATGTCTTTAATGGTGAATGAAGCTTTCTCAACTTCCCAAGGTCCATCCTCAAGTATTTGAGTGAAAAGATTGGCTAAAGTTGAAGATTGAATGGAGAAAAGAAGAAAATAAGCATTGAATTTTGATTTCCACCATGAAATCAAGGTTGAAGTTGATTAAGGAGCTCACCTACAGGTTGGGGTACGTCCTCCTGTTGCTCCTAAGCTCCCTTGTGTTTGGCCAAATCAAGGAAAGAAAGAAGAGTCGAAAAAGCCTTTCATGTGGGTGAAAGAATGGAGTGTATATAAGGGAAATTCAAGAGAGAGAAAGTGTTATAAAAATCCTTCAATTCCCTAAATTGGTGCCACGTATCCCCTCACTTCCTTGCATATGAAGCCATAATCCTCCCCTTCTAAATCCTCTTCTTTATCCATGAATTAAAAGAAAACAATTACGCACCTTAATCAATTTAATAATAATATCCAAAAATTAGTGGATATTACTTTTTCTTTAACTAATGTGAGTGGGCTCTCCACTCACTTTAGATATTTCGGTGCCATTGCAAGGAACAAGGACGTCCATACTTATATAAATTCAACCATAACATTTTTGGTTGAAGGGCACTTCCCTTACTATATTTATTTTTGCATTAAATTGAATTAGGGTTTCAATTATGCTTAAATCTTGATTATTTTAATATCAAGATTCTCTCTCCCCCAAAGAGATTCAAATGAGACACCCCTCTGATTTTCCTGTCTCTAATTTATACCAAGAAACATTAGGGACTCTCTGGAAGTGGTATTTTGCATATGTAACCCTAGGTTTTGGGTAAATTGCACATTACACCAAAACTAGGTTTTAATGCACAAACATTGCTTAATAAGCTATTTCTTGGTGCTCAGGCTTGTGGAAGCCATACCTCTACATCATTTTCATTCCCATGATGTTTCAAAACTTGAGGAACATTTTATCATGTAACATTTGCAAGTTAACCCCTCAACTTGGGTAATTTACACTTTAGTCCAAAACTGGCAAAACATTGTTTTCAACATTATTCAAAAAGGACTAAAATTGAAACATAAGTTCCTCTTGAGCCTTAATTACTTTTCAAAAGATAATAGCAAGCATATAATTATCTTTCTTAAACAAAACATCTAGGGTTAAAGCATAACCCAGGTCAGGGATGTTACAAATTATCCACCCCTAACAGGGATTTCTTCCCTGAAATCATCAAGAGAAAAGAGAAGGGTACTTCCTCCTCATCTCTTCCTCTAGATCCCATGTAGCTTCTTCAATGCCACGGTGATGCCAGAGAACTTTCACAAGACATATGTCTTTATTTTTCAGCTTTTTAATTCTTTAATCAAGGATCATCACAGGTCCTTCAACATATGATATATTATCATTTAATTCTACCTCCACAGGTTGCAAAACTAACTCTGTGTCAGGATGACACTTTCTCAACATGGAGATATGGAACACTGGATGCAACTTATTCAGCTCATGTGGCAACTCCAGCTTATAGGCTACCTTTCCAATCCGTTCAATGATTGGATAAGGCCCCATAAATCTAGGAGCTAACTTTCCCTTCTTTCCAAATCTAAGGACACCTTTCTAAGGTGAGACCTTGAGATATACTCTATCTCCAACTTGGAATTCTAAAGGTCTTCGTCGTTTGTCGGTGTACGACTTCTATCTATCATGTGCAATCTTTAATTGTTGTTGTATTACTTTAATCTTCTCAGTTGTCTGTTGCACTAGCTCAGGACCCAAAAGTTGATATTCTCCTATTTCATACCAACATAAAGGAGATCTACAACGTCTACCATATAATGCTTCATATGGTGCCATATCAATACTGTGTTGATAGCTATGATTGTAAGCAAATTCTATCAAGCTCATGTGTAGATCCCAACTTCCTACAAACTGAAGGACACATGCCCTAAGCAAATCCTCCAAGGTTTGTATGGTCCTCTGAGATTGTCCATCTGTCTATCAGTGAAAGGTAGTACTTAACCTTAACTGCGTACCCAAAGCTTTATGGATTCGCTCCCAAAAATGACTCGTGAACTGGGGACCTCTATCAGAAATAATAGTAGCTGGAACCCCGTGTAACCGCACCATCTCATCTATATATATCTGTGCAAGCTTCTCAGTAGTGTAGGTTGTTTTGACAGGAAGTAAATGTGTTGTCTTAGTCAACCTATCAACTATAACCCATATGGAATCATGACCTTTGGTTGTTCTAGGCAAACCAACCACAAAGTCCATGGTCACATGATCCCATTTCCACTGCGGTATAGGCAAAGGTTGCATTGTTCCTGTAGGCTTTTGATGTTCAGCTTTAACCTACTGACACACCAGACACTGCATAACAAACTCAGCTACATCCTTCTTCAATCCTGGCCACCAATACATATCCTTCAAGTTACGATACATTTTGATGCTCCCTGGATGCATTTCATACATTGAAGAATGAGCTTCCTCCAAGACTAACTTCTTTAAGTCATTGGCATCAGGTACTACCATCCTACCACAGTAACAGACTACCTGATCCTCTGACTCATGAAAGCCATCCTATTTCTCACTATCATACTCTGACCTGATCTGCTGAACCACAATATCAACTTGTTGTGCTTCTTTAATCTGTTGTCTCATAGTAGGTTTCACTTGCATCTCAGCTAACAGCCCAGCTAACAATGATACCTTAAGCTGTATATTGTTTTGCCTCAAGGAGATAAGCAGATCTCTTTTAAAGCACACTAAGGAGTTCAACTGTGCTTTATCTAAGGCTGGTGATGATGATTTCCTACTTAGTGCATCAGCCACTACATTAGCCTTCCCTGGATGATAATCAATTGTACAATCATAGTCCTTGATTAACTCCATCCAGCGGTGTTGTCTCATGTTCAACTCATGTTGTGAGAAGATATATTTTAGATTCTTATGGTTTGTGAAAGTCCAGAATGTTTCTCCATAGAGATAATGTCTCCAGATCTTCAAAGCATGGACCACATCAGCTAGCTCTAGATCATGTGTCGGATAATTCTCCTTGTGTTTCTTAAGCTATCTAGAGGTAAAAGAAATCACTTGATTATCCTACATCAACACACATCCTAGACCATTCTTAGATGCATCACAGAAAACTATGTACCCCTTCCCTTGCTCAGGTAACACCAGCACATGTGCACTTGTTAACCTTTCTTTCAAGAGATGGATAGAGTGTTGACACTTGTCATTCCAGACAAAAGGAACCTCCTTCCTGGTCAACTTGGTTAGTGGTAAAACTTTAGAACTGAAGTTCTTAATGAACCTCCTATAATAGCCCGCCAGTCCTAGGAAACTGCATATCTCCATCGGTGACTTTGGATGTTCCCATTGCATGATAGATTCTACCTTCTTAGGATCAACACGGATACCTGAGGCAGATATTACGTGTCCTAGAAAAGAAACTTTTGGTAACCAAAACTCACATTTGCTAAACTTAGCATACAACTTATGCTCTCTTAGCAAAGTTAAAGCCTGACAGAGGTGCTGCTCATGCTGTTGAGCATCTCTACTATATATCAAGATGTCATCTATGAAGACTACTATGAACTGATCAAGAAAAGGTCGGAATATTCTATTCATGAGTTTCATGAATGCAGCTGGTGCATTAGTTAGTCCAAACGACATAACTATGAACTCATAGTGACCATACCTTGTCTTAAAGGTAGACTTAGGTATGTCACTCTCCTTGATACGCAACTGATGATATAACGACCTCAGATCTATCTTTGAGAAGATAGTTGCACCACGCAACTGATCAAACAGGTCATCGATCCTTGGCAGAGGATACTTGTTCTTTATGGTTACTTTATTCAACTGTCTGTAATCAATTCATAACCGCATAGATCCGTCCTTCTTCTTAACAAAGAGAACCGAAGCACCCCATGGTGAAGTACTCGGTCGGATAAATCCTTTCTCAAGCAAATCCTACAGCTATTTCTTGAGCTCTTTCATCTCAGCAGGTGCCATTCTATACGGTGTTTGTGTTATTGGTTACGTGCCCGGGATTATATTAATCTCAAAAACAATCTCTCGGGGCGGAGGAACACCTAGAAGTTCCTCAGGGAACACATCTTCAAACTCCCTAACTATCGGAACTTCAGAAAGATTAGGGCTCTCCATTTTGGTGTCTACCACATGTGCCAAGAATGCAAAGCATCCTTGTCTCATCAGTTTCTCAGCTACCATAGTTGACACAAGATAGGTTGTAAGAATCTTTCTATCTCCCTAAAAGATCCATGTGTCACCGTCATCTGCGAACACAGCTTGCTTGGAATCACAATCCAAGACAACCTTATACTTTTCTAGGGTGTCCATCCCAAGAATTATATCGAACCCCTGCATCTCAAGTGGTATAAGATCCACCTAAATGTGATGTTCAGAAAAGGAAAGAATGCAGGGAGAACACACCTCCCGCAGCACTGCAGATCCCAATAAAGGGGTTTCTAACAACACACTATCTGCCCTATGAGCAACTGTCATATTGCAGTCAAGGATCACTTCTCTAGTGAAAAATGAATGTGTAGCACCCGGATCAATCAAAATAGATACGAAGCAGGATGAAGACATATCAGAATGAAATAGTTCAATCTGACATGTCACAACTCGAGGGTTGACTACTGCTTCAGGTTGATTCATCGCATAGAATCTCATTGTTGCTTGCTGTTGACCCTGTGCTCGGTTGTTGGGTGCCAACGAACCAGCTTGGGACGCTTGTCCATGTCCTCTAGCGCCACTCGAAAAATGTCGCCTCTGAGAGCCTTGCTGACTCTGCCTCGGAGGTTGAGTCACACTTACATCTCTAGCTCGACAATCTTTCATCAAATGCCCCATCTTTCTGCATATAAAACAACCTCTGCTCTCCCTTTGTGGCCTGGGTGGTCCTGTTACTGTTACTGATGCTGAGTTGTTGGCTCCCTCTGGTGGTAAACAACGGCCTCTACCCCTACTCAACGTCCATTGTGTCTGGGTATTGAATCTTGGAGGTGCTTTTGGTGCAGAAAATCTTGATTTCTTGGAACTTTCATACCTCTATCCTTAAAACTGAGTATACACCTTCTTACTCTTAGTTTGACGCTTCTCAATCACTGACCTTTCTATCCATCTCACGGATTCCACAAAGGTGGTGAACCTCTCCCTGTTCTCTAAGGCAGATACAGGAGTGGTCAAATCAGCGTTCAGCCCGTTCTCAAAATGTTGAATTCTCTCTTCATCAGTAGCTGGCATATGCAGACAGAACCGCAAAATCTCCATGAACTTAGCTTCATACTCGCTAATGTTCATTGGTCCTTGCCTTAACCTCTCAAACTGAGAGATCTTCTCATCTAGATACGTCTAGGGGAAGTATCTACTAACGAATTCTCGTCGGAATTCTTCCCATCTGATTTCAACACCTGGCCTCTTGCCCTCTTCTATTGTCCACCAGTGGCCATCACTCCCTTTTAGAAGGTACACTGCATGCCTCATCTTCTCTACTTCAGGGATATTGAGGATTCTAAAGGTCTTCTCCAACTCAGTCAACCACAAGTCAGTATCTGTTGGGTCAGCTGTAACATCCCTGACCTGGGTTATGTGTTAAACCTAGATGTTTTGCCTAATAAGGTTGAGTAGATTCTTAATATTATCTTGGGAAAAGTAATTAGGGCTCATGAGAAACTTATGTTTCAATTTTGGTCCTATTTGAACAATGTTGAAGCAATGTTTGCTTATTTTGGACAAAAGTGCAAATTACCCAAGTTGAGGGGTTAAATTGCAAATGTTGCATGATAAGATGTTCCTCTGATGTTGAGACATCATAAGAATGAATATGATGTAGTGGTATGGTTTTCACAAGCTTGGGCACCAAAATTAAGCTTGTAAGGCAATCTTTGTGCATTAGAACCTAGTTTTGTTGTAATGTGTAATTTACCCAAATCCTAGGGTTCAATATGCAAATTACCACTTCAACAAGGTCCCTAATGTTTCTTGGCATCATGTAGAGCAATTAAAATGAGAGGGGTTCCTCATTTGAATTAAGTTGGAGGAGAGAGAATCTTGATATTAAAATAATCAAGATTTAATCCTAAGTGAAACCCTAATTCAATTTAGGGCAAAAATGAATGTATTAATTAAAGGGCCTTCAACCAAAATTAAAATGGTTAGATTCAGATGTGTGTGTATGAGCTTAAAGCCTTGCAAAGGAACGAGCATATCCTAAGGAGGTAAAATTCCACTCACCATTATTATAAGGAAAAGAATTTCCACTCAAATATGGATATTCTTATTATAAGGGTTAAGGTGCTTAATTTCTTTTCCCTTAATTCATGGATAATGGAAGGGATTTCAGTGGGGATAGAGATTCCCTTGCATGCAAGAAACCAAGGGGGAAGTGGTGGCAACAATTTTGGAATTAAAAGACTTTTATAAAGTATTTTCTCTCTCATCAATTTTCTTATAAAAGTACATTTTCCAAGCCAAAACAAAGGCTTTTTCGGAATCCTTTCTTTCCCCTTGCTTGGAAAACGACCAAGGAGCTGTGGAGGAGCAGGAGGAAGACCCCCAACTTGTTGGTAAGGTTCTTGACCTCCTTTCACCTTGAATCCATGGTGAAAATCAAAAATCAATGCATAAATTCTTCATATCTCGATCCCCTCTCCAATTCTAACCAATTATTTTCACTCAAAGCTTAAGGAAGACCCTTGGAATAGTGAAAGGAGTTGCATCCACCATTGTTGCCATGAGCTTGGAGCTTTGGAGCTCAATTGGAGGCGGATTTTATAACTTGAACCCTTAAATTTATTATTGCAATCAATTTCCTATCAATTGGTGATCATATCTACATTTCCGAAATTAAGTATGGTTGATTGATGCAATCTCCTTGGAAATCACAGTAGATTATGTGAGTTTGGAGCTTGATGATGATGACATCATCATAAGTACACACCTCCCCAAATATCTAGGGCAAACGGTTTCAATGTTGGGACCAAATAGTTTCACCAAACCGTTTGGTGGTTTCGGTTCCAAACCGTTTGGGATGGTTGACCATTTGAAATGGTTGACCATTTGAAGATATATGTTGTGGTACTTGGATATTGATCCAATGGTTTCAATTGATTGATCTTGAAGATTTCAATTGTGAATGATCCCTTAATTGCAAACCCTAATCGGATAAGTGCTGATTTTGAAATTGATTGAGATAATGTTTTGGGTTGATTGACCCAAACGGTTTCAAAACCATTTGGGGATCACCCAAACGGTATCAAGACCGTTTGGGGGTCACCCAAGACCGTTTGGAGGTCTAGGGTTATGTATGGCTAAGTGTTTGAAGGTCCAAAGGTACCAAATTGAATTGCAACTAAGTGTTGATTTGATAATCAATCCAATGGTCCAAAACCCTAATTGGATGCCATGGATTTTGATGATGGAATGGGCAAACGGTCTCAAGACCGTTTGGAGATCAAACACGGTCTCAAGACCGTTTGGTGATCATCCAAGACCATTTGAGGTCAGGTCATATCATGTGATCATGATAGTTCATTGATTTCAATTGATTTGATTCCACAATGTCAACCATTGATGGATCCTCGATTTCAAACCCTAAGTGATGGTTTCTTTATTATCAAACCTAGTTCAATTGGGTTTAAAACCCTAAATTTAAGGTCTAATTCAATGGTGATTCAGTGGTCCAATTGATGAATGCTTTAGTGGTTCAATTTATAATTGGTCCATGGATTGAAACATTGAGTCCATTGAGTGTTGAAGTGCCTTTTTGGTCCATGCAGTTTTGAGAGGGTTTGGACCAAACGGTCTCAAGACCGTTTGGGACCAAACGATCTCAAACCATTTGGAGACCCAAAGTGCAACCGGTTTCAATACCTACCTTGTCCAATTGGTTTCAAGTACAACTTGTTCAAATGGTTTTCAACCAATTGATGTATGAGAACCAAGATCATTGAGGGTTTAAGTAATCAACTATGTGAAGATCAACATGGATAATCCATTTGAATACCTCATGTAATTGAAGGTCCAATATGGTGAACCTGTTTAGATACTTAATGCATTTGAAGATTTCAATGGTTAACCCAATTGATCACTTTGTGGAATTGAAAGTTTAATTGGTCAATTCTTTTGAATTCCTTATATAATTGATGGTTTAATTGATTAGATCATTTGGACATCTAATATGATCAAAGGTCAATCAACTATGTGATTATTAAAGATGTAGACCCATGATGATTGTGAAGGTTAATCCTAGCTATGTGTACTCAAGTGAAGAGTTGACCTAGATTAATCTTGGAGTAGTTAACATCCTAAAGAGGATGAGAGAGAGAGTGAGAAATATGAATGCTTATATAATTAGCCCTAATTCTCTCTTTATGAGTATAATATCTAATAAGGGTTTGATCCATAATAATGAGATCATGAAACCCTACTCAATGAGCCCAAACCCTAATTAGAGCAATGCTATGTGTGAATCCCTAACTAGAGCAATGCTATGTGTGAAACCCTAATTAGAGCAATGCTATGTGTGAAACCCTAACTAGAGAAATGTTATGTGTGAAACCCTAATTAGAGCAATGCTATGTGTGAAACCCTAATTAGAGCAATTCTATGTGTGAAACCCTAATTAGAGCAATTCTATGTGTGAAACCCTAATTAGAGTAAAGTTATGTGTGAAACCCTAATTTAGGGCAAAACTGAGTGTTATTATAAAACTAGGGTGATGATGTAACCCTAACTTAGTGTAACAATGAAGGAAACCCTAATTTAATGGGAATTGAATATCCTAACCCTAATTTGGGTATGAGGTAAGAGAAACCTTACTTGGATATGAATAGAAAACCTTAATCCCTAAAATGGGGTAAGGTGTATGAAACCCTAATATAGGGCAGTGCCACAAATCCTATGTGAAGAGCTAGCACTGGGTGATGTGTTGTGAAATCCTAATTTCACATAATACTAGGTGAAACCTTGATATAGAAGGATGATTATGTAAAACTCTATTGAAGAGTAATACTATGTGAAATCCATAAATGTATGGAATATTATATGTGAATCCTCAAATTATAAATATGGAGAATACTATTCCTAATTAAGCTAAAGGGGTTGGATGATGGCAGTCGTGGTGGTGTAAAACGGTCGTGGTGATCTTCTTTAGCACGACCGTGCAAGGTAGCACGGCCGTGGTAGCTTCCCCTTGCATGACCGTTCTTGGCTGCACGGCCGTGGTGCTCTATGCTTGACTTGGAGTTGAGTTGCAAGTGACCTAGTATGGCCGTTTTGTTAGTTCATAACTTAAGGATGAGTCCATAATATTGGCAATGGTTGTATATTCTAAGTGAGTGACTAATGACCACTACCTTACATGATAAATGTGATGAACTGGTGCATAAAGTATTAGGATGGGTAATACCCTAATACAAGCTAAGTGTATGAACTCAAGTAAGATAAAGGTGTTGAGGAAAGTGATACATCAAGATATGATAGATATCTGATGGAGCTTCCACTTACGTGGAATAGCGTGCACCACTAAAAACCCTAAAGATGGTAAGTCTTTAAGTTTAGCCTTGCTTATACTAGATTGAGAACTCCACCCACATATGCTAAGATACGTGGAAGTCTTATCGTAGTATAGTTAAGGGTCGAATCCACGGGACAACGGTCTTGTTGAGGGCAACAAGATGAGAAAAGTTAGAATTTCACTTAATCTCTCAATAGTTGGTATTTAGATCAAAAGGATGGTTTGGTTGTTTTTAGACTAAGAACAAGTAGAGTAAAGCAAGCAAGTAAATTTAAGGATGTTAAACAATAATAAGAAGCCACTAGGGTGTGATCGGTTTTCACCACCACTACACATGGATCAAAAACATGCAAAATAAAACATAACCTGCAACAAGAGTTTAGTCAGTTAGTATCTTCGTAGACTTAGTTTCCTTTCAGAGAACTAACTACGAGAAGTGCGGGAATGTTGCAAAGTCAGCCATCCCCGAACGAATGGTCAACTACTTTGCATCATTCCCTTCGCAAAGTGTGTTCCTCGACTAATCAAGGTTGTACTCTCATACGTCAACTGATTCCATTTCATAGTATGAAAGTACAATGATGGAAGTGAGTTTACTCCATTTCTTGAGAAACACTTCTAGATACTGAAACAAGTGCATGGTGGATACATGCACCAAGAACCAACATTCAAACGAGTTTCGAATCTAGTAGTACAAACATAGACAATTCATACTAAAAGATAAAAGATAACACAAGTTGGTGATCAAGCAACAAGCATTCATTAAACGTTTGATGTTGAACTGAAAATAAAACATCTCTATATTGCAAACTATGGATTACATAACATGAAATGAAAACATGGGTAGCGGGGCTACTCCCCGCACCCCAGTGAGAGAGACTACTCGCTCATAGTTAGGACAAAGAAGGAGGCAAGAAGAGAGAGAGAGAGAGAGTCATCCCCACAAAGAAGATAGTAAAGTCAACCCCTTGGAAAGAGAGAGAGAGAGACGATCTTCAAACTTGGCAGGTTGCTTGATGACGAGATCCCCTCTTCCCACCTTCTTTGGCGGAGAGAGCGAAAGCAGCTTCAAGATGGAGTGTGAATCTCAGACCGGTAGCCTTTGGGCGGAGGATGGAAGTTGGATTTGCTCTGGAGTGATAGAGGCAGCCTCTGGACGTCTGAAACTTCCTTTTTTTTTGGGAGGACCCCTTGGGTCTTATTTATAGGCCTTAAGTGAAGTCCAAACAGTTTGGTCAGTTTTGGATCCAAACGGTCTTGAAGACCGTTTGGACCCTGAAACCGTTTGGACCTCAAGACTGTTTGGCTTCATACGGTCTTGGGACTGTTTGGCTTCATGCGGTCTTTGGACCGTGTGACTCCATGCGGTCTCGGGACCGATTGGCTTCATGTAGTCTTGGGATCGTGTGACTCCATGCGGTCTTGGGACCGTTTGGCTTCATGCGGTCTTGGGACCGTTTGGCTTCATGCGGTCTTGGGACCGTGTGAGTCCATGCGGTCTTGGGACCGATTGGCTTCATGCGGTCTTGGGACCGTGTGAGTCCATGCGGTCTCGAGACTGATTGGCTTCATGTGGTCTTGGGACCGTGTGAGTCCATGCGGTCTTGGGACTGGTTGAGTCTTTTATGATTTTTTTTGTGTCTTTTTCTGTAATTAAAAAGGAGAAAAGTTAATCTAACAGAATATTTGCAATAAGAGGGGATAGTTAGGGATTATGTCTAATAATATCTGAGAAAGAGTGTGGAAAACTGAAGAAAGAACTAAGATAACATCACAAAATTGGAGGTTATCACCCCCCCCCTAACTTAGAGTCTAGCTTGTCCTCAAGTTAGATAGAGCTGAGGCATGTAATGGCGAGGTGATTTTATTCAGTTAAGATTTCCATACTCTTGCTTCAATTCTAAACCTGAGTTCTCCTAAGGTCATATTGGGCCTTATTGCTTGCCTTGACTCTTTCAGGTTTTGAGAGTTGCTTGGGTCTCAAGTTCCTTCTGATCTCGAAGCCTGCATTGGGACCACTTTTTATTTTGTGCAAGTTGTTGACTCTAATCAGCTTTATACCTCTCCGAAAAACCTACTGGAAGCTAGAGTGGGTATGAGGGTTGGCTAAAGGCTTGAAGTGTAACTCCCCCTTCAAGTGGGGGAGGGGTTGTCTATGCTTTTAGAATCTCACTACTGGGCGCGACACATCTGCCTTCGTGAGGGCAGCTGTATGTACCGGCCGGGCGAGTCCTTTGTAAGCCTTTCATATATTTAGATACCTTAAGGTTTCACTACCGGGTACGACACATCTACCTTCGTGAGGGCAGCTGAATGTACTGGCCGGGTGAGACCTTCATTGGTTCTTTATATAGATACTTATTTATGGCACAACTCTCATAATTTTATTCAACTCTCTGGCTTTTATTCATAGACTCACAGGCTTAGGACTTGGGGTTTTCCGGGAAATTGTTTTGGGTGGCCAAGCCTCTTTTATTTGAAGAGAGGAAAGTTGTTCTTAGAGTTTTTCAACATGCACTTATTTGGTTTCTCTTTTTTTTTAATGGTCCACTTGCGAAAATTCTTGATTTGGAAGTCGCTTGATGCCCTTCTCATCCTTGAGAGCTTGGCTTATTTCGGCCTTGATATTGACCGGTGGAGAGTCAGATGTAGAAGTGAAACAAAAGCATGAAAATCAATAGTGGAAGGACATTATTAGGTCACCATGATATGTCTAAGCGCTATTTACTTTTGAGGACTAACATGATTCTAAAGTTAGCTGAGGGTGACTTTATTCCAAAGATTTATTATCGGATGAATTAAAAGGAAAGCTAAATATGTAGGGGAAACTAAGAAAATTTTGTGCAAAATTGAAAGAGAAGATGAAAAAAGAGGGATATAGGGATGATACCTCGCCCTTGTCTAATGTACTCCCCCCCCAACTTATCACTCACTCTGTCCTTAGAGTGTCAAAGTGATAGGTTGAGAAGTACAAGGACAAGGGCGTCAGGCTTCTGTTAATCCTTGGTTTGCCCCTGGTGTTCTGAGTAGATTAGCTGCAAACTTTCCACATAGGGCGTGGTAATCCACGTTAGTCATATCCTCTACTGGTCTTTGAAGGACCATGATGGTGTAAATCCAGTAGAGGACGTGGAAGCCGTAGTCATTTGATTCCCGAATTTGCTGGGGGCATTTGTGGTTGAAGGATGGGCGATGAAAGTGTTCTTTGTCGTATGCCCTTGTGTGCTGACTTAGAAGATTTATTAGTCTGTCTGCACATTCCTTCGCCACCACCTCTATGGGCATCTTTGGTGTCACTACATATTTCTTTTGTTGTGGATTGAACTGGCTATCGGAACTGTTGTATATGGTAGTTGTTCCTTCGGGTAGGTTTGTTGCCAGAAGCATCCAGTGCTCATGATAAAGGAAGGGTAGCATGATAAACTTCGGTGTTGTATGTTGTAGGAAGGAAATTAGCACTTCGGTTGTTCCGAAGTTCTTTAGCTGTAAGAGATCATCCTTCATATATGCGGATGCCATATAGGTGGTAGGGTGATTCCGTCCGAGAAGAAGTTGATAGGCAGCCATCAAGCTCATGGATAGAGACCCTTTGAACTGTATCGTTTCTCGTAATGCATCTGTCATGACTAAAATATCTCTGGACATGAAAACGAGGTCATCATTCTTGGCGTGAAGCCTTGACATGATGAGACGGAGTTCATTTTCGGAGAGACTTTTGCAAGCACTGAGGTCGAAGTTTGGGAAAGTTGGTTCTATGGCAGATAGGGGCACCATTTGTGATGGCTATCACCTAATGGTTGCCCATGTCAAAAGATCTATGTCTCCTTTATCCTGCGCCAGATCAAAGTGGGAAGGATCCCATTTTCTTTGCTCGGGAATCATGGCTGGCTGTTTGTTTTTCTCTAGTTATTTTAAAGTTTGTCTGAAAGGTCGCTGTTGCGGACGTTGGATTGCTGAAAAGAGGTAACGGGGGACGTCATCTGGTGCCATTGTCGGGTTCTTGAAGAACCTTCTATCACAAATAAGCTTCATGGCGTAACGCCCTCGCATGGAGTGAAAATCTTCGGCGATCAGCTCTGTAAAGGGGATTTCTTGGTTCAGCGCTTGAATGTGACGGATAGTGCAAAAAGCGCAATCCCCAGATCCCTCAGTTGTTTGGACTTGAGGGTTTATTATTTTGAACAATGGTTGGCTCCAGTCCTGACGGAGGGATGGGCGTGCAGCCCAAATTAGCTTAAGAAGCCGGAAAGGTATACATCTTGCCTCTCCTGCTTCTTCTCCAACAAAATTTATTATTCCGGCTGGTAGCTCAGTGGCGCAAAAATTGTACACCTTGGCGTCCCGAGCATCGGTGTCCACAATCATGAACAACCAGTGATCGGAAACTTGAAATGGCACTGTAAGATATCTTGCCCTCCGTGCTAAACCGGAACGCAGCCGCTCTATTGATTTTGCTCGTATGTCTTTGTATAACAAGCCTATAGATAGAGCAGGTGAGGCGTTAAAAATAGGTTGTTGCCTCTTTGAGCTTCTGTAAACTTCTATGCAGTTGGCAAGTAGGACACAGAAGGTTGCCATTGGCATTGTTGACCGTGGTCGCAGGATGTTGCGGAAGTCTTCGCGTGTCAACTTGTGCTTAGTCTTTGTATTGTGGTAGATGATGTCTCTCCCCTCTTTGGCATCATTGACAATAGTGTTCAGGATAAAGATGTCCTGAGCATCTAGTGTTGAGATGGCCGCCATATCTAAATTGTACATTTTATGCGGTAGAGGTGGTGGCGGGGGAAGCTCCTGTGGAGGGGGTGAAGAAGGTTGTTCCAAATCTTCGATATAGTCTTGTAGATCTTCATCTGAATCGGAAGCAGAAACGAGTTCTTCATCTGTATCTAAACGTACTCGTTCTGATTCTTCCTGTTCTGGGGGAAAGGGCACTGGTTGGTCAGGTGCGGAAAAAGGGTGAGCGGTTGGTGCTGATGGGCTTGTGCTGGTTCCTAAAATACATTGGTGGAACTCAGCAAAGGTCGCAACTTTTGCAGACTCCCCTATAGATCCCAAGGCAGAGTAATCGAGGAATTGATCTCCATATGATATATTTACATTTTCGTTGTGGGTGGGGGATTTGGGATGATGTCGACCTTCGTGGTGGTCTTTGTCATATCCTTTCTGAGAAGGTTCTGCTCCTTGGCTTGGGCCCTCCCCAGCTTTGTCTGGGGTATCAGAGTTGTCATCTGAGGAGGTGGTATCGTCGTTAGAATCAGCTGAGGAGTCGAAGTCATTGTCGTCTTCATCATCGCCTTCTTTGTCAACTGCGGATTTGTCTGTTAGCTTTTTGTTGTGTGTTGTCTTTTTGCACTGCCGATGGATGGTTTGTAACTCATCAAATGCCACTTACACATGCTCGTGTGTTTCGAGCAGTGCGTCGTGTGCTTCTTTGAGATCGTTGTATCGGCCCTCGGCGGAGAGGAGTCGCGCTGTAAGATCTGTTACTGTAGCTCGTAATTGTTGGATTTCATTGTTTGTCGACTCCTCTTGGCGATTGTTGAGTTGTGTGAGAGTGTGGCTGATGTTGTCCAAGCACGAGCTAAGAGTTGTTTGTTGCTGCTTGAGTTCACGGAGAGTCTCAGGCAGAGGTTGAGTCTGCATAGAGAGCTCATCGATTTGCTTGGCCATTGCTTCTTGCTGGCTTTTTGCTCCAAGGACCAGTTCGGGCAAGTTGTTGTAGTGGCTGTCGATGTGATCAACTTGCCTGGCCACTACATCTTGTTGTTGTTGAAAACCATGGAGGATGCTGGGCAAGGCACGGTTCTGCTCGTCGATCTTGGCAACATGTTTAGATATTCCCCGCACACAAGAAAAAATGGAATGCATAATGTTAGAAGGATCCGTGAGGAGGTTTCGGATGGCGTCAAATTGACGTCCGAATTCCTCACTGATATTTGAAAAGGGGACCCCAGAAGCGGAAGGGTGGGGTGGATGGGGTCTGGATGGGAAGGTTGTAGTGTCTTGCATAAGAGACACTGGTGATGGTTCCACGAACTGCGTGGTGACCATAGATGGGGTCACCAGCGGTGTCGGAATGGTGGCGGATGGGAAAGGTGGTGGTATATTTGGTGAGAATGGTGGGATTGATAGTGTTGGGGGAAAGACTGTGGAGGTGGAGGCGAAGGTGGTGAAGTCGGGCGTAGGAGTGGAGAAGGGGATGCCCGAAGGGAAAAAAGGTGAAGGGGAGGATGCGGGTGGTGGTGTAGTTGTGGAGAAAGATGGAAGAGTGGTGGATTGTGGAAAGGTGGAGGGTGGTGAGGTGGTGGTGGTAAGCTCAGCATTTAGACTCATAATGAAGGAGTCTAGAGATGAGGTGGTGATTTCTTCTTCGGGGAGGGGGGTTTCTATCTCTGGATGCGGTTTTGATGTTGGTGTCCTGACAGCTATTGTTTCTGCAAAAGTCGTTTTGAGGGGCGTTTTACTGGTATTTTTGTCAACCCGGCTGTCAGGGCGGTTATGTTGAGTTCTGTCTGTCCCGCTTGGGTTGTCTTAGTTTGTGCTTTGATCGGATCTAGGAGTTTGGTAATCTCTTCATCAGTGAAGAGAAATTTGTCTTTGTCGTAGTCCGCTAGCTCCGGAAGCGGTAACAGGATTCTGGAAGATCGGATTGTTGGGCAGAAGATGTAATGTAGTTTTGCATCCTTCTCCTTGATAATGTAGGAGTTCTTCAAGGTTTGTTCATTTGTTAGGATGTCGCCCTTGATCTTCATGCAGCGAGGGAGTAATCTGTCCATTTTGAGGTATTTAATAATGGAGGTTATGTGTCCTCCCATACAGATTTCTTTTCCTATGGCGTAGGTGGAGAATTTTTGTATCAAATGTCGTCCAATGTTGACCGGCTTTTCATGCAAGATAGACCATAGGATTAAGAGGTCGGCAGCAATAACGTTTCCTCCCTCTGATCTGGGGAATAGCGCACTGGTAATGATTTTGTGAAGCATGTGCACGAACCCTGATTGAATATTGGAGGCTTTGCATGTCTTTGCCTCGTAACTCGGGATCCCTGTTAGTGTCTTCCAGAAGTTATGTTTATTGAACGGGTAGATCTCTGTTCCTGCAGCTGCAACTTTTTTGAGCTGCTCGGGATTGTCGATGAAGATTTCGTTCAGAAGATTTTATGTGATCACGATGTCATTGCCAAAAAGCTTGGTGACCAGTCGGCGGTCACCCCCATCCCTTGCTCTGTGCGCAATGTCCACCGTCTCTTTGGTAAGATGGGTAAATAATTTTGTGGTGGGTTCGACATATGAGATTTTAGGGATGAAACAGAGTCTGGATAAATTGGCGTTGTCGAGCATTGTGAGGATTCTGTCATAGATCCCCATCTTGAGTAGTACGCTTGAGCAAACATACTTTGTTGGTTTTAGTATTTTGTCGATGGATGGGATGGTGTGGATGTAGAGGTTTTCTGGTGGGGGCACGGTGGTGGTGAGAATTGAGAAGATGGGGGTGGTAGTAGGAGTGGTGGTGGCAGGTGCTACCAGGGTTTGTCCCCTAGAAGAGGTGGGGTGGACCTGTTTTCTTGCGCGTTTCTTTGAGGGTTGTCCAGTTGCGGTTTCCTGGACCTTTCGTTTCCCCTTGGTTTTTTCAAGTGGGGATTCTTCCTCGGGGTTTGGCTCGTATTCAGAGCCTTCATCACTAGAGGAGATTTCTTACACTTCTTCTTCAGGCTCCTCAACTAGGCATTTGTTGAGGCGATCAATTTCACACAAGATATATATGATTTTGACCTTTGGTGGGGCCTGTCCAGTTTTGTTGTAGTTATCTATGATCTTTTGGAGTTTAGCTCGGTCTTCCAGTAATTGCTCCTTTGTCCATAATGGAGCGTTGGCAGTTCCTATGGCTTCCTTAGCTGGTGATGCCATTTTTGAAAATGGAAGATCATGAGTAAGAACAACATGCTTAGTATTAGAGAAAGATTTGGATTTTATTTGTGTTTATGTGGTTTTATGTTTTAACAAAACTTAAGCGATTGTGAGAGGCAAACGGTTCCAGGACCGTTTGGCTTCAAACGGTTTCAAGACCGTTTGGTTCCAAACAGATTCAAGATTGTTTGGTTCCAAACGGTCTCAAGACCGTTTGGTTCCAAACGGTCTCAAGATCGTTTGGTTCCAAACGGTCTCAAGACCGTTTGGCTCCAAACGGTTTCAAGACTGTTTGGAAGAAGAAATGCCGGGGGCGCAGCGGATGGGAGAGAGGCGGAACCGGCGATGGAAGCAAAGACGGCGGCGATAAGGATGATGGTGGAGAGAGAAAAGGGAATTGTTGGGGTGTCGTAGTCGTCGGTGATAGTAAGGACGGCGGCGGTGCACAGATGGAAGCGCCGCTGAAACTGCGTGCTGAGGTACCTTGCGGAATCGGTCGGAGATGACGATGGTGATGTGAGGAGGGGGGTGACAGACGTACGATCACCGGAGACACACGGAGCCAGGAGGGAAGATGGCAGAGAGAAACTTGGTCGCAGGTCACGTGGGAACGGGACCAGAGATGAAACATGAAAAATTGCTCGCGTAAGGGTTTAATAAAGGTCAGGAGTCGGAAGAAAGAAGGAGGGTGAGGGTTTATATTTATAGGAATCGGGGGTTGACCTTGCAAAAACCCTAGGTCAAATCGGTCTAGCGACCGTTTGGCTCCAAACGGTTTCAAAACTGTTTGGCCCCAAACGGTTTCAAGACCGTCAAGACCGTTTGGCTCCAAACAGTTTTAAGACCGTTTGGCCCCAAACGGTTTCAAGACTATTTGGGAGGGTTAAGGTCGAAAAGATTTTTATATTTTTATGTTTGTTTTGGTTATATGGATTTTTATGTATTTTCAGAAGATAAATCTAAGGTAACTAAAAGAACGGAAGATTAAAAAATATACTCAGATCTTGGGTTGCCTCCCAAGTAGCGCCTGGGTTTTACGTCACTGGCTCGACGAGGTTTTGATGTTACTATGATGATGTCGTGGCGTCCCTGATCTCAATAGTTTGTCTCGGCATTTTATCTGCTGGAGTGTAGTATTTTTTCAATCGATGGCCATTTACTGTCCTTTCTCCTCCATTGTCGTCAACAATTATGACTGTTCCAGTTGGGTATATATGTTTGATTGTGAAAGGCCCGGACCACTTCGTGCGAAGTTTTCCGGGGAACTGTTTGAGCTTGGAATTGAAAAGGAGGACTTTGTCATCCATGGCAATGTCCTTCCTTCTAAGATGACTGTCGTGCCACATCTTGGTTTGTTCCTTATAAATCCTGGCACTTTGATAGGCGGTCATTCGGAGCTCCTCTAGCTCCTGTAGTTGAAGTTGTCTATTTTCTCCGGCACTTTGAAGATCCAAATTTAGTTGTTTCATGGCCCACCAAGCTTTGTGTTCCAGTTCCACTGGAAGATGACATGATTTCCCGTATACCAAACGGAATGGGGTTGTCCCGATTGGTGTTTTATAAGCTGTTCGGTAATCCCAAAGGGCATCGGGAAGCTTGGTGGACCAGTCAGTGCGGTGTATGTTGACTGTTTTTTCTAGGATCGCCTTTAGTTGTCTATTTGATACCTCAACCTGACCACTGGTCTGTGGATGGTAAGGCGTGGCTACTTTGTGGTTAACTCCATATTTTTTCAGCAGGGCTTCAAAGCTTCATTCCAGAAAATGGGTCCCGCTGTCTGATATGACAGTTCTGGGGACTCCAAATCTAGGGGAAATGATATCTTTAAACATTTTGATAACTGGTTTGGAATCACTAGACATTGTGGGTATAGCTTCGACCCATTTCGAGACATAGTCCACCGCAACCAGGATAGAGGAGAAACCATAGGAAGAATGAAAGGGGCCCATATAGTCTATCCCCCATACGTCGAAGAGTTCAATCTCTTGCCACATGGTGAGGGGCATTTCATCCCTTTTAGATATGCTACCAGAAAATTGACATTTGTTGCAAGATTTCACAAAATCATAGGAGTCCTTTGCTATGGTTGGCCAGAAGAAACCTGATTGCAGAACTTTTATAGCGGTTTTCTTTGCACTCATGTGCCCCCCCCCCCCCCCGTGGGGCCAGAATGGAAATGCTCTAAGACGGGGGTAATCTCTTCTTCCGGTAAGCAGCGACGGAAAAGTCTGTCTACGCATAGGCGAAAAAGGTAAGGTTCATCCCAATAATATTTATTTATATCGTGGAAGAATTTCCTTTTGTCGTGATAGGAAGCGGAGGGGTGAATGATTCATGTAGCTAGATAGTTGACAATGTCATCATACCAAGGGAATCCATGGGTAACCTTCATTAGTTGGTCATCTGGAAGGGAGTCTCGGATAGGAACTTTATCGTCGTCCTCGACTTCAATACGACTGAGATGGTTGGCTACGATGTTTTCCACTCCGCTTTTGTCTTTAATTTCCAAATCAAATTCTTGAAGCATCAACACCCAGCGGATAAGTCTGGGTTTTGCATCTTGCTTCTGAATTAGATATCGAATGGCGAAGTGGTCGGGGTAGACGATGACCTTGGCTCCAATCAAGTAGGAGCGGAATTTTTCGAACGCATAGATGATAGCCAAGAACTCCTTCTCTGTAGTAGTGTAGTTCTTCTGTGCTTCATCGAGCGTTTTAGATGTGTAGTAGATCACATACGGTTTCTTGTCAATTCTTTGTCCTAGTACAGCCCCTATGGCATAATCACTGGCGTCACACATGATTTCAAAGGGTTGTGACCAATCTGGGGCTCTCAGTATAGGTGCAGAAATTAAAGCATTTTTCAGAGTTGAGAAACTTTGCAAGCATTCTTGATTAAAGTTGAGCTCAGTGTCTTTGGTTAGAAGTTGGGTCATGGGTTTTGCTATTTTTGAGAAATCTTTGATAAATCTTCTGTAAAACCCAGCATGACCCAAGAATGCTCATACTCCTTTTATATCTTTCGGTGGTGACAACTTCGAGATAACATCTATCTTTGCCTTGTCTACCTCAATTCCTCGGTCACTCACTCTGTGTCCGAGGACGACACCTTCAGTTACCATAAAATGGCATTTTTTCCAATTCAGGATGAGGTTCGTTTCCTCGCATCGTTGTAAGACTTTTCCGAGGTTGAGAAGACAGTTATCGAAAGAATCTCCGTAAACTAAAAAATCATCCATATACACTTCCATTGTGGATTTTATTAATCCCGCAAAAATGGCGGTCATACACCTTTCGAACGTAGCTGGTGCGTTGCACAGCCCGAATGGCATTCTTCTAAAAGCATATGTTCCAAAGGGGTAGGTAAAGGTAGTTTTCTCTTGGTCTTCCGGGTGTATAGGGATTTGGTAGAACCTGAAATAACCATCTAAATAGCAGAAGTATTTTTGATGGGCTAAACGTTCTAGGACTTCATCGAGAAAGGGCAGAGGGTAGTGATCTTTTCGCGTTGATTTGTTTAGTTTCCTATAATCGATGCACATCCTCCATACCGTCACCATCCTAGTAGGTACTAACTCATTCTTGTCATTAAGCACGACAGTAGTTCCTCCCTTTTTAGGAACTACTTGGACGGGGCTGACCCATTGGGAGTCTGAAATTGGGTATATTATGCCGGCTTTTAGTAATTTAAGGACTTCTAGGCGAACCACTTCTTTGAGATTAGGGTTCAACTTCCTCTGATGTTCACGTGATGGCTTAAATTCTTCGACCATGGGTAGTCTATGCATGCATAAGGATGGATTTATACCCGTTAGGTCAGTTATCTTGTACCCAATGGCCTTCTTGTGTTTCTTCAGCTCGTCAAGAAGCCTTTCTTCCTTGTTTTTTGTCAGGGTGGAACTGATGATAACTGGTCATAATTTTGCTTCGTCCAAGAAGATGTGTTTGAGTCCTATCGGTAGAATCTTCATCTCAGGAGCCTTGGGTGTTTCTGTTACTTCTAAAGTTGTGACAGATTTAAGCTCCTCGAAGGTGGCTGTCGGTGCTGCTTCGACTTTCTCTAAGTGTTGCAGACATTGTTGGACCAATTCATTCGTAGAGAATTCGACTTCTGGGTTGATTAGAACATTCTCTAATTCATCCGATGGCTCAGATATTTCTAATTGGGGCATTTGATGTATTGCGTCTAGGAGAAAAACCTCTTCTTGAATGCTAGGACCTTTCATGATGTTAAGGAGACGGAATTGAATTGCCTCTTTTCCTAATCTCAGAATGATCGTGCCAGCTTCAACATCAATAAGCACCCTAGTTGTTGCAAGGAAAGGTCTGCCAAATATTTTTGGGTATCGCAGATCCTCCTTGATATCCATAATGACAAAATCGCACGGGACATAGGCATCTCTGTCTATCCTGACTGGAATATCTTCGATAATTCCTAGAGGTGCGGTGATAGTAGAATCGGCTAGCTGAATCGTCATTGTTGGGGGCAGCAAGTTGGTAAAACCTAATCGTTTGCACATGGAATAGGGCATAATTGATATGCTGGCCCCTAGGTCAGCTAATCCCTTTTTGTTTGAGGCGTTTCCGATACAGCATTGAATTCCGAAGGAACCTGGGTCCTTCTTTTTCTTTGGCATTTTGTTGAGGATGATGTTGGAGGTGGTTTGGGTGAGTTTGACGGTTTCTTGTTCCTCAGTGATGTACTTCCTTGACAACAGAGTTTTTAGGTACTTAGCCCAAGTCGGTACCTCAGAGAGAGCATCTAGGAGCGGGATGTCGATGTAAAGTTTCTTCATCGCCTCCTTAAATTTTTGGAACCTGGTGTCCATTTTTGTCTCTCGTAATCTTCATGAATATGGGATTCTTAGTTTATACTGCAAGATTTCTGGCTCTGTGGACACTTGTTCTTTTTCTTTGCCCTTTGCGTTCTCTGTGGTCTTCACCATTCCTAGCTTCAGGCTCGCATTTGGCATAAGGGCAGGTGTATCATCATCATCAAGAGTGATCCTTGCAGTTTCGTGAAGGGTGCGCCCAGATCTCGTAGTAACGACATTCAACTATTCAGGCCTATTCTGGCCGTGTCTCGGGTTCGATTCAGGTTGTCCTGCAAATGTGCATGCTGGAGGCTTTAGTTGTGCAACAATTTGGGCTAGTTGAGCCTCTACTGCCTTTTGCTGAGTTTGTTGATTAGCGGGCATAGTCTGTTGGGACTGTAGCATCTGCCTTATCAAAGTCATCTCGTCTTCTGGCTGGGAGGGGGTATTTTTCTGAGCAAGTTGTTGTTGTCCTTGCTGTGGTTGTTGCGGTGGCAGCACTAACTGAGGCTGCTGCAACTGAGGGCACAGTTGTGGGTGTAGAGGAGGATGGGTGTATTGATAGTAGGCGGATGGATTTCTGGGGTAGTTGGATCTTGGGAAGTTATTTCTGGGGTTCCCTTGATTTTGATTGAAGTTGCTTTGGAATCCAGGGGAAACCTATTAGAAGATCCTCCTTGTATCTGGTGTTGCGGATTGGCAGTCCCAGCAGGGTTCCCGTATTGAAATCCTGGGTGGTTTCTTGGTTGGTTAGGATTATAATAAACTTGTCCGGGAATGGAATGAATAGAATTGACTTGTTCTGGCAATTGCTCTTCATGCTGTTCAATGAATGGTTCGTACTATTGTGGTGGTGGATGCATATCCATCATCACATTGTAAAGCAAACCGCATGAAAGAGTTGGATGGTCGGATGCATGGCAGGCTTCACAGGTTCCTGTGGCAGCTTTAACCTGTTGGAGTTGAGGGTTTTTCTTGTTGTCAAATTCTCCAAGTGAAGTTTCTAGAGCCTGATGTTTATGAGCTATGGTCTTTAAGGCTTCAGCAATAGCCTTCATCTCCATAGATTCCTCAGCTTTGTAAACCTTGAGGGCCCCCTTGCCAGCTGATCGTCCCCAGTTGGACTGATTCTCAGCTCCAACTGTGACTATTTTCCAGGCATCCTCGTAGTTTTTTCTCATAAAATTTCCTCCAGATGAGGAATCCAGGAACTGCTTGATACCATCACTCACTCCCCTATAGAACGTTTCTATCAATTGATTTTGGGAGATGCCGTGATGAGGACATTTTCTCAGAAGTTCCTTGAACCTTTCCCATGCTTCTGCGAGCGATTCTCCAGGAAGTTGGGAAAAGTGATTGATCTGCCCCCTAATTTCATAAGTTAACGAAGGAGGGAAAAACTTCTCCAGGAACTTTTCTTCCAAGGGAGCCCATGTGGTGATGACTGGCTCCCTATCAAGCGAATTATACCAGCTCAAAGCTCTCCCTGAAAGAGTGAAGTGGAAAAGATGTAGCATTATTGCATCTAAAGCAACTCCAGCTTGCAGGACGAGTCGGCAAAGTGCCTTGAACCTCTTCAAGTGATGCATACAGTCATCTCCAGAACCTCCTGAGAATGAGATGCCCTGCATGATCTGAATCCATTGTGTCCAGATCTCAAAATTGGGTATGTTAATGATCGGAGGCCGAATAGGGTGATTGTCTTCGTAGTTCTTAGGGACAGCATAATCCCTTAACTGCTTGTTTCTCAGCTCCAACTGGGCAGCTTGGTTAGCTGCTTCATTTTCAGCTCGGATGCGGGCATGTTCTTCCGCTCAGATCTCTGCTTGAATCTGAGCACGGGTGTCAGCAATGAGTTGTGCTCTTTGGGCGGCTATGGCGGCGTTGACCCTCTCCAATACCAGCGCATTTTGGCATTGATCTTCAGCCATTTGCCTAGCTTTTTGGCGGTTGAGTCTAATGCGGCGGTGGAAGCTTCTCTCTACCTCAGAGTCGTACTCTGGATCAGGGGAGAATCTGCGGTTATGCGATGATTGCATACACGTCTTCTACCTGAGTAGGAGAAAAAACACACCTTTTAGATGATGCTAGAGATATAATGAATTCAAGAAGATATGGATCAATGATTAAAAGAAAGTGTAAAATCCTAACCAACTAGAAAGATACTAAATGAAATTAAAACGTTCCGTTGTCCCCGGCAACAACACCAATTTTTTATGGAGCTTCCACTTACGTGGAATTGCGTGCACCACTAAAAATCCTAAAGATGGTAAATCTTTAAGTTTAACCTTACTTATACTAGATTGATAACTCCACCCACGTATGGTAAGATACGTGGAAGTCTTATCGTAGTATAGTTAAGGGTTGAATCCATGGGACAACGGTCTTGTTGAGGGAAACAAGATGAGAAACGTTAGAATTTCACTTAATCTCTCAATAATTGGTATTTATATCAAAAGGCTGGTTTGGTTGTTTTTAGACTAAGAACAAGTAGAGTAAAGCAAGCAAGTAAATTTAAGGATGTTAAACAATAATAAGAAGTCACTAGGGTGTGATCGGTTTTCACCGCCACTACACATGGATCAAAAACATGCAAAATAAAACATAACCTGCAATAAGAGTTTAGTCAGTTAGTATCTTCGTAGACTTAGTTTCCTTTCGGAGAACTAACTACGAGAAGTGCGGGAATGTTGCAAAGTCAGCCATCCCCGAATGAATGGTCAACTACTTTGCATCATTCCCTTCGCAAAGTGTGTTCCTCGACTCATCAAGGTTGTACTCTCATACGTCAACTGATTCCATTTCATAGTATGAAAGTACAACGATGGAAGTGAGTTTACTCCACTTCTTGAGAAACACTTCTAGATACCGAAACAGGTGCATGGTGGATACATGCACCAAGAACCAACATTCAAACGAGTTTTGAATCTAGTAGTACAAACATAGACAATTCATACTAAAAGATAAAAGATAACACAAGTTGGTGATCAAGCAACAAGCATTCATTAAACGTTTGATGTTGAACTGAAAAGAAAACATCTCTATATTGCAAACTATGGATTACATTACATGAAATGAAAACATGGGTAGTGGGGCTGCTCCCCGCACCCCAGTGAGAGAGACTACTCGCTCATAGTTAGGACAAAGAAGGAGGAAAGAAGAGAGAGAGAGCGTCATCCCCACAAAGAAGATAGGAAAGTCAACCCCTTGGAAAGAGAGAGAGAGAGAGAGAGAGAGACGATCTTCAAACTTGGCATGTTGCTTGATGACGAGGTCCCCTCTTCCCACCTTCTTTGGCGAAGAGAGCGAAAGCAGCTTTAAGATGGAGTGTGGATCTCAGACCGGCAACCTTTGGGCGGAGGATGGAAGTTGGATTTGCTCTGGAGTGATAGAGGCAGCCTATGGACGTCTGAAACTTCCTTTTTTTTGGAGGACCCCTTGGGTCTTATTTATAGGCCTTAAGTGAAGTCCAAACGGTTTGGTCAGTTTTGGATCCAAACGGTCTTGAAGACCATTTGGACCCTGAAACCGTTTGGACCTCAAGACCGTTTGGACCTCAAGACCATTTGGACCTCGAGACCGTTTGGCTTCATACGGTCTTGGGACCGTTTGGCTTCATGCGGTCTTTGGACCGTGTGACTCCATGCGGTCTCAGGACCGATTGGCTTCATGCGGTCTTGGGACCGTGTGACTCCATGCGGTCTTAGGACCGTTTGGCTTCATGCGGTCTTGGGACCGTTTGGCTTCATGCGGTCTTGGGACCGTGCGAGTCCATGCGGTCTCAGGACCGATTGGCTTCATGCGGTCTTGGGACCGTGTGAGTCCATGCGGTCTCGGGACCGATTGGCTTCATGCAGTCTTGGGACCGTGTGAGTCCATGCGGTCTTGGGACCGGTTGAGTCTTTTATGATTTTTTTAATGTCTTTTTCTGTAAATAAAAAGGAGAAAAGTTAATCTAATAGAATATTTGCAATAAGAGGGGATAGTTAGGGATTATGTCTAATAATATCTGAGAAAGAGTGTGGAAAACTGAAGAAAGAACTAAGATAACATCACAAAATTGGAGGTTATCAATATCACATCCAACACCCCAATACTGGTATACCTTGATGTGTTTTAAGTCCAATATAATTGGATGAATGGCACATGAGATGTGTCATATCAATGGTTACATTGAGATGTAATGTACTCTGTTGAATATAGGCTAACATGCCTTAAGAAAAGGTTAATCCAAACCTATAAACTATGATGTAATCATATTCTGGCAAAGAAGAGAGAGAAACTCAAGCTATGTGTTGATAATTCATTTAATGATGAATGAAGAGAATAAAGAGTATGATTGAATACTTATGATTATTCATATTGATTCCTTGCTATGTGAACCCTGATACAGAGTAATGCTATGTGAAACTTTAATACAAGTCAATGATATGTGATCCCTAATACAAGGTACTGCTATGTGAAATCCTATGACAAGTTAATGCTATGTGAACCCTAATACAAGGTATTACTATGTGAAATTCTAACACAGGGTAATCCTATGTGAAGCTCAAATACAGACTAATGGGTTATGAATTTAATAAGATAACCCTCGTTTTGCATGATATTGATATGTAATTGTGTCATGATTACTAATCATGCAGATATGTTGAGAAGATGAGCATAGTCAGGTATGGGCTATGATGCTTTGTTATTGAGAATGTTTTATAGGCTTTATAAGGCTTAATATGCTTTGTGTAGTAAGAATCATTGAACTTTATGTACTATGTGCAATACATGATGTACCAAGAATCATTATGTTCTTGGTCATATGATATGAAGGTATGAAGTTACCTAATAAGAGGTAACAAGTGTTCTATGGTGAGTTATGGGTTCAAATACCCAGATTCTATAATCATGATGATGAACTTGTTAAGAAGTGGAATTTTGCTTTATGAGTTGAGGGATTAAGATCCCAATACTTTGTGAAAAGAGTATGGCTACAGGCCATGACTCCACTATGACAATACCAGACATTAGATATATGAATCTAAGCTTGAAGTAAGTTAATGTTGTGATGATGATTCTATAGTGAATAAATGTTAAAGATGTTCTTTTTATTCCTTAAAGGATAAGTGACATGTTGTTCTTTCATGTTACAGCTGCAATGTTTTTAGATAAGAATAATATTCTAATCAGTTAGACATTGAATTAGCTGTTGTCAATCAAATATGATTCCTATGTGCATATTTATCTTCTTAATATGCAATACTAATGTTTCTGGCGGAGAGTTATATCTCTCGCTAGGGCAATTACAATTGTTTCACCCCCGTGGGAATCACATTTTTAGGTGGACGCAGGCGAGGAGGCATGAATCCTTCAGTAGGTGAAGGACAACAACAACAACAACAGGGACAACAGTGAAGTCTCAGGTGGAGACATTGGTTGTTATGCCTTGTATAGATGTAAATAGAGTCCTATGTGTCGTCTCTGTACTCTCAGGTCCTCGGAGTGGTAATTCGTGTTGTCAAAATTTTGGCTCAGTGCCTCGAGATTTTCATACTGCCTGTTTAGTCTAACAGGGCAGCTGATACTTGTAACTCACAGAAAGAGATGATACAAGTTATGCACTTTTGAAAAACAGAATGTAAATGTGTTACTTTTATTCTATGTGAGAACGTTTTTACTTGATGGATCTTTTGATAAAAAGGTTTTAATTTTTAGCGATTTTTGGTAATCCGCTGCTTAGTGAACGCTTCCGCATTTGTTAATTATGTTTTCATGAGTTGTATGCCACAATTAAGTGTTATCAGAGCTCTAGGTTCACTGAGTCTACAGAGACATAGGACTAAGGTTGTGGAGTCTATTCTAAATTTCTTCTAGTTTATCTCATAGTATCTTCTGCTCACACAGGAGAAGAAGAACTTGAAGATGTCTGGACCACATGAAGAACATGATGTTGAGGGCAGCACTGCTGCACCAGGACGAGGTGCAGGAGACCATAATAGAGAGGAGCTCGTACCTGAACAGCCCCAGTTTAACCAAGATAACATGGGGAACCCAGCCCTCCAAGCCATGTTTGGGAAGTTTATGGCTGCCATGACTCACATGACATATAGGATGCAAATACCTGCACCTAGGGCATCAGCTCACCATGAGGGCTATGGAGTAGACAAGACTTTTGAGAGACTTCTCCGGGTTGGAGCCATAGATTATGCTGGTACATCTGATCCAGCAGATGCTGATTTATGGCTGACAGAACTGGAAAAGGCTTTTAGGATCCTTGATATCCCTAAAGCTGAAAAGGTAAGACATGTTGTGTACCTCCTAAAAGGGAGTGTTGGTCATTGGTGGATGATAGAAGAAGATAAGAGACCAGGTGAAGAAGTTGGATGGGAGGTATTCCGATGAGAATTCGTCAGTAGATACTTCCCTAAGACGTATCTAGATGAGAAGATTTCTCAATTTGAGAGGATCAAACAAGGACAGATGAACGTTATCGAGTATGAAGCTAAGTTCATGGAGCTATTGTGGTTTTGTCCGCAAATGGCAGTTAATGATGAGGAAAGAATTTGGCATTTTGAGAAGGGGTTGAACGCTGAAATGACCACTCATGTGTCTGCTTTAGAGAATAGGGAGAGGTTTGCCACCTTTGTGGAATCGGTAAGGAGGATAGAGAGGTCTAAATTTGAGAAACGATAGACTAGTGGCAAGAAGCTGTACACCCAGTCTCAAGGACAAAGGTCCGAAAGTTTTAAGAAGTCGAGATTTTCTACATCGGCAGCATCATCAAGATTCCATACCCAGACACAATGGATGTCAAGTAGGGATAGGGATCGTAGTAATGTTCCAAATACAACCTCCAACATAGCATCAACATCGGTATCTGGACCTCACAGACCCTATTTTGCACCTAGGATCTGTTATCAATGTAGACAACTGGGACATCTAGTAAAGGATTGTCCAGGCGGGAATCCAATGATGACTCAACCTCAGGGACAGAGTCAGCAAGGATCACAAAGGAGGCGGTTTTCTAGTAATAATAGAGGACGTGGAAAGACGTCCCAGATAGGTCAGATGAAATAAATTCATTCTGATATTTCATTTTCTAATTATATGTGTTATAGATATAAAAGTAGTTGTTTTTGAACTTCCTTTGACTAGTCCTATAAGGACACAAGGGAGATGAGAATTTATATCTTACTCAGTGTTCCTTAAAATGTTTTATAATCTCCCTTATCTGTGTGTTGAAAGATGAGATTTAGAAGTGATGCCTGAAGAAAAATTCAAGAATGGAAAATCATGTGTGTATAATGATATGAAAAGTGAGGAATATGATAGTAAGTAAAGTTCATACTACCTAATCTCAATACTTATATACCCTGGCTAGGTATATGATTATTGAAGATAAGGCAAGTATGAAACTCTTAGATTGTTACTCTGATCAAGTAGTCATTCTGAAACAATCTAGAGAGTATAATGCAACTAAAAGGAAAAGCTATATGAACATTCCCAACTAATAGGAAGAGCTATGTGAACATTCCCAACTAATAGGAAGAGCTATGTGAACATTCCCAACTAATAGGAAGAGCTATGTGAACATTCCCAACTAATAGGAAGAGCTATGTGAATATTCCCAACTAAAAGGAAAAGCTATGTGAACATTCCCAACTAAAAGGAAAAGCTATGTGAACATTACCAACTAATAGGAAGAGCTATGTGAACATTCCCAACTAATAGGAAGAGCTATGTGAACATTCCTAACTAAAAGGAAAAGCTATGTGAACATTCCCAACTAATAGGAAGAGCTATGTGAACATTCCCAACTCATAGGAAGAGCTATGTGAACATTCCCAACTAAAAGGAAAAGTTATGTGAACATTCCCAACTAATAGGAAGAGCTATGTGAACATTCCCAACTAAAAGGAAGAACTATGTGAACATTCCCAACTAATAGGAAGAGCTATGTGAACATTCCCAACTAATAGGAAGAGCTATGTGAACATTCCTAATTAAAAAGGAAAAGCTAAGTGAACATTCCCAAGTACATAGAGTTTGCTAAGTGAACTTTCCTAAATGAATAAAGGATTGCTGAGTGAATTATCTCTGTTAGATATATATGTTTTCCCTTTTGATAAATATTCTTGGGTGATGATAGAAGTATGCTCTTTTATGCTTCTTCCTTTCAATAATATGGACATCATATGTTAGGGGTTTATGCTTTGCATAAATATAAACATTGATAAGGTTGAATTAATGAAAGGAACTTTGTGTGGATTACAGAATCCATGATATCTCCATAATATTAAGATATTATGTGGAGACTTGAGGGTATGATAACTGGATAAATCTGTCCCTCCTTTTCCTGGGATTTCGGGGACAAAATCCTTGTTAGGGGTTTATAATTTGTAACATCCCTGACCTGGGTTATGTGTTAACCCTAGATGTTTTGCCTAATAAGGTTGAGTAGATGCTTAATCTTATCTTGAGAAAAGTAATTAGGGATCATGAGAAACTTATGTTTCAATTTTGGTCCTATTTGAACAATGTTGAAGCAATGTTTGCTTATTTTAGACTAAAGTGCAAATTACCCAAGTTGAGGGGTTAAATTGCAAATGTTGCATGATAAGATGTTCCTCTAACGTTGAGACATCATAATAATGAATATGATGTAGTGGTATGGTTTTCACAAGCTTGGGCACCAAGATTAAGCTTGTAAAGCAATCCTTGTGCATTAGAACCTAGTTTTGGTGTAATGTGCAATTTACCCAAATCCTAGGGTTCAATATAAAAATTACCACTTCAACAAGGTCCCTAATGTTTCTTGGCATCATGTAGAGAAAATAAAATGAGAGGAGCACCTCATTTGAATTAAGTTGGAGGAGAGAGAATCTTGATATTAAAATAATCAAGATTTAATCCTAAGTGAAACCCTAATTCAATTTAGGGCAAAAATGAATGTATTAATTAAAGGGCCTTCAACCAAAATTAAAATGGTTAGATTCAGATGTGTTTGGATGAGCTTAAATCCTTTCAAAGGAACGAGCATATTCTAAGGAGGTGAAATTCCACTCACCATTATTATAAGGAAAAGAATTTCCACTCAAATATGGATATTCTTTTTTTTGGAGCAGGTAAAATATTACTATCAAAAGGAAGTATAGAGGTCAACCTCGTATACTATACATTGGGGACTAATTACAAAACCCCCCACTATTTAAGGATCAAAGGACTGATCCCTCTCTTCAACTTAGGTCTGGTTATAACAGCCCAGTCAAGTTGGCACCCTATTCTCTCAAACAAAATCAGATTATCAGACTCAACACAGCCATGTATCCTGTCATTTCGTTCTTTCCACTAAAAATGACAAGCAGCAGCTAAGCATAACCCAGCAAAATTACGCAAGGAGCTGCTGTCCGCCTTCTCCAAGATACTGTAAATGATCCCATCCAGCACCTGTGGGGGGTTACCACCCCAGCTGAGCTTCAACCAAATCCTGGTTAAGATATATCTTGAATACGGACAACACAAAAGCAGATGTTCATGTGTTTCAGGAAACCTTTTACATAGAACATAACAACTGTCCACATTACAACCCCACTTAATCAGCCGATCATTAGTGGGAAGTCTACCCAAAATAGCTCTGTAAGACGTGCAGCTCCATTTGGGGACATGGCATTTGCCCCAAATGATAGGAGCCCAGGGAACCTGAGGCAAATAGAAAAAAACTCATCCAAGGTCTGAGGTGATCGTGCTTCAGCTGCCAATGGCCATTACAGACCTCATAATCATCCACAACTTTAGGCCACATCAAGCACATGGCTTGCCAAGTTCTCGAAACCTTACCCTTGCCTTCAACCGACAGCTCCCCTCCATATTTGTCCCTGAACCAGCGCGCCCAACCAGATTTAGGTCACCTGAGAAACTGATCGACTCTCTTGGCAATACTAACCATAGCAATCTCGGCAGGATCCTGGATGTTCATCCCACCACTATCAAACGATCTTGAGATAGTCCCCCACGCAATAGCATGATTGCTGCCACCCCACAGGAGAGAATTAGTAATGATGCACATCTTCACCAGAATGAACATAGGGAGAGTAGCCTGCATACACCAAAACCTCATAGTACCATCCAGGACAGTCCAGATGAGAACAAGTCTACCTGCCATGGAGATATTAATCCATGTCCATCTAGACACCTTGCTCCGCAAGGAATCTATGCACATGTTGAAATCCCTTCCTGCCCTTCCACCAAATATGGATATTCTTATTATAAGGGTTAAGGTGCTTAATTTCTTTTCCCTTAATTCATGGATAATGGAAGGGAGTTCGGTGTGGATAGAGATTCCCTTGCATGCAAGAAACCAAGGGGGGAGTGGTGGCAACAATTTTGGAATTAAAAGACTTTTATAAAGTATTTTCTCTCTCATCAATTTTCTTATAAAAGCACCTTTTCCAAGCCAAAACAAAGGCTTTTTCAGATTCCTTTCTTTCCCCTTTCTTGTAAAATGACCAAGGAGTTGTGGAGGAGCAGGAGGATGACACCCAACCTGTTGGTAAGGTTCTTGACCTCCTTTCACCTTGAATCCATGGTGAAAATCGAAAATCATAAATTCTTCATATCTCGATCCCCTCTCCAATTTTAACCAATTCTTTTCACTCAAAGCTTGAGGACGACCCTTGGAATAGTGAAAGGAGTTGCATCCACCATTGTTTCCATGAGCTTGGAGCTTTGGAGCTCAATTGGAGGCGGGTTTTATAACTTGAACCCTTAAATTTATTATTGCAATCAATTCCTTATCAATTGGTGATCATATCTACATTTCCGAAATTAAGTTTGGTTGATTGATGCAATCTCCTTGGAAATAATAGTAGATTTCGTAAGTTTTGAGCTTGATGATGACATCATCATAAGCACACACCTCCCCAAATGTCTAGGGCAAACGGTTTCAATGTTGGGACCAAACAGTTTCACCAAACTGTTTGGTGACCAAACGGTTTGCAAACCATTTGGGATGGTTGACCGTTTGAAGATATATGTTGTGGTACTTGGATCTTGATCCAATGGTTTCAATTGATTGATCTTGAAGATTTCAATTGTGAATGATCCCTTAATTGCAAACCCTAATCGGCTAAGTGCTGATTTTGAAATTGATTGAGATAATGTTTTGGGTTGATTGACCCAAACGGTTTCAAAACCATTTGGGGATCACCCAAATGGTCTCAAGACCGTTTGGGGGTCACCCAACACCGTTTGGAGGTCTAGGGTTATGTATGGCTAAGTTTTTGAAGGTCTAAAGGTACCAAATTGAATTGCAACTAAGTGCTGATTTGATAATCAATCCAATGGTCCAAAACCCTAATTGGATGCCATGGATTTTGATGATGGAATGGGCAAACAGTCTCAAGACCGTTTGGAGATCAACCAAATGGTCTCAAGACCGTTTGGTGATCATCCAAGACTATTTGAGGTCAGGTCATATCATGTGATGATGATAGTTCATTGATTTCAATTGATTTGATTCCACAACGTCAACCATTGATGGATCCTCGATTTCAAACCCTAAGTGATGGTTTCTTGATTATCAAACCTAGTTCAATTGGGTTTAAAACCCTAAATTTAAGGTCTAATTGAATGGTGATTCAGTGGTCCAATTGATGAATGCTTTATTGGTTCAATTTATAATTGGTCCATGGATTGAAACATTGAGTCGATTGAGTGTTGAAGTGCCTTTTTGGTCCATGCGGTTTTGAGAGGGTTTGGTCCAAACGGTCTCAAGACCGTTTGGGAACAAATGGTCTCAAGACCGTTTGGGACCAAATGATCTCAAACTGTTTGGAGACCCAAAGTGCAAATGGTTTCAATGCCTACCTTGTCCAATTGGTTTCAAGTATAACTTGTTCAAATGGTTTTCAACCAATTGATGTATGAGAACCAAGATCATTGAGGGTTTAAGTAATCAACTATGTGAAGATCAACATGGATAATCCATTTGAATACCTCATGTAATTGAAGGTCCAATATGGTGAACCTATTTAGATACTTAATGCATTTGAAGATTTCAATGGTTAACCCAATTGATCACTTTGTGGAATTGAAAGTTTAATTGGTCAATTCTTTTGAATTCCTTATATAATTGATGGTTTAATTGATTAGACCATTTGGACATCTAATATGATCAAAGGTCAATCAACTATGTAATTATTAAAGATGTAGACCCATGATGATTGTGAAGGTTAATCCTAGCTATGTGTACTCAAGTGAAGAGTTGACCTAGATTAATCTTGGAGTACTTAACATCCTAAAGAGGATGAGAGAGAGAGTGAGAAAGATGAATGCTTATATAATTAGCCCTAATTCTCTCTTTATGAGTATAGTATGTAATAAGGGTTTGATCCATAATAATGAGATCATGAAACCCTAATCAATGAGCCCAAACCCTAATTAGAGCAATGCTATGTGTGAAACCCTAACTAGAGCAATGCTATGTGTGAAACCCAAATTAGAGCAATGTTATGTGTGAAACCCTAACTAGAGAAATGCTATGTGTGAAACCCTAATTAGAGCAATGCTATGTGTGAAACCCTAACTAGAGCAATGCTATGTGTGAAACCCTAATTAGAGCAATGTTATGTGTGAAACCCTAATTAGAGCAATGCTATGTGTGAAACCCTAATTAGAGAAATGCTATGTGTGAAACCCTAATTAGAGTAAAGCTATGTGTGAAACCCTAATTTAGGGCAAAACTGAGTGTTATTATAAAACTAGGGTGATGATGTAACCCTAACTTAGTGTAACAATGAAGGAAACCCTAATTTAATGGGAATTGAATATCCTAACCCTAATTTGGGTATGAGGTAAGAGAAATCTTACTTGGATATGAATAGAAAATCTTAATCCCTAAAATGGGGTAAGGTGTATGAAACCCTAATATAGGGCAGTGCCACAAATCCTATGTGAAGAGCTAGCACTGGGTGATGTGTTGTGAAATCCTAATTTCACATAATACTAGGTGAAACCTTGATATAGAAGGATGATTATGTAAAACTCTATTGAAGAGTAATACTATGTGAAATCTATAAATGTATGGAATATTCTATGTGAATCCTCAAATTATAAATATGGAGAATACTATTCCTAATTAAGCTAAAGGGGTTGGATGATGGAAGCCGTGGTGATGTAAAACGGTTGTGGTGATCTTCTGTAGCAGGACTGTTGTAACGCCTGGGCCCACTACCCTAGGCTCTAGTAGAGTTTCAGGAATGACGACTGGCCCCACAGACCACCACTAGCCTTAACTGCGCACTTTATCCACACTCATGCGCAAGCTGGGGTCAACTTCCCGACTGGTCACCCATCCTAGTACTACTCCAAGCTGAGCACACTTAACTATGGAGTTCTTTAGAGATGGGCTCCCGGAAAAGGAGGTGCACCTTGGTGATATGGGTAGTCCAATCATTCCTTTTAAGATCATGTTATCCTAGGCCTCAAACCTGGGATGTTACAACCGTGCAAGGTAACACGGCCGTGGTAGCTTCCCCTTGCACAGCCGTTCTTGGCTGCACGAACGTGGTGCTCTATGCTTGACTTGGAGTTGAGTTGCAAGTGACCTAGTATGGCCATTTTGTTAGTTCATAACTTAAGGATGAGTCCATAATATTGGCAATGGTTGTATATTCTAAGTGAGTGACTAATGACCACTACCTTACATTATAAATGTGATGAACTGGTGCATAAAGTATTAGGATGGGTAATACCCTAATACAAGCTAAGTGTATGAACTCAAGTAAGATAAAGGTGTTGAGGAAAGTGATACATCAAGATATGATAGATATCACATCCAACACCCCAATACTGGTATACCTTGATGTGTTTTAAGTCCAATAAAATTGGATGAATGACACATGAGATGTGTCATATCAATGGTTACATTGAGATGTAATGTACTCTGTTGAATATAGGCTAACATGCCTTAAGAAAAGGTTAATCCAAACCTATAAACTATGATGTAATCATATTCTGGAAAAGAAGAGAGAGAAACTCAAGCTATGTGTTGATAATTCATTTAATGATGAATGAAGAGAATAAAGAGTATGATTGAATATTTATGATTATTCATATTGATTCCTTGCTATGTGAACCCTGATACAGAGTAATGCTATGTGAAACTTTAATACAAGTCAATGCTATGTGATCCCTAATACAAGGTAATGCTATGTGAAATCCTATGACAAGTTAATGCTATGTGAAATCCTATGACAAGTTAATGCTATGTGAACCCTAATACAAGGTATTACTATGTGAAATTCTAACACAGGGTAATCCTATGTGAAGCTCAAATACAGACTAATGGGTTATGAATGTAATAAGATAACCCTCATTTTGCATAATATTGATATGTAATTGTGTCATGATTACTAATCATGCAGATATGTTGAGAAGATGAGCATAGCCAGGTATGGGCTATGATGCTTTGTTATTGAGAATGTTTTATAGGCTTTATAAGCCTTCATATGCTTTGTGTAGTAAGAATCATTGAACTTTGTGTACTATGTGCAATACATGATGTAGCAAGAATCATGATGTTCTTGGTCATATGATATGAAGGTATGAAGTTACCTAATAAGAGGTAACAAGTGTTCTATGGTGAGTTATGGGTTCTAATACCCAGATTCTATAATCATGATGATGAACTTGTTAAGAAGTGGAATTGTGCTTTATGAGTTGAGGGATTAAGATCCCAATACTTTGTGAAAAGAGTATGTCTACAGGCCATGACTCCACTATGACAATACCAGACATTAGATATATGAATCTAAGCCTGAAGTAAGTTAATGTTGTGATGATGATTCTATAGTGAATAAATGTTATACATGTTCTTTTTATTCCTTAAAGGATAAGTGACATGTTGTTCTTTCAAGTTATAGCTGCAATGTTTTTAGATAAGAATAATATTCTAATCAGTTAGACATTGAATTAGCTGCTATCAATCAAATATGATTCCTATGTGCATATTTATCTTCTTAAGCTGTAATAATAATGTTTCTGGCGGAGAGTTATATCTCTCGCTAGGGCAATTTACAATTGTCTCACCCCCGTGGGAATCACATTTTTAGGTGGACGCAGGCAAGGAGGCAGGAATCCTTCAGTAGGTGAAGGACAACAACAACAACAACAACAGGGACAACAGTGAAGTCTCAAGTGGAGACACTGGCTATTATGCCTTGTATAGATGTAAATAGAGTCCTATGTGTCGTCTCTGTACTCTCAGGTCCTCGGAGTGGTAGTTAGTGCTTTTGAGATTTTGGCTCAGTGCCCCGAGATTTTCATACTGCCTGTGTTTAGTCTAACAGGGCAGCTGATACTTGTAACTCACAGAAAGAGATGATACAAGTTATGTACTTTTGAAAAACAGAATGTAAATGTGTTACTTTTGTTCTATGTGAGAAAGTTTTTACTTGATGGATCTTTTGATAAAAAGGTTTTAAATTTTAGTGATTTTTGGTAATCCGCTGCTTAGTGAACGCTTCTGCATTAGTTAATTATGTTTTCATGAGTTGTATGCCACATCAGCTGTACCAACATAATCTGTGGCTCCAACCCGACAAATTCGTTCGAATGTCTTGCTGACTCCCTGTCCTTCATTATGGTCGGTGCCCTCGATGCAGGTGGTGGCATCCTATCTTCCATATGCGTCATGGTTGTCATGAACTGCCCAAACAGAGCATGGAAAGCTGGGCTATCTATATCTACTTGGTTAAACTGAGGATGTTCAAGTATTGGTTCCTCCCAAGTCTGGTCCCTTGTACCTCTTCCTGGTGCAACAATGCTGCTCTCAGTAGCATGTTCTTCATGTGATCCAGACATCTTTAAGTTCTTCTTCTCCTCCTACATGAGCAGAAGACACTATTAGATAAACTGGAAGATACTAGAATAGACTCAACAACCTTAATCCTATGTCTTTGTAGACTCATAGAACCTAGAGCTCTGATACCACTAATTGTGATACATCGTTCGAACAAAACATCATTAACTAAGCGGAAGCGATCATTAACAGCGGATTACTAAAAATCACTAAAAAATTAAAACCATTTATAAAGAGATCAAAATATAGGAAAACTCTTTTATCAATAACCAATATATTTTATTTACATCCTGGTTCATAAGTACATATCATGTACCATCCCTTCTCGAGGATTACAAGCATCAACTGCTATGTTAAAACTATACACAGGCAGCATAAGAACCTCAAGGCATCAAGCCAAAATCTCAGACCGATTCATTAAAAGTACTAACTACTAACTCTGAGGACCGAAGAGTACAGAGACGACACATAGGACTCTCTATACAAAATATGACAGTCAGTGCCTCCACCTAGAATATCACTGTTGTCCCTGTTGCTGTTGGTGTTGCTCTTCCCCTACTATAGAGTTTCTGCCTCTTCTTCCGTGTCTACCTAAAAAGTGTTGGTGACCAACGGAGTGAGACCCAGTCCCAGCGAGAGATATAACTCTCTGCCAAAAACATTATTATTGCAGTTTAATAGAATAAAACTGAGCAGAGGAATCATATATATTCAACAACAGATAAATCAATGTCTAAATAGATTAGAGCAATATTCTTATTCAAAGCATTTCAGCTATAACTTGATAAAGCAGCATGTCACTTATCCAATAAGGAATTGAAGAACATATATAACATTTATCCATCTAGGATATGCTAAGCAAGGTAACATCAACCAATGATTCTCATATTTCAATCTTAAGCAAATACGCTACACGGTTGATTACATTTCACAATCATACTTAAGCCCTGAGGAGATGAGGTATACCGCTCATACTCCAAACGACCACGACGGCGTAAAGCATTAGTTCCATACATAGGTTAAGGAAGAGCCAGATTTCCATGACCTCATCCTCCTCAGTCAATGTGAGTACAAAATGCAGGACATCTTATATCTCTGCTAAATAGCTTTCCAGGGTATACTGGAAACTTCGCTATAGAGTTACAGTGGCATTTGTACTCTCTTTACAATCGAGAGATTTCATGTTTATCTCACATCGATCCGGAATTAACATTATCGGGAGATTCGTGATACATCCATCCCGGCACATATAATGAAGAATTGAAAGATTTAATGTTTATCTCACATCAATCCCACATGAGGGTGTAAGGATATTCGCGCCCATAACCCCCACATACTTAACAGTATGCCCTCCAAGAGATCTCGTGGGAAAACTATTTCACCATCACCAACTACTGACAATGATGGATCTATGGCCAGGTCTCTACATGATAAGATTTTACTTGATTAATTAAGTACATTACCATATTCTTTTAGCATCAGTCAGGTTTTCAAACATAAATTATTATAACAAATGCTACAAAGAATGTGTAATACTTCTATCCAGTACTTTTTGAAGCTTTATAAAACATTGGGATCTCAATCCCTTATCACATCATGGGCATTCTCATCCCTTAACATCTCATCATCATGATTATGGAATATGGGTATTCAAACCCTCAGTTCATCAAAGAACACTTGTTACCACTTATCAGGTAACGAATACCTTCAAGTCATCTGACCAAGGTAAACATGATACTTTCTACACAAGCATCTCACATGGCTCTCAAGGCCCATTTAATCTCTTGTTACCTCTTACTATGCAACAAAGCATATTATGGCTCACAAGGCCCATAAAACAATTTCAATAATAAAACACCATAGCTCATACCTGGCTATGCCCAACATCTCATGATACCTGCATGGTTAGTACACATGATAACAGTTATATCAATTACATATCAGCACTATGCAATGTAAGGGTAGCATCACTATTCCCTCATTAGGGTTAGGGTTTCCCAATTCATGTCAATTAGGGATACTCATCCCATTACCCAAAATTAGGGTTATGGTTTATCATCATATTGCCCAACATTAGGGTTTCATGCACTATAACCCAAAATTAGGGTTTCACATACCTTCACCCTATATTAGGGTTACACAATTACCCTAGATTAAGGTTTCACCTAGCATTGCCCTAAATTAGGGTTAGGGCTCATCAACCTTCTCGATTAGGGTTGCATGATCTCTTTATTAAGGATCATACCCTAATTACATATTTTATTCATGTTGAAAGTGTTGAGGCTTAACCACTACATGATTATTATACATGTATGAATTCCTCTCTCTCTCTCATCCTCTCTAGGATGTTGATTACTTCAAGCTTGATTAGATTAGGTCAACCCTTCATTCAAGTACATACATTTAGGGTTAGCATAGTGTATTGAGATATTGCTTCCATAAGCATCAAAGGTTAACCCCTCTAAGGGTACTAATCACCCCAGTACCTTAAAGGTACAACCATTGTAATTATCTTTGATATACATCATTAACAATCATGGGGTTAATTGATCTTTCATCACCTTAGGTCTTCAAACGATTTTGGTTGCATTGAACCTCCAAACGGTTTTGACCCCTCAACCTCCAAACGGTTTTGAAACCGTTTGGGCATCTAGGGTTGAGACCGTTTGCCCTCCAAACAGTTTTGAAACCATTTGGGCACTCAACCCTTGAAACCGTTTGATCACATGTACATTGAAACTGATTGGACCCATCAACATTTGAAACCGATTGGATAAATCAACCTTGAAACCGATTGGACCTCCAAACGGTTTGAGACTGTTTGATATCAAATGGTTTGAAGACTATTTGATTCCAAATGGTTTCAAGACCATTTGGACTCAAACGGTCTCAAGACCGTTTGGTCCAAACTACCTTGAAACTGAAAGGAACATCTAGGGTTTGCTTCATTGAATCATTCATCAATTGGACCATTGAGAGTACATCAAATTATAACCCTTGGATCTCCAACCATCCATCACAACCCTTGACCTCCAAATGGTCTTGAGGCCGTTTGGACTCGAACGGTCTTGAGACCGTTTGGACTCAAACGGTCTTGAGATCGTTTGGTTTCAATCGGTCTTGAGACCGATTGGTCTCAAGATGAAACCGTTTGGACCTGATATTTCTTGAGGTGTGTGCTAAGATGACATCATCATCTTCAAGCTTCAAACCTTCGAAATTTTCTGTGATCTTTGTGGTGATTTCAACAATTAATCCAAAGAAAATTCGGGAAAGAAAAAGGAATCAACATATGATGAAGAAATGAAATCAATAATGATATTTAAGGGTTCAAGTTATATAACCCACCTTCAAAGCTAAATCCAAGATTCAAGCTTCACGTCTTTAATGGTGAATGAAGCTTTCTCAACTTCCCAAGGTCCATCCTCAAGTCTTTGAGTGAAAAGAATGGCTAAAGTTGAAGATTAAATGGAGAAAAGAAGAAAATAAGCATTGAATTTCGATTTCCACCATGAAATCAAGGTTGAAGATGATTAAGGAGCTCACCTATAGGTTGGGGTATGTCCTCCTATTTCTCCTAAGCTCCCTTGTATTCGTCCAAAGCAAGGAAAGAAAGAAGAGTCAAAAAAGCCTTTCATGTGGGTGAAAGAATGGAGTGTATATAAGGGAAATTTAAGAGAGAGAAAGTGTTATCAAAATCCTTCAATTCTCTAAATTGGTGCCACTTATCCCCCTCACTTCCTTGCATACGAAGCCATCATCCTCCCCTACGAAATCCTCTTCTTTATCCATGAATTAAAAGAAAACAATTAAGCATCTTAATCAATTTAATAATAATATCCAAAAATTAGTGGATATTACTTTTTCTTTAACTAATGTGAGTGGGCTCTCCACTCACTTTAGAAACTCATACTTGTGTAATAAACATGTAATGTGCATACACTGATACTTTTAATAAGTGTAGAGTATGAATTAGGGTTTGATCTTTGATAATGTGATCATGAAACCCTAATTGATAAAGAATGGGAAACCCTAACCCTAATGAGGGAATAGTGGTGTTACCCTTGTATTGCATAGTGTTGATATGTAATTGATATGGTTGTTATCAAGTATACTAACGATGCGGGTATTAGGAGTTGATGAGCATAGCCATGTATGAGCAATGATGTTTAATGTGCCTTGTAAGCTATGTGAGATGCTTGTGTAACAAGTATCATGTATACCTTGGTCAGATGACCTGGAGGTAATAGTTACCTGATAAGTGATAACAATGTTCAGTGATGAACTAAGGGTTTGAATACCCAGATCCAGTAAACATGATGATGATATTGTTGAGGGATGAGAATTCCCGGTAATGAGATAATGGATTGTGATCCCAATGTTTTATAAATGTGTATAATGTGTATAATGTGTATTGGGTTTTCAAGAAAATTTTGTCAGCATTTCCCCGCTGTTCTCCAAGTACATATGTACTTAGAGAACAATCGAGGAAATGTTGTCGAAATTTTCTTGAAAACCCAATACACATTATACACTTACATCCTAAGTGAGATTAGGTGTTCAAGAATAGTCCCAAACTGGGGACTATCCAAGATTTACTCCTAATGAGTAAATATTAGATGGGTTTCTAGGCCAACAAATACATGTGTTGTCATTCTTATATATAATAAATGTGTACCACCTATCCCATTCTTGAACACCTAATCTCACTAGTAAGTGTATAATGTGTATTGGGTTTTCAAGAAAATTTCGGCAACATTTCCCCGTTGTTCTCCAGGTACAGATGTACTTAGAGAACAAACAGGGAAATGCTACCAGAATTTTCTTGAAAACCAAATACACATTATACACTTACATCCTAAGTGAGATTAGGTGTTCAAGAACAGTCCCAAAACGGGGATTATCCAAGATTTACTCCTAATGAGTAAATCTTGGACGGGTTTCTAGGCCAACAAATACATGTGTTGTCATTCTATAACATTGATTTCAACATTTCGAGTGTCCATGCATGTTCATCATCAAGATAAAGATTACACATAAATTAGTATGACCTAGGGATGGAGAGATTCATAATTGATTTCAAAATTTCAAACTAGCTCATGCATTATCATCAATCTACATCATACAATAGGGATTCATGTAGATGTTAGGGTGACACATCACTACAAAATTAGAGATTTAACATTAGGGTTTTAATATCTTACATAGATTGATCACAAGATTTCAGCAATATAGTTAATTCAAGATTACAATGAAATGTGTATTAGGGTTTTAATATCTTAATTCAACATGCATCAAAATTTACAGAATTAGGTCAAGCATTAGTATTCAATTGCAAATGTATCTTCTTCTTCCTCCTACTCCCTCCTTACCAAATGGATAAAAGCAAGGCCATGACCGTGTGGGTTGGCCACGACCGTGGCTGTATTGGCCTACCATGGTCGTACTGGCCAGCACAGCCGTGGTAGGCCAACACAGCCATGGCCGTGGCCAGCCCACACGGTCGTGGCTGTGTTGGCCTACCATGGTCGTGCTGGCCAGAACGGCCGTGGTCGTCCAACACAGCCACGACCGTGGCCATCCCACACGGTTGTGGCCTTGCTTTAATCCATTTGGTAAGGAGAGGGAGCAGGAGGAAAAAGAAGAGGGGCCTGAAGGGAGAAGGAAGAAAAGAGGGGGAAGAAGAAGAGGGCTACCTAGTAGCGTGGAGAAGAGCGGCGGTGGCGGTGTAAGAGCAACAACAGCAGGAGAAGGAGGCGGCGAGCAGAGCTGCAGGCGGCGGTGGTGGAGGTCGGCGAGCAGAGAGTTGTAGGCGGCGGCGGTGGAGGTCAGCGAGCAGAGCAGCACCAGCAGCAGGAGAAGGAGGACGCGGCGGCGGCGGTGAGTAGAGACGCACAAGAAGCAACAGGTCGGACGATTTTAGGCGAGCAGGCGAGCAGCAGGAGAGGCGTCGATGAAACAGAAGAAAGGGGAAGACCTGGGTGATCGCAAGTCTATTAAGTTTGTAAATGGTGTCGGTTATCTACAAAACCGACACCTAAAACCTCAAGTTTCGGTTGATAGTAACAAATCAACGTCCAATTGGACATTCCTTTACCCTAATATTTTTGGCGGGGACGGCACGCACACCCTTATAACGTCGGTTATGCTAAGACAACCGACGCCCATATTGGAACTTTTGGTGCAAATTTTATCTTCATTCAGTGTCAGTTATTAGGTAAAACACCGACGTTTTTTTTATATAAGCCAGGAGGCTATTTATTCATCTCGCCCTCCTCTTGCAAGCCAGTAAGGATAACAAATACATGGAGTAGCATTTGATGGGAATTGAAACCTGGTAGTACTACTACCATTACAATTATCTTCAGTTAAAGCAGCCCTCATGAACTCTGGTGGTCTTATATAAGTAAATACCCCAATTTTGTGTTTTTGGTGATACTTAGATAAGGCATATGCTACTTTATTACAATCCCTCACAACAAAATTGATAGTGCATTCCCCTTGATTTTGCATTTTGCATTGTATTCTTTCAATGAACCTGGCAAACTTTGGGTTGTTCCTTGGATTGTTCTGCAGCATATCTACAAATATCTTACAGTCGGTTTCAATGATCACCTTGGATGTGCGTATCTGATTGGCCATCTCACAGGCCATGTCCACCGCTAAGATCTCTGCGTGTAAAGCGAAATCTGCGGTCGTATCCCTTACATGCCCAGCTGCCCATTTTCCCTCATGATCCCGAGCTATAATAGCTATGGTTGTCTTGTTCTTGTTCCACACTGCATCTGTATTTATCTTCAGGGTGCCCTCTGCTGGTCGTTCCCATTGTTTCCTACCTATCGAAATCATGTTTTTGTGATTGTCTCTGCCCCATGCCATCTCATTCAGCTTGACTTTGCGTGCAATCCTTTGGACAAGGATCTGGGATGGTAGCACAATTTTCTCAAACACTTCGGTGTTTCTTGCGCCCCACAACAACCAACAAGTAATCAGAAAAGTAGTAGCATTTGAACCTCTATTCTTCACTTGTTCGCTAAACTATTCATCAGAACTGGACTGGAAGGAGTCTGTTTGAGTGATATTCAGTGTTTCCATCCAGACTGTCTTCGAATATGGGCAATCCCTCAAAGCATGTGTCATTGTTTCCTCCTCGTTCGCACATCTGTCGCACTTAGCATCGCTGGCCAACCTGTGACGAACTCTTCTATGATTAGTGAGAATTGCACCATGCATGGCTAGCCAAGTGAAATACTTAATCATTGCGGCTATCTTTAGTTTCCATATCAAGTTCCATTCTCCTTCTGTCCTAACTTCCCGTTGCCTCCTAAGTGTCGTGTACCCAGATTTAGTTGAGTAATTTCCGTTCAGTGTTTCATCCCACACTCTGATATCATGTTGTTCTCGGCCCAAAGGAGGTTCCAACTTCAGTATTTTTTGCACAGTCCTTGGTACAATCCAGGACTTGAGGAATCTCTCATCCCAGGTCCCACTATCCAGTACTACACTAGCAACTTTCAAGTCGGCTAGGTCTTCTGGTATACTCTGTGTTGTTTGTGAAGCAAGTTTGATTCCCGACCCTACCCAATAATCATACCAAAAGCTTACATTGCTGCCATCTCTTACCACTATGTATGAGTTCTCCATTATTATCTATTTGCACATAAGTGAAGCTTGAGCTCCTCACGAGACGTTCACTGCTCTTCCCTCAATGTGACTATCAAACCGCTTTCTCATGAATTGGCACCATGTTGTGTTTCTGTTGCACGCTATGTCCCATGCATTCTTAGATAATAGAGGTACATTCCACTCCCTCATGGATTTGAGCCCCAGGCCTCCATGCATTTTGCTGCTGGTAACTTTGTTCCATGCCACTAGGGACATGGGGTTTGTTTTGTGCCCGCCACCCCATAAGAACCGCCTCATTGTACTATCAATTCTGTCACATAGGCTTAGTGGTAGAGTTGTTGTATGCATGACGTAAGTAGGTATAGCTTCAAGTGTGGTTTTCGCCAAACAGCACCGGCCCGCCAACGATAGTGTTCTTGCTGCCCACCCATTGATTTTCGAATCAATTCTATCCAGAATGCCAACATATGTTTTTTTAGTCACTCTTGAATGGATGATTGGTACCCCTAAATATCTGCCCAGGTCGTTCGTCTCCTGGAATTTGTTGATTCTAGTAATCCTAGATCTCATTGTTTGTGGTACTCCTGCCGAGAAATGTATTTGTGTTTTGGTTATGGAGATGGCCTGCCCTGATGCCTCTTCAAATGTGTGAAAGCATTCCTTGATGACCCGCATTTGTTTGCATGTGGCTTCTCCAAAGAGGATCAGATCATCAACAAAATATAAGTGAGATATCTTTCTTCCAGGTCGTCCCAATTTGATCGGGTTCCAATCCTTGTTTTGGACAAGTTCATTTATCATTTGACTTAATCGTTCAATGCATAGGACAAAGATGTATGGCGACATTGGGTCTCCTTGCCAGAGTTCTCGACTTGGTTTGAACTCATTAGTATAGCTGCCATTCCAGATGATCGAGCATTCACCTGTTGTTATGGAATTCATGATGTAGGTGATTATATTTGTAGGAAGTTCAGTTTTCTGTAGTGTATCGCGAATGAAATCCCATGAGAGCTTGTCGTATTATATGGAAAGATCGAATTTAATTGCCATATAATTAGGGTTGTTCCTTCGTTTCATCTTGTGAATTACTTCCTGGGTTAGGGAGATGTTATCCGTGATACACCTACTTGGAACAAACACACTTTGAACATCTGAAATCCATCCAGGAAGATGCTCCTTCAACCTCTCGACAACTATCTTTGATATAAGCTTTAAACACGGATTATTCAAGGATATTGGCCTTAGTTGATCGCATGACACTGGTTTGCTAAGCTTTGGTATAAGGACAATATTGGAATTGCAAAGCTCTTTAGATAAAGATTCACCTCTTAAGGCTTTTTTGGCAGTGGCCAACATTGAGTTTTCACCACCTCCCAATGGTTTATAAGGAAGAGTCCATTGATTCCATCAGGGCCTGCGGCTTTATACGGGTTCATTGTTTTCAGTAATTTGAGGCATTCATCTTCATTTGGTTCTGCAACAATCCTCTTTAGCTGAACCTCTGCCAACTTCTTGAATTGGCCTGGAATGGAGTTGATCGTCTCCATTCGGTTTTGTACGTTTTCAGTTAGAATAGACATGAAATGTGTTCGAACCAACTCTTTCAGCTGCCCTTCCTCAGAAATCCACTCTCTGTCCTTATTTTTTAGTTGGAGGATTGTGTTCTGCCTTCTCCATTGCTTGACGTATGCACTATAAAATTTAGTGTTGGAATCCCCATCCTTGATCCAGTCTATATGACTTTTCATTTTCCATTCCTCTTCCTCCTCTTTCAGAATTTCATCTAAGGTAGCTTTCATGTTCACATAAATGTTGTCCGTGATTGGATCATAGCAGTTGGCTAGTTCTTTTTCCAAATTGTTTATATTGCGTATTATAGTGGATTTCCTCTTCCTGCTATCCTGGATTTGCTTCCTATCCCACTTGTAGATTCTATCCTTTATATGTTTCAGGGCATCAGTGAAATCTACATTTTGGTTCCAGTTACTGGTGAGCAGATTCTGGAAATCTGTATTGGTGGCCCATGCCGCCTTGGCTCGGAATCTATGAGCTTCTACCAGTTTCTGCCGAATGCATCTAACTAAGATTGGGTTGTGGTCTGACTGCAATCTTGGTAGATGTTCAACGAAGAAGTTACCATGCTCCTGGATGAAGGTCGTGTTTGCGACCGCCCGATCTAACCGTTGTTGTAAAATGCCTCGCTTGAAAGTAACTTAGGACCGGAGAAATTCAGATCAGAGAGCCCCGCTTCTAGCAGCGTTTCCTGGAAAATTCTAGCCTCAGCAAAGTTGTAGTGTACACTCCCACTTTTCTCAGTGGGGTTACAAGTGGTGTTGAAATCTCCTAGCATGATCCAAGGCTTGGTGAATTTGTTGCCCATGTGTATCAAATGTTTCCAAAGGAGCTTCCTTACTGCAATATGTGGGTTTGCGTAGACGAAAGTTACTAGAGTATTATTATTGATGCAGCACGTTACAAATTGGCGGTGGTAATTGATTATGGAAACCTCACAATCCCTTTCATTCTAGCATATCCATATTCCCCCGGCGAAACCTTGAGCTTCTACTCGGAACGATTTCTCAAAACCGAGTCTAGTGATTGTTTGTGTTGCTTTCATCCTGCTCAGCCAAGGTTCTATGATCGTAGTGATCTTTGGTCTGTGAACATCCATTAATTCTCTTAGATTGCATTGTGTTTCATTCTTCCTGATACCCCGAATGTTCCAGCACATGAGGTCTAACATTAGTTCAGCAACAGGTGGAGGGGGCGGTTGAAACATTACTGACATCCAAACTACCTTCTTCTAATACATGATTTAGTTGTTTGTTTAATTCTGAACTTTGGGCAGTGGTTTCTGTTCCTCTTGGACTTCTCCGTCGAGCTTCAGTTGAAGGGGGTGGCCGTTGCTTACCACACCTTTTCATTTTGGTGTTGTTGCCTTTACATCTCCTTCCAGTCATTAGTTTCCCATTATCTGCTAGGGCCTCATTGAGTTCACACAGTTCCTTGGGTGTCGTCTGCACTTGGGTTATAGTGTTGTTGGGTATATTAACTATTGTCTCCATATCTTTACCCCCCTCCTCCACTTCAATAACCTCAACCACTTCATCAACAGTCGGACTAACAACGACATGCGTCGACTTGGTATTATCATTTCTGGTGGTGTTGATTGTGGTATTTGTGTGCACCTGTGTATTCGTGCTGTCCTGTGGTTTCTTTGGTGTGTTGCTACCCTCTTCTCCCTGCTTCGCTGCTTTCTTCTTTCTCCACACTTTCACTGTTCGTCTGGTTTGTTCAATAATAGGAACTGTTTCCTGCTCGTCTGCACTGTGATCCGCTTCCTATTCCTCCCATAGGCTAGCGAACGGATTAAAATCTTGCATGTAAGTGTGCTTGTCCGTGTTCTGCATCTGCTTCCTTCTCCCTTTGCGATGCCTCTCCGTCTGCCATCCCTCTGAACTGTGACTTCTCTCATTGCTGCGCCCGTTATTTGCTGGTGTATGGGTGTGTGATGGCCTATTTGTATCGTTGTATGGCACAACGTTCTCCATAAGGCAGTCCTTCTATACATGGCCTTCCTGCCCACACCGAGCACACACCAAGGGTAAACCTTCATACCCAACCTCATACTCCACTCCATTAATCAGAATAGCTGTTGCGAGGTCCCTCGTCGTATCCAACTCGACTGTGAGTCTCGTGAAATGGCTTCTTATTCGACTGGCTGTATGCTCATCTACCTTGATGAGCCTTCCAAGTGCTAGCCCTATATACTCGTACATGGTCGGGACATACAGATGGAGTGGCAGGTTTACTACTCTCACCCACGCCACGAATAACTCAGGAAACTCCTCCCTTGGCTTAAAGGTGGGGTACCAATCCCAAACAAGAAGATTTAAGCCAAAGACCTTCCATGGTCCCCCTGTCATAGCTTCATCGTAATCTCTTTGGCATGATAGTTGGATCATAAAATGACCCTTTTCCATTTCGTACATGTTGAATCGGCCCGTGATCTTCCACAGGAGTTTTACGCGATCGCGGAGCGTCATATATCCTATGTCTGCTCCCATAACAACAACATATCTCCAAGGTTTAATAAGGTTATCTTCTGCCTCAGGGATAATCGATATTGCTGGTTTACCGTCTACTTCACCTAGCGTAACATCTTGGACCGATAGTTTCTCCACGTACAGGTTATTAATGAAAACATCATTCCTTCCCTGGGTTTGGCTTCCAGAGACGGCAGCGCTGTACGATACATGGTGTCTTTGTGCTCCCGTCTGGTGCAGTTCTTTCCTGTTGTCATGTTCCATCCCCTGCTGTGATCTCGTAGTCGTCAGATCTTGTTCTAGATTTTAGTCACCGTCCGCGCCCCCTGTCTGGGTCATTTTGATTCTGTCACTGCCACCCGCCATGGACTGTTCCGCTTGTCTTCCTTTCATCCCTGAAAAGGTAAAATGTAGGCCTAGTTCCGGAGTAGCGAACCCCTCCCCGTTTTGCTGGGTTAACAGGTTGGTGCTCCGATTTGCTACATCTTCGATCTTCTCGCTGTTGCCCTTGCCTTCTTTCTCCCCATCGATTCCACCCCTATCCACCTCAGATTCAACGTTTCTTTCCACACCACCGCCGCCATCACTAGATCCCCTATGCCCCCTAGGTTTCATCATCGCCAGATCCCTAGGTAAAACACCGACCTTGTATCTGATACTTTGGCACAATTTTTTTTTGCTCAAAAAAATTGGATTTCGCGGGCTACTTTAGGCGTCGATTTCTTTTCTTCAACCGACACTGAATGAAAAGCGATACCCGTGTCTGGCTGGTCTTCAAATATAGATGTCGGATGTGCTTATTAACCGATGATTAATGTTTATAGTGTCGGTTTTACTAAAAAACCGAGGCCTCTAAAAGCGACGTTGAACGTTGTTTCTGTAGTTGTGAGTTTTGAAAAGTACTTGATAGATGTATTACACTTTTCTTTGTAGCATTTGTCATAATAATACATCTTTGAAAACTTAGCTGATGCTAAATGAATATGGTAATGCACTTAATTAATCGAGTGAAATCTTATCATGTAGAGCCCTGGCCATAGATCCATCATCTTCAGTAGCTGGTGATGGTGAAACAGGTTTTCCCACAGGATCTCTTGGAGGGCATATTTTTTAATATGTGGAGGTAATGGGCACGAATATCCTTACGCCCTAATGTGGGATTGACGTGAGATAAACATGAGATCTCTCAATCCTTCATTATATGTGCCGGGATGGATGTATCACAAATCTCCCGATGATGATTAATGTCTGATCGATGTGCAGCCGCCGCTGTAGCTCTATAGCGAAGTTGCTAGTATACCCTAGAAATCTATTCAGCAGTGACACTAGATGTCCTGCATGTGGTCTCACACTGACCGAGACAGATGAGGTCATGGAGTCCGACTCTTCCATTGACCTAAGTATGGAACTGATGCTTTACGCTGTCGTGGTCGGTTGGAGTATGAGCGGTATACCTCATCTCCTCATGGCATAAGTGTGATTGTAAAATGTAATCAGCCGTGTAGCGTATTTGTTTAAGGATGAAATACGGAAATCATTGGTTGATGTTACATTTCTTAACTGTATCCTAAAATGGATAAATGTTATACATGTTCTTCATATTCCTTATTAAATAGATGATTTACTGCTTTATCATATATAGTTGTATTGCTTTAAAAGATGATATTGCTCTATTCTGCTTAAATGGTGATTAAATTCTACTTACTAATATAAAAGAATTGTCTGCTCAGTTTATTACTGTTTATCTACAATGATAATATTTTTGGCAGAGAGTTATATCTCTTGCTGGGACATGGGTTTCACCCCGTTGGTCACCAACATTTTTAGGTGGACGCGGACGAGGAGGTAGGGACCATACATCAGGGGAAGGACAACAACACCAGGGACAGCAGTAACATCTCAGGTGGAGATACTGAGTGTCGTGTCTTGTAGATATGAGTCCTATGTGTCGTCTCTGTACTGTCAGGTCCGTGGAGTCAGTACTTAGTATTTTTATGATCGATCTGAGATTTTGTCTTGAATGCCTCGAGGTTTTATGTTGCTTATGTATAGTTTTGGTAAAGCAACTATTGTAAATATTCCTCGAAAAGAGATGGTACATGGTACATATAATGTGAACCATAATGTATGCAGTACTTTGGTTCTCTTCTTAAGAGTTTCATGGAAATGGATCCCTTTGCAAATGGTTTTAATTTTTAGCGATTCTTGTTATTCCGCTCATTTTGGTTATTCCGTAATTATTACACAGTGACGGTCTGATTTGTGGTCGGATCATCACATACCCCATCAGGGTTTTATCATCATCAGTGGGCTTTCAGCCCTAGACATAATCTCATTATGCAATATTTACCCTTATCAAGGTTTCTCAATGTAAGGAGTGTATATGAAATTCAATTTCAACATAAATCTTATCAGTTCATTGTATATCACAATTCTGAACAAATATTAGCAGAGGCATTAGAACTAGCAATAGTAAAAGCATATAGATATCATGTATCATTCCTCATACTTAGAATAGATTTATCATACGACATATGCTTGTTCCATCCAATCTGAATAGATGCCAATAAATTTCATACATGTACATGCATAACAGACTTAGTTCTCTTCTTCTTTTATTTCACATTCTTCATATGGGGTTACTAATCAACACATGTTGATTATCATTTAAATTCCATCAAAATAGTTCATTCTCATAGTACAAGTATTCTATCAAACAATCACAATACAAGAACACATTCTTATAAATCAATTCAAATACTCGAGTTTCATCTTTTAGTTGAATTCAACTACGATTATGTACATCCCTTAATCCCCCATTTGACATTGTCATTCACTAGCATCATCAAACTCATCATTTTAGGGTAAGAGTTACATTCTTAGAATTATCTACTAATTCCTATATTTTTCCATTATTTTATACTGAGTAGTCTCAACTTCTTTCATTTCATGTTCATTACATTATCTGGACCACTCTCTCTTGATTCACTTTACATACAATGATTCTCTTCTACATAACATTTATCAAAGTACAATTCTTAGTATATTTCATTTAATTTGGGTTAATCCACATGTAATTAAACTAAAAGATAAAATACTTCAACATAATATCTTCATTAGTTTCATCTTTATCTTGTAATCACCATTGAGTACATCTTGTTCATATTGTCTCTTTTATTCAGATAAGTGTACCTTGTCATTGACTACTAATGTCATTCCCATAATCAATAATGATCATTCTTTATTATACTAAAACAAATGCATTGGACTTAGATGATATTAGTAAGACTCATCATATTCAATTGAAGTATTAATACTTTCAACTTCAACATTTGATCACATTTTATACATCATATACAAGTTCTAGATTTATCACTCGTAACCGTCTTAATAATAAAATTTTAGGGTTTTCAAGAAGTCATTCCTTAGTTCAACATATCATAGGAATCATATCATTCAGTAATCCAATCATGATTCAATGGTTCATTAGGATTATTCACAAACATGGAAACCCTAGTTTCCATTTTCACACATTTCATTCATTAATCATAAGTATACATTGATTAATTGACTCATTTGATTCACTTCCTCAACACAAATCCTAATTAGGATATGTGGTCATTCAATTCCATTAACATTCAACAATACACTTGTATAATACAATCTAGTATAATTCAAATATGATTTTATACATGTCAATTCAATTCCAAGCATATCGGCCATTGGGATGATTTTTAGGCAAAATTCACATGAAATAACATAGTCATCTACCTATAAGAAAACCCACGGATCCTCAATCAATATATCAGGAACTAATCAAGTTATAATCAATGAGAAATAATCAAAATTAGTAGAATTGGATCCCCCAATATCTTTCCCAAATCAAATCCAATCACATACACATACAAACAAGGTTTCTGATTGTTTTAACCGGATAGAATTAGGCTTTCAACATGAATACAAAGCTTGGGAGGGACAAAAACACTCACCTTAGGCTCCAACACCTTAAAAACGTAGGTCAACCTCTGAATTTTTGGAAACCCAATCAAACTCTCGCAAATGAATCCAATTCTTTCTCCTCTCAACTCGGAAACCCTAGAAATGGGGATTACAAGAGAAAGAGTGAGAAAAGGGGAATATTTGATGTGATTTCAAATTAAATCTGAGGAGGGATGGAATCTTGACATGTGAGAGAAGATAAACCATGAAATGCTATGTAAAGAGGCTAAACTTACTTGATTTTCACCATATCTTGGATAGAGAAACCCCATGTCAACATCTCCACCACTTTCTCTACTCAAAATCCTAGCTCTCCTCTCTCTCAAGAATTTCATTTCTTTGACAGGAATGATGAGTTATGAGATCTCCTTGTGTGTTAGGTTAGTCATATAGATGAATTAAGGTGCTTAGAACAATTGCAAATAATCCCTTCATTATATTTTTATTTTGCTCAGACTGGTTGGTCGGCTGAGTTATAAACTTGACTGACACCACACTTTTTAGAACTCAAAAGTCGTCCAAAAATTATGAAAACTGAACACAATGTCTAAAATTGAGTTTATAAGAAACAATAATTTTTTTATTTCGTTTGAAGTTACCAATAAATAATTAAAAATTAAATACTACACTGCTATATTGCAGTCAACAACATGGTCGGTCGAGTTTTTCCTTCACAGAACTCGACCGACACCCCTCTCTATAGAGATAAAAAATCATACAAAAAGTATGCCAATTTAATAGGTGTCTATAATGGAGTTTATAAACTACACTTAAAATTTGAGATCAATTTGATATACCAATAAAAAGATAAAAGTCAATTATCACACTGCTATATCAATATGAAAATATGGTCGGTCGAGTTTGAAATTTGACCGACAAATAGGTCAGAACATTCTTCAAAAATTCTGATATTTTTCAATAGTGTTCACATTTTAGATATACAAATCATATCCAAATTTAAATTAAATCAGAGTCATAAAATACTAAAATTATTTCGTAAGACACTATACTTATCAAATTTTGTATTCATATGTCATCAAAACCCTAATTTGGGCTGATTAGGGTTTCCAAATATTAACCCTAATTATGTGAATCAAAGTATGATTAAACCTTCTTATTGTATTTAAAACATCAAAACTTAACTACCATCATTAATCAAGGTTTAAACAATGATCAACTTAATTAAGCATGCAATCATCCAAGTAAACCCTAATTAGACGACTGATTTGAAAACGGGTCATTACAAATTCTCCCCTCCTTTTAGGATTTCGTCTCAAAATATAAGAAAAGATATGGAAGAATATCATATCATCTAATCATTCATCTCTCTCAACATCCAGTTAGAAAGTCTTCCACTTTATCTTTCTTTCATATGACATCTTTTTTTTGTATTAGATGGATATTTCATCCTATGCCATCATCATATCTCTCATTGAGTATTATAAACATTTGAATCACAAATATTAGTAATACATCATTTATCAAGATCTGATTCACATCACCTTTCACATCCTTTTTTTTTTAAATTTGATTGTGTATCTCATGGATTAAGATTATGACTCATTCACATATTATCATCTGCATTCATCAATTTCATTTATGAAGAAAATCATCTAGTGTGCATCTTAGTTCATAGGTTTTTCTCACAATTTTAGATTTCATACTCAAATTCAAACTCATTAGAGATTGTCTTCATAATCCATTAATCTTTCATCTTTCTTATATGAAATTTCATGTTTTCCATAGGTTCCATATTGAATTATAAAATCCTTTTCTCTTTCACCATTTTATCACAATTTTTAATGCATCTTATTATACTACCAAACTATATTCATCTGGATACTTGGTCAGGGCATGTAGAAGAAATACAGTCGGTAGTTCCATACTAGCTTAGCTCAATACCCAAATACTTGACCAGAGTATCTGGACACTAAATTCAGTCAGTATGCACATCATTCAGGTTATATACAACATCCACATTATCATTTAGTCCTAGATCCTATTGTTCCTGCAGACTCATCTAACCTAGGCTCTGAATCATGTTGTTGGGACCCACTCTTTTGATCAGTATAAAACCAACCATTAGAGATAATCCCAAAACCTAAACCCAGATTATGGAATGAAATAATGAATTCTCGACACAGGCGATTAAACAATATACAAAAAACACAGATAAATTTTTCCTTTTGCTTTCTTCACAAAATCATAAATCAATTTCACATCCAGGACATCACATTTAGATATCACAAATCTTATTCAACTCCATTAAAACCAGAATCAATCTCGTTCTCACAAGCTGTTCAGTTTACATCAGATACATATACATTGATGAACAAACTTAATCTACAACCCATCTCGGGAAAGAGGGAGTACATGGACATTCTAATATATCTATATTATGCTATTTATATCTTCTTTGTCACGACCTCTCCGCTGGATAGCATTATACCTAAAAACATTTGAAACAACCTCATGAGACTCATATAGAGCCCCGATGAGTGGATACCTCCCACTCAAGCTAGGTACATGCATCAACATCATATTAAGTATAATAAACTTAACAGAAACATGTAGATATTGAAAAATCTAGCAGACAGTTCTATCATAAGTCAAATATATCTTGCAATGGTAATCTAATCCAACAAATAAGGTAATCACTTAAGCCAATTATAACTTTGAAACAACTTTTAGAGCATGTCTATGAACAAATCAGCAGATACTTCTTAGTTCAGATTAAGAACCCTACTGCATGAGAAATAAGTCAAGTTCTGAGCATTTTGAATCAATACAATACAATAACATTATCTTTGTCCACCAGCCAGACCAGGAACACATCCTGTAGTCCTGAAGCTGAAGTACACATAATATGTATCTACCAAACAATACTATCAAAAAGCAAGCAATCCATCTCACATTCAGAATGGATATAAATCCCAACATTTATAACTTGTCAGCATGACAAATCATAATATGAAATAAAAAATGTCCATAGAACATGATTACTTTCCACAACATGAAGCTTAATCAACAATGACAAATCATCAACTAGTAGTACAAGGAATGTAATAATCATTCAAATCATGTTCTACACGACTTATCATCTTTTGTTCATTTTCCCTGAAACTACTTGGCTTGTACCTCACCAAGTAGAAGTCACCACACCTGATTCTCATGTCAATGACTCACCGTCACTATCTTAGGGTTTAGCCGGCCACCCTAAGATATCAACAACAGACCCTGGCCACCTCAGGGTTTCCTAAAGAGGCTCACGTCCTCATCTCAGATACACGAGATAGGAACCAGCAAAGTAGTATATCACATAACACAATATTTCACATATTTTTCATTTCACATTTCACATATTTCATTTCGTCAGAGTCTATTCCATCTAGACATAGACTTTCACAACAAGGATTTAGGGCCAAAGCCACTCCAGATGACTCACTCCTAAATCCTGGTGGTCTAACCTTTAAGGTATCGATCCACAATCCAAAAATCCTTCTCATAATTCATTGATTACCACAAGGAGATCCGTTTTGTTTCCCCAGTGTGGTCCTTGGGTGAAACTCACAGTGTTCAGGGCACCTAACTAGATGTTCCATTATTTCACTTATTATTAATCTCTTTTACTCATTTTACAAGAATTCAAAACATCATATATCATATTAGTGTATTCTCGCGTAACTATAATAAAAATGAAGCAGATTAAGTTTATCAATAAGGACAATGATCAAAGCAAGAAGAACAATACATCTGTAGATTTCAACACATATGATTATTTCTATCTTCTACATCATCTCACATCAATCTTCCATAGTGGGCTTTCTGCTCGCGACATAATCTTATTGTCCAACATTTACCCCATCAGGGTTTTATCATCCTCAGTGGGCTTTCAGCCCTAGACATAATCCCATTATGCAATATTTACCCTTATCAGGGTTTCTCAATGTAAGGAGTGCATATTAAATTCAATTTCAACATAAATCTTATCAGTTCATTGTATATCACAGTTCTGAACAAATATTGGCAGAGGCATCAGAACTAGCAACAGTAAAAGCATATAGATATAATGTATCATTCCTCATACTCAAAATAGATCTATCATACGACATATGCTTGTTCCATCCAATCTGAATATATGCCAATAAATTTCATGCATATACATGCATAACAGACTTAGTTCTCTTCTTCTTTTATTTCACATTCTTCATATGGGGTTACTAGTCAACACATGTTGATTATCATTTGAATTCCATCAAAATTGTTCGTTCTCATAGTACAAGTATTCTATCAAATAATCACAATACAAAAACACATTCTTGTAAATCAATTCAAATACTTGAGTTTCATCTTTTAGTTGAATTCAACTACGGTTATGTACATCTCTTAATCCCCCATTTGAGATTGTCATTCACTAGCATCATCAAACTCATCATTTTACGGTAAGAGTTACATTCTTAGAATCATCTACTAATTCCTATCTTTTTCCATCATTTTATACTCAGTAGTCTCAACTTCTTTCATTTCATGTTCATTACATTATCTGGACCAATCTTTCTTGATTCACTTTACATACAATGCTTCTCTTCTACATAACATTTATCAAAGTACAATTCTTAGTATATTTCATTTAATTTGGGTTAATCCACATGTAATTAAAATAAAAGATAAAATACTTCAACATACTATCTTCATTAGTTTCATCTTTATCTTGCAATCACCATTAAGTACATCTTGTTCATATGTCTCTTATATTCAGATAAGTGTACCTTGTCATTGACTACTAATGTCATTCCCATAATCAACAATGATCATTCTTTATTACACTTAAATAAATGCATTGGACTTAGATGATATTAGTAAGACTCATCATATTCAATTGAAGTATTAATACTTTCAACTTTAGCACTTGATCATATTTACAACATCCTATACAAGTTCTAGATTTATCACTCGTAGTCGTCTTAATAATAAACTTTTAGGGCTTTCAAGAAGTCATTCCTTAGATCAACATATCATAGGAATCATATCATTCAGTAATCCAATCATGATTCAAGGGTTCATTAGGGTTATTCACAAACATGGAAACCCTAGTTTCCATTTTCACATATTTCATTCATAAATCATAAGTATACATTGATTAATTGACTCATTTGATTCACTTCCTCAACACAAATCCTAATCAGAATATGTGGTCATTCAATTCCATTAACATTCAACAATACACTTGTATAATATAATCTAGTACAATTCAAATATGATTTTATACATGTCAATTCAATTCCAAGCATATCGGCCATTGGGCTGATTTTTAGGCAAAATTCACATGAAATAGCATAGTCATCTACCCATAAGAAAACCCATGGATCCTCAATCAATATATCAGGAACAAATCAAGTTCCAACCAATGAGAAATAATCAAAATCACTAGAATTAGATCCCCCAATATCTTTCCCAAATCAAATCCAATCACATACACATACAAATAAGGTTTCTGATTGTTTTAGCCGTATAGAATTAGGCTTTCAACATGAATACAAAGCTTAGGAGGGAGAAAAACACTCACCTCAGGTTCCAAGCACCTTAAAAACGTAGGTCAACCTCAGAATTTTTGGAAACCCAATCAAACTCTCGCAAATGAGTCTAATTCTTTCTCCTCTCAACTCGAAAATCCTAGAAATAGATATTAGAAGAGAAAGAGTGAGAAAAGGGGATGATTTGATGTGATTTCAAATCAAATTTGAGGAGGGATGGAATCTTGACATGTGAGAAAAGATTCACCATGAAATGCTATGCAAAAAGGCTAAACTTACTTGATTTCATCATATATTGGATAGAAAAACCCCAAGTCAACATCTCCACCACTTTCTCTACTCAAAACCCTACCTCTCCTCTCTCTCAAGAATTTCATTTCTTTGACAAGAATGAAAAGTTATGAGAGCTCCTTGTATGTTAGGTTAGTCATACAGATAAATTGAGGGCTTAGAATAATTGCAAATAAGCCCTTCATTATATTTTTATTTTGCTCAGACTGGTTGATCGACTGAGTTATAAACTCGACCGACACCACACTTTTCAGAACTCAAAAGTCATCAAAAAATTATGAAACTTTAAACCAATGTCTAAAATCGATTTTATAAGAAACAGTAAAAATTTTAGACTATTTGAAGTTACCAATAAATAATTAAAAATCAAATACTATACTATTATATTAAAGTCAACAGCATGGTCGGTCGAGTTTGTCCTTTACATAACTCGACCGATACCCCTCTCTATAAATATAAAAAATCATCCAAAAATTACAACAATTTAATATGGTGTCTATAATGGAGTTCCTCAACTACAGTTAAAATTTGAGATCCATTGGATATACCAATAAAAAGATAAAATTCAAATACTACACTGCTATATCAATATGAAAATATGGCCGGTCGAGTTTGAAACTTGACCGACAAACATGTCAGAACATTCTTCAAAAATTTTGATATTTTTCAATAGTGTTCACATTTTAGATATACAAATCATATCTAAATTTGAATTAAATCAGAATTATACATAAAATACTAAAAATCATTTGATGAGGCATTATACTTATCAAATTATGTATTCATATGTCATCAAAACCCTAATTTGGGCTGATTAGAGTTTCCAAATCTTAACCCTAATTATGTGAATCAAAGTATGATTAAACCTTCTTATTGTATTTAAAACATCAAAACTTAACTACCATCATTAATCAACGTTTAAACAATGATCAACTTAATTAAGTATATAATCATCCAAGTAAACCCTAATTAGACGACTGATTTGAAAACGGGTCATTACATCAAGGACCGATTTGGAGCCCAATTGATGGGCCTTGGTCCATGGACATCCAACGAGGCCGTACTAGCCAGTGTTGGGGATTCTGATACGGTCATTTGAGAGACGTCAAAATTACTATGTCGTCAAGGACCCGTTTGGGACTCAACTAATGGGCCTTGGTCGGTGGCTTTTCAAGCAGCCAACGCTCATCGACCTGGTTGCCTGGTTCCCAGCTACTCCACGCCACGCCACAATCGAAGCCTTGCGAGGGAAGTACCGGACTTTTTTCACGAACCGATCGGAAGTACGGCTCGGATAGCTCCCTCGAAGCAACTTGCGGCGGTGTTCGGATACCATCCTCGGAAATATCTCCGGTCTCTCTTCCCGCCACGCGCAGCACGCGACTCGCCCGAACTCGTCCGCCGCATCATCTGAACGTGAATCCGACGTGGGGAACCCTAGCCAGAGAGTACTCCGCCTTTCCGGCGTTCTCCGGTCTTCTCCCTGCAAGAGGCTATCCCGTCCGCATCCCTTGCTTTCCGTGTTCATGATCTGAGAGAAAGATGGGCTTTGTGAGATTGGGGCGATCCCTAGCGAGGTCCTCGCGCTATCGGGCTGAGATTGTATGTTTTCAACGACTTCTACTCTTATTTTACTTCCATTGTTGTCCTGGTCCTCGGTACTAATCTGCCGCGTCAGTATCGTCCAGGGCGTGGCACCAGGTGGTTTTGGTTTGCGATCTCTAGTCCCCAGTGAACCTGTTGGTCTGTATCCATCCTCATCGCAGCAAGGTAGTTTGGGTCTGGGGTTGAGGCTTCTGCGTGGCTACTTGACATCTGTTGGCGCTGGTGCGGCGGGCGCTTCTAGGACCCTTCTGAGGGACTGGGACTGTCTGTTCGGCAATCCCAGGTTCAGGCGTTTGTTCTCCAGCGAGGCTCCCAAAAAGAAGAGTAAGACTGGACAATAGTGTTGGGTCTTTCACTCGGTACCATGACTTTATTCTATTGTACGCCGAGTTGGAATAGTTTGGAACCTTATTGATGCTTGTGTTGGTGCAATTTCTTTCATGTAGACTACGAGAATTATTATCCCAAGGACAAGAAGCGAGTCTCAAAAGAGAATGGAAATAAAAGCTCGAATTCAAAAGGTAACTCACATACGACATGGACTTAATATGTGTCATAACCCGTATTGATACATCTTCCTTAATTTATTGTTCGCTTCATATATGTGCTTTTGAATGGATGCTTGTCTGACGCTTCAGCTGAAGTGCCGTGATACAATGACAGCTTTCAACAACTTTATGACAACAGACTTAAACTTTTAATTGTTAGACAAGAGGCTCCAGTATTGTTTAGTTGTTTATATGGTCTGACAGAGTCATTATCATCATCATTGTCTAAGCCTCATTGCTGACCATGTGGGCGTAGTTTACATGCACATTTTTTTTTCTTTCTATTTCTATTATGACCCATTCTCAATAAGATGGAAAGATTCTAAATATAAGCTCTCACCAAGTCAATTTAGGTGCATGAACCTTCTTCCTCTTTTCACTATGCTCAACTTGATAATGGTGCTTCGAGTTAGCACATTTTAAGTCATTGTTACACATTTCCATACCATACGAATCAACCCTCACTTGAGTAGTCCTCATTACATGCCATTGCCACTTTATTCCTTGTATAGCTATTTCTTAATTGATCTTTGTTTGTCTAACCATACATCCATCTTAACAGTTGCCTTTCTTCCAACTTCATCTTTTTTAATACCTTATTTCTTCACTGCTCAACATTCATTCACTTACAACTTGGCTGACCTATAGCTGTTTTGTAAACTTATATTTCAATCTTAAAGGGTTCTTGTTGTCGTAATGTATCCAGTTGCATTATACATCATATTGAAAACATGGCCATCCATATGAATAATATAACCCTAGTCATGGAACTTATCACATTTTCGTATATCTGCTTCTTCCAACTTTGCACCACCATTCACGATACTTGACCGGCGGAAAGCCTGCATTGCGATGCATATATTCTATTTTGCTTTGTCTGATGTTATAAATATTAATGTTCATGATTTTCTCTAAAGAACTTCGTAATTAATCTTCATGATTTTCTCTAAAGAACTTCGTAATTCAATTTGTCTTAAGGGATGTCATCAGGAACATTCTTTGTCAACTCATCCATGACAAGAATGAATGAGTATCGGCTCAGAGCTGATCCTTGGTGTACCAAAATTTTAATTGGAAATCTTGGAGTCTCCTCCTCTCTTAAGGCTTTTAGAGTGCTGACACTTACAGATGAGATATCACATATGTCTTTAATCAAAATCAATACATTCGATCATGACACTCTTAACTCTTTCTCCAAAGCCCACCAAAGCACCTCCCATAATCCTCGATCATAAGCCTATTTCCAAATCAATGAAATCATGTAGAGTTCTCTTTTGTTTTCTCTATGCTTATCCAGAAACCACTTTATCAGAAAAATAGCATATATTGTGGATCTTCCACCATGAAACCGAATAGATTGTTTGATATCCTCATTATATAGATCTTAGTCTTTGCTCCTTAATCTTTTCCGAAACTTCATAGTGTGGCACATCAACTTGATATCTCTATAGTTTGTGCAATTTTGAATATCTCCTTTATTCTTGTAGATGGGGCTATGTAATGTTTCTTTACTCTTGACATTTTTCTGTAGTTGTAATCTTATTAAAGAAAGTTGTTAACCATGCAACTTCTTTCTATCCCGTATTCTGCCATTCATACTCTTCCACAGAGTCTCTCCCACAATTGTGCGTTCAAACGTAATCTCTGAGATAATCAACATGCATACATGATGTGAATTAGTTCTTTAGTAGGATATTCTTGTATTTAGCTTTTTGTCGATTATGAATGCTTCTTTTTATGTAGTTGGACCTTTGTCTCCCGGTTTGATTTTCGATAAACTGACTATTTTACTATATTACAGAGGATCCAAATGCAGAAGATCAAGGAAACTTCCAGGAAAATATCGCGAAACAATTGCAAAGTTACATTGTACCGTTAATATTTTTGGGATTGTTTTACTCCTCATCTTTGTCCTCGTCATCCGACAAAAAAGAGGTTAGGAATTTTCTGTTTACATAATACCAATGCTGAGGTACACCACTGAGATTATATAGTATAGCAACAGTAATTGTTTGGTCATGAAACCTCCTTTAGTATATTGTTCGTCTAGTAATTAGGAATGCTTTGTGCTCTTCAAATCTATAGTGTTGATACATGAAGAACATGACATCTTCTACATGAAATTTGCATTTAAACAATGTAGCTGTTTTTAGCTAAATTTAACACAGTAACACATTCGCTTTGGACGCTGGGGGGGGGTGGTGTTCTGTACACATGGTTGCTTCCATTCTTCCAATAGCTGCCATAGTCATCCTCTCTTCATCACTCTATATATTTTCTTCTTATCATCCTTTTTACCTGCCTCCATTCAGTCAAACCGTTATGATATTCCACTTGCAACATCATTGATGCTTATTGTATTCTTGTTCCTTCTCACACAACACTCAAAATTTGTAATTATTACGAGTCTTCGTGTTTGTGCAGGTTTATAAAATCTTGCTGTGTATTTGCAGCATCTGTGTATATGATTTTCAGATTTTGCTGTGTTGATATGCTATTTCATTTTGTATTCTGTTCACATATCTGTGACGGGTACCTGGGATTTGACCTCATTTATCTTGTGACCTTCCATCCACTTAATAGAAGCTGAACAATTAGTTGTTAACTACAAAAATCAATTCTAATGTGCTTCCTGTAACCGACTCTAGTGTTAACCTATGGATTTAGTGTTGAAAGCTTTTATCACGTATTTTTCTATCTGCTACCCAACTTTGAGTGAAGTGAATGGACATTTTGCTTTCTCTGTATAGCATTCTATAAAGTTATGCATTTGGACTTGTTGTATGCCGATTTAATCATACATTTTTGCATAGTTATAAAACATGTGCCATCATTGAAAAAAATGTTTTATTCTTACATATTTATACAATCTGCCTTGTTTATTGTTTTTCTTGGGTGAATTTTATTTCGTAAGATCATAAGGCTAATATATAATGTGGCCATCTAATCGTAACACTTCTCAGTTACCTTCTTGCTATGATTTCTGCAGATTAGTTTTCAGGAATTCAAAAACAAGCTTCTTGAACCTGGTTTAGTTGATCACATAGTTGTTTCTAATAAGTCAGTTGCTAAAGTGTATGTGAGGAGCAATGTTAACAATCAGGTGAACGACGACCAGACCCAGGGGCCTACAACTGATACATCTTCTAAGGGAACTGGTGGCCATTATAAATTTTATTTCAATATTGGAAGTGTCGATTCATTTGAAGAGAAGTTGGAGGAAGCACAGGAAGCTTTAGGGGTGGATACTCACGATTTTGTTCCAGTAACCTATGTCTCTGAGGTAATGTGGTACCAAGAACTCTTGAAATTTGCTCCGACTGCTGTTCTCTTAGCAGTTCTTTGGGGTTTGGGCCGAAGAATGCAAGGAGGGTTTGGCATTGGTGGTGGTGCTGGAAAGGGTCCGCGTGGTATATTCAATATTGGGAAAGCTCACATAACTAAACTGGACAAGAATTCAAAGAACAAGGTAAATGTGTTTCCTTAACTTTTATGTTCCTTTTTTTAGATAGTAAGATTGGGTTATGCTACTTACTTAACGGATGTTTGGGGTTATAGTAGTTTTGATGCTTCGAATTTCTTTAGCCAGTATTGCTCTTCTGAGCTTTATATGGCAACCAATTTCATGCCAATTGTATGGATGGCTTCCTATGGTTCATGAAACTGATGTAATTTATGTAAATTGGAATTTATATTTAATTTAATGAAGTGAACATTTTGTGTTGTAGATATTCTTCAAAGACGTTGCTGGGTGTGATGAGGCAAAACAGGAGATAATGGAGTTTGTGCATTTTCTCAAGAATCCCAAGAAATATGAGAATTTGGGAGCTAAGATTCCTAAAGGAGCCCTTCTTGTAGGTCCCCCTGGTACTGGAAAGACCCTTCTTGCCAAAGCAACTGCAGGAGAATCTGGGGTGCCATTCTTGTCCATTTCTGGTTCAGATTTTATGGAAATGTTTGTTGGTGTTGGACCATCCAGGGTAAGGAGTTTGTTTCAAGAAGCTAGGCAGTGTGCTCCCAGCATTATCTTTATCGATGAGATCGATGCAATTGGACGGGCAAGGGGACGTGGAGGCTTCTCTGGCTCTAACGATGAACGCGAAAGCACTTTGAATCAGTTACTAGTAGAAATGGATGGATTTGGTACTACTGCAGGTGTTGTTGTCCTTGCTGGAACCAACAGACCTGATATTTTGGACAAAGCTCTACTTAGACCGGGCCGCTTTGATCGTCAGATAACTATTGATAAGCCTGATATAAAAGGCCGAGATCAGATTTTTCGCATTTACCTCCAAAAGCTTAAGCTTGACAATGAACCTGGCTTTTACTCTGAGCGACTAGCTGCTCTTACTCCTGGCTTTGCTGGAGCTGATATTGCTAATGTCTGTAATGAGGCCGCACTTATTGCTGCCAGACACGAACAAACTCAAATCACAATGGAACATTTTGAGGCTGCCATTGATCGTGTTATTGGTGGTCTGGAGAAGAAAAATAAGGTCAGTTTTCTGCTTGTCTTATCTTTTTTTCAAGTCTTGTTTATGATTGTCTGTAAACTGAAAGTCATAAAGATTCATCAAAAAAGGTAAACATTCTGGATGATCCACTTGGCCTCAGTCCTAAAGAAGAACATATTTAATAAAGTATTACAGTACTGTGTCGAGTTAGGGTTAGCTCCTACTCCTCTGTTTATCTGCTATCCACCTTTAGACTAAGTTGGATCCTAAATCAACAAAATCTAACAAAGCATCAAGGGGCAACAATATCACTATATTAATGTACTAATATTAGATCACGATATTAATCGAATCTGTTTCAATTCTGTTCTAGATCCTAATAAGTAATAATGTCAATAATTTGGAATTCAATAATTTTCAGAAGTCAATCTCTCTTGGATCAAAGTTTGCAGAAATCTTGAGACATCACGACATCAGTCCTTCGTTCTTTCAATCCTAATGGGAGCCTAATGATTAAATCTGATCCGACTAATCAAACTAGCAATCAGAGAAAATATAATATTATATAGATTCAATCATCAAGCATGCCCTCTGATGAGTCTTACAAAGTGTATATATATAGGTGATTAAGACTCATTGATATGTAACTAGGTTCTGAAAAGCGCGAAGCGGGAAGCGTGCAGATTGACCCCCTTGAAGCCGGAAGCGGAAAACGGGTTTTAAAGCGGACTAAAGCGGACGCTTTTTGAAAAAGCGGTATGTATTGTTTAAAATGTAGAAAAATTTAGTGACCTTCATATTGCTAACATAAAGAAATGGTACTCAACAATCAAGCATTCTGAATGATCTTTCATTGCATCATAATGACTTTCACAGATTAAAAAAGGTCCTAATTACAAAAGTAAATTGTTACAAGCTAAAAACATTCGAATATCATAAAAACCATAGTCCTCGCTCAACAATCAAGTATCATACTAGTACTATGTACTTAATATTGTTTCAACGGCTGGGCTTAGAAATTATCATTTAGTAAAAAAACATAAGTAGGTAGTAGTATTAGATACTAGTACTTTGTACAAATAGTATTGAATAAGATATTCTTCAACATAATATAAATAGATGCACATTTAAGCAGTAATAAAGATAAATACATGAGAATACAATAGAATCAAGATAATTTGATATTATGAATTCTAAAGAGCAATAAACTACTAAACTTAGTACATAATAGACAATATAACAAATTTTACGACCATATTTTGTTAGTATTTGTACAAATATACAGAATGGCTGACTATTAATCTGTCAGTGGTAATAAGCAACATTAAACATACATGTCAATATCATACATAGTAAATTGTAGAGAGTATAGTACATAATTGACAATATAACAATAGTTTACGACATCATTTCGTTACAATCTACAAATGCTTGTGCAAAGGTTTTGTACAAGCATACAGAATGCCAAACTATTAGACTATTAGCGGTAATAAACAACATTAAACATACATTGTAATATCATATACAAACTTGACAGTACAAAGTACTAGTCTAGAATCAAGATGTACATAGTGTACAAACAACACTAACGAAGTACAGAATAAATGCTAATTACTGAACTTTCTTACACCCTTTGAAATACAACAGATGGAGCATCACATCTCCTAGAAGTAGTGCTTTCATTTTTCTATAAATTTTGTGTGTGATTGGGCCACTCCAGCAATACTTGTTGTGAAGCGTCCACTTAAGCGGGGCTGAAAAAGCGGCCTGAAGCGGCAAAAAGCGGGCAAAAGCGGCCGCTTCAGCTGAAATTACTACGGGACATGTGCTTGGGCGCTTAAGCGGATGCTTAAGCGGCCGCTTCACCCGCTTTTTAATTCACTGATATGTAAATATTCTAAATCTTTTCTTATAAGTTCTACCCAAGGTATTGTGGACCTACCTCTTCCCCTTTTAACTATGGTTGATTCCATACCATTGCTTCAAATTACTGCATTTGTTGGTCTAAATTACAAATGTCCATACCTTATGAGGTGACTGTCACATAGCTTTTCCTCGATACTCGCTACCCTCACTTGATTCCATTTATTGTTATTTCTCAAGCAATTTTTCTTTATATCCCAATTCATTCTCAACGTACACATTTCTGCCACATTAAGCTTGTTGACACGTTTATTCACTGCAATTATTCATTCCCCTGTAACAGTTTTAGCTGTGTAGCTGGTTTATAAGACTTACTTTTCAATGTAAGAGGGATTTTCTGGTGGGAAACTATTACTCCATTCCATCCATCCTGTTATAATCCTGTGAGTACACTGTCCTGAACAACGCTATCCATATGAATAATTTGACCTGAGTAATGAAACATATCAGATGTTTATACATGCAATCCAACTTGCCACCACCATTCGTGATAGTAGACTGTCTGAATGCAATGCGTTATATTTTGTTTTGCTTTTGGCCGATCTTCTAATGCATCTCTCCAATTTTCAACCCTGTGATTCAATCTGTCGAACGTCTCATCCGTCAACAAAATATTATCCATTAATACATACACCAAGAGGTATCTTCCTGAACACCGGTGGGAATGAATGCACATCAACATATCAAGATCCATATAAAAAAAGGAATCAATCAATAAAAAATTTCTTATAAACCCATCTTTGATTGAACAACAAAAAATCCTAAAACCTAAAGTGGGAGCATAATGACAACACTGCAGCAGCCACTTCAGGGGCTGCTTAATTTCAGAAAAGACAGGCTCTTACTTCCAGCAAGAGCAATATTAACAACCGGAGAAGGTTGAAGAAGAGGTAGAAAAAGAGGCAATAGAAGCTTCAGATAGCAGCATGTCAGGCAGCCTCCCGGTTGTCCACCAACAACACAAATATGAAAAAGTGACGCTGAAGCAAGAAACATGACTAGCTACTAGGAGAAGAAAGAGCCCTCCATAACAAGAAGGGGCCTCCCATGGCCTTACATCCACATCTATAGCCAACAGCAAAGAGCAAAGGAGGAAGAATGACACAACTCTTGTATGGATTTAACCCCTTTCAAATAGGGATGAAATGTGACAACCAGTTAGCCCCATGCCTATCACGTAGAGATCCACCACTATCACATTGTTAACCTGCTTTTAAGCTAGGCATTACCCCATTTATCCCCTTGCTACCACTGTCTTGTTACACCTGGACATGTGCCTTAATGGACATGAAAGCTCAGATTTTCTGAGAGTCAAATATTGTTGGAACCTAGTGTAGTTTTCTTTTAAGTTGTCACATGTCTGCTTGGGTTTATGATATCATCATGATATCATCATGAGAGTCCTGGAATGATGTAACTTGAATAGTTTTGAAAACACGTAATTTATTTAGAGTTGCATACCATAATCTTAATCATGTGGCTGAATCATGTAAAACAGTTCTGTATTGGTGCCAGATAAGGGAGTCCGGGATGAGTATAGAGCATTTATCCAAGGCGTCAAAAGCAGTCCGGTGAGAGCAACAACTTTTGGTGTCGCCATTGATTTGAACTTATCTATATTCCTGTGAAGGATGTGTTGTATAACCTGAATCTGAATGAATTTTTGGAAGACAATTAAATCATAAGCTTCTTATCCATATTGGTTGGATCCTGTATGAGTCTTTCTTAATGGAGGCAAACAATTATTATCAGCACTACACGTTCATGCACGCTCATGATCACCCACGAAAATATTTTGTGTTTTATGAAGTTTATGGACCTGAAAAGATGCTCATTCAGATTGTTTCTGGGCAGTGCAGGCCCTCCAAACGGATTCCTGATTTGCCTTTATGGCTGTCAGTTCTGCATTTTGATAAAATGTTGCTTTTCTACTTCTTAGCTGTAAAATTGATGTAGAATATTTTCCTATAGGTAATTAGCAAGCTGGAAAGGAGGACTGTTGCTTACCATGAATCCGGTCATGCGGTTGCTGGATGGTTTCTGGAGCATGCAGAACCACTGCTTAAAGTTACAATTGTCCCACGTGGAACTGCTGCTTTAGGCTTTGCCCAGTACGTTCCTAATGAAAATTTATTGATGACAAAGGAGCAGTTATTTGACATGACTTGCATGACTTTAGGTGGTCGAGCATCTGAAGAGGTAAACATGATAAATATTTCTCTTTCGCTTGTCCTTGCTTTCTTCTTCAGGTTTTCCTAGAACATGAGTTTCTCGTAAGCGGATGTGTTGCATGCTTCTTTGATTTTTGCTTGAGAATTCCAATTACTACTAGGTAATTCTTGACACGAGTCAGTGTATGCCTGTTGAGGACGGGTATCATGTAGTACATATGCAGGATGTAAATACAATTCAAGATCAAAAGTTAATGGTATCAATCAATTAAATGTTTTCAAAACAGAGAAATACATCTTCTATTGGTAAAGAAAATACTAATTAATTAGCAATTGCATAGGTGTTAAAATAAAATGTAACACATGTACTAATCATTGGTAATGTAACACATGTTCTAGAAATCTGTCGTGCTGAATATCACACTAAGGGGGAAGCTCATTAGGGTGCTCGTCAGGTGTCGTGTCTTTGAACTCGTCAAGAAGGGAAACAAATTGCGGCATGGAGGGTTGAGAACTAGAGATAGGTATCATCCCCTTGATGTATAACACATCCATGCATATTTTTTCTTGCGTAGTGTCCTCCAACTCTCTGAGTTGACAAGATGTAGGGAATGCTAGGCTTGTGATTTGGTGGGTTGTGGAGACTTAATCGTTTTTGGAGGGGAGAAGAAAGGAGCATGGCGTATGTTAAATTTGTTTTCCTTTGCTTGAAGCATAGTTGTTGAGGCGGCCAGACGCTAGGTGTTTTTGAGGGAGCGCCCAGACGTTTTTTGGGCGTTTTGCCTTTTTAAATAAAAATTGATGATTTTTATATTAACATTCATAATTTTATTTATGTAATTATTAAATAATGACTTTATTACATACTATTATGTAGTAGGCTAAATCACATCTAACATGACCTAAACTAGACCTAATTGACCCTAATTTGAACTAATTTGATCCAAATTTTACCTAATTTACCCCAAACCATACATATTTTTTGTACAAAGGACCTAATCAAACCCAATTTCCCTAAATTTTTCATATATTGACCTAAATGAGATCAAATTTGGCCAAATCAGACCTAATCTTCCCAAACTAGAACTACGTCCCCTAAATCATACTTGTTTTTCCCAAATTACAACTAATGTGCCCAAATTTGACATGAGTTCGCCTAAATAAAACCAAATTTTGCATATTATAAACCAATCAAACCTAACTTCCCCAAATTTCCCTATGTTGACCTAAACAAGATCGAATTTGGCCAAATCAAGCCTAATCTCACCAAATCAGACACATTTCCCCAAAATCAGACTTGTTTTCCCCAAATCATACCTAATCTCCTTAAATTTGACAATATTTGGCCTAAAATCAAACCTAATTTTGTATAACATTACCTAATCAAACCCAACTAGCCCCAATTTTCCCTATATTGATCTAAATGAGGCCTGACATGACCAAATCAACCTAATTCCCCCAAATTAGACCTATTTCCCCCAAATCATGCATGTTCCCAAATCAGACCTAATTTACCCTAATTTGACCACATTTGGAATAAATGAGACCCGTTCAACCATAAATTGACTCAACTTGATCAAATTCAGACCTAATTTATGCAAAATTAGCCTTGAAGTGGCTTAATTTGGCCCTAAAAGGCCTTAAGCAGCCACTTAGGTCACCTAGGGGGCTGGGCGCCCAGTTTGAGGCGGCCCTCCTTAAGCCTAGGCAGCGCCTTGATAATTAAGGCTTGAAGGTGCATGCATTGAAACATCCCTCATTGTGGGCATCTAGGACCAAGAATACATGGCCAACATCTACAGACAGAACATCATGCCAATGTGGTTTGAATAAACATCCAGATTCATGGGCACAAAATAATGATGGGTGTGATGGATTGTCTGATCCGGTCGATTTCGTGTACCTTGTGTGATCGAGGGTGTGGCTCAGGGTGCAAGGCCACGCACTTCAAATTGTGAGAGATGATGTTTGAGAACTGGCTCAATCAATGAGGCGCTTCCATCTCTTTCTTGTGTGTTTAATTAAGATTTGGAATGGAGTGATTCTTTAATACCCGCCACCATCAGTAGGGGCAATGAGAACATGCTTAACATGCATGCATGGCAGATTATACTCACAAATCACGTCAGTATCACTAGGCTCAGATTTAGGTAGAGCATCCTTGTACTCGTCATTATCCTCAGGAGATCAAGGCGTGATGAGGACACTCAGAAACAATTTGGTCATTGCTAAGACAATTAAGACATTCCTGATCACGAGGATATGGGTGTGTGTATGCATGGGCACTTTAGCTTTTCTACAAGAAGGGTTAGAGGTCTGTGAGGTCTATCTATGGGACTGACCATGAAAGTTAGGAAGAGGGGGAGCTGTTCGAGTAGTAGGGTGGACGAAGAGGCCTGACAAAACGATTGCTTGTTCGATTGGTAAGTGGACCCACAAGGTGGAAGTTGCAGGCGTGCGTCAACTTGTTGGGCGCCGTGTGATAAAAAACATCATCTCATGACTCATATTGTAGCAATCCCATTTCTCACCTAATGTCAAGACTCAAAACGCAGCGATGCACAAAGTGTGCAACTAATATCCAGTCTGTATCATTGTGATCATAGCAATTCTTTGCTTCCTTGAATTGCTCCATATATCTTGGACATACAAGAATACTGGGGGAGATCCATTCTGGCATCAAGAAGCTGGCACTGGAATTGGGCATAAACTTGTTCACACAATTTGGTGGTCAAGGTATTCTATATCATGCTGAATATGTTGGAGAATCTAATCCGTTGAGTATGTCGTGTTATACCAGTCAAAAGTAGTCCTCTATATTGATAATGTCATTTAGAAATGCTTTCAGGTCCAATTGGCCATCAAAAATTGAGGTATCTGCCTTGACTTGTTGAGATCATGGGATGTTGTTGTTGAATTGACCATAATGGTTGTGGTGTAAATCATGCTCTCGGGGACCACTTTGAAAGCCATTGTCTTTGGGATTGATGTGTGTGCATAGTTGTTTAGGGGATTGTTGGTGACATGAGCATTGTGATGAAGATGTTGGATGTTGGGAATATCGTCTTGGGGTGTGAGGGAAAATAGCGGTGTTGGGGAGGGCCAAAGTGGATAGCGTGCTGGTGTTGGGTAGGTAAGGAGTAGCCACTACTGCATCGGCTGTTAGAAGACGACAGCAACCATGTCTTACTGACGTTCTAATGGTGCCATGTGTGGCACTAGTTAAGGTGTTTGCAAGCCAGTGTCTACAATACGATCAAAGGTATCCTTGTGATGGTACCCGATGTTATATGAATGTTATGAGCCACAGGCTTGGAGTGGGGAGCATAATATGATGTATCTTATGTGAGTAGATATGCCATACCCGAGGTATGGTGTATGAGAGTCCAACTTGCAAAGTACTAGATTGGCGAATGGAGAACAATTTTCTGAGAATGATGCTAAACTGTTGGGTTAGGTTCCCTACTCGCTGTGCTAGAGTCACTAGAGTGAGGAGAATTGGATTTTGATTGAAGGACTGCATCATGGTCTGGCTCTAGCACCAGACTATTGTTCTTTGTAGACATATGACTTGATATTGAGATAAATGAATAGCTAAAAGTATTAATGTAACACCAAATTAAGCAAATAAAATTGCATATGTCATATCCAAACACTGTGACAAGTGTGCGCACAAATATATAACATTCTAAGAGAATGGGACGAGGATAATGATGGTAGAGTTACGCTCAACTAGTTGATCCTTTTCAGCCAGAATATATTAGTCAAGTGCAAAGAAACAAGTTAATAGTTCATTACTGGATTCTGAGTAGAATCTGATCAATCTACGAGGAAGTTTCACGACTCTTTTTGATGGCAAAACCAGTGCATGATCCCAACACTGCAGGGCGACACTGACATTATTTTTCATAACAACAATAGCTGCCTAGGCAGTGGGGAGGAGGGGACATGCCTGCAACCACGATTTGGTGGGTAACATGGGCCTCACTATGGCTGGTCGCACTCTGTTGTGAATCTGCTGTTGTTGAGGTGCTGGCTCTGGAATTTTAATTCATGGTCCCCAATTCGTATATATTTTCCTGATTTTGAAAGAGAGGCTCTCGTTTCTCACATGAGAATTGATGCAAGAGGAAAGAGGTAAGGGTGACTGCTCCCACCCTGGATGTTGCTATGCTCATGCTCGTCGTGCAGTTGATCGCTTAACCACGGGCGGATCTAAGGGGGCTTACCGGGTTGTAGCCCCCCTCTCCGAAATTAAATGAATTATTTACCCTTTCAAAATAAAATTATCTATAGGATTGGATGACTGATGCCTATGGCGGAAGGCGTTTCCCATGAAAAGAGACGGCTGCCAGAGTGGTTAAAGTTCTCTACATAAACCCACTTGTCCCAGGTTCGAATCCCTGTTCTGACAATTTTTTGCCAGAAAAATTCGAGCGCTAGCTGCTGTACATAGAAGTGAAAGAGAGATTATTGGTCACTTAGTCTGTTATAGGCAGCTGACTCGAGTTCAAATTCCAAATTTGTGTTCCAACTATTTTTTTCCAAAAACTTCAGCACCTAGCTGTGAAACAATTGTTGGTAACCCAACCTTTCAACTCAGTGGTGAGATGACTGATGAGCATGAAAGGATAACAAAGAAAAGAAAAAATGACACTTTGTATTTCGTGATGGTTTGTTCACTGTTGTATTAGAGTGTTTTAAGAACCATATATACGGTGGTATAACATGAAACACGTGATTGTTATTTCTTAGTTTTGGGTCAGAAACGTATTAAGAACATCTATAATATTCTATCTATTTGGTTTATTTTCAGAAAATTGACCCCTTGAATATTTTCTCATACATTATGAAGGCCTTCCTATTCAATTCTAATGTTCATATTTCATATGTTTATGATTTCTTTTATCTTTTGGAATGTTTGCTCGCTAGTGTATTTTTCAATTTTGCATAGAGCTATCAATATTCTGATTTGGGTTGGTTGTGTTTAGGTTGAAATTCATAATAAAACTTAGATTGATATAAAAACTCTTATTATATGAAGCACATAGTTAATTTTTTAAACTAATATGATGACATTCTAAGTAATTGAATTGCATTTTCAGCCAATCTTGCAGTGTGAATGGTGGAGCCAAGTTGGACGCAATAGACATACCAAAATGTAAAAGTTTCGTTGCTTGGGTTCTATTATTCAAATAGATGGGGATGTCCAAGATTACAATCTATCACAAGATTACTGTAGGATGGTTGAAATGGAGGAGCGCAACTGGAGTATTATGTGATGGGAAGATCCTTCTTAGATTAAAAAGCAAATTTTATAGAACAACGGTACAACCAACCATGCTCTATGGAATGGATGTTGGTCAGTGAAGAAACAAGGTCTCAACAAGATGAATGTGGTTGAAATGTGTATGGTGAGATTGATGCGTGTGAAGACAAGAAAATATCGCTCGAGAAATGGAAATGATTACATCAGGAATAAAGTGAGGGTGGTGAGCATTGAGGACAAGTTGCGCGAGGGTCGATTCAGATGGTACGGATACGTGCAACACAGACCCACTAATGTGCCTATATGTAGCAATGCTAATGAGTCAAGCACAATTACTAGAAGAGGAAGGCCTAAATTAACACGAGAAGAACTTATAAAGAGAGATTTTGAATCTTTACATCTAGACCAGAATATGACCTATGATAGAGCTGAATGGAAACGAAGGATCCATGTAGCCGACCCAACATTGTTGGGACTGAGGCTTAGTTGATGATGATGATGACGACGACATCAATTCTATATGGAAATTCACAAATTAACACGATTGTTCAAAGTGAAAAAGTAATGAACCATGTCGGTTCCTAGTCAAAATTCAGGCCAAGACTCCTACAAAATGTGGTATTCGAATATATTTGACTTTTCATTCAAATATATTGAAATCAACTTAGTTCTTCAAATGAAGAATCCAACTAAAGTACGACTCGCTGTTTGGAGTATAAGCTGCGCAATGAAAACGTTAGATTTGCACATCTCATCCTCATTCTGGTGATGCCTCTAACTCACCCCCCCTACTATAAGTTTCTAGATTCGCCACTGGTTAACATTTAAAGCCCAAAGATGAATTAGTCAATTCAACCGAACCGAATTAATTGTAATGGATAAACTGAATGTTCACCCCTATCCCAAACCTCATTAGTGCTTTGAGAATTTACTCTAGACTCACAATTGTCCTTGCCTCTTATCTCTCTCATATATCTCTTTCATTGTCCTCTTCTCTTTTACACTTGTTGTCTTCCTTTCTCCTAGACTATGACATCTACAAGCCTTGTTTGTTTGTCTTGAATTAATTGCTACCACTCTATAAATGCCCACATACAAGAAAAAAATGATCATGGTACAACAAACATAAGGCTCATATCGCTCCAATGGAGTGTTTAATAGGTCCAGAGTAGGCATATTGACTAGTAGGATAAAGAATGGTTGATTAGGGGCTAGCTCAATCATGGAAGTCCACAATGGGGTAGAAGCTAGCTTTGTTTGATGGCTTCTCCACCCCACTCCGAACACACAAGGCAATTGTGATAAACAGTACTAATCAACACTTATCACGCTAGTTTAACAATAAAAGTATTATATGGGCACATGTTTAGATATGTCTTTATCGCCCGTCAAATATTCAAGGCAGGCTCTTTCAAAGCTCAACATAAAGATGAGTGTCCCCAAAGCGTGGATCCTAATTGAATTCACTTGTCGGCAATGCTAGATATCCCGGGAATTCACTCCGGCAATTGTGAGCTTAATACATTAATGATAATCACTTATCACACTAATTCTACAATAGAAATATCAGATGGGCACAAGTTCAAATATGTATTTATCTCCCGTGAAAAATTCAAGGCAGGCTCCTTCAAAGCTCAACATAGAGATCGGTGTCCCCAAAGCATAAATCGTAACTGAATTCACTTGCCAACAATGCTAGCTATCCTAGGATCTTTTCGAGCACGGTTGCCCAAGGGTGGTAGGGATGGCAAAATATCTAGTGCCACTCAAACCGAACCATTCACCTGCGCAGTCATATCCATTTCGAAAGGATAACCACTCATGTCGTGGGAAATGGTCCAAATGCCCATTTTCTTTGGATGTTAAATGTGGATGGTGGTTATAAACCAGCGCAATCCACATCTCACCCATAGTTATTCAAGCTCCCGCTTGGGCTCCGCCTAGGCTCGCCTAGGCCACCTAGGCTCTAGGTGGCCTGCCTTAAACTGGGCGCCTACGCTTTTAAATAACTAAAGTGAATGCCTAAGGCCTTTTAGGCCCAAATTAAGACACCTGAAGACAAAATCAGCATAGATTAGGTCAGAATTTGGTCAAATTAGATCATGTTTAGTAATTTTGGGGAAGAAATAGATCTAATATAAGCCAAATCAGATGTAATTTGAGCAGATTAGGTCTGATTTGTGGGAAATAGGTCTGATTTGAAGGAAGTAGGTCTTATTTGGAGGAATTAGATCTGATTCCACTAAATTAGGGCCCTTTTAGGTCAATGTAGGACAAACTAGGGGAAGTTATGCATGATTAGGCCATGTTATGTCAAAATCGGTCTAGCTTTGGCTAAATTATATAAGACTTAAGTTAGATTAGGTCCAATTTAGATCGTGTTAGGTCAAATTAAGGTTGAATAAGTCTATCTTAGGTCGTAACATATGTGATGTAGGTGAAGTTCTTATTGATTAAGCTCAAGGATAAGCAATACAAATGTACAAAATGATGTACATATTTGAGTATAACTGAATGTATACGCAAAATCATTTATATGCATGTAAAATATAAACAAATACGAAGAACGCCTAGGCCTCCTAGGCTTCCCCTAGGTGGGATGGACCGCCTAGCCACCTAGACAAGTATGATCTCACCTTTCAGTTGACCTTCCACCCCTTCTTTTTTCTTCCTCCTCAATCTCTCTCTAACCTTCTCTTGCAAGCCAAAAATCAAGGAACAAGTGCTAACTTTTTGCAATGTAACAATCCACGTAAGGTGGACATTCCGTGGTTGCGGTGGCATTATACATTCCTGTAGCTCGATGTTGTATATCCTACATGCATGCACGTGCGTGTATAAGTTTCCAGTAGTCGTCGACATGACACAACTACTCCAACATGCACACTAGTGAACGCCCAACAATGGTGACTTGATAACTTCTTGGTCGGTGCTCGATTCTTGTTAGCGACGACCTAAATGCCATGGCGAAGTGTCTCTATGCATGCTCGTCGGAGAGCTTGACGTCAGTCGGTGCCCGATGTCTGTCGATGGTTCCTTGTCAGCTAATGATTATTGTCGCCGGGCTGGGTAGACCTCAAGGTTGTGGTGGTGGAATGTAGATAGGACGGGGTGGATAAGGTACGATACTCGCAACGATGGGTCATGCGGAGTAGCCGTCGAACCGTACGACGGCGACTTCTCCTCAAAGAAGCTACCAATGTAGGACCGCAATGGAGTTAAATAGAGCAAGATCACATCATTCACCATAAGTGGTGCTTGAAACCGTGGTCCGGATAGTTATTAAGAGGAGGCACATATTGACCTCAGAGTGTTGTGCAAATATCCACGGTCGATGTTGCTGCCATGGTGTCGTCATTGTCCTCTCTTGATGTGTTGCTCGTGCCGTCAGCTGGGAGGAGATCAAGCAGATCCGGACGGTTGCTAATTTATTCCAAGTTGTCAGCGGTGTGATGGAAAAAGGCGATGGACTCGAGGCCAAATATCAATATAGTAGCAGGATTCAAATAGCAACTTTGTACGCACTTCACATCCATAATGGATCTCATCCATTTTACCACGGACAACCGAAAGGGAAAATCCATCCAACCGACAACGAATGGTATGGATATCCAATCTATAATGAAATAAATGGATAACACAGGTGATGGATGGTGGATGATGGATATCCTAGTTTTGCCATCCCTACGAGGTGGCAAGGTTCTCAATTAAAATTAATGGTGCTTAGCCAATGCTGAGATACAAACCGTTCTAATCTCCCAAGAACATAGTACAATCAACTCTTGATGGAAGAACTATTGTCTAAAATCGAGGATTTGGGTCTGCTCAACTCGAAAGGATGGATGAGATACACCTTTGGGGATGAAATTGCCTTCATGGCATCAAACTTGCTAAAGATGTCCTCGCAAAAGCCGCGGAAGGTTGACATTACATGAGTCATGGAGATCACAACAACAAACTCTGCAAACTCTCTTGGAGCTAACCATCCAACTAGACTAGGCATATGTCCTTGTGCAAAAGTTTGCTGCATGGCAGGGTTAAAGTGGGCCCTTGATCGCCATCAGAAGAATGATACCCAAGGGTGTTGCTTCCTTCCTGCTTTAATCTCCTATAGATTCCTTTCCGTTCCATCTTTTTTTGGCAATGCTCGAGGTTGTGAGCACCACAACAAGACGTGCACGTTGATGGGTTGATTGCTTGGGCTCAATTTTAGAACGTGTCATGCGGTAGTCCTAATATACTGAAATGCAGATGTACGCTCACTTTTATGTGTTTCAAAAGATGTCATTTTCTCAAGGCAGATCTCTTCCTACCTATAGTACTTTATATCAAACTCAATCATCCAAATAACATATTAATTCAAGTGAAGTGACTCTCGCTTTCAGATAATTGTAGGAGCTACAATCCTTAGTTTACTTGCTCATCTAAATAGACCTTAAAGAGTTAAAGAGTACGAACTGCAATTCTCCATTGTTTTTTTGTTCATGTTGAATACGACGAATTTAAGGCCTAGTTTGGCCGCCGATTTCTTAAATGCAGGTAATTAGTATGATAACAGATAGCCGTTTCCGTTGTACATGGTATTCATAACCGCTGTCCTGTAATTGTGATAGCAGTAAGAACGTGCTTTTCCAATCACGCCCAGATCGGAGGTACTCAGAATACTAGCATCTTCTCCGGTTTCCCGCCTGGTTTCGTTTTTCTTTCCTACGTACAGACCGCGAGACCAACAAGCCGCGTACAGATCTCCTCTCACGCTACCTTAATAATACTAATGCTATATATCTGATACCAGAATTTGAGAAGTTGTCCGCCAAACTAGGCCTAATAAAATTTTGAACAAATGCATTTCCTCATTTGGTTTTGTCATCAAGTGTGCGTGCACATGTGATGAAAATTAGGCGTAATGTTTATCTTATGGGAAGTAGATGGGAGGTGATTATGTTGATCCAACCTAGTCTCTGTAGGCAAAGAAGTGAATTATAATTTTCTATCAGTTATCTTTATCTCGGGTCAGTTGAAGCAGGTGCATATTGCCCACTGGAGTGAGGGTATCTACGTGGTATAACAAGCAAACCCTAGCCCCAAAATTGAAATAGGCTCCTTTTAAATAGTGACCCCAACTTTCTGATCTGCAGGCGTTGGATTCAGTATAGAACATAATACAAATTTACATTGGCGTCACACTATTCATGCTTGCAATAATTGGTGATGGGGATAGACGTCATCACATTGATAAGTCATATTCCTTTCTATTGGGTCAATCTTCTTTTCAATTAGTGATAATTTGTATGTCCAAACAATGGAGCCGTGTTTGGTTGAAAGATTTTATTTTGATAAAATTGTTTGCTTTCCTTCTTCGCCGACCTCTTAAGTAATAAGGATGGCTCCTCTGAAAATGTGAGTCTGTTTCATCTGAATTTTCTCAATAGCATGCAAACCCCAATTGTCTTTACACAATGCCAACACAAATAGTTCAATATCAAGTACTTTCCGATGTGAAAGGAATGAGAATATAAAAACTTAAGGCGAGGGCGTATTCCTTAGAGAAGAGATCGTAGGTTCGACTTTCGGGGGAAACTAACTACCTATACAGCAATTAGAGTGGATATTGTGAAAAGCCCCTAATGATGTTTCCCTAGTTTAATGGTGGGGTAGTGTGTAGGCTAGCCCATCCACCTGGAGGTTTAAGCCCCCCTGCAAATGTTGAAAATTTGAAATCCCTATGCCCGTGCTTGTTGGGGACTACTACTTAGTAGCTGCATTGGGTTGTAAGCGGATCTGACTGGCCCGACATGTCTCTGATACATATATTAGCCTAGGGAGGTCATGTCCCTTGTCTTAGAAAGGGAAGATAAACACTTCATAGCATACGAATATTAGTTACACCCGTGCAATATATTTTTGAGGCTCGACATAATAAAACTTAAGCTCAGAATCTCAGCTTGTCTATTGAGTGATCTGAACTCAAGCTCCGATTGAGACTGGTATATTTAGAATTTTAGACACGCCGAACCACTTATGCTTCGTTTGATAAAGCGACAGTGGTTGTTCCAGCAGCGATTGGGCAAAGAGCGGACTGCTTGCAACCTAGGAAGCATGGACACTTCCCGGAGGCCGCCGTGTCCGTGTCCAACACGTGTCCAGCATGGACACACCACGGACACACGTGGACACGTGGTGGACACTTCTCAGACATGTCCAAGTCTCCCTTTTTTTTATCAGGAGTTGGACACGTCCTGGACACGGCTTGGACGCACTAGGTCACAATACATCACAAATTATGAAGGGGAAATATCCTATTGCACATAAACTTCCTCTCCACCCCTGATGCACATGTCTTCCCCTCGTTACATCACCACCTAGGTAATTACTCCTCTTCATCCACCTAAAGACTTTGGCCTCTCCTCTCTCTCCGCTCGTTGTCAACCTCTCATCTTCCTCTTCTTCCGTCTCCAATATCTATGTTTTATTTGTCCACCACCACCAACAACAACCTCCTCTTTCCCTTCCTTTTCTTCCCAAATCTGAATGTACATCAATGTCTCACCCTCTTCTACAAATAACAACATACCTCCTCTTTTTTCTTTGTTGTCTACCACCATTACTATCTTTTTACTGTCCAAATTTACTTGTGCAATTTTTTTCTATGGCTCCATACTTGTAGTGCTTAACTTGTTATTGTTTGTGAATAAAATTTATATTACTATTATTGTGTATACAATGTGGACTTGTTTGATCGTATGCCTTTGATGACTTAATTTCATGATGTGTGCAATGTGTGTGAGTGAACATATGAAAGTGAATATAGCTTGGATGAAATGATCTTTAAGTTTGAATGTGCTTGTTCTTTTTTGTGCTATATATAAAAATATTATATGTATATGTATATGTATATTTTTCGCCGTGTCCTATATTTTTGAAAATTCCTGTGTCCCGTGTCCGTGGCCGTGTCCGTATCCGTGTCTGTGTCCGTGTCCATGCTTCCTAGCTTGCAACCACTGCTAATAGCTGTTCAAACACCAGATTTTCTACCGCTCTCTATTTGTGTTGTTTTGATTTAATACATTGTTCACCAGTATTTCTATAAATAGTTTTTCACCGAGAAAAACCGCACATGTTCGTTTGACAAAGCGTTGGTGATCGCTCGGACAGCAATTGGCAATCACAGGCAGCGGGTTAATCACTACCAATCACTGTGCCAAATGTGCGTTTGCCAACCGTTCTTATTTTACATTGTTTTTCTGTTCACAACGGCAAACCTACCAGTCATTCATTTCTCACCGTGAGAAATAATTGCGATGCCTGATTCGTGACGGGCAATCGACGACGAATGCAGTCACTTTTCCAAACACAACAATGATCCATCTCACTGCACCTGAGTCAAACGCCTTTTCAAACGCTGTATTAATCAACCTAAAATCTTTTTATTATTGTGAGCCTTATAAGCTTTGAATTATCTAGTGGTTACACAGTCCCATGATGATGCTGTTGAAGTATAAACCTTATATTTCAAACTTTTATATAATTTGGTATCTTAAATGTCCCTCTGTATAAAAACATGCTCTCCCAGTGATATCCTAATGTCATCCACCTCTGTCATATCTGCAGTGTCTGTTGGGTGGGTATCTTAAAACTTGGGGCTAATGGAAATAATTTGTATGTGATGGTTCATTCAATAAGGAATCTTGAAGATTCTCTTGTTTTATCTAGTGTGCTATATATTGAGTAATAGAAGCAGGAACCCTCAATCTTTTCACCAAATCCACGACCCAATACACCGCAGTACATGAAGCTCCAGTTTTAATGTCTTCACTCTTTTCACATGCAGATTTTGATAGGCAAGATCTCTACCGGCGCACAGAACGACTTGGAAAAGGTTACAAAGATGACTTACGCACAGGTTGCAGTGTATGGATTCAGTGAGAAAGTTGGCCTCTTGTCATTTCCCCAGAGGGACGACGGCTTTGAAATGATAAAACCGTACAGCAGCAAGACTGCCGCAATCATAGATGGAGAGGTAAGGGAGTGGGTTAACAAAGCGTATGAACGCACAGTAGAACTCATAAAGGAGCACAAAGATCACGTTGTCCAGATTGCAGAACTATTACTGGAAAAGGAGGTCTTGCATCAAGAAGACCTACTTCGTGTCCTCGGAGAGAGACCGTTTCAGTCAAGTGAACCCACTAATTATGATAGGTTTAAGCAGGGATTTTTAGACAATGAGAAAGAGAAGACTGTTGGAGCCGTGGAACCGGCAGAAGAGGATAATAATGTATCGGGGCCTTCACTCGAGGGGGAGGTTGTCCCTACGTAGCCAGAAATGACTTATCCCCCTGTATCTTTAAATAATCCACAAATACTAATTGATTCAGTTGTTTCTTCAAGTAGTAATCCAAGTATTTTTTTACAATATAGCACCTACCTTGTCTTGTTTTCCAATATTATATCTTATGGACGGTGACTTGTATTCAAATGTTCCATCAATGGTATACAGGACTTAATTAAAGCTCATAAGGAACATACATTTCCATTTCTGCCCCTTTTGAACAATGTTGTAATATTATTTTGTTGTTAACTTTATTTGCTGTATTGGAATTGTGGCCCGAAGTTACTCTCTGGGCTGATGTTCTGAGACTCCGATTAAGCTGTTCACACTTTACATCATCGTGCAAAAGTTGTGCTAGAGGCCAGAGCCGATGAGAGTTGCTTCTAGTGTCATATACATTCACGCTATAAATTGTCGCTCTTAAATTGAATTTATTGATGTATTGAACTCAAACAATTACAGTTGGTAGAGGAGCACGCTCCATACTAATATAATAGGTAAATGTGAATTGCAAAAATCTCCAAGGGGCTTTCGCAGGTCTGGGTTGACTGGTTTGCTCATGTAATGCATGCAGCACACTTAAAAAACATGCTAGCAAAACACTAGTACGACCCGTTATAAGTTTCTCATGTGGCGACTGCATTGCATGGATGTCGCGTTTTTCATTAGCTGTAGCGCTCATCCTAGCAAATTATCAGTGAACGTTTTTTTACCCGGCATTGCCTAAACAGGCACTATGGGATTAACTGGAGCTGCTGCTCATTTCTATGAGGGAATTTGAGCGGATTGCTCCAAAAACGACTCCTTGGTTGTGATTTGCCCGCTGACAAAGAATGATTTTATGGTGTTGAACTTTGAGGTCAACACGCTGGTTGACGTAAAATAGAATTGGAATTATATCTACGTCAGCAGGGGTATTACTCTGGAAAGCATCAACGCCAACCATCCGTGGGCTTGCTTTATCCAAGTGGGAGGCCCCGATCACAGCCTGTTGGAAACTAAAGCTTTTGTTGATCTTAATTTTCAAGCATTCTCAAGTGTCTTGAATTCTCACAGAGAGCAGTAGTTACTCAGTGTAACTCGCGAAATTAAGCTTATTATATATAAGCTTTTGAAGGTTAAAATTTGACCGACTTGGAATCATACGGATTTCAAGGAATTATACTTAGAGAAGCCTCTTGCAAAATTCACCGTGTGCTGGTCGAAATAGTTGAGATAAATCTGATCGTTGTAGTCCTTTCGGTTAGAAATAAATGGTGCATCTTTGGTCATTAATCCCATCACGGTTTCAACGAGGACACGTAATGCACGCGTGAACAGCACTAGAAGCATGTAGACTAGAGTCGGGTTATTCTTAATTACTTATACGAGTTTTCTTTAAATAAATATAAAAATGTCATTTTCTACTCGCTGGTCACTCATAAAACGGTATTTTAAAATGCTGTTCTCTGTTTTTTCTCATTTTTCTTTCCGGTTTGAATTGCCGTTTTCACTCACGTTTCACAGTCTCCTATGTCCGACACTACCAACGTCACCCTCCCCTAGAACGGCTCCTTGATTCCCCCCCATCGCCTCAACATACACACTTTCAAATCACAACGTAATCTCGTTTTTACTCCAAGTTTGTCCTCCCAAGACAGGTGGCAAGTAGGGATGAACATGGGGTTGGGTCGCCCCGATCCGACCCACGACCCAACCCGCATAGCCCGATCCAGACTCAAATCCGATTAATAATATGGGGGGGCTTAAAATTTAAATCCACATTTTATTTGGGTCGGGTATGGGCGGAGGTAAACCCAGACTCGAAAATCCGAATGCCCAAATTAGATTTTATGTGCATTATATACGTATACATCTATCTTTGTCCTGAAAGAAAAACATATAGATTTCTTGATGCAATATGTAGTATGCACCTAGCCAATGGCAACATGGATACTATGTAATCAATCAACATGATTAGTGAATTCATACTAGTAAGATAACCATCATTGACATGAATAAACGTACTTGATTTCTTTGTTTTGATCTCATTATGTCCACATGTAGGAGACAAATGATCTTTTGCTCAGTGCATAGTAGATTATGCTCATCTTTTTGCTTTTAGGCCCACATGTAGACAAATGATCTTTTGCCCTTCCAAAACCCATTTCATTGTATATACATACAGGACGAGGAAACAAAAAGGCACAACATTGTGAACTCGATTGATTTTTTAAAGTCTCATACATTCACATGTACGCGAACATGATTTGTTACTCTTTCAATATCCTTTTCGTTGATGTACGAGATCACACAACTAAGGTATACATATTCCGCATACATATCACAAAGTGTATATACATTCTTTTGAAGGTTTACGTATCATACTAATTCAGTTTTCATGTTAGCAAGTTAGATCTAGTTGGTATGCTCATTCGATGTTGTATGGGCAAATCCGAATTCGGCCCGAAACCCAACATTCTTATATGGGCCAGGTATGGGCTGACATTTTTCAATTTTATCCGAGCACGAACCCGACCCGTGACCCGCTTTAAAATGTGGGTTTGGGTTTGGGACAGGAAAAAACCGGTATAATCCGGCCGGATGCTCATCCCTAGTGGCAAGCTAAATGCCGTTATCCTTCTCACTTTTTGCTCTAACCCCATGAACCCACTATCCCCCTACTGTTGGGCTGTCGATGGGGAAGGGTAAACCCATTTACCCGTTATTGATAAGGGTAAATGATTTTTTTATCCTTTACCTACTACCCTCTGATCCACAATCTTAGTGGGTAAGGTATGGGTAAGTCATTAACCATGTCCTCTAACTCGCTACCCGCTAATATTCATGTATAACATTATATATAGCCATTTTGGTGTTTAAGTCTATGAATTATTCAAAAGACAGAAAGAACATCAACAAATCCTCATCACTCTCGACATCCATCTAGGCGATCTATGGTTTAGGAGCTCAAAATAGAAAAACCAAAATCAACACATCCAACAACTAGGCAAAACTCATTTCTTTTTATAATCAGAAATGGCTCCAACAACATCTACCCTCAAATCATCTTCAAGTAGCTTAAATACTTTCTGGTTGATAGTCCATAATTTACTCCACCCAATCTCAGTGTTTGCATGAACCCTTGCATTTCTTTCTCTCCACAACCAGTACATCACACACATGGCAAGGAGATGGCTTCTTCTACTGCTGCATAGAACCAAATCACTAGCATTTCCAGGGAGCAAGGTAAGAATGAGTTGACAGTTTTATCCCAAATCATGGCTAAATAGGTACAATTGAACATGCAATGTGAAGTATACTCTTCACTATTTTTTGCATAGGAAGTAGAAAGATGGAATGGAAATCCCCATTTTCCTAGCATAGTCAGTAGTGTGAAGCTTGTCATGGCCCACCTTCTAGGCGTGAATATGAAACCTTTTAGGCACCTTGAACTTCCATTATTAACCAAACACATCTTTAGGAATTCCTTGATATATAATTCATTCCAAACTATTTTAGTCTTAATCTAATCAACACCTTTAAACATAATCATATATTTACTTGAGATAGGTTTGTCCATGTTTTTGAGCAACTCAACGAACTCTTGCCTAGTCTCCTATCACCAACAATCCATTTCCCATCACTAATGAAATTTTGCACTTTACAATAGGAATGGAAACCCAACTTAATGGTACTCTCTTTTCCCAAAATATCAATAAGAAAATGATGACATGAAATCCATGGCTCACCCCCTAAGGAAATATCAATACCATCTCCTATAACATAACTAATATGATTTTTTAGAATATCTCTTTCTTTGATGATCCTATTCAAATGCCATAAAAACTACTGTTCTCACTGGCTAACCAAAAGGACCGCTTATTGAATTATTTCTCGTGAATCCATGTAATCCATAAGGAATCAGTCCTCTTAGCTATATTCCAAGCCTAAGAAGTAGTAGTAGATAGGGTCATATCCCTTATGGAATGGATACCTAACCCTCCTTCTTCCTTAGGCTTAGTCACTTATCCCATTCAACCAAGAGAACATTCAACTTGTTATCGGTGGAACCCCAAATGAAGTGTCTGATGAGTTTTTCAATATCATTAATGACTGAACAAGGGATAGGAAAAGAAGTTGTCTACTAGAGATGAATTGATGATAAGGTGGAATTAGCCAACTCAAATGTCCCTACCATTAAAAGCTAATTAGCCTTTCAGCCCTCAACTTTCTTTTAATCTTGTCAATCAATGGACTACAATACTTCCTGGACATTTTTCCTATGAACAAGGGAACTCCCAGATAGCTTTGTCCAAGCTTACCCTTATTAATACCTAAAATATTTACAAATAGGATCTTTCATTTCTCCAAAAGTGAATAAGATTGAGCTTTTTTCAATATTAATCTACAACCATATTATATCATATAACTCAACCATAATACTTTTAAGAGCCTAGGAATTTTTGTCACCAACTTCCAAAAAATCCATCAAGTCGTCAGAAAAAAAATGAGATGGGTAATCTCCATATTTCTATAAGCTTAATAGGTTTGATCTTGGCATCCTTGACAACTAAATGTATAAGCTAAGAGAAAGTCTGCATCACCATAACACATAAATATGACGCTAGGGGGTCTCCCTGCCTAACCCCATTGCTAAGTTTGAAAGAATCAACATGTTCACCATTGTTGAGGATCTCATAGGAAATGGTCGAGAAAATCTCCTGGAGACACATCCTCCAATAGGGGGAAATACATCAAATCAACAATCCAAAATAAGGCCTCCCAAGAGACAAAGTCATTGGCCTTGGATATATCAAGTTCGAGGTGCATCTTGTTCTTACCTTCTTTCCCATTAAAATCATGAATAAGTTCATTTGACAAAATAATGGCATCCTGGATACTTCTACCTTTAATGAAGGCAAACTAATTCAAGATTATCACAGAGGGGATAACCTGTCGAAGTATGTTACTTAACACTTCAGTAATTACTTTAAGAAGTACATTACATAAGGCTATCTGTCTCTAATTTTTTAGAACTTGAAATTCTTCAGATTTTGGAATAAGAGTTATAAAAGTTCTATTTGCTTCCATCAACAATCTTCCTATTTTGAAGAAGTGAAGAACACTATCAATGGCATGTTGATTAATAATACTCCAACTCTTCTTATAAAGGAGAAGGTTAAAGCCATCAGGTCCATGACATTAATCATAATTAAGGTTCTTAATAACCTCTTTGATCTCAATGCTAGTGACAAATATGTCTACGGAAAGCTATGAACATCATCCATTCTCATGAAATTTGGATTGTCCAAGGAATTAACATTGGCAATATGTCCATTATTGAAAACCTTGTAGTAGTAATCCTGAATATGATCCTTAATATCATTCTAATCAATATTCCAAACCCAATCAATCTCAAGAGCTTTAATATGATTAAACTGCCTTCTTACCTTAATCAAAGCATATTTTTTTTTGGTATCAGAATCACTTTCTTTAAGCCAATGAATTCTTGATTTCTACCTCAGAATAGATTCTTCAAGCTTAAGTGTAGATTGTGCATCCTTCATGCATCTAATTGCTTCCATATGCAATTCATAGTTATTCAAGTCTTCATCCAACTTAACTTGTGCCTCAAAGCCTGTCTTTTAGACACTCGAGCATCGTCAAAAAGGTTATCAACATCATCTTTGTTCTATCAATTTCCCCTCTAATTTCTCATCTTAGAACAAACACTGAATAAAGGGAAACCCTCTTTAATAGAAACCCAAACTTCTTTCATGATCTCCTAGAAGTGCATACTTCTAGTCCAAGCATTGATGAACCTGAAAAAGAATTAACCTTCTTCCTTTCTCCAATTTGCAACTTCATGATCTTGTGATCACTAATTGTATTAGAGATGAGAAAACCAACATAATGAGATAAATCCTGCATGTAGTCATTTTTGTATAAAATCCTATCAGTATGAGATGTAAAAAAATTATCATCTCCTTGGTCATCCCACGAAAAGTTAGGACCATAGAGGTCGAGATGAAAAAGACCACTATTTAGCAGACAATTGTTGAAATCTTCCATTGCCTTCTTCATTGGAGGTTCCTTTCCCAACTTTTCACTCTCTAGCTTAACAACACTAAAATCTCCCATAATTACCCACTGAAGTCTTACACCAAGTTGGATAGATTCAATCTTATCTTGAAGCTTATTCCTTTCCTGGTCACCATTATGCTCATACACAATAGTTAGAAGAATCATATAGTTGTCAATACTCACACTTGTATGGATGGACCAATCAAATTCCTCAATCTTCATGACACGAAATCTATCATCTTTCCAAAGGATAATGACTCTTCCCAACACATGTGAATATTGATTCGACAACCACATGTACTTAGGAAAAAACTTACTAAGAATCTTCTTCACTTTCTTCTCTCTTACTCTATTTTCATTCAGAATAACTAATTGAGGCTTTATTTTTCTTGTTTCTTCCTGGATATTAGGAGCCTTGATATTAAGGCCTCCTACATTCCAGGAAACAAGGTTGAAATTTATATCAGTCATTTGAAATATCACCCCTAGTGTTTTTTTGGGTCCTTCTTCTTTGACTAAATTTGACTCCCCTTCCCTTCCTCCTCCTCCTCTAGATTCTTGAATACGTTGTTCAAAATAGTCGAGTTAGAAGAATCATATGTTGCACTTGGATTTCTATTTTTTTACTTTCCTTGGAACATCAAAACCTCCAGAGCGTTGACTTCATTTTATAATTCTAGAAATATAAGTGGAATTGGGGTGGGGGGGGGGTAATCAAATCAACCACACTTGAGTCTCCTGTATCATCCACTTCATTTTCATATTTGAATATATCACTGGTACCATGAAAAGCTTCCTTCTCCAAATCATCCACTGACCCTTTTGAGTCAACTTTTTTTTGTTTGTCATCAACTGGAACAATCTTACCAACATTGCATGTATTTCTTGCGGAGCCAACCTTCTCCTTACTAGGATCAATAAGATCTGCAATGTCTCCAATGACTTCATTTGCTATTGGGATAGGATCCATATGTACCCGCATTTTATTCTATTTCTGGGTTTCACCCCTTTGACATTCATGCATGAATAGCTTGCATATAGAACATGACTTTGGCCTCCATTCATATTCAAAGGTAATCTTATTTGGCTCTCCACTTTCACTTGCCACCTCCAAATACTCAGGGAACACATACTCAACAACTATGAGCACCTAATTTCTAGCATACTCAAGCCTTTTGAAATTATGAGTAAGTCTATCCATTCTTAGTGGATGACCTAAAAATGAGCAGAATTCTATAGGTCAAAATTTTCCCCAAAAATCCAATGGCAAATCATGGACCTTAATCCAAATTGGGACCTCTGCTAATTTGAACTTATATAGCTGTTGCCCAGGCATCCATGTCATCAAGTTTAGTGACTTGTCTCTGACAAATATGCGTCTCATTCCAAAACATTCTCCAGATCTATATGATCTAAAAAATGGATCAGGACGAAGCCTTGTCCATGATTTAGCATTTATTTTTGAGTCTTTTAGGATCCATATTTGAGACATATACCATTTAAGGGCCGGTAGATGGGGCCTAAAACCAATGACATAGAAATCTAGACAAGAGTTCCACCTCTCCGCATTTTTTATCACTTCTTCACTTTGATAGATTAGAGTTTGCCCTTTTAGCTCAATGTTAACCTTCTCCAACAAAGTATCACCTTGTGGCTTCTTTTTGAAAAGATCACTCCATGCATTTGGCTGGATCAAGAGTGTAAGACCCATGACCCTGATTTATGGTTAAACATGCTTAATTAGCTTATTTGGATGCCTAAAACCTTAATCGAACCATAATATGTGCTTTGATGTCTTGTGATAGATCTAAGTTTCAAGTTTGGTCCAGTTTGGACACTATTTAAGCAAGTTTTGCTATATATGTACTTGTTTTGGTCTTTTATGAAATTTACCCATATAAAGGACTTTTCATGCAATTTTTCACACTCTTGTTGTTTCAAACATGTTCTCATATCATGTTAATGTAGTTTTACCTTGGGGTGCTTGTTGTACCTTTGGTTTTGTGGTGACATCTACCTAGGGTTGAGGTTAGGGTTTCCCCTCCTAGATGGTCCATCTTGTGTGATAGAATTCGATGGTTTCCCTTGTGTGTTGGGATCCGATGGTTTTCCTTGTGTTATGTGATCCTATGGTGGTCTCTTGGTGTGTAAGGATTGATGGTTTTATCTCTTGGGGCTCCCTGGGTCGATGGTTCACCAAGTGAAGTGCATAATCGATGGTGATGCTATGGTTTCCACCCTTGTGACCAAGGATGCCAAGATCTGATGGTTCCCCTACTGTGGGAGGTTGATGGATCCCCTAGTTTGACATTCGATGTCCTTCCTGGATTCCACAACTAATTTTTGGACTGGTTTGCATGGACGTGATGTTTTGGACTGATTTGCATGGACATGATGTTTTTGACCGTGGACACACAATAAGCATGGCTAGACACCTCTTCCTTCATTTATCTCTCACCCTAAGCCTTATATACCTCCCTCCTTGCATGCAAACAAGTATTTTACACACCTACCTCACCCTCTTAGTCTTTCTTTCTTCTTGGATCTCGTCCCTCTTTCTTTGTGGAGGAAGAAGGGGCTCAAGGAAGAAGAAGCTTGGCCGATCTGGCTTGCATATGTACCTAGGGTTCATATCTACCCTCTCTTCAAGTTAGTGGAGCTTCCTTAGCTTGTTCTTGACCTAAGAAAGTAAGATCGTCCTTCTTACTTCATTTACCTTGCTTCCCTACCTCATTCTCTCTTTCTTCTTGGTCAAATCCATGGTGGAGCATGTGCTAGAGGTTGAGAAACACCTTCTTATTGCTTCCTTGACCTAGGGTTTGCTTGTTCTTGAAGGAGGAGCTATCTTGGACGTGTGGTGTGCTCAAGCTAGGATTTTCTTCTCTCTCTCTTTGAGATACCTTTCTTTTTGGACCTTCTTCATCTTATTTAAGGTGATTTGTATAACTTTCTCCATGTTTCTTTCTTACTCATACCTTGTTATGCATAGATCTTGCTCTAAAACATAGTTCTAAGTAGAAAGGTTGCATCTTTACCTAGGGTTTGTGCTTATATGGTAGTTCTTGAGTAGGTGATCTTCCTAGATGTACTACTTATCTATGTGCACGTTTCTTCCCTGGATGTGGGTGCTCTAGACCTTGCATGTGTGTTGAAGTCGATGGTTTTTGTACCTTGAACTTAGGGTTTCTTTTAAGGTGCTAAACGATGGTTTTCCTTGGGTTTCATGGACTGATTTCTACCTAGTTCACGATCTGATGGTTGGGATCCTTGTGTCAACCAATGGTGGTTACTTAGTTGTTGTTTTGGACCTTCTTTGGTGCTTGAAACCAATTGATTGTTTCCTCTCACAACTGATGGATTTGGTGCTCTCTTAAGTGGTTAAATTGATGGTCTTAAGTCCTACCAAATGATGGTTTCTATGGTCCCTCAAATGATGGTTTTGCTGATTTATTTTCCACCTAGTGTTATCAACTGATGGCTTCACTAGACCAAGACTCGATGGCTTCACTGAGTCAAGACTCCATGGCTTCACTGGGTTAAGTCTCGATGTCTTCACTGGTTCCTTGATTGATGGTTTTATTGGTCCTTGGGTTGATGGTTCTCAAACAATGGTTTCCCTAGTTACAAGATCGATGGTATTCATAGTGTCTACAACTGATGGTGGACTTGATGTCCACAACCAATGTTTCTTCTGAAGTCAGCAAATGATGGCCTTTGTAGGTGCATTTGTAACTCCCAGGCCCATTTCCCTGGCCCTAGTAGAGTTTCAGGAATGACGACTGGCCCCACATACTACTACTAGCCTTAATTGCGTACTTTTTCCACACTCACACGCAAGCAAGGGTCAACTTCCCGACTGGTCACCCATCCTAGTACTACTCCAAGCCGAGCACACTTAATTACGGAGTTCTTTAGTGATGGGCTCCCGAAAAAGGAGGTGCACCTTGGTGATATGGGTAGTCCAATCATTCCTTTTAAGATCATTCTATCTGAGGCCTCAAATCCTGGGATGTTACAATATGCCCCACCTAGAATCTTGACGTCCTCGTCAAGGATCAACTATATGGCCTCACAGTATTACCCCATTTCAGTGCAGACCCAGAATGGCCCATGGACACCTAGCTCCCGATCACAGAATACCATCACAAGGGTGACTATATCACCATGGATAGCCCTTTCCAACATGTCTGGATCACACGACTCAAGACTGGCATGCCACATGCCCATGTGGGCACCACCTACTGGAAGGGTTATGGCTCTGATACCATTTGTAACGCCCATGTCCTAGGCTCCAGTAGAGTTTTAGGAATGACAAATGGCCCCACAGACCACCACTAGCCTTAATTGCATGCTTTCTCCGCACTCATGCGTAAGATGGGGTCAACTTCCAGACTGGTCACCCATCCTAGTACTACTCCAAGATGAGAACACTTAACTATGGAGTATTTAGTGATGGGCTCCCGAAAAAGGAGGTTCACCTTGGTGATATGGGTAGTCAAATCATTCCTTTTAAGATCATTCTATCTGAGACCTCAAATCCTGGGACGTTACAATAATCCTGTGATTTTTCGTGATCCTATGGTGGTGGTTAATGCATATGTTTCAATGGTTTTGTTTGCCTTGAATCTGATGATTTTGGTTACCTAATATTCAATGGCTTTCCTATTTATGTGATTCAAGGTTTTGCTTGTATGGAATGTGATTGTCTTGTCTATACAACATCTGATGGTTTTGTTGGAGGTCTATGATTCAATGGAGGTACTAGGCGGGAAGAGTTGTGCTTTGGCCTAAGTAAGCATAAGAACCAATGGTTAGTTGAATGCTGAATTGTAACATTAACTCAACCTACTTTGTTGAAACTAACCCTAATACAAATAGATGATTATGGTTAATCATACTTAGCTTCCTTGTATGATTAGTATGATGAAGGAACACTTTCTTAGTGTTGTTGTAACCCTGATATGCTGTCATACGAACATCATAGCTCTTTAATGCAATGCTATGCAGAACTTGTGTATCACAAGTATGGTGATGGTTTGTTGAGCCTTTTTTATAATGTATGAAAAGATAATGATGTTATTGCAGGAGACAATGTGAATGATATTAATGACCCTTGGGGCATGTCTTGATCCCTGATGGATGTGTAATCCACTTTATCATGTGACAAGGGTTGGTATCCTGTGATGATGTGATAAGAATTGTATCTCATACATTTTATATCTTCTAGAGTTGTTACATACCCATGTTTTTATAGAAATCCTTTAGGATTTTCTTATAACTTGATTTATGCATTTAAAAGATACCCAATTGACATTAACTAATCAAGTGAAACCCTGATCATGCAACACCCTTTGCTGTAGAACCATTCTAGTGTCAGGTTTTGCTGGATGGGGAAATGAGTGTTTCTAAGGGAAGCTCAGAGTTGCATACATAGTTGTTGAGTATGTGCGGGTGTAGAGAGAGTACATCCTTAACATCCTGATCCCAAGGTTTGGAGGATGGATGCAGTCATTCCCCAGTTTGAGAGAGGTTGAGGCCGCATCTCAGATATTTGTATATGTGATGTGCTTGAGGACATCTATAGTTGTACCTCGAATGATAGGGTTTGTATATCGTGGTTACTAGTGCCACGACCTATATACCAAGGGTAGAATAGGTTGTTTTGCAGCTTGACTTATATGTCACTAAAGTTGACTCATACTGACCAGGGGGGAGATCTTAGGATTTTGGCTCTCCTAGATCTTGTATGAAACCAATTGTGACTTTGAAGTAGTCAATTGGACTTTGAGTGGTATACCTAAAAATCCCTAGGGCTTAATAAAAGATGTAATCCAACAATGTAGTATATCTGCTTAGGGTTAAACACATTTCACCTTGTTGATACCTATGAATAAGTGTATACGACTATGTTGTGTTGTTGTATTGATATGTCACCCTTGTCCTATATTTAGGAGAGGAGGCTATTATAAGTAAGCACAAAGGAAGCGGGCTAACCTTGATGGGCCATGGGCAACAAGCCCATGTATACAATAGATTAATAACCTATTAACTAAATAGGCTATATTCTAACAATACCCTTGCATTGTTTCTTATACTATTTAAATTGTTATATAAGGCGGTAGAAACATCGTCTGTTCAAAAAATGTTAGCTTTATATGTTTCTCTAAGTATCCTGTTAATTATGCTTGTTGTAATACAATATATTTAATCTACTTTATCTGTATAATTAAATAACTTGTTGTAATCAATAACTCTTGTTAAGAGTTATATCTCTCGATGGGACATGGGTTTCACCTCATGTATCACCACATTTTTTTAGGTGATCGTCAGTGGCGTTGTCAGGTTCGTGGTGGTGAAGAAGTCTATCCTGAAGAGCAGTAGGAGAAAGAGGTCAGCTAGTAGTTAGTGTGTCCTAGAGTCATCCTTGTACTCTCAGGTCCAGGCATGGGATGTTTTGTACATGATATGTATATCGAATTGAGTTTTTGGCAGTACTCTAATGATGTATATGGCATGTATATAGGTGGAACACTATGCTTTTGTATACAGGTTGTGGCTGAGACCACATGACATATATGTGAATACCTGATATGATAGGTGCTCTTGTGCATGTTTATGGGCCTTTATGTAAATATTCCTAGATCTATTGGTGATGTTTAATTTGATTTTAATTATCCCTCCTTTCTGGCTATGCGGTCAAGTAGTGATCGATCGTGTGTTTTGTTTTGAGTAATCTCGTTTAGGTTATGATGGAGTTGAGTCAAGTTGGTGGTATAAGAGCTTTAGGTTTGCTGAGTCTACATGGACATAGGACTTAGGTTTGTGTCTGTTCTTACGTAATTCAACATATCTAATCATAGCTTGTCCTTACTTATGTAGATACGTCTCGTGAGCGTGAAGAGCATGCGGAGAGTAGCTTTGTCGTGCTAGGAGGTGGTGGTAGGAGGCCAACACATGATGGTAGAGTGCCTATGATGGTGCCTAAACACACTGTAGTGCCTTAGTTTGACCCTAAAACCATGGAAAATCCAACTTTTTAGTCCATGTTTTGACAACTCATGGTGACAATTACACACTTAGCAGACAGGGAACCCATACCTCAATCTAGGGTAACCGTCCCTAATGCAGAATCTCAAGATTTTGGGAAGATGTTTGAGAGGTTGAGACACATGGGGGCCATCGAGTATGTAGGGACAACAAACCCTTCTGACACAGACATGTGGTTATCTGAGTTTGAGAAGGCATTTAAGATCCACAACATTTCGAAAGAGGTCAAGGTGAAGCATGCTATTTACTTGCTAAAGGGTAGTGCTGGACACTGGTAGGGCATAGAGGAAGAGAAAAGATTAAGAGTTCTATGATTTGGGAAGAGTTATAGATGGAGTTTGTTAGCCATTACTTCCTACAGACGTATCTGGACGAGAGGACAACCTAGTTTGAGAAGTTGTGCCAATGTTTGATGTCCATTAATGAGTACGAGGCAAGGTTTATTGAGGTTTTAAGGTTCCGTCCTTAGATGGCAGCGATGAAGAAGGAGAGAATCCATATGTTTGAGAAGGGTCTGAGTTCTGAGTTGTCTATGACAACATCAACTTTGGAGAACAAAGGTTCTCTACCTTTGTAAAGTCTGTGAGGAGGATTGAGAGGTCTGCTAATGAGAAGGGTGAAGAAGAGGCCAGCTTAGTTTCATGGACAATCATCTAGTGGCTTCAAGAAGCTGAGGTTCTCATCACCACAGTCACAACAACGATCAACTTTTCTGAATCAAGATCAGAAATACTGTCATAGTGGTCCCCGAGTAAGGGTAGAAGTCACAATTTTCTACTAGAAGGAGCACACAATGTAACACTGGTATCAGTGATAGGGCCGTCTAGACCACAATATGATATCATAACATATTTTAAGTGTGAACAAGTTGGGCATACAAAGTGGGTTTGCCCTATGAAGCTCTTGAAGTGGCACAACAACCAAGGCAGAGTCAGTGAGGTTCACAACAACAACAATACATCAATTTTGGTGGTAGAGGAAGCAGTCAGACATCGTAGGTTGATCATTTGGATCAGCTGGCAGAGGATGAGGATGACAACATCCAACAACTAGATTCTATGCTATTAGTCAGATGAAGGGAGCGGTCAATCCACGGGTCGTGACAAGTTAAATGAAAAATTGTCATTATGACTCATCTACTTCTTCTTTTGTATCTATTTTGGTTGACCTGGGTGTGACACACTCTTTTATCACTAGAGAGGTGATACATAGTTGTTATCTTCCTATTTGTAGTATATCTGGTAGCCTTTTTCTTGAAACCCCTTTAGTTGGTTCCGCTGAGTTGTGGGAGGTATGTCCAACTTGTGTTCTTTCTTTTTCAGGGCACAACATTGAAGTGGATCTAATGCCACTTGACATGCATGAATCCGATGTGATCCTAGGGATGGATACCTTGGATAAGTACAAGGTTGTTCTGGACTTTAGTTCCATGGTGGCCACATTCTGTGATGGATATGTCTTTTGGGTCTTCCAAGGAGATAGGAAGAATCTTCCTACGTGTTTGGTGTCGGCTGTGATAACAGAGAAGCTGATGAGACAAGGGTGTGAGGATTTCTTGGCACATGTTGTGGATACCAAGGCGAGAGGTCCTAGTATCCATGAGGTACCTATAGTGTGAGAGTTTGAGGATGTCTTTCCATAAGAATTTCCTAGTGTTTCACCTTCTAGATAGATTGATTTTGAGATCAATCTTGTTCCTGGAACACAACCAATAATGCAAGAACCTTATAGGATGGCACCTGTAGATATGCAAGAGTTGAAGAGACAATTGCAAGAGTTACTATAGAAAGGTTTCATCAAACTAAGCACTTCCCCTTGGGGTGCTCCTATGTTGTTGGTGAAGAAGAATGATGGTTCTATGAGGCTTTTCATAGATTAGAAGCAGTTGAATAAGGTCACAGTAAAGAATAAGTACCCATTGCTGAGGATTGATGACCCGCTTGACCAGTTGAGAGGTGCTACCGTGTTCTCCAAGATAGACTTGAGATTGGGTTATCACCGGTTGAGGATCAAGGTGGATGACATACCTAAGACTGTTTTTAGGACTAGGTATGGTCATTATGAGTTTGTGGTTAAGATGTTTGGGCTAACCAATGCATTGACAACTTTTATGGATCTGATGAACAAGGAGTTCAGACCATAACTTGATCAGTATGTGGTTGGATTCATAGATGATATCTTGATATACTCCAGGGTCAGTCAACAACATGAGAAGCACCTTCGACAGGTGTTAACGATGTTGAGGTAACACTGACTATATGGCAAGTTTTTGTAAATGTGACTTCTGGTTGATCGAGGTGTCTTTTCTGGGTCACATTATATCTTCCAAGGGTGTTTGTGTCGATCAGAAGAAGGTTGAGTCCGTGCTGGAGTGGGAGCATCCCAAGACATAGACTGAGGTTCAAAGTTTCCTAGGTTTGGCTGGTTACTACAAGAAATTCATTAAGAATTTTAGCACTGTAGCATTACCCCTAACCAAGTTGACCAAGAAGGGTGTTCCTTTTGTTTGGGATGATGAGTGTCAACATTCTTTCCAGCTGTTAAAGGAGAAGTTGACTGGTGCTTCAGTGTTTGTGCTTATAGAGTAGGGGAAAGGCTACATCGTCTTTTGTGATGCTTTGAAGAATGGCTTGGGATGTGTACTGATGCAGGACAAGAACATGATTTCTTTTACTCTGTGACAACTTAATAAACATGAGGAGAACTACCCGATACATAACTTGGAGCTAGCAACTGTGGTTCACGCCTTGAAGATTTAGAGGCACGACCTGTATCAATAGATGTAACATACCAGAATTAGAACCCTATCTTAGAAGTTTAACCCCTTTGACTTAGCCAAACAAGGATAAGCTAATACATGTAATTAAGGCAATAATGAAATATAAAATGTGTCACAAGAAGTGTAACATAATAAATCGAGTATAATAATCACAAATGACACATATGAAGGTAATAAGAACTAAATTGGTTGAATAATGAGCTAATGGGCCATATGACATATCTCATAAAAAGAAATCCCAAAAGTGAAATCTAAGTTTAAAATTGTGTTCCTTGGGTCCCAATTGCCTTGGGAGTCAAGTTTCTCATTATTCACATAATAATAATTCATTTAATTCAAATTGGAAAAGAAGATGTGTATTTCCCCCCAAAATATCAAATAAAATAATAAATAACTCCAATAGAGTAAAATAGTCTTATATTCATAACCTACACATCAAAATAAGCTTACATGCCCGTTTTCATCTAATTTGGACTACCTTGAAATTATATGGTAAGTTAGGAGAGAGAAACTACCTAAAAGATGTAAGTAATAGATAAATGAGGAATATGACAACAAAAGATGGAAATAAAGGCAAATTTGTATCCAACATGTAAAATATGACTTAAGGATGAAGTTTCACCTAATTTTAGATAATCCATGTGTCATTAATGCACCGGGATAGAGAAACAAAGAATATATTAAATAATGCATCTAAAGTTGCCAAAAGTGAAATCTAATTAGAGAATTGGAATCTACATGTTTAGCTTAACCTATGTACAAAATTTGGTTTAATTTGGATAAGTCTAGAACCTTTAATTGAGGAAAGAGAAAAGAATGCATTAAATGGTTTCACTTTGGTTTAATTTGGATTATTTCCTTGTCACACTTGATTTTCCTTATTTCTCACCTAAGTCACTGTCACACACCCTTTTCCAATTATTTGACGATTTCTGACCGTCGGATGTGCGATCTGACGACCGTGGGTCATCTCCTACCCTGGGTAGGAGTCCGCCCAGTTTCAAACAATGACGTCGAGTATCGTTTTCTTTGATCTCTCTCATCTCTTGATGGAATCTTCTGATTTCTTTCCCAAACAAATCCTTTCCCGATTTTGATCCCAACAATCCCTCGCTTGACCCATAGAACCCTATATATAGAGAACCCCCAAATCGCTCTTCTTCAGCATTTTTCACAACCGCTAGCTTCGTGCTCCTCCTACTCGTGCAACCGCCCAGAAAGAACCCCCAACCTTCCTTCTCTTGTCCTGTGGCCTCAATTGAACCAAGAAACACATGGATTAGTTGGGCCTACTCAACTTTCTTCTCCAGCGATCGTCCCTGCCTTCCTCACCTTCTTCGGTTCAATTGTTTGATTGGTAAGCATCCCTCACCCTGTAGCTTTCATTTTCTGCCACCGTTACCTCGTGAGTGGCCCTGAGTCACCAGGTCCTACAACTCTGTTCTTTGCCTTTGCCAGCCATTTTCCATTTTCTTATCTGTGCTTTCCTGATCGCGGAGCTTGTGCCAAGCTAATCCCGTTGCTTCGGGAAGAAATTCCGAGCCTCTTCTAACGCTTCTGCTTCTTGGTTTGGCGGATTTGTTTTCTTTCTTCTTTGCCTTTTGTTGGCCCTGGTTTAGAGTTTGTTTGCCTCTATTCATTGAGCTTTAGCTCTTTGGCCTCGCCGTGAACTTGCAAGTTCGGCTACGTTGGTTTTCAGTTTACCCTGAGTCTGGGTAAGGGGTTGATCCTCTGCTGGTTGCTTCCTCACAGCCATGGCGCGAGGCTGTGGGTGGCTTGGATACCATGTTGTATTATCCCTCTCCTACCCTTCTGATCTCTTTACTTTTTGATTTTCGTTTAGGGGTAGATTGGTCTTTTTGCCCCGTCCTCCTCTCTTTTGTTTCCGCTTAGTTTTACTGAGCTACATGAGTTTCCAGTTGACTTGGGTGGCTCTGAGTAGCCCACCCAAGCCAGCCTCTCCCTCTCTCTCTTCTCTCTCTTGGCCCTTGATTGATGATTTGATTTTTTCCTATTTTCTTATTGGTTGGCTTTATAAAATGCATAACTAATTAATCCCTAATTAGAAAAATATGCATAAATAGTTAATAAAATGAGAAAAATGTAAGCTTTATTTTGGTATGGGTTTTGTCGTCTGAATTCAATGTTTTATGACAAGTGATTTTAATGGATCCAGTTTAATAAGATAATAACTTGTATAATTCATAACTAAATATTGTAAGTCAGAAAAATATAATAAAATATGTTTTGAACTCAGGAGGATATAACCTAAAACATGGTATGGTTTTCATAACCTAATTCACCAATAATAAAAAGATGAATTTTAGGGTTTTAAATAATTAATGGAAACCTAACCCTAATTCCACATAAATGCATCATAGGTTCTTTGGAGGCCTAGGCTTGGACATAGACTTGGTTTTGGATAGAGTGGACTCTAAAGTTGAGGTGTGTTGTATCCACTATTCCTCTATGTTGAGAAAACTACCTATCTTATCATTCTTTTGACTTTGGCCTACACATATGTTTATTCTCTTAATATCATGGTTCGTGTGAACTATCTTGCTTGTTATGGACTTGCATATTCTCTTGATATCTATCTTGTGCCTTGGTGCATGTTGGTCTTATATAATGATATGTACCCACTTTGAAGTGGATGTTTATATGTTTGTGTTGTCCATTGTGTGATGGCAACATTATATAATTCTAACTATACTTTTCTACTTGCCTCTACATTTTACATGCTATGTGATTCAGTAGCACTAGAGTAGTGTAAATTACATTGATTTTTGGGAAATATCCCCATGTTATTTATTGAGGAGAGTGGCAATGTTCCATTCTCAATTATATATATATTTGGGAGATTGGCAGTATTCCTTTCTCTCTCAGGTTTCAAGTTTATGGGACTTGGCCGCCCTTGTGTTTATACTGTGCTAGGGCTATGCTTATCTCACATGCATGCATGTTATTGATGTTGTTTGTGGGGTGTGTGCCCTACTTACTTTATGTGCCAATTTTGCACAATCTTTATTGTTTTGATTATGGAAAGTATCTTCTTTTATTATGTGTTGATGATTCCTGTCTTTTATTCCCTTGTGGGTAGTCCTTATCTCTTTCATGGGAAACATTTATTCTTGATGTCCTTTGGTCAATATATTGCTCAAACTTTTCTTTAGTATGCACATACCAGCTTTTTGTTGATGTTTCTCTTTCTTCACTTCTTTTGTGGGGTGTGCTTCCAACCCCAGGTTATATCAAGGAGAGGTGAACTTCAACATCAACCTTTAGAGCTGAGCTTTTGGGAGACTTGAAGAGGTGGTTAGATGACCCTCGACTTGATCTTTGGCTTATAAGTTTAGTTTTCCTTTTTTGGACACCCATGTGTGGTGAAGTAATGTATAATGTTATCAAGCTTTGTAAATTGTTAATAATGATCTTTTCCGTTGCTACTCACTGTGTTATGATACATACATGTTCAATGAATTGGTCTTCATCCCTTTGGCAATTTTTTTTATGGTGTTTGGTTCAAGGGATGTTGCCTTTTTATTTCTAGTAGGGAGTGGTCCCCCTCTGGGACCCCACTCCTTACAATAGAAGTGTCAAATATTCACTGACCATAAGAACCTTCAGTATATCTTTTTGAAGCAAGAGATGAACATGAGGTAGAGAAGATGGATGGAGCTGATTAAGGACTATGACTGCACGATTGACTATCATCCAAGGAAGGCAAATGTGGTAGCTGATGTGTTACGTAAGAAATCATCATCGTCATCATCTGTGAATAAGGAATAGTTGCACCCTATGTGTCATAAGTGATACATGTTGGTATCGCTTTGACATATGAATGTGAGGATGGATGTTTCCTTGTTGAAAGGATTGCTGGCACAGTTACAGGTGAAGCCTACCTTGATGCAGTAGATAAGAGATGCTTAGAAGAATGATGCTATTATACATAATATCATATCAGAGTTTGGTAGCATAAAGTATGATGGTTTCCATGAGTTAGAGAATGTGATAGTTTGCTTTCATAACATGAAAGTAGTTCCAGATACTGATGGCCTGAGGAAGATGGTACTTGAGGAGTCTCATTCCTCAATGTATGCGATGCACCCCCGGTAGTACACAGATGTACCACAATCTGAAGGACCTATACTAGTGGCCAGGCCTGAAGCGTGATGTGGCAAATTTTATTGCTAAGTGTCCAGTTTGTCAGCAGGTCAAGGGTGAGGATCAGAAGTTGGCAGGGACATTGCAACCTTTTCCAATACCGCAATGGAAATGGAATCATAGTACCATGAACTTTATGGTTGGTCTTCCTAGGATAGACAAAGGTCATGATTCCATTTGGGTGATATTTGACAGGTTGACCAAGTCATCTCACTTCCTTCCAGTCAAGATGACGTACACATCAGAGAGGTTGGCCCAGATCTATGTTGATGAGATAGTTTGTCTACATGGTATTGTAGTTATCATTGTGTCTGATAGAGGTCCATAGTTTATGAGACAGTTTTGGCATTGTCTGCATACAACTTCGGGGACACATCTAAGGTTTAGAACAACTTTTTACCCATAGATAGATGTCAGTCAAGAGGACCATTCATACATTTGAAGATCTTTTTAGAGCTTGTGTTTTGCAGTTTCTTGGCAGTTGGGATGTTCACCCGAGTTTGATAGAGTTTTCATACAACAACAACTATTAGAGGAGTATAGATTTGGCACCTTATGAAGCTTTTTACGGGAGATGTTCTCAGTCACCTCTTTATTGGTACACAGCAGGTGAGTATCAATTTTTGGGTCTTGAGTTAGTGTAACCAGACTACTGAGAAGATCAAGGTGATACAACAATAGTTGAAGGAAACCTATGATAGATAGAAGTCGTATGCTGATAACCATCACAGACCATTAGAGTTTCAAGTTGGAGACTGTGTGTACCTTAAGGTTTCCCCTTGGAAAGGTGTGCTGAGGTTTGGTAAGAAGGGTAAGTTGGCCCCTAGATTTATGGGACAATTCCATGTTTTGGCACATGTCGAGAAGGTGGAATACATATTGGAGTTATCACCAGAGTTGCACCGGTTGCACAATGTCTTTCATATCTCCATGTTGAGGAAGTGCCACCCAAATACAGAGCAGAGGATACACCCGGTGGAGGTTAAGTTGGAGGATGATGTTTCTTATGAGGATGGTCATGTGTTGATTTTGGATAGGAGAGTGAAGAATCTAAAGAAGAAGGATATATCCTTAGTGAAGGTGTTGTGGCATAACTGTGGTGTGGATGAATCCACGTGGGAGTTATAGGATGAGATGCGTAGGAAGTACCTGTCTTTGTTTGTGTAGGATTTTAGGGGCGAAATCACTGTTCGGGGTTTATGGCTGTAAGACCCCTGACCTTGATTTATGGTTAAACATGCTTAATTAACTTAATTGGATGCCTAAAACTTTAATCAAACCATAAGATGTGCTTTGATATCTTGTGACAAGCTATGTTTCAAGTTTGGTCCATTTTGGACAATGTTTGCAAGTTTTGCAATATATGTGCTTGGTTTGGGATTTTATGCAATTTACCCATATCTAGGGGTTTTCTTGAAATTTGTCACATACTTGTTGTGCCCCACATGTTTTCATATCATGGTTTATGCATTTGTACCTTGGGGCACCTTGTTGTAACTTTGGTATTGTGGTGACATCTACTTAGGGTTGAGGTTAGGGTTCCCCCTCCAAGATGGTCCACCTTGTGTGATAGAACTCAATGGTTTCCCTTGTGTGTTGGTATCTAAAGATTTTCCTTATGTGTTAGGATCTGGTGGTGGTCTCTTGGTGTGTAAGGATTGATGGTTTTCTCTCTTGGGGCTCCCTGGGTTGATGGTTCACCAAGTGAAGTGCATAACCGATGATGATGCTAGGGTTTCCACCCTTGTGACCAAGGATGTCAAGATCCGATGGTTCCCCTACTGTGGGAGGTTAATGGTTCCTATAGGTTGACATTTTATGGACTTCCTGGCTTCCATAACTGGTGGCTGGACTAGTTTGCATGGACGTGATGTTTTGACTATGGACACATGGCAAGCATGGCTAGACACCTCTTCCTTCCTTTCTCTCTCACCCTAAGCCATATATACCTCCCTCCTTGAATTAAAATGAGTTATTTACAACCTAACTCACCCTCTTATTCTTCCTTTTTACTTGGAGCTTGTCCCCCTTTCTTGGTGGAGAAGAAAGATCTCAAGGAAGAAGAAGCTTGACCGATCTTGCTTGCATGTGCACCTAGGGTTCAGATCTACCCTCTCTTCAAGCTAGTAGAGCTTCCTTATCTTGTTCTTGACCTAATCAAATAAGGTCTTCCTTCTTTCCTTCATTCAACTTGATTCCCTACCTCCTCCTCTCTTTCTTATCGGTCAAATCCATGGTGGAGCATGTGCTAGAGGTTGAGAAACACCTTCTTCTTGCTTCCTTGACCTAGGGTTTGCTTGTTATTGGAAAAGGAGCTAGCTTGGACACGTGGAGTGTTCAAGATAGGGTTTTGTTCTCTCTCTCTTAGAGATACCTTGCTATTTGGACCTTCTTCATCTTTTTTATGGTGAGTTATATAACTTTCTCCACCTTTATTGCTTACTCATACCTTGTTATGCATATATCTTACTTTAAAACGTAGTTCTAAGTAGAAAGGTTGCATCTTTACCTAGGGTTTGTGCTTATATGGTAGTTTTTTAGTAGGTTACCTTCCTAGATGCACTCCTTAGCTATGTGCACGTTTCTTCCTTGGATGTGGGTGCTCTACGCCTTGCATATGCATGGAAGTTGATGGTTTTTGTACCTTGAACTTAGAGTTTCTTTAAGGTGCTAAATGATGGTTTTCCTTGGGTTTCATGGACTGATTTCTATCTTGTTAATGATCTGATGGTTGAGATCCTTGTGCCAACCTACAATGGTTACTTAGTTGCTATTTTGGACCTTCTTTGGTGCTTGAAACCGATGGCTATGTTTCTTTCACAACTGATGGACTTGGTGCTCTCTCAAATCGATGGTCTTAAGTCCTACCAAATGATGGTTTCTATGATTCCTCAAATGATGGTTTTGCTAATCTATTTTCCACCTAGTGTTGTCAACCATTGGCTTCATTGGGTCAAGACTCGATGGGTTCAATGGGTCAAGACTCCATGGCTTCACTGGTTCCTTTGTCAATGGTTTTATTGGTCCTTGGATCGATGGTTCTCAACCAATGGTTTCTCTGGTTACAAGATCGATGGTATACATAGTGTCCACAACTGATGGTGGACCTGATGTCCACAACCGATGGTGCTATTGAGTCAGCAAATGATAAATTTCTAACTGTATAATCCTATGACTTGACATGATCCTATGGTGGCGGTTAATGCATATGTTTCAATGGTTTTGTTTGCCTTGAACCCGATGGTTTTGGTTACCTAATATAAAATGGCTTTCCTATGTATGTGATTCAAGGTTTTTGCTTTTATGAAATGTGATGGTCTTGTCTATACAACATACGATGGTTTTGTTGGAGGACCATGATTATATGGAGGTACTACATGGGAAGAGTTGTGTAACGACCCCACCCCTCTACAACCCCCATTTAAGGAAGGCTAATAAGATGGTGCTGTTATCCCAAAATAGGATCAATGGTTTTGCAAATAATAAAAAACCATTAATAAATTCTACCTAAGACTAAGATTTAAGCAGGATAAAAATTTACTCTTTACATACCTCTCAAAAATAGGATATTGGAACTTTACTTAATGTTGAGTTCTATATAACTAAATCCTCCTTTCTTTAATTAGCTTTATTCTTGAAATATCACTTTACTATTTGTCCATTTTCAAGTATTCCTAAAACACCGACAAACAAAACGTCAATCAGTATAAAGAGTATACTGGTATGTCATAGCAACCAATAACATGCACATATTTCATAACAACCTAATTACATCAAATAGTTGTTAAAAATATAAGATTAAGTTTTCATATACTTCCCAACCACTTTTACTCATCCTCTGGTATACCCTCTCTTAGGGTTTAGTCCTTGTAAGGGACTTTAGGCTACCTTCTCCATCCTGAGCTTGGTTACTTATGGGCCACCTCTCTGGGTGCCCTGTGGTCTTCCCTTGGGGTCTTGACCACCTTTGACCTCCCCTCTAGGGCTTGGTCCTCTTAAATATTACATCCAAAGATGGAATGTAGGTTCGGGCAAGTCATATATATATTTACATGATGATAATCATTATCACTTTATAGATTGCAAAAAATAAAGTCATCCAAGAAGTTATTTTCACGCAATCGATGAAACCTCAGAAATCACCGTGAAACTAAAATGAGTAATCATAAAATAACCACATACCTGATTTGGAGATCTCAAAGAATCAAGAAACTATCCGATCCAATCAGGCAGTCCAATCAACCAAGTCAAGAAAATCACACAAACAATTTGAATCCTGAAGGTCATGTATTACCTAATCATTACATATTCATCGTAGACTCTTTTATTGACATGGGGAATACCTTCTAAGGTTTCTAGGTTGAATTAGGATTTCCTTACGATTTCTTAGATTTATTTCTCAATCTTTACCCTTTTTAGGCCACAAACCCTAAAACAACTTTCCTACTCATAAAACCCTAATTACATACATTATCCACATTAAGGGTCTTTAATCTCACTTGGACTTAGGATCATCATACTTCTATCTTATACACGAATTTTTGAAATAAAACAATTAAAAGTCATATTCACCTAAATTAAGGTTTCTAAGCCCATTAATGCACTTTCATATACATAGAAACCCTAAATTAAGACAATTAAGAACACATATCATTTTATAGATCTAAATCTTCCTTTTTATTAACTATATGTTAATATCAACTTAAATCATCCAAAGAACTTTACTAAATCTCATTAATATCACAATTAGGGTTTTCTATGCATAAATGCATTAAAGGTGGCAAATTTATATAATTTTTGAATTGTAAACAAACTCATGCTTCAATTATATTTATAATGGATTCCTTGCATATTTCTGATCAACTTTCATATATAACATTGTTCCATCCGAGTTGCCAATTTGTTTCTAGAATTTTCCCAAAAAAATAGTTATGGGCCAATCAGAAAAAGCCACATTTACCTTTTATTCTTTTACACGCGGACCAGGGCTCTGCGAGTCACCGTCATCCACATAGATGGCCTACTCTATGCAAGAAAGGTGCTTGGTCGAGGGATATTTCCCTTTTTTCCCTTATGGCCCCTAGGCTTTGGGCCTCAGATGAGCTGGGCTGGAGGGTAATCCCTCCCTTTCTTGTCTTCCACCTCCGCTCGCCTTGCGCATGCGAACCCAGTTCTTGGGGTGGTCAACTTGGATGTGACCCCAACCTTCTGGGCATGAAAGGGCCAGTCAATGGTGGGGAAACCTTCATAGTTCCTCCTTGAACTCCTCGGCAGCGTCATCTTTGTCGGGTGAATAGGGAGAGGAGAAAGAAGGAGCGTTCTTGTCGATGACAGAATATGGGCCAACACAGGGTGAAGTAGGCCCCGAGTATGGGTTCCTCGTGCCTTGGATGTGCAAGCCTTCTATGGGTTCACTGAATTAGCCCTCTGCTCCCTTGATCGTGGAATTTCCATCCCATTATATAGGTAGGGAGAGTGCCCGCCGATCTCCCATAGAGTGCAGGTTCCAACAAACACTGGGCAAAGTCCCATTCCGTCGGGATGTCAGGGAAAGTTAGGGTCAAGAGAGTTAGCAATGCTCTCCCAAATCTAATGGAAGGGTGTCTAGTTGCCAACAAACAACATAGAGAGAGAAAACCGATTAGAAAACTCACAATCACTGTTCCCGACTTTCCCTCTTTGGGCAGAGCTAGGTGATGAGTTCATCACCGTAGGATCAAGAATCCAATGGCTCCCGTGTGGTGTGACACTTATAAAGTCCGAAACAATATTCCCGGTATGAGAGGGAAATTGTTACTTTTAATGTAACATCTTATTAACTTATACACTTTATCAATTCTTATAAAATCCATAACTCTCTCACCTTAATTCCTTTTCTTCTCAAATTTGAAGGGATACTTCCTAATGCCTTAAAATACTTGTGAGCAAATTTTGGAACTAAAACTTGAAAATAAAAGAGATTTTTCTTCATATGAAAGTTATCACTTAATAAGGCATATTTTATTCATATTTTCTCTCTCCCTCTTCTATTTCCTTTATTTGGATTCCTTTTAGCATTAGAAACCTTATGGATTCGAAATATAATCCATAATGATCAATCATACCACTTTCCAGAGAATTCCACATATTTCTCATCATTATCTTAATTTCTTTTCCTTTTTATGCATTATTTGATTTCTTTCCTTTTTATCATATTGGACTCACGAACTCATTAGGATCCATAAAATCATACATTTAAAGGAAATATTATCAAAGTAATCCATTCATTACACATAAATCATACAATTTCATAATCATACATTTTATTGTAGAAATCACATTTCAAACCATATAAGCCCAAAAATTGGGGTTGTAACATCCTTCCCCTCTTATAGGAATTTTCCCTCAAAATTCCACCAGTCATACAAACAATTCAGGATAAGACCTTTCCATCAACTCTCATGTGGCTTCATCCTCTCCAGGGTGCTTGTGAAGAACCTTTACCATCTCTATCCTTTACTACTGAGCTCTCTCACCTTGGTATCTTGTACCCTCATAGGTGACTCAAGGTAAGTCAACCTCCCTTGGAGTTCTATAGGTTCAATGCTCAGCACATGGCTTGGGTACATCACATAGTCTAGATCGGACATATGGAACACATCATACATCATATTATCCTGAGGGGTAAGACTTAAACAAAAGTAGCTCCACCAACCATTCTAAAATCTCAAAAGGACCCATATACTAGGGACTCAACTTTCTCTTGTTCTTAGAGATAGCTCAGAGCAGTCAGATTTTCAAAACACATGTTCACCCACAGTGAAGTGCAAGTCAGTCCACTTCGCATCCGTAAACGACTCTTGTCGATCCTGGGCTTTCTCAGCCATTGCTCGATTGAAGCAAATTTATCAGCATACAACTGTGGTTTCTATGACCTCTACAAGGTCCTTTCACCGACATAACCCTAGTGAAGTGGTGACCAATACGGTCTCCTACAAAGAGCCTCATACATCCCGATACTGGTCTGGGTAGCTATCATAACAAACAAACTCAGCTAGGTGCATGTATTGCTCCCACAATCCACCCCAAACAAGCACATATGCTCTCATCATACCTTCTAAAGTCTGGTTCATACTCCTTTGACGGTATATCAGTCAGGGTGATATGCTGTACTGAACTTCAATCTAGTATAAGTTCTTCATGTATCTAATTCCACAACATTGAAGCAAACTAAAAGCCATGCTCAAGAATATTTGAACTCAGATCACTGTGTAGTCGACTATCTCTCAATATATAGCTCAACTAGATATGTCACACTAGAAGTTCTCTCTTAGGCAAGGGAAAGTGTCAACTTGGTAAGGTGACCTACCATAACCCCTATTGCATCATGACATCCCTTAGTCCAGGGGATACCAATCACAATGTCCATGGTGATCTGCTCCCATCCTACTTGAGAATTTCCAATCCTCTATAGAAATCCATTGGGTTACTGGTGTTCAGACTTCACCCTCTGATAGGTGTGATATCTGGTCATATATGCCTCTACATTCTTCTTCATTCCAGGCCTCTAAGGTACCACTGCAAACCTTAACCATCTTGGTAGTACCAGGGTGTACTGTGTACCTAAAATCATGGGCTTCGTACATGACATGATTCTTCAAAGGCACAACCTCAAAACCCTAACACACTCAAGTAGTGTATGTCACCACTTACTCTCCCTGAGAGGTACATTTGAGGTTTCTTGACTAAACCATTCATCTCGTCAACCTCTGGACTGGCTAACATGGCAGTTACCAACTTGGTCTACTGGTCGGGTTGTATCTGGATTTCAACCACACAAGTCTAGTCTTCCAACGATTGTAGGGTCCACCTAGAAACCTCTTCCAGTCTCCCCACTAAATAAACAAGATAGTTGTATACCTGAGCTGTGTCTCGACTAAGAGTATGTATTACCACATTAGCTTCCTTATGTGCTAGATGATAGTGAAGACATACTCTTTCATATACTCCTCTCGTCATCCTTATCTCGGGTTTAGGTCTGTTTGAGTCAGGAAAACTTTGAGCTCTTACATCCGTCATCTCGATTATCAAACCCAAACTTTAACTCATAAAATCTAAACTTCTCTTGATAAGAATGTCCTCATATGATGATTACCTTAGTTCATCTATGCTTTCATACCATCTATCCAATATACTTCCAAAAGGGTGTGATACTTCCTCAAACATCATAGAAATATTTCAACTCATATCACCTTTATCCTTAGTATATGGCATACATTTTGTTCTGTCTCTCACACCCATAACAAGATGAAATAAGCATTTGGTTGTAGTCCAAATATAGAGTTCATCCCTTTCCAAGAGTAGAGATGGTGCGTCACACATCTCCATTACACTTTCCAATTTAAGTTGAACATACTTCACATGACTCCACACCATGCATATCTTGATTCTATGTTTACATCCATGGAAAGGCTATTCCCAAACACTTTTGGGTCTTCATATTACTCATATATATATTCCTTAGTCATTTCCTCAATGTCTCTAGGGTTCCGATACTTTTGGGGTGATCTTACCCTTGTGCATCTAGGGAGTGCCTCTCACATTTACCCCTTAGGCCCCATGAACTAATAAAGCTAGCCAACCTCCTAACCCATGGTCCTCGGACAAAGGTAGCTGTTACCTCCCAACCCTATGGTCTTGGCATCCAGGGTACAGACAACTCCTACTTCCATCGATCTTTTCCCTCCTCAACCTTAGTATTGACTTAGGATTCCATCATAGCTCGTAGATCCTTTGTTGATACTCAAGCACATCTCATCCTTGATTCTTCACCCGAAACTCTATCATATCTCTAGGTACTCATGGTTAACCTTACATCCCTTCATATAAATCATGGCAAACTACCTAACTTGGTCTGGCTCCATACAAGTTACCTCTATGGCAACATATCCTCATGCCCCTTAGCGATGGTCACACATCGGTCTATAGATTCATGCTCATACTATGTGCTCTTACACTTAGCTCATCAAGCTCTTATAAGTGACCTATTAAGGTTACCTCAAACCTAAACAAGATATAGTATCTACTTCTACATTAAGGGTCCTATCCCAGGATAGGATAAAACTATCACTTGATAGTAACAAAGGTCACAAAAACGTTCTTGCATCCAAGGTTTATATCATCATGTATGTGCATAGCTCCTATCATACTACCTATGCATATGGATAGCAAGAAGACAACATATTAAACCATTATAATTTCCTTGGTATGTCATACATGCTAAGCATCCCTCAGGGTTGGACCCATATCATACATACATAAGTCACCAACTTGCATAAGTGGCTCATCAAACATATTTCTCAGTTCAAGTGGGGTTTCCTTTTGATTAATACAAGTGGGTTGGGGGTGCCATGCTTAATTCCTTATGAACTTACTCAGCCTCGTGAGTATTATGTGCACCAGGTACTGCTACTTCCCCTCTTTGGTCCAAGAACCCCAGGTTCACCTCTTATGCATCAACTATCTAACTGCATGCTCAGCTGCTCAAACATGAACCAAACCTATACATGATATGGCATATACTTCCTCTTCCACATGAACAACCCTTATAGTCCTTCACCAGGACAACCACTGGGTGTGAAGCCTCACAACTTGTTACCATATGATACCTCTTTAGGGTCTTTGGATCTCTCCTTCCTACACCCAAAAGGTAGGCACTCATATCATCAACACACCTGTGTAAGAAACCTCTTTCTATTTTCTATGGTTTGGTTCATCTAAAGGCATCTGAGGCATGACAAGCCTTTAAGGATCATACATGAGGAAACCACATACATCTATCCAGGGTCGTCTATTCCATATCATACCAAACCTCCGCATGGTTCCTTATATCTCAGAGTCTAGGTCTCCAACCCTCTTCATCAGGGTTTCACCCTCTCTCTAGAGCTAACCCTATAACTGGTCCTACCACTGGAGGTTCTCTCTCAGAAGATGGGATTAATCCCTTAAGGATACATGTCTATCCCTACCTGGGTGAAAAATACTATCAAAACTTATGTCTGTCCAAGATCATCCAAAGCTCTGCATGCCTATCTCATAACCTATCAGGCATAACCCTTCTGGCTTAGGTCTAAAACCTACTTCTAGCCTTGCTTCCACTCACTTATATGTAGGTGCATGCCTCTTTTCTGCTCATATTTTCCCGTTAGGATTCCTATATGGTCACCACTAGCCTTCTCAATGTGGGACCTATCCCTCACCCTTAACAGACACGACCCACCCAAGGCCAGGTCACCACAAGGCACTAGGGGTCAACAACCATACCTAGTCTATGTTTCTCATGCGTACTCAAAACCTCTGTTGTAAAGTATGAACATCTAACTCATGTATACACATGCATGGCCAACTATGATATCCAATTACTCGTGTCTTCTCTTTCTCTATCCACCACTTATGGTTTTAGGTTGAGCATCGTCCTCGGAGGATGCGTCAGGTCTCTTCGTCTTCCTGGAGGCTTCTTCCTCCAAGGCTATGTTCTCCCCATATTCCTACACAATGGTCTAACCTCATCATCCTCCTGAGGGCATGACAACACAGGCCATGTAGCCTAAGTATGTAACTAACTCAGTCTAAGTTTCATCATTTAGACTTATGTCCATGACATCTTTCTTACATGCTTTTTATTATTTGGTGGAGGATTCCTTAATCCTTATTATGCTTACCCTGAACCCATGAGGGGAGTAGAGAGAGAGAAACCCTAATATCTTAAAGTTATTCAATGAAACGGGGTAGAGAAGGGAAGAAGACAAATGAGAGAAGACCTAGAGGTATCTTATTTCAAGTCAAATCCTTCGATTTTGGCCAGGCTGTCACATAGAATCCGAGAGTCCTCATAGACCGACTAGCGGGGTGGAGGAAAATCTTGCCAGACCCCGAATTATGATCCTTTTCTAGACACCTCTATCTTTGGAAAATCCTCTCATAACTCCCTTGGGTTCTAAAGAGTTTGTAAAATTTAATAATTATTGTCGTGGGGGTAGTAGCTCAGGTGGTAGAGGCACGAGCACCCCAGAGTAGGGACCCGAGTTTGAAACCCCTTGATGGTGCTGCACCATCCAGCCTTATCCCGTCACGTAGCTTGGCCTCTGTTTGATTTAAACTCTCCCCCCGTTGTATGGGTAGGCGGGGGGAGGAGTTACGTCGTCAGTAGGGGTCACAATCGCGACATTCATTCGGGGGTGGTTCCCACGTATCAAAAAATAATAATTTAATTTATCACTACTACAGAAATGGCCTTTGGCGTCGGTTATTTAAGGCGTAAGGCGTCGGTTTCCAAGCGACACCCAAGTGGGCACCGCTAAAAGTTGACACCTTCAGCGTCGATCCCCCAACCGATGCCATAAACCTTCCTGCCACCAAAAACGCGCCAGCAAGGGGACTATAGGCGTCAGTTCTTAAAGAAAACTGACACTATAACATGATTAAAAATGTCGGTTATTAATTAACAACCGATTCCATACCCCTTCCCGCCACCAAAAAGGTGCCAGCAAGGGCATCATCAACGTCGGTTTGTATACTAATAACCGACACCATATCCCCTTCCCGCCACAAAAAAAGCACCAGCAAGGGCATCATCGACGTCAGTTTGCATACTAATTACCGACGCCATATCCCCTGCCACCACGGCCGTGCTACCCAGCACAGCCGTGGTACCTGGCCATAATAGGCATCAGTTTTATGGATAACTGACGCCAGAAGGGGATAAAGACGTCTATTTTACACTAACAACCGATGCCTATGTGTTTTGTTGTCAGTTTTACACAAAAACCGACGCCTATGTTCTGATTTTGTTTCCTTATCAATTTATAGGCCTACTATATGGCTGGTCAGCAGGATGTAGAACCTACAGTTCAGTTATGAACTACAGGTTTACAACATCCATTGATATCAACCAACAACATGCCACAAACCTGCAAAATTAATAAGATGGACAATATTATATATATATCATGTGATTCACACACATGTATAAGCACATTTAATTCATATGTTTTCATCACACACATGTAGAAACCAGTAGTTCCATTTCAAATTTCCTCCATTTTCACACACATTTAGCAACCTGCAATTCCATTCATTTAATCTATTTTCACATTCAGACACATGTAGAAACATTCATGTATTGATCATCTTCACATTCACACAGATGACAATTCATAAGAAGTCATTCACATTCACACAAAAATAATTATGAGAACGAAGTTTAGAAATATCATTCTTTATTCACCATCGTCATTATCCCAATTATATTTGAAAATTCTCACTACTTGTAGGGCTTCTGCCCATTGTTCTCTTACATCATTTAACTCATCCATCATATAGGGAGTATGTACATCTAATAAATTTTCACCCGTCGTGAAGTCAGTTTGAAACACCTGCAAAGAGAATGATGTATATATATAATTAATAATATATAATAAGATTGATATATTTCATATTATCTAATGAGACTACATATAATACCTGATGTATGGTATCAATTTCTATTGCGGCATGTTGGATAATTATGCTCATAAATAACATCACATAGTATCCACATGCCCATCTGTTGTCTTGTGTAGCACACTATAAATTGAAACATACTAAATATTCAAAAATACAAATAAGCATAGTACACATAAATAATGTATACATTGGAGTCGGGAAATTACTTTCACATTCTGCCAAGTTAGTGGCTGGTTCTTTTTCTTAGGGACCTTTCCTCCAGCTTTGGCGTACTCTTGTAAAGCCCTACATGTTAATGTAACACATTAAATTGCATAATTAAATAGTAATGTAATAACAGATGTTAACGGATATTAAAATATGAAATATTTCTCATAGGAATAATGGCCTTTTCATTGCGTGTCCATATATATTCAATTCCTTCCCCGCAAGATCTAGATAATAGATAGTAAACTTCTCGGGGACAATAACTAGTAACTCCCAATGCTTACCACTAGAGGTAAGAAAGTTAACAATTAATAACTCAAAAGTCACAATAAAAATGTAATTTGCTTAAGTCCAAATTATAAGCAAAGTAAACTTACCCGACATTGAATGGAGCCATTATCACCGTCTTCTTGTTTTTACCAAAATATTTAAAAACATCACAATAGTATGAAGTAACTGACCTAGGGTTTTTACCTACAAGACTAATCAAAGATGGAACCAAAAATCCCACATGGAGAAATGAAAAATCTGTACATATCGTGTGTAAGTGGCTGCAAACATGTATTATGTATGCATTAATATATAAGAAACCAGATCACCATATATAAAATAAGGTATATGGATGTATAAACAAGATCTCACTATATCCATAGCTCTATCATAGATGTATTCAGCCAAGCATAATGAAACATCTCCAAAATATCTTGTATAAATAGCTTGTTATTGTATGATTGACCTGCAGCTTCCTCCGGAATAGTAACATTTATAGGGCAATTTGGATCATGTTTGCCTATCCAATCTACCATACCCCTACAATTAGGACCTAATGAGGTGTGTAGGTCCCTTGGAAGCCAACTTGGTATTTCAAGAGGTGGAGGTGGAGGCTGAGATGTAGCGGGTGTCTTCCTTTTGACCTGTATATATATTTTCAGATCAATTGACTCATATATACGTACACATTAACAAATTAACATAATGTAAATTTACCATACAATATTAGTATAGACGACATCTACTTTGGGCCACAATATAACTCCGCCTTCTACCTCACCAAGTGTTTCAGAATCTGGGTGGGCATATGGCAATGTAAGATCCCTCCATTTGGGGACTACACTTATCGAGCTCACACGAACCACACCATCTGGTACTGGAGTCCCATGAAACATTTCCCCTGGAAGGGGTGGGTAAGCCGACGCCTCTGCAACGACATATTCTTGACTTTTTAGACGGCATGGCTTCAACCCCTAAAAATTTACTTAAAGAATGTTATATGCATATATACACAAACATATCATCTTGAAAAGACTAGCTACCATGTCATAAAAATACTTACAGAGGATGTGCTAGGTGGTGGGTCTATAGGATTACTCCCAACCTCTGTAGTAGGAGTAATAAAAGTGCGGCACGTCACATGTACCATCTGAGTGGCCGTCTGAGACGGCTGCCACTTCACCATTGCTTCTTGGACTTTCCTCTCAATTAATTCATCTACCTATACATGGATAAAAGAAACACTAGCTATCGATTATTGAATTCCCTTTCGCAATAACATTCTAAAAAAGAATAGGTTACCTCAACTTATGAAAGTCCCGCTTTTGGGACAAGTTTGTGCTGGGATGGCCCAAAGAACGCTTTGATGCCCACACCAACGCCTGCACCCCTAGCACGTCCAGGGTGCTCTAGGTTACCCAGAGCAACTGTCAATTCATCTCTTATGCCCTCAGGGATGAACTTGCCTTCCTTCCTCTGCTCGTGCAACTCCCGCTAATCGCCATCAATAGAAATTGGTAAGTAAACATAACAATAATCAATATCGATCAATTGCTCTAAGAGTTGAATTTTACCATTTTTGTAGCTGCCTCAGTAGTTGCGGGCTTTGTTATATCTCCCTTCTTGTTTTGCCTCCCAACTATCAACATAGCATGGCGAGGCAGAGGTGCGGGACCAATAGTTGAGGACTCCTGAGTAGCAGTAGACTGAGCAGTATACTTAGCCTATAGTATTTGGTGAATGCCTGCATAGCCTCTTGGACCCATTGTGTGTTCATGCACATTCAGTGCATGCCTTGCTCTTTGAGCTCACTGATAGCCTTGTTAGTAAGCACATTGATTTGGTTAGTAACACTAAAGGTTAATCTTGAATAGGCGAATACATAAGAACATATATTAATTAAATTGGGAGTAACGCTTAATACCTTGAATTCATCTATTTTTATTTGGGTAACACACTCCTCCTAGTCTTTGGGGTCCAGATAGTTCCATTAATCAGGGGCTGCCTTCTTCCTAAATTTATTTTTTAAAGAGAATACAAAAAAATTTATTAGTGTAGAGTTAGTAAAAAAGTGATCAATGTCTAGAATTGGAAATCAATCAAGAACCTCTTCTCAGCATCGCGTATGTAATCTCATGTGAGATTTGTCCTATAGTTCCTTAGGACCCTCCTACAGCGTTGCATCATGCATTTACAATGCGACTTTTCATCCATATCAAATATACTCTATAAAATAGAATTGCTATTAACTAGTATCCTAAAAATTAGTAATCTACAAAAATAGAATTACAAATAATGATAACTCACGCATAGTTCCTTCCAGATTAAGTCTTTCTTCCCCTTAGGAAATTTATGCCAGGATTCAAAAATAGGACTACAATGGCTACGAGTAAGAACCCCAAGATATGAAATAAATGAGTTGCGATTCACTCCAACTGGATTTCCTGCATGATCGAAATCCATAGCCAGTTTGGGGTCCATTGCCCCTTTGCTGTAGTAACTTGTTCATCATTGTGATGCCCCTCATGAGGCAACACATTGACATCCTCACCCTCACAGTAATCATCAGTACAATCATCATATGAATGCTCAGCCATCTGAAAGTTCACATTCATATTGTAAAGTTCACATTATAAAGTAATTCACATTGTAAAGTTCACATCACATTGTAAAGTAATTCACATTGTAAAGTTCACATTCACATTGTAAAGTTCACATTTAAAAAAATAAAACATATAAAAAAATATAAACATGCATGCCTCTAATATTGCGATCTTTTATCAATTAACAATCCTTCATTGTGATCTCCATGCACATACAAGTCATCATTAGCTTCAATATTTGGTGGTGTTCGCAACCCAACTGAGAATGGACTGGAGTCATCATACTTATCATAGTACTGTTCTTCATCTATAGGATCTTCAATGAACTATCTTTTACCATGAAGAACAACCGACCATTTATCATTTGCAAGATCATCGATATAAAATACTTGTTTCTCCGGTGATGCTAATATGAATGGTTCACCCTTCTCGTTAATCTTTTCAAAGTTCACTAATGTGAAACCCAATTCATCCACTATAACTCCTTTGGTGTTATCAACCCAATTACATTTAAAGAGTGAAATTCTAAAATCTACGTAGTCAAACTCCCATATGTCTTCAATGACACCATAATATGAAATTTTAGCTTCATGTGGACTCTTATCCTTTGCACTTGCAAAAAACAATGAAGACGCTTGAAGGGTGACCCCACTGTTTTGGATGACACTCTTATCATCTTGACGCTTTGTGTAATATAAGAATCCATTTATGTCAAACCCTTCATAAGACATAACATTCAATTTTGGTTTAAAGGCGAGGCATTTGATAGTTTCAGTAAGATTATCTAGTGTTTGAGATAGTTGATGTAAGACTTTATCTTCAAACCACTTAATAAATGTCTTGTTATGCTCTCTAGAAAGCCACATTGAATTGGATCGAGGATATTGTCTCTTGATGAAATTGGTATGTTCCTCGATATAAACACTCACTTCGTCGATGTTGTGTAAAATATACAAGTGACCTTGTTCCAACGGCTCACGGCTAATTACTTTCATCAGTGATCCCAAAATTCCTTTGCCAAAATGCTCCTCAATATTCTTGTCATTAACAAGATCGTCCTTACCACTCAGAATGTTATTGAAAAAATCCATAACCTCTTTCGCCACATAACCCTCAATAATACTCCCTTCAGGCTGATAACGGTTTTGAACATCACCTTTAAAAACACTCATGTATCGTTCAAAGGGATACATCCAATGCAAGAAAACCGGTCCCAACATTTTCACTTCCCTAGTCAAGTGGACAACAAGATATACCATGATATCAAAGAACGAAGGAGGAAAATACATCTCAAGATGACATAGGGTAACAACCATTTCTCTTTGCAATTTATCAAGAGTATCAGGGTCAACAACTTTGCTGCACAGACTATTGAAAAAGAAACAAAGTCTGGTGATTTCAAACCTTACATGCTTTGACAATATAGATTGAATTGCCACAGGAAATATTTGTTGCATTAGAGTGTGACAATCATGAGATTTAAGACCTATCAACTTCAGATCTTTCATTGATTCCAATGTCCAAATGTTGGATGAGTAACCCTATGGCACCTTAATATTTACCAAGCATTCACAAAAAGCTTTCTTCTCCTTTCTCGACAACGTGTAACAAGCGAGAGGTAAGTATGTTCTCTGATCGCTACTAACTACTTATGTTAATTCTATCCTTATTCCCATTTCATGTAGGTCCATTCTGGAATTTATCCCATCTTTATTCTTACCTGGTATATTCAACAGAGTACCAATGACGCTATCATAGATATTTTTTTCAACATGCATGACATCAATACAATGCCTGACTACCAAAGAACTCCAACAAAGAAGATCCCAAAATATTGACTTCTTCTTGAATAAAGATTTGTCACTCTGTGTGGCCATCACACATTGTGATCTCTTACCAAATTCATTGGTAAAGTATTTTACTCTTTCATAAACATCCTCCCCAGGTATAGGTTTAGGTGCACTCCGTTCCTCATTCCGTCCATTGAATGCTTTGCACAACCTACAATACAAATGGAATTTTGGAAGAAACCTTCAATGATTAAGATATACAGTCTTGCCGCCATGTTTTAGTCGTATTGAATCAGTGTTCTCTTCACATATAGGACACACTTTAGATCCTTTGACACTATATCCAGACAAATTCCCATATGCTGGAAAGTCATTCACAATGCAAAACAACATAGCGTGTAAACAAAATGTCTCTCTTCATGAAGCATCATAGGTCATCACACCTTCACCCCAGAGTTTCTTCAAGTCATCAATCAGAGGTTCAAGATAAACATCGATATCATTTCTAGGTTGTTTAGGGCCCGATATCAACAACGACAACATAACACACTTATTTTTCATACACAACCAGGGAGGGAGATTGTATATAACAAACATAACTGGCCAAGTGCTATGTTGGCTGCTCAATGTCCCATACAGATTCATCCCATCTTTACAAAGCCCAAGTCTTAGATTCCTAACTTCTTCACCAAATTTAGGGTATAATAAATCAATCTTCTTTCACTGTGGGGAATCAGACGCATGTCGTAGGATCCCATCATTATTTTTCTTAATATCTGCATGCCACCTCAAATTCTTCGCATCTATCAGATTGGAAAACAAGTGTTGAAACCATGGTATTATAGGTAGATACCACATCACCTTGGTAGGAGAACCAATTTTGGACTCCCCCAAAGTCGTCAATTTATACCTTGACGCACCACATTTGGAACAATCTTTCAAATCCACATAGTCCTTTTGAAATAATACACAATCATTTGGGCATGCGTGTATCTTCTTGGCCTCCATTCCCATTGGACACAACAATTTCTTTAACCAGTATGTTGAGATTGGCAGCTCGTTTCCTTCAGGAAGAATTTCTTTCTACAAAGACAACAATGACGTGAAGCTTTTGTCGCTCCATCTATTGTTAGCTTTCAGCTTATACAATCTCAACACAGCGCTAAGCTTCATAAACTTACAACATGTGTATAACAGTATCTCAGCATCATGCACAATGTTTCTAAACATGGGAGGTGGATCGGTGTGCTCTACCCCACAACTATCCAACATCACATCAATGATGTCTACTGGAACTGGTTCGTTCACATCTACGTCATCGGAGGCAATTTCTTCTTCCACACAAGCACTGCTATCGACATCCACTGATTTTAGGTTTGAAATCTCTCCATGCCAGTGTCATTCTGTATAGCCCTGTACAATCCCGTTGCACATGACATGACTTTTGTTTTCGTCACCAATGCTGACTTTCAAGTTGTTACTGTAATGCCTACATGGACAGTAGAACCTATCTCCAGGTTGTTTCCTATGTTCCTCGGCAAATCTAATAAACTGATCAAGACCAGAAATAAACTCTGGGGTGCAGTGATTTGGAATGGACATCCATGATCTATCCATTCTATGATCAAAGAGAAAACAAGTATATATTAGAACAAGATTAGGGTCTAGGGTTACAAGATTAGGGTTTATGGTTAAAACTTTAGGGTTTATGGTCTTATATATAATAAATGTGTACCACCTATACCATTCTTGAACACCTAATCTCACTAGTAAGTGTATAATGTGTATTGGGTTTTCAAGAAAATTTCGGCAGCATTTCCCCGTTGTTCTCCAAGTACATATGTACTTAGAGAACAAACGGGGAAATGCTACCAAAATTTTCTTAAAAACCAAATACACATTATACACTTACATCCTAAGTGAGATTAGGTGTTCAAGAACAATCCCAAACCAGGGACTATCCAAGATTTACTCCTAATGAGTAAATCTTGGATTGGTTTCTAGGCCAACAAATACACGTGCTATCATTCTTATATATATACATAGAGAAAGTACTCTATCATATAATAATCACACAAGAGGCTATGTACCATCATCTCTTACTTGCATTAGGGTTAGGTTAAGAATTATAACTGATCTTGTCATATATGATTAGAGTACTCTTGATGAATAATTGAAGTTTTTAGATTAATAATATTATTCATGCTAATTTAGTGTTTTGAAACCATGGACATCTTACTATGATCTTAATGCTAGTAATATGATCTAGGTATCATGGATAACCTAATATGCTTAAGATGATGAATAAGGTTTCACCTAATATGCATAACTAAAGGTTGTAATATTAAAAACAATGATATAATGGAATTAGGGTTTGCAACCCTAACTCCTAGTTCAAACACGAGACAACCCTAATTACTTTGGTCAAGTTAAGTAAAACTGTGTTCATATAAAATGTCTTATGATGATCCATCAAACTTTTATCATGGATTCATATCAGTATCATCGTGCCATATAATTAATTGAATCATGAGCAAACCATATTGATAAGTAATGAACTAATGTATATGGTAAAAAGTTATCTAGGATTTTCCAAGAAGAAGGTTGCCGATGCTACTACAATAAATAAAAAAGAAAGTTACCTAGGAATTTCCAAGAAAAAGGTTACCTAGGAATTATTCTTGCTAGCTAATAAATCAATCTTAATGCTAGTAATATGATCAAAAGCAAGGAGGCCCAAGTTGCTAGCAAGTGCAGCCGTGTGGTGATGGTCCCTTTAATTTGAGTTAGCATCACCTCAACCGTGTCCAAAACGATGGAAGAGAAGAAAATAGTGATGTGTAGTGATCATTTCATCAGACCATCAGTTTGTATGAGTACATGTTTAAAGGAGAAACAAAGCTAGGTCATGGGGGGCTGACCTTGGGCGGCGACGATGACCTTAGGGACCTTGGGCGGCGGATGGTAGGGAGCAGGCAGAGGAGGACCGAGCAGGTCACAGCTGGGATTTTGGGCAGCGGCGAGCAGGGTGCCAGTGAGCACAACACCGATAGTGGTGAGCAGGGAGAAGGGCGGCGGTGGTGGCGAGCAAGGAGAAGGGCGGCAGATCTCCAACAGTGGCAGTGAGAGCTCCAATAGTGGTAGCTGGTGAGCTCCAGAAGCGGCGGTCCAGTAGTGGCGGCCGACGAGCTCCAGAAGCAGCGACAAGCGTAGTGGCGGCAGGGCATGTGAAACGGTGGCAGAAAGATCATCGATAGAGAGAAATAACCATTGACCTAACCTAAATAATCGGGAATGAAATAGAGAAAGGGGAAGAGTCTGCTTCGTGCGGGTGCTATTAAGTTAACAATCGACATCAATTGTTAAAAATAACTGACTCTTATAACAATAGGCATCGGTTACCACCAAAAACTGACACCTATGCTCAATGATAGTCATCGGTTTCAACTAGAAAAACTGACGTCTATCTACATATGCAGACAAAAAAAATGTTTTCAAATTATGACCATAGTCGTCGGTTGCCATAGAAAACCGACGCTAAAGGGGGTGAAAATTTTCGTGGGGACAGCGCGCGAAAACACTTTGGCGTCGGTTGTTGCAAGAACAATGACGATAAAAATGGGCCCAATTTTTGTCTCACAAAAAACATTTAGTCGTCGGTTAATAAGTTAATCACCGACACCGTATGTTAAATTTTGGAGGTAATTTTTTTCACTGCAAAATTTAGATTTGGCGATCGATTTTAGGCGTCAGTTGGTAGTTGAGGAACCGACACTGAATAAAAAGTGATACCCATGTTTGGCCATTCTTCACAGATAGATGCTAGTTTGTGTATTTAACTGACGCTGTATGGTTTAGGTGCCAGTTTGTTGTATACAACCGACGCCTATAAATGTGATGTTATAAGCTATTTATATAGTAGTGTATTAGAGATTAAATGGAAAACCATGCTCTGATACCAATTGTAATGACCCCATCCCTCAGAAACCCCCATTTAAGGAAGGCTAAGATGCTGGTGCCATTATCCCAAAACATGATCAATAGTTTTATAAATAATAAAAAATAATTAATAAATTCTACCAAAGACTAAGCTTCAAGCAGGATAAAAATTCACTCTTCACGTACCTTTCAAAAATAGGAGATTGGAACTTTACCCAATTTAGAGTTCTATCTAACTAAATCCTCCTTTCTTTAATTAGCTTTATTCTTCAAATATCACTTTACTATTTGTCCCTTTTCAAGTATTCCTAAAATGTCGACAAACAAAATGTTGGTCAGCATAAAGAACATACTGTATGTGGTGGCAACCAATAACATACACATATTTCATAACAACCTAATTACATCAAATATTTGTTAACAATCCAAGATTACGTTTTCAATATAACTTCCCAACCACTTTTACTCATCCTCTGGGATACCCTCTCTTAGGGTTTAGTCCTTGCAAGGGACTTTAGGCTACCTTCTCCATACAGAGCTTGGTACCTTATGGGTCACCTATCTGGGTGCCCTGTGGTCTTCCCTCTGGGGCTTGACCACCTTTGACCTTCCCTCCAGGGATTGGTCCTCTAAAATATTACATCCAGAGATGGTATGTAGGTTCAGACAAGTCATATATATATTTTCATGATGATAATCATAATCATTTTATAGATTGCTGAAAATAAAGTCATCCAAGCAATTATTTTCATGCAATCGATGAAACCTAAAAAATCACCGTGAAACTAAAGTGAGAAATTATAAAATAGACAGATACATGATTTGGAGATCTCGAATAATCAAGCAACTAACCAATCTAATCAGGCAGTCCAATCAACCAAGTCAAGCAAATCACACAAGCAGTCGAAATCCTAAAAAGCATGTATTACCTAATCATTACATATTCATTGTAGACTCTTTTATTGACTTGGGAATCCCTTCTAAGGTTTCTAGGTTGAATTAGGGTTTCCTTAGGGTTTCTTAGATTTATTTCTCAATCTTTACCCTTTTTATACCACAAACCTTAAAACAACTTTCCTACTCATAAAATCCTAATTACATACATTATCCACATTAAGGGTCTTTATTCTCAATTGGACTTAGGATAATCATAACTCCGTTGTATACATGAATTTTCCAAATAAAAACCATTAAAAGTCATATTCACCTAAATTAAGGTTTCTAAGCCCATTAATGCACTTTCATATACATAGAAACCCAAAAATAAGCCAATTAAGAACAAAGATCATCTTTCAGATGTAAACCTTTCTTTTTATTAACAACATATTAATATCAACTTAAATCATCCAAAGAACTTTACTAAGTCTCATTAATATCACAATTAGGGTTTTCTATGCATAAATGAATTAAAGGTGGTAGCTTTACTTTTTGAATTGTGAATAGATTTAGGCTTCAATTATATTTTTAATGGATTCCTTGAATCTTTCTGATCAAGTTCCATATATAACATTGTTCCATCCGAGTTACCATTTGTTTATAGAATTTTCCCAAAAAAAAGTTATGGGCCAATAAGAAAAGGCCACATTTACCTTTTATTCTTTTACACGAGGACCAGGGTTCCGCGAGTCTCTGTCAGCCACTTAGGCGGCCTGCTCCATGTGAGGAAGGCACTCGGTCGAGGGATATTTCCTTTTTTTCTCTTATGCCCCTGGGATTTGGGCCTCACACGAGCTGGGCAAGAGGGTACTCCCTCCCTTTCTCGTCTTCCACCTCCGCTCGCCTTGCGCATGCGAACCCAGTTCCTGGGGTGGTCAACCCAACCATTGACCCTAGCCTTCTGGGCATGCGAGGGCCAGTCGATGGTGGGGAAACCTTCACAGTTCCTCCCCAAACTCCTCGAAGGCGTGATGCAGGGGTTTTGACTCACTTTTATAGGCTAGTTTTACACTCGTTTTATGCGCTTATTGGTCATATTTGCGGTTAATATCACATGATTCAATTCCTTTAGCCTATTATCCTTGCCTGCATTAAATTCATCTTGTTTTACATTGTTTTGTATAGAGTATCATATTTCTCGGATTTGATTTGTGTTTTTCTCTCATTTTCAAGCAATTCACAATTCTGGACCCGTCGATACCATCAATGGTCTATCAATAGCAGCGAAAAAGCAACAGTGACAGAGCCGGAGAGGAAGAAGATAGTTCGATACCATCGACACTTTGTCAATGGTCTCGAAAGTCCAACAACGAGCCAAATATCACCCCATTGATACCATCGACGGGAACAATCGATGATATCAAGAAGGCTTTAGGCGGCTCCCAGAAATTGAAGAAAGCATCGGTACCCTAAGGTGTTGCTACCATCGACACCCCGTCGATGGTATTGACACCGCCGGATCACTGTTTTTTCCAGCACGACTTCAATCGGATGGCTGCATTCTTTTGGCGGCCGTAAGTGGTTTCTATACCTAGGAAAAGATGGCCCAAAGCCATCATGCACGTTGGATTGCATTGCACAAGTTCTGAAGGAAGAGAGAGCGAAGAAGGGAGCTGAGAGCTATGCCTCGGGAGATTCCAGAGACACAAACATAGTTTTTCACCACCGGAAGGCTACAGAACGCTCATCCCACGTCGAGGATCACCCGGTTCTTCTCTATTTAGGGGTTACACCATCTCCATCCACGTTTTCTCCATGTTTTCTCCTTCCTTTATGGTGTTTTGCATTGAGATGAACATGTGGGGCTAATCCCCTTTGTCTCTAGGACCGGGAGTAGCCCGGGCAATCGTTGTATGTCTCTTCTTACATAGTTTATCGTAATTTATCCCTCAAATCCATGGTATGATATCGTTTCCTCCATTTCTATCATTGTGTTTGATCACCATAATGGTAATCTAATACCCTTAATTGCTTTTGACGATGAATTAACGGTAGAAAAGAGGCAGTAATCACATTAAGTAATAAATCCTTTGGAAAAGGCGATGTACGGTTAATGGTGGGAACCCAGAGACATGTTTTTCATGCACCTAGTCTAGGGCATAGGTTACTACTGGCATGGAACTGACTCAGATTAAGGTAGTGAATTGTATCGCGGAAGCGAGCAATTCTAGCTACATGCCACTATTTGGAAAGGGAGACGAGTTGTGATAACTGTGAAGGAATTAGTACAATGAGAACCCACAGTGAAACTGCAATCCTAGAGATTTCTTTTAAATTGATTAAACCAACTATTTAATCGATTTCTTTGTTTTCTTTTGTTTCTATTTTTTATTTTTCAAAACAACTTCCAAACTTTTATAATTAGTTTAGTTGATCACGAGTAGTTAGTAGTAGTCTACCGAGAATCACGTTTCCCTATTTTTGACTCGGGCCTCACAAGGCCTATATTACATTGACGCGTACACTTGCGTTATACGCACGGTAAATTCGTGTCAAGTTTTTGGCGTCGTTACCGGGGAAACGACAATTTTCGGCACTATGAGTGCTAAAAGCGGCCACTCTAGGCCACTTTTAATAATTTTAATAATTGAGAGTAAATTGTCTATCTTTCAAATTCTTTATTCGTCTAGCACTGTACTTAATCAATTTTTCACATTTTAGGTACTAGTGCATGGTGAAGACGCATAGTACGGACTACACACAGTCGACACCTGAGATTCCTCCTTTGAGATCGGGTGACGAGGAGGAGCATATCCACAATCAACCTGAAGACTTAGACACATATTCTGAACCTAAAGTAATGGCTGAGGAACAGACAATATGGGAGAAGATCAAGGCTTCTTCCTCATTCGTGTCTAAGGGGCCGATCAAAAAGTAGGCGATCAACATTCCAACATACAAGATTGATCTGGCACTGATAAACCTGGTCAAGTCTAATGAATTTCATGGGCTAAACAATAAAGATCCAGTGGCTCACATCGGCACATTTGTCAAAAACTATGATATGATAAAGATTGACAGGTTCTCGCAAGAAGCACTCTACTTAAAGCTTTTTCCCAGTTCTTTAGTGGGAAATGCACGTGAATGGCTGCAAAATCTCGATGATGAGCACGTCGAGACCTGGGACCAGATGGTAGAGGTCTTCTTTGAGAGATTCTTCTCGCCCGAGAAGATGAATGATCTTGTGAGAAAGATCCATAACTTATGTCAAAAGGCCGGTGAGACTTATTCAGAGACATGTGAGCGCTTTCAGATCATGATAAGGAAGTGCCCACATCATGGGATGGACAAGGATAAGCAAGTTAAAATTTTCTACTTTGCTCTCAATGAGCATGACAGAAGCAACTTAGATTCAGCGGGCTCAGACTTCTTCTTGAACAACACATGTACAAGGTGTTGGGAGATATTGAAGAACATGGCCAAGAAGCAGTCGTGGGGTAATAGAGATGCACTGGAACAAGTTAGAGTTGTAGGGGAATCAAAGGAAATTAAAGAGCTAAATGAGAAGATGGACCTGATAGAAAAGAGATTGCTAGCAAAAGAGGATGAAGGATCTCATGATGAGGCACATGTCAAATTTATGCGCCAACAAAAAGGGTACAAGAATAATGATTATTCTTGGAGGAAGGATAAGAAGTTCTCATGGAAGGATCCCAATAAGTTTCTACAAGATTCGGATGCCAAACCAAAACCTACTGTAGAGGAGAAGAGTAATGAGTTGCTCAATAAAATTGTGAAACAAAACCAAGAACTCATGAGCACTTTCAGCAAGCAGCTGCAAACTCAAGGGGAATTTATGAATCAGTTTGGGCTGACACTACAAAGTCACGGGGCACAAATGAGGACACTTGCGACATCTTCAGCACAGATGGCAGCAGAGATTGTGAGTCTAAAGAAGCCCACAATGCAAGGATTATTGGGGAATACTGATGTTCCCAGAAAGAACCATCAAGATAAGGCCATTATATTGAGGAGTGGAAAGAAACTTTTAAACTCCAAGGCTGATGAACTGAGCACACCACAACAAGAAGACATAGGTGAGGCTGCAGAGGATTCTTTAGTTATAGAGATAGTGGAGGATGATGCAGAGAAATCCACAAAAGAGTCCATTGTAGAGAAAGAGGCTGAGAAGAGGACGCCTTATGTGCCACCACATCAGAGGGCACATACCGTCCTGGTTCCTTATCCAAATAGTCTGAAGGCAAAGAAAGTTGATGCACAGTTCAAAAAGTTCCTGGATAGCTTTAGGAAACTTTTGGTCAATATTCCCTTGATAGAGGATATTGAGCAAATACCCTCCTATGGTAAGTTCTTGAAGGATATAATTACCAAGAAGAGGAAGATTCTGGACACTGAGGTGGTAGTGCTTAAGGAACAAGTCAACGCCTTTATTCTGGGGAAATTGCCACCAAAGCGACAAGATCCAAGCTATTTCAATATTTCATGCTATATTGGGAAGGTGAAATTTGGTGAAGCACTGTGTGATTCCGGGGAAAGTATCAACTTGATGTCTCTCTCTACATTCAAAAAGCTTGGTCTTAAAGAATCTCGACAAAGCAACATGACAATTCAACTTGCGGATAATTCTGTGGTACGAATGTATGGTATTTTTGAGGATGTCTTAGTCAAAGTTGAAAGGTTCGTTTTTTAGGCTGATTTTGTTGTCATGGAGATGCAAGATGAGCAAGGGAATGACCTGCTCTTAGGAAGACCTTTCCAAGCCACTACCGATATGATATTGGAAATGGGTAGAGGTCGGTTGACAATGGGTATAGCTGATGATAGATTCGAGATAGTCATGCCGCCAAATTCAAAGCAATCACAAGAGAATGAGAAATGTCACAAAGTGAAGCACTTTGATCATAACATCTCTCTTTTCTTAGGGAAGTCGTTTCTTGATATGGCTCATGTCATGACAAAGGTAGATAAGGGAACAATTGTTGTGGACATCATGGAACAAACAAAAGTGGTTTCTCTTGTTAAAGCTGTGGGTTATCCTAATGATGAGGAAGAGGAAGTCTCACCATCTACTGAGGATGAAGCTATAGCAGTCTCCATGCTTGATTCATACCCACAATTACCTCTTGAAGCTTGTTTGTTTAACATAATGGATGATTGGATGAGAAGTACATCATTACAAGAATGTGTCAAGATGCTTCAAGTGCTTCCTTGTTGCTATGCCAAGTACTATGAAGAGCTAGGACCACTGCCACCACTGCTTAAATCTTCTTTGGTCAGCCCGCTGGAGTTAGAGCTTAAGTCGCTGCCCCCTCACTTGAAATATGCATTCTTAGTGACTGATGCAAAGCTACCGGTGATAATTTCGACATATTTGAGTGCCGCTGAGGAAGAACAGTTGATGATAGTATTGAAGAACCACCGTGGTGCATTTGGGTGGTCAATTTATGACATCAAGGGGATCTCCCCTACTCTTTGCCAACACAAGTTCTAGATCACTGAAGGAGTCAAACCTGTGATTCAGCCACAACGTCGCCTCAACCCCGTCATGATGGAGGTCGTAAAAAAGGAGGTGATCAAGCTTCTCTCCGTAGGCATCATCTATTTCAGACTCTACATGGGTGAGCCCAACACAGGTAGTCCCTAAAAAGGGGGGGATCACAGTAACTCAAAATCTTTTGAATGAACCTGTCACCACCCGATTGGTAACCGGGTGGCGTGTTTGCATTGATTACCATCGGTTGAATTCCGCCACTTTAAAAGATCATTTTCCTCTCCCATTCATTGATCAGATTTTAGAGCGGCTGGCTGGCCACTCTCACTTTTGCTTTTTAGATGGCTATTCCGGTTATAATCAGATTTCCATAGATCCTAAGGATCAAGAGAAGTCCACTTTTACTTGTCCTTATGGGACTTTCGCATATCGGCAGATGTCGTTCAGTTTGTGCAACGCACTGGCTACTTTTCAACGTTGCATGCTTGCTATCTTTTCAGATATGGTGGAGCACTGTCTAGAGGTTTTTATGGATGACTTTTCCATCTACGGTGCGTCTTTTGATGAGTGCTTGTATAATCTAGACAAGGTGCTACAAAGATGTGAGGACACACATTTAGTCCTCAATTGGAAAAAATGCCATATGATGGTTAGCGAAGGCATAGTGCTTGGATACAAGGTGTCTAGTAAGGGACTGGAGGTAGATCCAGTGAAGATTGAGGTTATTTCCAAACTACCTCCACCGAATTTGGTGAAAGCAGTGCGGAGTTTCCTTGGTCATGCGGGGTTTTATCGCCGATTTATCAAGGATTTTTCTAAAATCGCTAAGCCATTATCAGAATTGCTCGAGAAGGATGTTGTTTTTAACTTCAATGATAAATGTATGCATGCCTTCGAGGTTCTCAAGCAAAAGTTGATCTCCGCACCGATTGTTCAAACACCAGATTGGACTAAGCCCTTTGAGCTTATGTGTGATGCATCAGATTTCACCATGGGAGCCATTCTTGGGCAGCGCCTTGGAACAAACCCACAATTATTTTCTATGCATCTAAGACTTTGAATGATGCCCAACTTAATTACACCACCACTAAAAAAGAATTGCTTGCTGTGGTTTTTGCATTCGAAAAATCTAGGCAATATTTGATGGGGTCTAAAGTTGTGGTATGGACGGACCATGCCTCCATAAAATACTTAATGGAAAAGAAAGATTCTAAGCCTAGACTCATTAGGTGGATCTTACTCTTGTAAGAATTTGACATTGCAATTAAGGACAAGGCGGGCATTGAAAATGTGGTTGCGGACCACTTGTCTCGGTTAGAGCGGATAGATGAAAGAGATACCAACATACCCATTATCGAGACCTTTCCGGATGAGCAAATCCTTTCCATTCAATCTAAGGACCCTTGGTTTTCACATATCATGGATTATCTCGCATGTAAAGAAATTCTGGATGATTGGACTTATCAAGAGCGAAAGAGGTTTTTCCATTCTTTGAGATATTATTTTTGGGATGACCCTATTTTGTTGAGATAGTGCAGGGATGGAATTTTGCACAGGTGTGTACCTGAGAGTGAATATGATATTGTACTCTGTCATTGTCATACATTGCCCACCGACGGTCATCATGCAAGTACGAGGACTGCGGTGAAGGTATTAGAGGGTGGCCTTTATTGGCCTACACTTTTCTGGGATGCCTATGATTATGTGAGGATGTGTGATTCATGTCAAAGGGCAGGTAACATCTCAAAACGGAAAGAGATGCCCCGCAATGTATTTCAAGAAGTTGAGGTATTTGATTTGTGGGGCATTGATTTCATGGGACCCTTTTTGTCCTCTAATTCCAATTTGTATATTTTGCTTGCTATTGATTATGTGTCAAAGTGGGTAGAGGCAATACCCACAAGGACTAATGACACTGCGGTAGTGTGTAGGTTCATGAAGGAGCATATTTTTTGTAGGTTTGGTGTGACACAGATGATCATTAGCGATGGAGGCACCCACTTCACGAACAGGAAATTCTCTACACTATTGAGAAAATATGGGGTCAAGCATAATGTAGGTACCCCATATCACCCGCAGACGTAGGGCCAAGTGGAGGTGTCTAATAGGGAGATTAGGAAGATATTGGAGCGCACGGTGGCCTCTTCAAGGAATAATTGGAGTGCATTACTACCAGACACACTATAGGCATATAGAACCGCATTCAAGACACCTATAGGCACCACACCTTTTAGGTTGGCTTACGGGCGGGCTTGTCACTTGCCGGTGGAATTAGAGCACAAGGCGCACTGTGCGCTAAGGAAGTTGAACTTGAGTATGGATGATGCAGGGAGAAAGCGAATGTTAGAGCTCAATGAGTTGGATGAGCTAAGGTTGAATGCATATGAGAACTCAAGGATCTATAAGGAGCGGACAAAGCAAATACACGATCGCCACATTCAATTGTGAGTGTTCAATAAGGGTGAGAGTGTTCTATTGTTCTATTCGAGGTTGAAGTTGCATCCCTGGAAATTGAAATCCCAATGGAGTGGACCTTTTGTTATAGAGGAGGTGCGACCCCATGGTGTTATCATGGTGATAGATGGAGAAAGAACATTCTTGGTGACTGGTCAAACGTTGAAACACTATTATGGGGAAGACTACACAAGGAAAGTGCATGAGATCAAATTCATGGCACGAAATGAGGAATGAGGAGCATGCATGCATCTAGCTCAAGATGTTAAATGAGGCGCTTGTTGGGAGGCAACCCAACCTTGGTAGTGTACATGTTTGTTTATTTAAAATTTTCACATTCCTAGGTAGTTTTCATTAATTTAGCACTTAGTCTTTAAAAATGATACCCTAATGTGTTTGTTGAGTGTGCAGGTTGGGGAACGGTCGATACCATCGACATCTAGGTCGATGGTATCAAATTTGGAACAACTGACAATTCTACCAAAATTTCATTCCGTCGATACCATCGACGGCCTCGTCGATGGTATCGAAACTGCAATAGGCAAAAAAGGATTGGGTGTCGATTGTATCAACTCGTCGTCGATGGTAGTGAGTTTTATGGAGATTTTCAGATGGATTGTCTCAGTGATTTTGATACCATCGACACACTGATCGATGGTATCGACATGTCTATAGCGACATTGACTTGGGCAGACTTCACGGGGATTGAAGGAACATACATGTGTCGATAGTATTGACGACACATCAGTGATCTGAGGTCTTCATCGAGAAGTCCACAATGCCTATCCGTGGAATGTGTCGATGGTATCGACACCTTGTCGCTACCATCGAAACGAGGCTGATCCGGGTCCCCACATTGAGCCGTCAACAGCCGTCGATTGTAGCGAGGGGCGGACTCCAACAACCGTCGATACCATCGATGGGACTGTCGATGGTATCGACACATCGATAGCAGACCCGACCATCCCTTATAAAAAGGAGGGAAAATCTTCATTCTAAACACACAATCTCATTTCATACCCTCCACATCTGAGGCTTAACATCCCTGAGTGCCCAAGAGAAACTAAGATCACTGCCGACGATTGTCTCCGAGCATCTTCTTTGGCTTTGTGGATCCCAATCTTCTCCGAGTGCCCCGATCATCTTCTTCGAGCTCCATTCTCTTTTCTTTTCCTCACTTGTTGCCATGCAACCATGGTGAGATCGGGAGCGTCATCATCTTGGGCTGCACCACCTGCACTACCCGCCCCATAGCAAGGATTAGTCTCTCACCCGAGGCTAGTCCATCCATCGTCAGAGATAAAGAAGGTTTATGAAGAGTTATGGAAGCGGTCGATTGAGCCAACCCAGTATGGTGATCGCGAGCTTATCAAGGATCTAGGTTTTGAGGCCAATATGGCCTATGTGCTGTAGGGACAATTGGGCGAGTCCCCTGAGTTTTACTGTGACCACGCCGACAGCCATCCATTTTTCAGTGGATGGCCTACCTATAAGGAAATTGTAATCGAGTTCCTGGCGTCACTCGATATTTGTGTCATTCCCAATGAATTCATGCCGGTGCGGACAACATGGAAAGAGGGGCGTGTATCTTTCTGCCTCTACAATCGAGACTACAATCTTAACCTCCATGAGTTCAATGTGATTTATGGGTGAGCCCATAACGAACTGCGTCAGCCACCACATAATGTTGATTATGAAGCGATGTTTACAAAGATGGTCACCATACCAGAGGGGTATTCTATAAGCTGGCACCACACTACTATAGCTTATTTTGAGCATCCTTTTATCCGACTTCTTCACCATATAATTTCCAAGTCATTCTTTGCAAGGTCCAAGTTATCTCAGAGCAAGTTCCAGGAGGCATATCGCTTCTTCCTCCATTGTCTGCTAGAGAGGACACCGATCAATTTTGGAGCCTTCCTTCTCACACGCATGATGGTGGTAAAGAAGAATGTTTCTCGTTGGGCTCTAATCTACTTTGGGGTCTTATTACTCATCTTGCCACACACTTGGGGCTTGATCTTTCTGGACTCAACAAGATAGAGAGTCGAACCACGCTCAATCTCTCTCACTTTGTCAACTCCAACCTCCTTGAAGTCCGACATGGCATCACCTATGCCACATGTCATGTGCGAGGTGTGTTCCAAAGGGCGCAATTACCCGACCCTGCTTTTAACATCAGATCAGGCCAAAGCTACAGGTGGCCGATCATTGATATTGATGATGAGGAAGAAGAAGAAGCAGCTCAAGAGGCGGCGACTCCAGAAGGCGACGATGATGAAGAAGGGGAGGAGGAAGCTACTATTCCTCTTCGACGACAAGTTGCTCCGAGAAAGCATCCAAAAAACTATGGAGCATCCTCTTCTTCCCAGCCACAACTACCATAGCCCTCCCACGATGGAGATGACCCCTATTCTATGCATGGGATGTATACCATGCTCCAGTCGATCCAGGAGTCCCAAAAGACAATGCTACAGTCACATCAGATAACTTTTGTAGGGATCAAGGATACACAGAATAGGCTCTATGAGAACTAGTAGTTGATCTTCGAGAACGAGTGCCAGCTCTTCACCAACCAACAGTAGGTCTATGATAGGTTGGGCAGGATAGAGCAGCAGCAACAACCTTTCTATGATCATTACTGGAGCAGAGACTACTTTGAGGGATATCCACAACCACCGCCCATGCCACCCTATGATCCCAACTTTCAGGGGCAGTATCCAGAGTGGAACCCCCAGACCCACCAGTACCCACCACACCCACCACCTCAGCAGTAACAGAGTATCACTATTCCACCTTCTGAATTTGTTCTTGACTATGAGGCCATAGTCGAATTCAAGCTGGGGGGGGAGATGGAACAATTTCTATCTTAGCTTTATTTTATTTTCTTATGTTTGAGCATTTTTCTTCTAGTTTTGTAATTTGTTTTATTTATAGATTTCTAGGACCCACTTTCTATCTAGTGTAATCTGTGGGTGTCTAATGTAAGTGTGTCATCTCAATGTTTTTCATATGGGGCTGATGTATGAATTGTTTGAAATTGAGCCCATAACTTATGAAAATAATTGGGTAGGTCAACTTTAAAACATATGATCATAACTGTATATACTTATGGTTCAAGGAATGAGGACAGATATGGATGTTGAGCTTAAACTAACCAAATGGTAACAAGACTTTAATTTGAAGTGAGAAGAGAGAAACCTCTTAGTTACCCTGTGCACATGTTAGTAAGGAGAGACATATAATCTTTTCCAATGGTTCTGTCATTTAGTCTTGTGATCTATCCACCTCACTTTATTCACACTCCACCAAAAAGAACTGAGAGCACATTACATGTTTTCATCTCTTGATTGCATGTCATTTAGATAGGATTGCATTATAGCTAGATTTTGCATAAAAAATGGAAAATAATTTTTTATGTAGATCAGTTATGCATGCACACATTTTAGAGTGTATGCCATTGTAGTTGCATAATTACTTTCATGTAGTTGCACTTTGCATATTTTTGATCATATAGGACATTATGTGCCTGATTTCTTCTGCAAAATAAGAAAAGCGGGTAACTTGTTCTATAATCTCTGAAAGTAGATTGTGATGCATCAATTGTAGTAGTTATGTGAAAATGTGCCCAGAAAAAAAATTATGTTTTGTAAATATTTCCGTAGTCAATTGAGAAAATTGGGGCTTGAAAAAGAATTGAAAAAAAGAAGAAAAAAAGAGAGTAAAAAATAAGTAGAGATTAGAGGGAGGAAGGAACTTGTTTTACCTGCATAATAGGAAGAATAAGCACATGATGCTATTTTGTAGACATTCTATCTCACATTGAGACAGAATAGTAAAGCATGCATCATTCCACCTAAAATGTAGGCATTAGGTCATTTTCATATGCATATGCATCATTTAGGTCATTTTTGTTGCTTTTGCATGTTAAACTATTTTGTGCTTTCTGTTCTTTCACAGCCGCCCATTCCATCCACCCGTTGCTCAAAACGGTAGGCCACCCATGATTATCTTCTCATTATTGTATATCAGGAGATCTGTTTCCATTGTAGATAGTAGTTAGGATGTGAACAACGTAGATAGGAGATCGCAAGATGCACCATGCATGAACTAGAGGAATTTATTATATTATCTACTTTATTTGATTGTGTTCATTGATTATGGGGTGGACATTTCTCATGGATGATCATTGTCACCTTTAGGGTAGTTATCGTTCCGTGGTTAGTGAGAGACGGTATGCACCTTGCAGGTGGGAATTATACTGTGATGTCTTTTATGTGATTATGTTCTTTAGTTGACCCTCACAATTTTATTCTATAGTTTGTTTGGTCGAGGACGAGCAAAGTTCAAGCTTGGGGTAGTTTGATGCAGGGGTTTTGAGTCACTTTTATAGGCTAGTTTTACACTCGTTTTATGCGCTTATTGGTCATATTTGTGGTTAATATCACATGATTCAATTCCTTTAGCCTATTATCCTTGCCTACATCAAATTCATCTTGTTTTACATTGTTTTGTATAGAGTATCATATTTCTCAAATTTGGTTTGTGTTTTTCTCTCATTTTTAGGCAATTCACAATTCTAGACCCATCGATACCATCGAGGGTCTGTCGATAGCATCGACAGAGAAACAGTGACGGAGCCGGAGAGGAAGCAGATAGTTCAATACCATCAACACTTTGTCAATGGTCTCAAAAATCCAACAGTGAGCCAAATATCACCCTGTCGATACCATCGATGGGAACGGTCGATGGTATCGAGAAGGCTTCAGGCGGCTCCCCAAAATTGAAGAAAGCATCGGTACCCTAAGGTGTCGATACTATCGACACCCCATCGATGGTATCGACACCGTCGGATCAGATTTTTGTCCAACACGACTTCAATCGGACGGCTGCGTTCTTTTGGCAGCCGTAAGGGGTACCTATACCTAGGAAAAGACGGCCCGAAGCCGTCATGCATGTTGGATTGCATTGCACAAGTCCTGAAGGAAGAGAGAGTGAAGAAGGGAGCCGAGAGCTACACCCCAGGAGATTCTAGAGATGCAGATAGAGTTTTTCACCACCAGAAGGCTGCAGAACACTCATCCCGCATCGATGATCACCCGGTTCTTCTCCGTTCAGGGGTTACACCATCTCCATCCACGTTTTCTCCATGTTTTCTCCTTCCTTTATGGTGTTTTGCATTGAGATGAACATGCAGGGCTAATCCCCTTTGTCTCTAGGATCAGGAGTAGCTCGAACAATCATTGTATGACTCTTCTTACATAGTTTATCATAATTTATCCCTCAAATCCGTGGTAGGATATCGTTTCCTCCATTTCTATTATTGTGCTTGATCACCATAATGGTAATATAATACCGTTAATTGCTTTTGACAAAGAATTAACGGTAGAAAAGAAGCGGTAATCACATTAACTAATAAATCCTTTGGAAAAGGCGATGTACGGTTAATGGTGGGAACCTAGAGACATGTTTTTCATGCACCTAATATAGGGTATATGTTACTACTGGTGTGGAACCGACTCAGATTAAGGTAGTGAATTGTATCACGGAAGCGAGCAATTCTGGCTACATACCACTATCCAGAAAGGGAGGCGAGTTGTGATAATTGTGAAGGAATTAGTACAATGAGAACCCACGGTGAAACTGAAATCCTAGAGATTTCTTTTAAATTGATTAAACCAACCATTTAATCAATTGTTTTGTTTTCTTTTGTTTCTATTTTTTCTTTTTCAAAACAACTTCCAAACTTTTACAATCAGTTTAGCTGACTGCGAGTAGTTAGTAGTAATCTACTGAGAATCACGTTTCCCTGTGTTTGACTCGGGCCTCACAAGGCCTATATTACATTGACGCATACACTTGCATTATACGCACGGTAAAGTCGTGTCACGACGTCATCTTTGTCGGGCGAATAAGGAGAGGAGAAAGAAGGAGCCTTCTTGTCGACGGAAGAACAGGGACCGGCTGGGTGAAGCAGGCTCCGAGCATGGGTTCCTAGTGCCTTGGATGTGCAAGACTTATATAGGTTCACCAAATTAGCCCTCTGCTCCCTTGATCATGGAGTTTCCAACCCTTTATATAGGCAGGGAGAGTGCCCACCGGTCTCCCATAGAGTCCAGTTTCCAATGAACAATGGGCAAAGTTCCAATCCGTGAGGATGTTAGGGAAAGTTAGGGCCGAGAGAGTTCACACTGCTCTCCCAAATCTAGTGGAAGGGTGTCTAGTTGTCAACATACAACATAGAGAGAGAAAACTGATTAGGAAACTCACAATCACTGTTCCTGAATTTCCCTCTTTGGGAGGAGCCAGGTGACGACTTCATCATCATAGGATCAAGGACCCAATGACTCTAGTGAGGCACACCACTTATAAATCCTAAAACAATATTCCCTGTATGAGAGGGAAGTCGTTACATATAATGTAACATCTTATTAACTTATACACTTTATGTATTCTTGTAAAATCCATAACTCTCTCACCTTAATTCCTTTTCTTCTCAAATTTTAAAGGTAACTTCCTAATGCCTTAAAATACTTGTGAACAAAGTTTGGAACCAAAACTTGAAAATAAAAGAGAATTTTCTTCATATGCAAGTTATCACTTAATAAGGCATATTTTATTCATATTTTCTCTCTCTTTCTCTTCTATTTCCTTTATATGGATTCCTTTTAGCATTAGAAACCATATGGATTCGAAATCTAATCCATAATGATCAATCATACCACTTTCCAAAGAATTCCACATATTTCTCATCATTATCTTAATTTCTTTTCCTTTTTTATGCATTATTGATTTCTTTCCTTTTTATAATATTGGACTCACTAACTCATTAAGATCCAAGAAATTATACTTTTAAAGGAAATGTTATCAAAGAAATCCATTCATTACACATAAATCATACAATTTCATAATCATACATTTTATTGGAGAAATTGCATTTCAAAGCATATAGGCCCAAAAATTGGGGTTGTAACAAGTTGTGCTTTGGCCTAAGTAAGCATAAGAACCAATGGTTAGTTGAATGCTGAATTTTATAACATTAACTCATCCTACTATGTTGAACCTAGCCCTAATACAAATAGATGATGGTTAATCATACTTAGCTTCCTTGCATAATTAGTATGATGAAGGAACACTCTCTTAGTGTTGTTGTAACCCTAATGTGATATCATACGAACATCATAGCTTTTAATTCCATGTTATGCTAAACCTGTATATCACACGTATGGTGATGGTTTCTTGAGCCTTATTTTTTATAAATTATGGAAAGATAATGATGTTATTGTAGGAGATAATGTCTATGGATTGAATGACCCTTGGGGCATGTCATAAGCCCTGATGGAGGTGTAATCATATTTATGATGTGATAAGAATTGGTATCCCATAATGATGTGATATGAATTATATTCATATGTTTTATGTCTTATGGAGTTATTACATACCCATTTTGTAGAAATCCTTTAGGGTTTGCTTGTAACTTGATTTATGCAGTTAAAAGATATCCAATTGACATTAACTACTCAAGTAAACCCTAATCACGTAGCTCCCTATTCTATAGAACCATTCTAGTGTCAGGACTTGCTGGATGGGGAAATGAGTGTCCCTAAGGGAAGCTCAAAGTCACATACATAACCGTTGAGTATTTGCAGGTGTAGTGAGAGTATATCCTTGACATCTTGAACTCAAGGTTTGGAGGATGGCTGTGGCAATGCCCCAATTTGAGAGCAGTTTAGGCCGTGTGATGTGCTTGAGGATAGCTGTAGTTGTACCTCAGATGATAGGGTTTGTACACCCTTGTTACTAGTACCCTGACCTATATACCAAGGACAGACTATGTTGTTTTACATCTTTACTTATATGTCACTATAGTTGACTCATACTGACCGAGGGGGTGAGATCTCAGGATTCAACTCTCCTAGATCTCGTACGGAGCCAATTGTGACTGTGTAGTGGTCAGTTGGACTTTGAGTGTTATACCTCAAAATCCCCTGGGCTTAATAAAAGATGTAATCCAGTCGTGTAGTATATCTACTTAGGGTTAAACACATTTCACCTTGGTTGATACCCCTGCATTATTTCTTATACTATTTAATTGTCATATAATGCGGTAGCAAAATCAACTATTTTAAAGATATTGGATTTATCTATTTCTCTAAGTATCCTATTAATTATGCATGTTCTAATACTATCTGTTTAATCTACTTTATCTATGTAATTAAATAACTTGTTGTAATCAATAACCGTTGTTGAGAGTTATATCTCTCATTGGAACATGAGTCTCACCTCGTGGGCCACCACATTTTTTTAGGTGATTGTCAATGACGTCGTCAGGTTTGTGGTGGTGAGGAAGAGTAGCCTGAAGAGCGGTAGGAGCAAGAGGTTTACTAGTAGTTAGTGTGTCCTAGATTCATCCCTGTACTCTCAGGTCCAAGTAGGGGATGTGTTGTAGATGAATTGTATATCCACTCGAGTGTTTGGCACTACTCTAATGATATATATGGCATGTATATATGCTGAACACTATGCTTTTGTATGCAAGTTGTGACTGAGACCACAAAACATATATGTAAATACCTGATATGGTATGTGCTCTTGTGTAGGTTTATGGGCCTTTATGTAAATGTTCCTAGATCTGTTGGTGGTGTTTCATATAATTATCCCTCTTTTATGGCTATGTGGTGTGTTTTATTTTGAGTAATCTCAATTAGCGTGATGGGTTGGGTCAAAGAGTGGCTTCCTTTCACTAGTTTCTCCATCAACGGTAGTCACCCCCTTACTCCCACTCATAGCGTCCTTCTTATATTTAATACAATTTTAATTTAATAGTTTTTTCTTTTCTTTTGGGAGTGACTTAATTGTTCATACACCAATGTTTGACATACTATTATTTTTAATGCATCAACCATTACCTTGATAATAAATATTCAAAACAACACAAATCATATGTTTAATATTGTAAAATATTACCTAGATTCATTTTGAATAGTTAATAGCAATTATGAATCATCTTGATATTTTACATAAATATATCAATGTATGAGGCATGCCATTATTGTAAATGTTAATACATATTTTAGAAGACATATAAATTTCCCACTTCACCCTTACCCTCCCCGTTCACCCTGTGGGTAAGAGTGTAAGGGTAAGGGGAGGGTAAATATATTTGTGGAGTGGAAAATTACCCATACTCTTACCTGTCAAACCTGATGGGTAAGGGTAAGGGTAATACCTTACCCTCCCTATTGACAACCATACCTCTACATTGGCCAACGGTTTTCTACGTCAACCAATGTTTTCCTATTTCAAAAACGACTAGTTTTCATTAGTATTCCTAATTTTCTCTCAATCATCATTTTACAAATACTTAACAACATCTCCAAATAAGTCATATATCTACTAACAACATATGTAATAACCTATCTCTTTGGTGTATGCTACTAATGGGTTATAATTTTGCCACTAGCCAATCAACATGCAACATTTCTAAAATTCCCTGGTCTCTTTAACTCTCGGTCTTCTCTCATTTTTTCTTCAAAAAAATTGTTATTTCTACAAATGCTTTTCTTGCCTTATCAAACGACCGACCACATCTCTTTGCCCTCTTTCTCTCCTCATATAATTAAAACTAAATTTCAAATTTCTCTCCCTAAATATCCCCCTCTGCCATTATCTTATAATATCTAATTCTCCCCCCTTCCCATTAGGAACTATTTTCAACTCTATTCCCATAATATCTCCCTCTGCCATTACCCATTTTAAAAATAAGTTGAACACACCTTTTGTCAAACAGAGATGAATTCTATTCATCTTCTTGCGTAACTATACTTTAATTCATATCTCTCTATTTATCGAATTTATAGAGACTGACGTATAACTTATCATGTATTTGTGAAGGCTTTAATAAGAGGTTGAAAATAATAAAATGTATACTTCTTCCTAAAATTGGGAATCCTTATCCTGTCGCTGGAGGTTCACTCAGTCATACAACATCAACTTTATCACTTGGGTGTCACTAATTTGACAATAAAATGTATACTCCTATATCCATACTATCATAAAAGAAATTAGTCATGAATTACAAAAATCATATCCATTTTTTCTCTCTAAAAACAATCTAGCCAATTGGAATGTACTATTTTAGATTTTTTACAATTGGTTAAATCTCTCTCTACCTCCCTCTTTTGTCCATTTCTCATGGTTTTTTATTTTTTTAATTTCAGAAACAACTCTCCAAGCACCGATCCGTATCCATGAATCGGCTAACCAATCAAGAGTTTTTGTAGGCCCAGTAGATGTAGTTTTATCTCTTAGCTCATGTTTATCATCTTTTAGAGGCTTATTATAGGGGTGCCTCCCCCTAAATCTTTTTCCATCGTAGATTATATCTCATCCCCCTAAAACTTTTTCCATCATAGATTATATCTCATCCTATATGTAGCTTCTATATGTACCAAGAAAGAATCCATGCAGGTGCTAACCTGTCTATATGTAGCTTTGATTTATCATAGATATGCATGACCTTTTATCAAAAAAAAAAATCGGCTAACCTCCGTCTCCTTGTAATATCTCCATTCAATAAGTCGATTCCCATACATTCTGTTGTAATAACTATCTTTCTATTTCCTAATAAAAACATCCTCAACCATCCTCTCCAACCTGACAAGTTTTCATGCCGGACATACGTCAGTCTTGAATCATTGAGACATAAGGTAGTTACCACTTACCATAAGTCCATAACACGTGAAACGTGGGTGGATTTCGATATAAGTTTCTAAAGATAAGTTGTCTGTTTCAATCCACTTTCCTGTAATCTCTCTTTTGAATAATAATTTTTTCTCTTGCCCACTAACCCCCACCCCCAGTCATCCCTTACCAGACTCATATCTGCACCCTGAATCACAAACTCCACAACGATCCCTTCCCACACTCATAACTGCGCCCTTGAATCAAGGAGCACAGAAAAGGCAACGTAACTACCCAGATACACCACCTTATATTAGTAATCACATACATGCACATGCACGTACCCCAATATGCATGTTTAATTTACTAATAAACATTTTAAAGAAAAAAGCATATTATGATTTGATATAATCTCTTTTTATTTTTTTTGAAGTAAATTTCACATTTATTTTCCCAATTAACCTTTTTTAGCAAATAGTATTGGAATAGGCTGCATTATCAGGTAAACATTATCACTTTTTATATATAGTATTGGATCATGAATAGAAAGAATATAGATAATGTACAAGTGGTGGAGTGATAAATTTATTCCCAAGTTTGATAACTACTTATTACGGGTGGTTATCAGGAATCATCATATGCTACTAAGTTGTGAAATCTTAAGGCCATATTTCACCATGTGTAAACAAATGAGCAAAAGGTGAAATATCAATAGATAGGATTTGAAAGAAATTAAAGATCTAAATACAATATTATTCATATTATTTGAAAGAAGGAAATATGAAAATAAAGGACATCAGTCAATCACACAAAATTTTGAAGTTACTAGTGCATATTTAAGTCCATATTTTATAGGATTTTTGAGTTACTTGCAAAAAATGTTGTATTCTCCAATGAGGGTGTTTGAACCCATAATGATTCTAACTACGTGAATATTTTTGAGAAATCATGATTCATTTAGATGCATTTCACTGTATCATATAAAATCAACAAGTAGATTCTTTATTTATTTAAGTTACACTCAATCATAATAAAAGAAGAGATATAACAAACACTCATAGTACATTCTAATGTATAAAGGTAATGCCCATTCAATGATATCTCTAAAGGGATGGATCCATAATGAGCTATTATCATTGATAGTGTGGATGATATGGATATCAAGATGCACAAGTAGATTCCAAAATTTAGAGACGCGATCAGGAAAAAATCTTGGTGATATACACTTCATTATCAACAAATCCCTTGCTCATAAAATTTTCCATCGGTCAGAGGACCCTAGTTTCTATTCGAGGATGGAGATTTTGAGTTTACACGAGAGGAGGATGAAGATCAAGACCTTTTACATCATTAGATGGAGATCTCCAGACTTAGAAAACCTCAAACTAGATATTACTATTGAAATGAATCTTGACAACATAGGTACCGTATCAATGTTGGGTGGCTTGCATAATTAGAATTTGTCATGACTTTTCTCACTTGGCATTTAGATATTGGCTGAATGAAGTGGATTTCCTTCCTGCTTATATTCAAGGATGCCTTGTGGCATTGTAAAGAACATATGATAAGAATCTTCCCCTATCAATAATTGAAGTAGATGACGCAGGTATACAATTTCTATGGGGCATTACAGGCGGCCCTTGGAGAATGCATAACTTTGTTACGGAAATCAAGACTATCATACAGGAGCAGACGATCATTGGATACATTGTTCCTAAGGTGATTAACTCTATCCCAATGGAACTCGGAAGATGGGGCTGCCACATGAATGAGGACATGATTTGTTCTGATATGTCAAACACACCGATTCACATCAAAGGTTTGATTACACTTGAGAGAGACACACCTTATATCAATTTCAGATGGACAAATACATAGAAGTTTTATTTTTTCTTACATGTATAGAGGAGATGGATATGTTTGGTCTTTTCCTGAAACTGTGAGTTATAAGAGGCAGATGTATTTTTGATGGACAACACTTACATGAGGAGGGTAGGATGAATAAGATGACCTCCTGACTTAATTAAAAAACAAACATTCTAATATATAAATTTAGGTTCAAATATATTGACTTTTTGGATCCGGTAATATGCTTATGTTCGAGGCAACACCGAAAGAACTAAATAATCAGTGTGCGACCCATGTCATGTCCTAGAAATTTATTATTGTAAATACATGACAGATGCTTCTCATTATAATTTCAATTCACAAAATTTAGAAAGTAGCTAAAGAAGAAAAGTTCACAGTAATTTAGTTTGCTTTATCTCATGAAAAAAATAAATACAAACACAAATTATTATTTGATTTACATTTTAATTCTAGCAAAATGTAATTGCGTACCACTTTATACAAAATAAAAAATGATAGCATAATACATTAGCTGGTGATGTTTATCAGATGCTATCATTCTTGAACCATCCATGAATTGGAAAATACATCTCATTTTTGTACAACATATCATACTTCTATTAGTTTGAGTTCCATCCATATTTGTTGAACTTGGCGTCTAGAATATCTGTTGTAGCTCCTTTGAAAGGAGAAATTGTGTCTCAATTCCTGTCACACGATTGCATCTTGTGATTTTTGATCCTTGAAGTGTCAGAGCCTTATTACAATTTCCCATCTCACACTAGTTGGTTTTGTTTTGCCAATGTTTGAATCTCATGGCATGGAGCTTCAAACTTGTGTTCCTTGTCAGCACATGTAAGTATACATGAAGGAAGAGATACATAAGAAGGAAGAAGACTGAGATATGATGAGAAGTGTGTTCATCATTCATGATCTTTGTTTCATTTTGGACACAATAATTAGTGGTGTGTTACTTTACTGGTTGATGCTTATTATAGAGTGCAATGCTAGTCTGCTAGAAGAATGATGATAAGGAGTACTTGCGATAGTTTGAGATTTTCATTTCAAGGTGGTGTGGATTTGCTGCTTGAATATTTTTGCCAACAACAAGTTCGATTGATGAACGTAGCTTTCATCCTTTTGGTTTTGTACATATATTCATGGCTTACGTAGCTGAAGAAGCAAAAAGATAACTCCAATAATGTCGAATGTAGAAGTTGTAGAAGTAGGTTTTCCTCTAGGTTGCTTTGGCAATGTTGCTTCTCGGCTTGAGGTTGTTATGGGTTGGTGCACATTTTAAATCACAACAAGCATTCAACAACATCATATATAGTTAGTGACAAAAGTATACATCATGCATCACTACTAAAATACAGTTCATATGTTACAGTCAAGTGTGTCACCTTTAGCCTAATAGATGACGTGGTTGACAATCATCCACCTAATGGCTGTCATCTTTTGTGTGTAATCTATGCATTATGTAGGCTTTGAAAAGTATGTTACCTATGCTTGCTAAATATTATATTCATGATTGTCACCCTTTCCTTAAAAGTTGATGGCCAACGACGTCACCTAATTTATATAAGATGACATGATTGTATGTGATAGATGCATGAGATAGATGACAACAACAATTATCATTCACTATCAAAGTTTATACTTATTGTTACGTTATCCCTAATATGTGATGTAACTTTATCATCTAGCGAATCATGTAACCAATACACATATATTATTTATATGCTCAATGATAATGTGAAGTGTCACCTTGTTCACCATGATACAAGAAAAGAAACATTTTATAACCAATCATCCAAGCTAAATAAAAGCAATATCACAATGACAAAACTTATATACACCAAATATTTTTAAAAATATTATGTGAAAAATTGTACATAATCAACATATACTTAGGCCATGTCTATGATTTATTTAAAACTTCAAGATCCTAGAAAGTTGACACATGATATCCCTATCATAGAACCCCTCCCAAAAAAAAATTGACTGATACAACTTGTGTAGAAGTTCATCATATAGCTAGAGGACTATAGCATGATGTGTGCTGGCAATATCCATACTTTGGTTGATATAAAGCTCTGAAATTTATGGCAAATACTCCACTCTTGAAGCACATACATTTTCTAAGCGACACACCTCTTCAAAGAAACATGTGATATACCTTGCCACAATCTTCTTGTCTAATCATCTCCATATGCACACAATCTCATTAGACCTACAAAGCCATAAGCACACCATTCAACATTGACAACTTGATTTTTAGTTATACGTGAGGAGAAAAAAATTGAGAAGTGAATAAGGTCCATTGAACTTCTGATTGTTAGAGAAACTATTAGAAACATATATATTTAACATTTTTCTAGAAAAAAATGAGATTCATTGAATCATTAACAAAAACTAAATACAACAATATCTTAATATATAATATTTAAACATCATAATATATATTGCACAATATGAACATGGCGTATTAATATGAGATAATCCCAAATAGCATGATGGTGTGATCAGTCGTGTATATTTGGTGGCATAAACAATCACGCATATACTTGGATCTTCTAAGATCATTGCATCTGGTCAATGATGTCCAAGTACATGTTGAAGTCTAGTGCTCCCTGACATGCAGATTGTGCATGGAGAATTCAACTAACCAAGAATATATAATCATATTTGATCAACCAAGCAACAAGAAAAAATACTAATAATAAATAGGAAAAAGAATCTTAACATCACAAGAGAGGCTAGAAGAACCCAAGGATTTGTCATCTTATATTCTTGGTCCAAAGCCTTGCAACGAAACACCTGCATCACATGGGACATAAGTAATAAGCATATGGCATTAGACAAACATCTAGTTAGTTCATCAGTTCCATTCTTGGCATAACAACCAACAAAATTGTAATTTTACTCCTAACAAATTAACATTCAAAAGTGTCAACATTGCAAGTTACATTTGAAAGTTTTACTTCCAAATCTCTAAAACGTTCATGTTCTTCTTGTAGTTTCCTATCCCCAGATGAAATTAAATTGAATCATGTCACAAGAGTGAGAATATGGAAAGAGTCTGAGATTATCTTATAGGTTTGGAGACTAAAATAGATGAATGTGGTAATAATGTGGATCAGATTGCCAAATTAACATGCTCGCAAATTGTAGAATGAATGGTTCGTTGGATGATGGAAATAGGGTTACCTGATATAGCCATAGGAGAAGGGAGTGGTAGTCAAGCTGGATGAGAGCACTGTATATCCATTTTAGGGTGCAGGAAGGGCATCAAAATCTTCAAACCATACATTACTGGGAGCGAATGACCTTCTCTAGGCACCAGAAGATCACATCCACACCATCTGCCTCCTAGGCGGAAGACTGCAGGAAAGAGGCAAGGGGCTTGTAACAAAGATAGGGAACAATGACCTAAAAAAGAGGTGGAAGGGGGTAAGGAGGGAAGGCAAAGATGAGGGAGGATGAGTAAGGGAAGTGATTGCTTAGGAGAAGGCCAGAAAGGGTGATATGAGGAGGCGTGGTGGAGGTGTGGAAGGGGAGGGCAATCATTTGGTAGTTGCCAGTCAAAGGAGGTAGGGGTGCAACAGGGGAGAGGAAGCGAAAGGGAGGGAAGTGGACTGAGAGAGAGAAGGGTGGCGGGAGAAGAGCTGCCATAGGGATGGAGGTGAGGGATCGCTGGCAGAGAAAGGAAAAAGAGGAGAGAGTGGGCTAACGGGAGAAAAGACACTAGGAGTGGAGACAGAGAATGAGTGGAAGAGACTGTGGGGGACTGGGAATGTAGTGAGATGCAGACTGGAGTCGGGGAGGACACAACCCTTTCGTTCACATAAAGTGGAGAGACAGGGGCAGCGTGGGTGTGGTGGGTCAATAGAAAATATAGTCCTTTGATTTTATTTTAAAGTTATTACATTTCAGTCCATGTGACCTGATGTTGAGACTATATGTCATCTAAAATGTTAACCCAAATGTTCTTTTCTTTGTGATGCCCACCGGCAACCAAAGAAACCTATCTATTAATCCCAATTTACAATTTTGTTTGACTATATGTTAAATTGTATATTTTGAACATTCTATCAAAGATTCTCTCCTCAATACAAAGTTAACTTATATATCATGTTCTCCAAACTTAATTACTTAAATTATTTATTTTTATTCCATTCACTCATACATCCTATATTCCTATTTTTGTTATATTACCTATTTCATCCTGGGATGTGGTGTGCGGAAGTTAGTATTTCTCACAATGTGGTGTGTGGAAGTTAGTAATTCTTGAGATGTGGTGTGCGGAAGTCAATAATTCTCTGTCTTTGTATTTTTATGAACTAATAAAAATCGAAAAGGACTTGCTTGCTTACATCCATTTTTTTTGTCATGGTACTAAGATCATGCTTCCAATTCATTCATGGATTCGTTGTTTAAGATTCTTGTCAGATGCTATTGGAGTTGAAGCTATTCTCAAGCTTGGACTCCTTATGGATACTAATCTATGTAGTATTATCTCAGAAGAGAAATGGAAATTCCCACATCTAGAATGAATGAACGCTTCATTTCCTTTCTAGAAAAAGGGCATGCTCCAAGAACTAGTGGTGAATGCATGTCTTATTTCCAATATATAGGTGGTTATGTTGAGAGATGTTTGGGAACACATGGGGTCAAATATCCCAAGGACCCTATCTTCAAGTTGATTTAAAGGCTTAAATGTCCAAGAAGAAATCAATGACATGCATGGAAATTAGGTCATAATAAGTTGACTAAGTCTCTGTTAGAATGAAAGGATTTCTAGCTATGCCAAACTATTTTCTTTGCATGGTTGGTGATGAAGATAGAACTCATATCATGATTGCATGAAAAGTGATGTTGAGGTATGGAATGAAGCTATGATAGAGTTATCTTGTCTCAACATTTGTATAAATACCCAACATCATATTTCATATAGTACTTTAAAATACATATGTTTGATATTATTATATTTAATGTTTATAATTTCTAGGAGCATAAAGGTTTATGAGAACAAAAGTATTCCCTATAAGACTATGTGAAATTTATAAGAAAAGAATTCTATGGTATGGTAAGATCAAGTTACTAAAACTACATCGAGGATGAGTTTAGGCCCACATCATGAGTGTCCCCTCATGACAATGATTAAAATTGAAATAGTCAATGTATATATAGACCTTTTGATCTGCATGACTTTCTAATCTTGCTGGATTAGAATTTAGATTCATTTTTGGTGTTTCTTGCACTTTGAACCTCACCTCAGGATGCTATGAAATGCTTATTTGTTCTTTCCACATATGACTATTATCGACAGAATGTCCCTTTCCATGGGAGGGGGTCAATGCCAAGGTGATAGCGTTTGGCCTGGTGATTGCGTAATTGGCCACAAAGTTGTTTTAGAAGAATGCCTTATTCAACATCTAACGTCATGTTGCTGAACACATTATTTTGTGGTTGGTATCTTGATGCATAATACAACTTTCTACAGAGGATAGTTTCTCCTCAAACTCCATGTTGTTGATGATGTCACTCATCTAAAATGAAATCTTTGTACAAACTATATGCATGGAATCCAGCAAGTAATTGAAGTGTGGTTGATCCATGTTTGTCACCTATACCTAAAGTGTGTGATCCTTTATATGTTTGTAACCTATACCTTATTCCTTATATCACGAGCCTTTTGGGTTGAGAAAATCTATTGTTTATTAGGAGGTTTATGTGAAAATGTAGACATTTGGACTAAGGAACTCGGAAACAATGAGATTGACCAAGTGTGTTGCCCCACCCATGATTCTGAAGGTTTCTTCTCACAACAAGTCTACAAAAATGCATTTGGAAGGATCCACGACCCATATCATGACAATATCCTCTCACAACAAGTTCTTAAGAATGCATTTGGGAGGATCCACACCCCATATCATGACAATGTCATCTCACATCGAGTCCATGGAAATGCATTTGAGACGATCCACCGCCCATATAATGACAGTGTCCTCTCATAGCCTGTCCTTGAAAATGAATTTGTGAGGAGCCACAACCCATATCATGATGGTGTCCTCACAAAAAAAGTCCCTAAATATGCTTTTTAGAGGAGTCATGGCCCATATAATGACAATGTCCTCATACAACAAGTCTCTAAAAATGCATTTGGAAGGTGTCAGGGCCCATATCATGACAAATGTCATCTCACAACAAGTCCCTAAAAGTACATTTGTGAGGAGCCACAACCCATATCATGATAGTACCAAGTACAATCAAATGCATTAGGGAGGAGACATGGCCCATATCTTAACAAACTCCCCTCACAACAAGTCCCTAAAAATGCATTTGGGTGGAGTTGGGGTCCATATAATGAAAAATTGTTCCCATAAAAAGTCCCTAAAAATGCATTTGGGAGGTTCAAGAGCCCATATCATGACAATGCCCTCTCACAGTAAGTTTTTGAGAATGCACTTAAGAGGATCCACGCCCCATATTATGATAGTATCCTATCACAGTAAGTCCCTAAAAATGCATTTGAGAGGAGAAACAATCGATATCGTGATAATGCCTCTCACAACAAGTCCCTGAAAATAAACTTTTAAGGAGCCACGACACGTATCATGACGGTATCCTCTCACAAGAAGGTCCTAAAAATGTTTTTGGGAGGAGCCAAGGCCCATTTCATGACAATATACTATCACAATAAGTCCCTAAAAATGTGTAGGTGTCAGGGCCCATATCATGGAAAATGTCACCTCACAACAAGCCCTTAATTATGCATTTGGTGTTGATATGTATGCCCAGAGAGCCAATCATGTGATGATTGTAATGGCATAAATGTAAATGGTTTAATTATTAATAAAAGTCAAGCTTCCATGTGGACTTCTCTAGAGGCGGGGAGGTTGTTGTCTGTCTCTAGGAGGACAACATCAACTAGCAGTCTGTGACAAGAGGAGCTACTTAAGAAGACAAGTTTTTTGGCTTCAGTCCATGGTGCAGACCAGAAGGAGAAGTGGTCAGACGAGTCCTAGCACAACTAGAATTTAGAGTTACACATCTACAATGATGAGGATTGTCATTGAACTTTCTCCAGGACCATATATATTCTTGAAACTATCATTTCCATATTATAGTTATTGACGTGATCCGCTAGTTATGGGGGATATGTCAGATAAATTTTTTATTTCTGCTGCCTGTTCTGTAGCCATATTTCCCTACATTTGGGAACAAACACGACCCATGGCATGATAGTGTCCTCTCACAATAAGTCCAGGAAAATGCATAAGGGAAGAGATAACACCCATATCTTGACAGTGTCCTTTCACAACAAGTCCTTGAAAATGCATTTGGATGGAATTGGGGCCCTTATCATGACAATGCCTTCTCACTACAAGTCCCTAAAAATGCATTTGGGAGCTTCCATGGCCCATATCATGACATTGTCCTCTCACACCAAGTTTTTGATAATGAAATTTGAGAGTATCCACATACCATGTCAGGATAGTGTCCTCTCATAAAAAGTTCCTTAAAATGCAATTGGGAGGAGTCACATACCATATTATGAAGGTGTCCTCTCACAACAACTCCCTAAAAATACTTTTTGGAGGATCCATGACCCATATAATAATAGAGTTCTCTCACAACAAGTCCCTAATAGTTCATTTAGAAGGTGTTAGGGCCCATATCATGACAAATTCCATCTCATAATGAGTACCTAAAAATTCACATGGGAGGAATGTCCTTTCACAACAAGTCCATGAAAATGCATAAGGAGGAACTAGGGCCCATATCTTAATGATGTCCCATCATTACAAGTCCCTGGAATTGCATTTGGGTGGAGTTAGGGCCCATATCATGACAATGTTCTCTCACAACAAGTCCTTAAAAATGTACTTGGAAGGTGTTAGGGATCATATCATGATAGTGTCCTCTCACAAAAAATTCTTGAAAATACATTTGGGAGGATCCATGTCCCATATCATGATAGTGTCCTCTCACAACAAGTTCATGAAAATGCATAAGGGAGGTGCCACAATACATATCATGATAATTTCCTCGTACAACAAGTACGACCCATATTATGATGGTGTCTTCTCATACAAAGTCTCTAAAAATGCTTTATGGAGGAGCCAAGAATCATATCATGATAGTGTCCTCTCACAACAAGTCCCTAAAATTACATATGGGTGGATTTGGGGCCCATAGATGACAAGTTCCTCTCACAACAAGTCCCTAAAAATGCATATGGGAAGTGCTAGGGATCATATCATGATAGTGCCCTCTCACAACAAGTTCCTAAAAATGCATTTAGGATGATCCATGTCCCATATCATGATAATTTCCTCTCACAAAAAGTTCTTCAAAATGCATTTTGGAGGTGCCACGATCCATATCATGACAATATCCTCTTATAGCAAGTCTCTGAAAATGAATTCGTGAAGACCTAGGACCCATATCATTACATTTTCCTCTCATAGAAAGTCCTTAAAAATTCTTTTTGGGAGGAGGCATGGTCCATATCATGATAGTATCCTCTCACAATAAGTCCTTAAACATGCATTTAGAAGGTTTCAAGGCCCATATCATGACAAATGTCATCTCACAGCAAGTCCCTAAAAATGCTTTTGGGAGGATCCAAAGATCACATCATGAAAGTTTCCTCCCACAACAAGTGCATAAAAATGCATTTAGGATGTTTTAGGGCCCATATCATGACACATGTTATCTCAAAGTAAGTCCCTACTGTTGACTCAAGGTCTAAATTGACTAAATCCTTGCTTTAATGATGACTAAACCATTCCACTTATTTGTGTCTAATGCTTCTACTTGAGTGATTTCAGATTAGGTATAGACACACTCCAAATGCCCTAACTTGCACATATCAAATTGGAGAAAAGACAAGTCAAAGTCAATACAAGTGCACATTTTTGGAATATGATGTAAATCCATTAGAATCATGTTGTAAATCACTTGTAATGATTGTATGACTTGTAATTAAGCTTAGAAAAAATCAGGAGCACTTAGATCGAATATTTAAGTACTCAAAAGCCATTTTCCAAAATTCACATCAGGCTGTTCATTGGTCAAGTTGCAAACTCTACCAATCCTGATTGGATCTTGAAAATGACTTTTGATCGGTCGAGTTTGAACTTCACAGAACTCAATCGATCCCTCTACTGACCAAAACTGATTTTAGTGAATCGATCGAGTTACCCCAGGACAAACTCGACCGATGGCCTAAATTGGTCTTTTTTTAGTGGGATCGGTCGAGTTACCTTTATAGAAACTCGACCGATTACACTATACAAAAAAGTGTAGAAAAGTGTTTCTAGCCATTGTGGAGTTGCAACAAGGGAAAATATATCAGCTGCAAGCCACAAAATGGCTAATTTTTTTTCTTAAGTGTTCCCAAAGGCTACTAGGCATCCTCAACTATAAATAGGACCCCTTGGGCTTCATTCCAAGGTTGATCATTCAATGAAAATCTCTATGTGAGGTTCCTATTCTATAGTTGAGTGCTTCCTATAGCCTCATATCTCTCTCTAAGCTTAATTACTTGCTACATTCATTAGAGTGAGTAGGAAATCTGTAAGAGATCTAGTCTTACATGTATATCTTGTGAGGCTCTTACTTCCACCACCTCCCTATCTCTCATTTCAACCATGAAGATGAAGGTTCTCTCTCTTGGCTAAGATAGGTGAAGAAGAACAAGGGAAGGAGTCCCTTGGTGAAGATGAAGGATGAAGACTTGGAGCAAGAGTGGGTAAGCCCTTGGTGAAGGCAGAAGACTCCTTGCTCAAGTGGGTAAGTCCTTGGTGGAAGCTTCTCCGAGTGAAGGTGAAGACAAAGGCCGAAGACTCAAGCAAAGTAGGTAAGTCCTCGGTAAGGCGGATAGCTCCTTGTGCTTGGATGGGTATGTTCTTTGGTGGTCATGCATTGTAAGTCTTATGAATGAATATAAGAGTGCAATGGTTAAGAAATCCTATAGGTTGACCTCTCTAGGTAGTGTACTGACTCACTTCTAGTATGAAGTGTGGAACCACTCTACATAGCTTGTCACTTGGTGTATATTCAATATCTTTCTCCCTTGCTATGCATGTTTTAGTTGCACTCAAACTTCCTATTTAGCAACCTTATCTTGTGATATATCTTGAAGGTCTAATGAATTTCGTTTAAGTGCATTCAACTCTATTCACCCCCCTCTAGAGCATCTAATCACCCATCTAGGATCCGACAATTGGTATCAGAGCAGGCTTCTCCAAGCATACTTCAACAAGTAGGAGAAGATGAGTAACTACCAAAGTGGGAGATACTTCATCAAACTTCCAATCTTTGATGGGGGTAACTTCCTCTATTGGAAAAGAAGGCTACAATTCTATATCCAAGGATCTAGTCTTGAGCTATGGCAAATGGTGGACCATCCATACAAGCTGCCCATGACAAACATAGAAGAATGGGATGAAGCTACCATGAATAAATCCACCTTGAATGCAAGAGCAATCAACATCCTCTATGCTACCATGACCTCCACCGAGTTCAACCAGATTTCTTCTTGTGAGACGGCCTATGAGGTATGGAGAAAGCTATGAATCACTTATGAGGGGACTCAACAAGTAAAGGAAAGCGAAGTCTACATGCTCAAAGGGCTGCTTGAGAACTTCAAGATGGGAAAGGAGGAGAAGATATCCAACATGTACTCAAGGCTCAACACCATTGTGAATGGTCTTGCTGTTCTAGGACATCCTATGAGTAGAGGAGAGATCAACTCAAAGATCCTTAAAACTCTCCCTAAGAGATGGGATCCCAAGGTGACTCCCATTGAAGTAGTAAGGTCTCTTGATGATATCCCAATTGAAGAGCTCATTGGTAATCTACAGACCCATGAAGCCACACTTGACAAAAGAGAAGAAGTTGAAAGACAAGAGGAGAAAGAGCTAAAGAGAGTGAAGAAGGCTGAAATCAAGGCTCAAATTGAAGCTATTATGGGACACGCCTCTCCATCCTCTCATGTAAAAGAAGATGCCATGTACTCCAAGGGTAGATTCTACAAAGGCAAGAATTCCTCCTCCATCTGGTGCCTCAAGTGTGGAAAGAAGGGTCACTTCAAGATAGATTGTCTACAAGGCAAGAAGACCCACCATCACAAGAAAAGAGAAGAGGAGTACTAGATGCACTCAAGCTCAGGTGACTCCTCCAACTCAAGCTCTTGTGAAGAAGGAGAATATCATTTTGCTCTTATGTCTTCTACAAGAAAAGACTCAAATGAGGTAAATCTAAACTCTTTAGATAAAGAACCTTTAATTGTTATCATAAATGCTACTTGTGCCTCTCTTAAGTCTTCTAAAAGGAAAAGGAAATAGCTTGCTAGAATTGTTGATAATATGCATATAGAATTAGATGATCTTGAAAATGCTAATTCTTGCTTTCTTGATGACAAAAATGCTTATCTTAGCCAAGTAGACTCTCTTAAACTTAAAAATGCTAGTTTGATTGATAAGATTAGATTTCTAAAAGCTCAACCTCTTATGCCTAGTTCTAATGAAGAGCATACCTTAACTGTTGATTCTATCATGTATGATATTGATATTGTTAAATCTGAAAACAAGGATAAAGATTTTGCTTTGCAAGGATTAGAATCTGAAAATGGTGTTTGTCTTTCTAATATTGCTTTGCTTGAAATAGAAAATGCCTCATTGTTTGCTAAAATCAATGTGCGTGAATATTTTTCTAGTTCTACTAGTGGACAAAATAATGTTGCTGCTCTTCATATTGATAGAGATTCTTATATTACTAAAGCTCTTTGCTTAGAAAATGATCTTTTACATGCTAGAGAAAATATAAATCATTTGTCTTCTACTATTACTTCTCTTATGCATGATAATCATAGTTTGAGATCTTCTTTGTAAAGATTCTTAGTTGGTAAAAAGAATATTCATGATATCCTACACCATACTACTAAACAAATTGGTAGACATGGTTTAGGGTATGATGGTAGTCAAAGGAACAACAAAGGTAAATGACCTCCAATATTCCATGGAGAATACTCTAGTTCCAAGACTATGGGCACATGCAACTATTGCAATGATATTGGCCATTATTCTACTTGTTGTCCTTTTAGGAAAGAACCCAAGAGCAATAGGACTTGGGTTGCTAAGCTAACCCCTCCAGACCCAAAAACATGATTGGGGACCATTTCATCTTTCCTCTTGTAGGTGTCTTGAAAATGGATTGACATGAGCTATTGAATTGCAAACTGACTTCTCAATCCACATGAAAGAAGAAAAGTGAGATGTGGAGAGGGTGACAACAAGTGGAAAAAGGAATGATAATAACAAAGGTAAAGGTTTTCTTGCTTATAACCATTTGTAACTTATTTTTGTCAAGTTAGTGTGCACTATGCATGTGGTTTTTGAGTCAAAAGTGGTATTTTGTGATTCTCATCACACTCTTGCTAAACAACGGTTTCTAATGCTTTCATAGTGCATTACTAACTTGCTTACACATGTTTGAATATGATTTCTATCTTTAGCATGCCTTTAAATATGTTTTTATGAAATATATGTACTTTTTGACAGCAGCTCTATCCGTCGAGTTTTTCCAGTTTGAAACTCGACCGATAGACACCAATGGATGATGTTTAGACCATAGAAGCATCACCGTGGGTTAGATGGCTCGTCCCCTCACGGATCATACACTTACGACATCAAGGAATCCCATACTATTTCTAGTTTGGGAGTCAACTGCACTAATCGACAAGCAAGCAATTGATTAATCTACAAGCAAACATCAATGATTAACAAGGAAGATACAAAATCCAACTAAGGTTGTGGCCCTCCCTAAGGGTTGTTTAGGCCATAGAAGCGTTACTATAGGCTAGATGGCTCGTCCCCCAACAGATCATACACTTATTACCTCAAGGAATCCCATTCTATTTCTAGTTTGGGAGTCTACCTCATTAATCGACGTTCTACCCTACATATAGAAGTTCTCACAACATAGGGAAGATTAAGATGAAAGCAAGCAGGTAATCAAACTACAAACATTATCAATTAACAACAAAATGAAAAGTTATATACATTGCCTTGGAATGTTAAATGAAAAGAGATGAAAGCATGGGCAGCAAGGCTAGTCCCCGCATCCCAGCAAAAGGGAACTACTCGCTCATGATGCGAGAAACAAGAAGAACAAGAGAGAAGGAAGATTCTGCCATGAGCATGATGCAGAAGGTAGTCACAACTCGGTGAAGATGATGCAGTCTTCTACGTCGTGTCGAGGCAGATATGGATGAGGAAGAAGAATCACCAAGGCAGGCTGGGCAAACCTTCTTCTCTACCTTCTTTCTCTTCTCAGCCTCCTTGCTCACAACAAGAGGAGGTGTGGGCGGATGGATAACGGTGTGAAGATGGTGGAGTGGCGGTGGCGTGGAAGGGAGACCGATCCTTTGCTCAAGCAGCCTTTCGGCGTCCTAGAATTGATGCCCAAACGAGGACCCTTGTGGTCCTATTTATAGGCTTGGATGGGGTCCTCACGTTATTGTTGTGAGTTTGCTCCAAATGGTTTAGAGCAACCAGTTTGCTTGAATGGTTTGGAGCAAATGGTCTTGGAGACTGTTTGACATCCAAACGGTTTTGGAGACCGTTTGACATCCAAACGGTCTTGGAGACCGAACAGATCCAACCGATCTTGGGATTTTGTCATCATACGGGCTTGCAGACCGATCAAATGACCAAATAGTCTTGCGGAGGAACTGCCGATATGGTCCTGAAACTTTGCCTTCAAACAATTTGAAATTGATAAGCGCCAATCGGTCTTCACATGCGCTGGCTTCAAACAATCTTCAGTGGTAGCTGGTCAAACGGTCTTGCAGACCACTGGGCTTTGATCAGTCTTGAAGACCGTTTGCGCTTGATCGGACTTGAGTCTCAGTCCAAGCGGTCTTGATCTTGATCGGTCTTTGCTTGAGTGTCCAAATGGTCTTCATCCAAATAGTCTTGGGACCGTATGGCTCTCAAACGGTCTTGGGACCATATGGCTCCAAACGGTCTTGGGACCGTATGACTCCAAACGGTCTTGAAACCGTATGGATGCTTGCGCGGTCTCACTGAGAAAACGGTCTTCACTTCATTGATCGGTATTGGGGCCAAACAGACTTGCGGGTGACTGGCCTATCGGTCTTGAGACCGTATGGCACCAAACGGTCTTGAAATCATATGGCTCCAAACGGTCTTGAGACCGTATGGATGACTGGCTGAGATCGTTTGGGGTCAAGACCGTTTGGTCAAAACCATTTGGTCAAGACCAAGGATGAGAGGATCTTGAGTGAATTCCATATGATGGTTGAACCTCATCATGGCCTGCACAAAATCAATATAAATCTAGTTAATAATCTTTATAATTGGATTAGTTAAGAATTCTTGTATTTTGTGAGATTTAGGAGATGAAATCGAAAGTATTGAATCAAATTGGTCCCAAAAAGGTGGATGAAAATCATGATGAATATGTATTCCTCAAAACACCATGAACTTAAACATTGCTCATCCTCGAGTAACACAAAATCTGAAACGGTCGCCAAATGAATACTTTCTGATCATGTGATTGCCTCCTCTTCACATCACGATTGTTTCTTTTCTGCTCAGTATGACTAAGCATCTCAACTTCTGGAGACCAATGAACACATCTTACCATATCTTTGTTTCTGAGTTTGCTTTCCAACTTCACTTCCTCCTCACTTTTTTAAAAATAAGCATGTCAAAGAGTTTCATAAGAGTCCATAGGTACCCACATAACAACAAGTGTGCATCTGATCTGACACTGGTGTATTTCAAGGTAGTGGAAGCATTTATTGTGCCATTAGGTAGAAAAGGGAGTGAAGGGTGGTATGGAAGGAAGAAATAAATCTCTCCTCTATTCAACTCAAGATTTTTATTATATCATTTGCAATTTCATTTATTGCATTTTTTGTGTGCGAATCTCTCCTCTATTCGACTCGAGATTGCATATTTTGTGTGCACTTTGGCATCTTTTCTTGGTGGTACACCCCTATTGATTTGTGAGGGGTATGGAAGAAGCAGATATAGAGGGAAGTGGCGTGCCACCCCGAACTTAGGGTTTGGCACTATTTTGGCTATTTTTGTTTCTTTTTGATGGATGTAGGGGTACAAAGAGGATAGAAGAAGTGTAGAAGAGGGTTCAGATCAGCATGCAACTTGATTTACAATTCTATACACCGGGTTGTTCTCTTTATCGTACTCTGCTCAAATAATGACTTGATGAGGATCTGGTGGGGATTCCATGTTGTTGTTCCACTAGTCAATTAGGAAGCATGACGTGTTTGATCCCTATCAGTTCAACAGACACTTGCTATTTTTGCGTAGAGATCATGATGTTAGGGTTCATAAGCTTCACAAGATGATTTCAATCAAAATGTTAGTTTTCAAAAGAAGGTCCTTTTCAGGATCTGCTTCGAATAAGGAGGGTATAATGATCCAAAATGCATAGAGATTGAAACAAAAAGTGTCAAAACTTCATCCAGTATCTGTTCAATTTTCTTTTGAAAACTTTAAGAATTTTGAAAATTTTGAAAATTTTGGTCAAAAATGCAACGATGAAATTTTAAGTCTGATTTAGATGGGTGAAGGTGGAAAGTAGGATACGTACCACCCACCCTCCACCCCAAACTTAGAAAATTTCTCGTCTCGAGCAAACTCTAAATCCGAGATGGAGGGGAAATTTCTTACCGGTTGGACCACCAGAAGTGGTTGCGTTCCAATCGGCGTGCATCCTCCATCTGTAAATATTAGAAATGAAGACCAATCAGAACTCAAGATAGCATCTCGCGATGCAATTTTTATTTGGTGCAAAATTATCTAAAAATAAAAACAAAATTAAGCAAAATTTCTAATTTAAAATTGAAACTAAATATGAATTTATTGATCGGGTTGCCTCCAACTTTTACGGTGGATATGTTGGATTGGTGAGTTCCAATATTGCTTCGGTGCGTACGTCGGTTGAGGTGAAATATCTCTTCAAACGTTGACCATTTGCCACGAATTTTCCTGACTTTTCACTCCATAAAGAGAAAGCACCATGTGGGGAGATGCTCTTGACAATGTAAGGTCCTGACCAACGATAATGGAGTTTTCCTGGGAATAACCTTAGTCTTGAGTTGAACAAAAGAACTTGGTCTCCCACTTGTATGCCCTTTATTTTTAGATGGTCGTCATGCCAAAGTTTTGTACATTCTTTATAGAGTCGTGCATTCTCATAAGCTGTCATCCAGAGTTCTTCCAGCTCCTGGAGTTACAGAATCCTGGCTTGGTTTGCTTTCTTCTATCAAAATTAAATTGTTTAATTGCCCACCATGCTTTGTGTTCAAGTTCAACAGGAAGGTGGCAAGACTTTCCATAGATCAATCGAAATGGTGTAGTTCCCAGGAGAGTTTTAAAAGTAGTTCGGTAGGCCCACAAAGCGTCATTGATTTTTACTGACCAATCCTTCCGGTTGTGGCCTACAGTCTTTTCCAAAATAGCCTTGAGTTGACGATTAGAAACATCTACCTGTCCACTTGTTTGTGGATGGTAGGGTGAGGCTACCTTGTGCATTACACCATATTTCCTTAGCAATGCTTCAAAGCTTCTTTCTAGAAAATGAGAACCTCCATCAGAAATCACAGTGTGTGGGACTCCGAATCGGGAGAAAATGATATCTTTGAACATTTTGATGATATGTTTGGAATCACTAGTGATGGTTGGTATAGCTTCAACCCATTTTGAGACGTAATCTACCGCCACTAGGATGTAGGAAAATCCATGAGAAAATGGGAATGGGCCCATGTAGTCCACACCCCAAACATCAAATATCTCGACTTCTTGCCACAACATTAGTGGCATCTCATCTCTCTTTGTTATGTTACCTGTTCTTTGACATTTGTCACATGATAGAACAAAGTCATATGACTCTTTGGATATGGTTGGCCAAAAGAATCGACATAGAAAAACCTTTAAGGCAGTTTTCTTAGACTCATATGGCCTCCAATTGGGCCTAAGTGACATTGCTCTAAAATAAATTGAGCTTCTTACTCAGCGATACAATGTCTATATAGACTATCAACACATAGTTTGAAAAGGTACAACTCATCCCATTAATATTGTTTCACATCATGCATAAATTTCTTCAGTGCATTTCCAGTGTATTCGGGGTGGATGACATCCGCAGCCAGGTAGTTTACATAGTCCGCGTACCAAGGGATAGCCCCTGAAACTTTCATAAGTTGGTCGTTTGTAAGAGAATAGTTGATGGGGATCTTCTCGATTTCCAGGGTGTGGATACAACTGAGGTGGTCTGCCACGACATTCTCTGTACCTTTCTTGTCTCTTATCTCCAGATCAAACTCTTGTAAGAGGAGAATCCGTCTAATTAACCTTGGTTTAGTATCTTTCTTTGCCAGGAGGTAACCGATAGCGGCATGATCTGTGTAGACAATGGATTTTAAACCAATGAGGTAGGATCTGAATTTGTCAAAGGCATACACGACCACAAGAAATTCTTTCTTTGTAGTTGCATAATTCCTCTGAGCTTCATCGAGGGTTTTCGATGCATAGTAGATCATATAATGTTTCTTTTCTATACATTGGCCCAAGACAACACCCACAACATAATCACTGGCATCAAACATAATTTCAAAAGGGTGGTCCCAATCTGGGGCTCTAATGATGGGTGTTGTTGTAAGAGCATGCTTTAGATGGGTGAAACTTTAATGCATACTTCGTCAAAATTGAATTCAACATCCTTTAGTAGAAATTTTGTCATCGGCTTGGTTATCTTTGAGAAATCCTTTATAAACCATCGGTAAAAGCCCGCATGACCTAGGAATGCGCAGACCTCCCTTACATTGATAGGGATAGAGAGCTTGGAAATCACTTCGATCTTAGCCTTGTCTACTTCAATTCCTCGATTACTGACCCTATGACCGAGGACAATGCCTTCCTTTACCATAAAGTGACACTTCTCCCAGTTTAACACAAGATGTGATTCTTCACACCGTTTGAGGACAAGTGAGAGGTGTTTTAGGCACGAGTCGAATGAATCTCCGTATATAGAAAAATCATCCATAAAAACTTCCATAATTGTTTCTGTCACACCCCAATTTCACCCCTAACCACAAACCACGAAATTAGGGCACGACAGGTGGGATTAACACATAACCAACCATTCATCAGTTTTTAAAACAATTCAAGGCATTTAATCGATAACCAAGTTTAAGCTGTAAACAAGAACTAAACAAACTGCAGAAACTTCTCTATTAAACTGATAAAAGATACAAGCAAATTCTACAGCATAATACATTGATTAACATAAAGGAAGCATAACATTAATTTACATCTGTGTACACACTCTCTCTCTCACTCACACCTTGTCCCGAGGATCGAGGGGAATGGACTAAGAGACCTCTAACTAGACTAACAAAAAACCTTCTATCGACTAAGCGTTAGGGTGAAACGATCCTTCTGATTTCTGATGCTGATGCTGACCTGAAAAATGTTTTGAGTAGAGGTATGAGCCTACTCGCTCAGTGAATAACATTTCACTTAGCTATCACTAAACAACTCGTCAGGTTTATAAACTGAAAATAAACATTTATGCAGTTCAAGCAGGGCATTTCTATTAACATAGCAAATATACAGATAATAACCACACTTCTAAGCATCAACAGGTATTTCAGGTAAATAAACAGTTATATAAATTTACTGTGATCCTACATAATTACTTATTCATTTTTATTTATGCCCTAATCATATGCAGTGTACTCTGCATATAAAGATCCGCAACAAGTCCATGCTACGGTCCCACCGTACAAGACTTAGCGACACACCCGGGAAATGCTAAGTCTGACGCCAGCCCTGCTCTGCTACAGGACCCCTGGCTCTCCGGCCAGAAACATAGGCTCTACGGCCTCAATGCACAACCACGTGTGCTCCCGACTCCTCCTTTAACCGGAGTACACCGGCGGAGGGTCACAGGGTTACCTTCGTGACACACGCACGAATGATGTTAGATAACCAAGTTTTCTTTTTGTTTTCCCCAGTGCCATCGTGACACACGCACGATTATTGTTAGACACTGCCTCTCTTTCTATCCTCGTGCCACCAGAATTACTCAACCGGTTGATGTTGGACACGAGTTTCACCCCTAAGTAACAGACCTTCCTTTAGGGGTTCTACGGTGTTAGGGCACTTAGGTCTATTAATAAACTAACAGATAAACAATTAAACAAAAATATCATATAGCAACTGTAAGACATAGAATTTCTTCTTTTTCATCATTTACATCACGCATTTCAAGTTCCAATGAACTTATCATACTAAAGTACATGTTACACTGTTCAGGAATCATATCAACCGATACTGAAGCAAATAAGCATTTAAAATGAGTTAAATAATGATTTCTAAATGAACTGCTACTCACACACTTCGGTGTGTTCGTATACACCGAAAAACGTCCACAAACACGCCTAATTCTGCCCTTTACAGCAGCGCGCACGCCGTGCACCCAGACTGCACGCCGTGCACCTTCAGTGCACTTCTGTTCCACTTTTCTGCACCTTTGTACGCCGTGCAAACTGACTTTGCACGCCGTGCACCTGGGCAGAAACTCGTTCCGCTTCCTGTAACTTTGCACGCCGTGCAAACTGACTTTGCACGCCGTGCACCTGCGCAGAAACGGAATTCCCCTAAATTAGCTTTCTGCAATGTTGCACGCCGTGCAACCTGCGTAGGGGCGGAAATTGCAGAAATAAAAGAGAAGATTGGGTTCGATTCGGTGGACGATTCTTACCCGAATCACTCCTATAGCTTCGGATTGACCTAGCAAGCAGTTGGCAAGAAGAAAGAACGGAGGGGAAAGCACCGTTCGCTCCCTAGACCATCTCCATGGTCGTCTTCTTCGCAGCTGCAGGAGGAAGAAGAAGGTGAAGAAGAAGAAGATGATGCAGCCGGTTGGTTTGGCTGGAGAAGATGAAGAAATCGAAGAAGAACGGAGAAGGAAGGAGCTTGGTTGCCTAGCTTCTCCTCTAGCTTGCTCTCTCTCCCTTTCTCCTTCTCTGTTTTTCCCAAGCGGCAACCGAAGGAAATGAACTATCGTTCATTCCAAAGTCGATTAATAGAGTTAAAAAGGAAAAACTGAAGGAAAGGATAAGGAAGGGCGCCCAGGGGGCCGGATGTAAATTGCCCAGAAACTTTCTAAAATTGCACATAGGTCCCTGCACACTAAAAAGCTCATATCTTTTTACTCGTAGGTCGGTTTCACATGATTTCTTCGGCAACGGATTAAGCACAAACTTGTCCTCAACCTCAGGACAAGAAAACAAGCTAATGATACATTAACACTAGCTCAAAGCTCCAAACACTATTAACAAAAGCAAGTACTCATCTCAACATAACTAGTTCAACTATGCACTAACCAAGGTACTTACTGGTAAAACGAAACGTGGGTCATAACAATCTCCCCCCCCTATAAGAATTTCATCCCGAAATTCCTAAAAGAGAAAAGGAAACTTGTTACGCATTTCTGATTGAAGCTCCCACGTAGCTTCCTCTATATTGTGATTCCTCCACAAAACCTTCACTAAGGATAACTCACGGTTCTTAAGCTTTTTGATCCGGTGATCAACTATCTGCATTGGTCCTTCTACATAGGACACATCTGTTCTAAGCTGCGCCGGTTCTGGATCTACAATCTTTTCTGTACCGGGATGACACTTTTTCAGCATAGACACGTGGAAGACATCATGAAGATTTGCCAACTCAGACGGCAAATCCAACCTGTAAGCTACAGGTCCAATCCTCTCAACAATAGGATATGGACCCATATACCTAGGGGTCAACTTACCCCTCTTGCCAAACCTCAACACTCCCTTCCACGGTGAAACCTTCAAGTAAACCTCGTCACCAACCTCAAACTCAAGAGGTCGACGTCGTCTTTCTGCATAACTTTTCTGTCTATCCTGAGCAGCTTTCAACTGATCCCTGATCACAAATATCTTCTCTGTAGTTACATCAACTAGCTCAGGTCCAAGAATTTCTTTCTCACCCACCTCGTACCAACAAACTGGCGATCTACACTTCCTGCCATAAAGAGCTTCATATGGAGCCATTCCAAGACTAGAATGGTAACTATTATTATATGTAAACTCCATTAGGCTTAAGTGTTCTTCCCAGTTACCTCTGAACTGTAGCACGCATGCTCTCAGCATGTCTTCTAGGGTCTGAATGGTCCTCTCAGATTGACCATCTGTCTGTGGGTGAAACGCTGTACTGAACTTCAGCCTTGTACCCAACGCATGATGTAACTGATTCCAGAATCTAGATGTAAACTTTGGATCTCTGTCAGAAATAATGGAAACTGGAATCCCATGCAACCTGACTACTTCATCCACATAAACTTTGGCTAACTTTGAAACGTCAAAGGTTGACTTGACAGGAAGAAAGTGAGCAGACTTAGTTAGTCTATCCACAATCACCCATATCGAGTCCGAACCCTTAGGCGTCCTGGGTAGTCCTACCACAAAGTCCATCGTGATGTGTTCCCATTTCCATTCTGGTATAGGAAGCGACTGCAAAGTACCAGCAGGTTTCTGATGCTCAGCCTTAACCTGCTGACACACCCCGCACCTAGCCACGTATTCAGCCACATCCTTTTTCATACCAGACCACCAGTACGGCTCTTTGAGGTTCCTGTACATCTTTGTGTTACCTGGATGCATCGCATACATAGAAGTATGTGCTTCCTCAAGAATATGCTCTTTCAACTCACTGTTTCCAGGTACACATAACCTATCATGAAAATACAACACGCCTTCATCAGAAAACCTGAATTCTGTTCTCTTACCTTCTGACATGTCCTGCATGATTTGCCACAACTCATCATCACTCTACTGTAATTCCTTAATCTGATTATAAAAAGTAGGTCTGACTTGCATCTGAGCAATTAACCCACTTTGTCCAGTCACATCCAAGTCCAAGTTCAATTTTCGCATATCTACAAGCAAGTCTCTCTTGAAACATGCCATAGAAAATGCATTAGCTGTTGAACTTGACTTTCTACTCAAGGCATCAACTACAAAATTTGCCTTACCCGGATGGTAATCGATTGTCACATCATAGTCTTTAATCAGCTCAAGCCATCTGCGCTGTCTCAAATTCAAGTTTCTCTGAGTGAAGATATATTTCAGGCTCTTATGATCTGTAAACACCTGACATGTCTCACCATACAAGTAGTGACGCCATGTCTTAAGAGCATGAACTATAGCAGCTAATTCCAAATCATGAACATGGTAATTCTCTTCATTCTTCTTAAGCTGTCTAGATGCGTAAGCCACAACTTTGCCTTCTTGCATTAGTACACAACCCAAACCTCTCCTGGAAGCATCACAGAACACTATATAGCCTTTCTCTGCTTCAGGCAAAACCAATACTGGTGCTGAAGTCAATCTCTGCTTCAAAATCTGAAAACTTCTCTCACAGTTATCAGACCAAACAAACGGTACATCCTTCCTCGTCAAGCGTGTCAAAGGTGATGCTAACGCACTGAATTTCTGTATGAACCTTCTGTAATAACCTGCTAATCCCAAGAAACTTCTGATCTCAGTAGGAGTCTTAGGCTGTTCCCACTGAAGTACAGAATCAACTTTCTTAGGATCAACACTAACTCCACCTCTCGAGATAACATGTCCAAGAAATGCTACCTCGGCCAACCAGAACTCGCATTTGCTAAATTTAGCAAACAACTGGTGTTGTCTCAACAACTGCAACACTACTCTCAGGTGTTGCTCATGCTGTTCATCGTCTCTGGAATAGATCAGAATATCATCTATAAAGACTACAATAAACTGATCTAGGAACGGTTTGAAAATCCGGTTCATCATATCCATAAAGGTTGCTGGGGCATTGGTCAGTCCAAACGACATGACCAAAAACTCATAATGCCCATACCTGGTTCTGAAAGCTGTTTTGGGAATATCAAAAGCCTTAATCATAAGCTGATGATATCCAGATCTCAAATCGATTTTAGAGAAGATCGTCGCTCCACGCAACTGATCAAACAGATCATCTATTCTCGGCAATGGATACTTGTTCTTTATAGTGATCTTGTTCAGTTGCCTGTAATCTATACAGAGACGCATGGTACCATCCTTTTTCTTAACAAACAGGACTGGAGCACCCCACGGTGAAGAACTGGGTCTAATGAAACCCTTATCTAATAACTCCTGCAACTGCACCTTGAGTTCCTTCAACTCTGCAGGTGCCATTCTATAGGCTGGCAGTGATACTGGATGACTACCTGGATATATCTGAATTTCAAAATCAATGTCTCTGACAGGAGGTAAGCCTGGTAACTCTTCTGGAAAAACATCAGAAAACTCACGAACTACAGGCACATCATAAACACTGGCAGTGCTCTTCTCTGCTCTGGTGTCAACCACATGAGCAAGGAATGCTTCACATCCTTTCTGTAACATCCTATCAGCTACAGCAGCTGATATTATGCACGTAGGCAGAACTTTCCTGTCTCCAATAAAGATACAAGAAAATTCCCCTAGTTGAAAGGTAGCTTCCTTCTTCCAACAATCGAGTTGCACTCGATATGCCTCAAGACAATCCCTACCCAAGATGACTTGAAAGGTATTTACATCCAAGGGTATGAGATTAGCAGCAAAGGTGAAACCTCCAAAAGATAACAAGCATCCGGGACAAGACTCGGATAAAACTGTTGGTCCACCTAGTGGAACCCTCAACACTAACTCATCTACCAATTCTTGAGTTAACAGATTAAGTTTACATACTAAAGAGTGTTGTATAAAAGAATGAGTAGCACCCGAATCTATCAAAACTGAAACTGGTATACTATTAAACAAAAGCATCTCTCCTGTAACAACTTGTGAAGAAATTATACCTTCCTGAGGTGTCAAAGAAAAGAAACGTGCTGAAGTTCTTCCTCTGCCACGCTGTCCTCTCTGACCATTCCTGCCACTAGACACTCCACCACCTCTAGATCCAGAAGCCACAGAAGAACTTGGAACATCATGGTATTGAGGCTGGAAAGCTTGCGATGCTGCTTGTCGAAGCTGAGGACATTCCTTTTTGAAATGTCCTACTTGTCCACAGATAAAACAACCTCGAGAATTTTCACCCCAACACTGACCAGTATGTGGCCTTCCGCATTCGTCACATGGCGGTATCTCTTGCCTCTGAGGACCTGTCACTGACATTGAAGACCCAGAAGACTGTCCACTATCGGCACTACCCCATCTTCCTGGGTTGTATCCTCCTCTGCCTCTAGAAGTAGTGACATCCTCAGATCTCTGCCTGCCAAAACAACCAAAACCACGCCCAAGTTTAGAAAAGAAACCTCTACCTCCACCTGTGTATCCACTACTGGACTGTCCTCTACTGAAATCTGCAGATCTCTTCTTAGACTCAGGCACCTTGTCAGCATTCACAGATTCTTCAACCTGTCTAGCAGCCTCAACAAACTCACCAAAGTTCTCTCTGTTCCTCCTACTAGTAGCAGAAACTGTATGCCGAATCTCTGGCCTTAGTCCTTCCTAAAACCTTCTACATCTCTCTATGTTATCGGGAACAAGCTGCGGACAGAAGTTTGCTAACCGTGTGAAAAGCGCTTCATACTATGTAACTGTCATGTTCCCCTACTTGATATTCTGTAACTGCCTGATTTTCTCATTAATAAAAGTGGGTGGATAGAATTTGAGATGAAATTCCTCAGAGAAATCCTGCCAGGAAAGCTCTGTACCTCTCCTCTTTTCTTCCACACCACGCCACCACAACTCTGCATCGCCTGTCAGAAGGTAGACTGCATGATTAATCTTCTTATCTTCTGGAAGCCCCATCAGACGAAAGACCTTCTCTATCTGTCTAAACCATTCATCAGCCTCTGCTGGATCTGTAGTGCCACTAAACTCTGTGCCACCAAGCTTCTTCACAAGCTCATAAGATCGCATCAGATCTTTACTGCTGGTAGAAGAAGAGTCTCGCCTATCAGCCTTATACTTTTCTTTGGTCTCCAGGAACATCCTGTACATCCGGGATGCTTCATTCACGTGGTCACCACCACCTGGACCCAAGTACAAAGGATCAGGGCCAACATGGCTCTCGGCCTGATCATCGCGATCAAAGCCTCTTCCTGCCATCTGCAATGATATAATAGAATATTTCCTATTAGAACACTACAGATAGAAGACAGACACTTAAACCTTAATCCTATTGGTCTCTTATCGTCCCCTGACCTGGACTTTGAGTAACTAAGTACTCAACCTAAGCTCTGATACCAAGAGTTGTCACACCCCAATTTCACCCCTAACCACAAACCACGAAATTAGGGCACGACAGGTGGGATTAACACATAACCAACCATTCATCAGTTTTTAAAACAATTCAAGGCATTTAATCGATAACCAAGTTTAAGCTGTAAACAAGAACTAAACAAACTGCAGAAACTTCTCTATTAAACTGATAAAAGATACAAGCAAATTCTATAGCATAATACATTGATTAACATAAAGGAAGCATAACATTAATTTACATCTGTGTACACACTCTCTCTCTCACTCACACCTTGTCCCGAGGATCGAGGGGAATGGACTAAGAGACCTCTAACTAGACTAACAACAAACCTTCTATCGACTAAGCATTAGGGTGAAACGATCCTTCTGATTCCTGATGCTGATGCTGACCTGAAAAATGTTTTGAGTAGAGGTATGAGCCTACTCGCTCAGTGAATAACATTTCACTTAGCTATCACTAAACAACTCGTCAGGTTTATAAACTGAAAATAAACATTTATGCAGTTCAAGCAGGGCAGTTCTATTAACATAGCAAATATACAGATAATAACCACACTTCTAAGCATCAACATGTATTTCAGGTAAATAAACAGTTATATAAATTTACTGTGATCCTACATAATTACTTATTCATTTTTATTTATGCCCTAATCATATGCAGTGTACTCTGCATATAAAGATCCGCAACAAGTCCACGCTACGGTCCCACCGTACAAGACTTAGCGACACACCCGGAAAATGCTAAGTCTGACGCCAACCCTGCTCTGCTACAGGACCCCTGGCTCTCCGGCCAGAAACATAGGCTCTACGGCCTCAATGCACAACCACGTGTGCTCCCGACTCCTCCTTTAACCGGAGTACACCGGCGGAGGGTCACAGGGTTACCTTCGTGACACACGCACGAATGATGTTAGATAACCAAGTTTTCTTTTTGTTTTCCCCAGTGCCATCGTGACACACGCACGATTATTGTTAGACACTGCCTCTCTTTCTATCCTCGTGCCACCAGAATTACTCAACCGGTTGATGTTGGACACGAGTTTCACCACTAAGTAACAGACCTTCCTTTAGGGGTTCTACGGTGTTAGGGCACTTAGGTCTATTAATAAACTAACAGATAAGCAATTAAACAGAAATATCATATAGCAACTGTAAGACATAGAATTTCTTCTTTTTCATCATTTACATCACGCATTTCAAGTTCCAATGAACTTATCATACTAAAGTACATGTTACACTGTTCAGGAATCATATCAACCGATACTGAAGCAAATAAGCATTTAAAATGAGTTAAATAATGATTTCTAAATGAACTGCTACTCACACACTTCGGTGTGTTCGTATACACCGAAAAACGTCCACAAATACGCCTAATTCTACCCTTTACAGCAGCGCGCACGCCGTGCACCCAGACTGCACGCCGTGCACCTTCAGTGCACTTCTGTTCCACTTTTCTGCACCTTTGCACGCCGTGCAAACTGACTTTGCACGCCGTGCACCTGGGCAGAAACTCGTTCCGCTTCCTGTAACTTTGCACGCCGTGCAAACTGACTTTGCACGCCGTGCACCTGCGCAGAAATGGAATTCCCCTAAATTAGCTTTCTGCAATGTTGCACGCCGTGCAAAACGGATTTGCACGCCGTGCAACCTGCGCAGGGGCGGAAATTGCAGAAATAAAAGAGAAGATTGGGGTCGATTCGGTGGACGATTCTTACCCGAATCACTCCTATAGCTTCGGATTGACCTAGCAAGCAGTTGGCAAGAAGAAAGAACGGAGGGGAAAGCACCGTTCGCTCCCTAGACCATCTCCATGGTCGTCTTCTTCGCAGCTGCAGGAGGAAGAAGAAGGTGAAGAAGAAGAAGATGATGCAGCCGGTTGGTTTGGCTGGAGAAGATGAAGAAATCGAAGAAGAACGGAGAAGGAAGGAGCTTGGTTGCCTAGCTTCTCCTCTAGCTTGCTCTCTCTCCCTTTCTCCTTCTCTGTTTTTCCCAAGCGGCAACCGAAGGAAATGAACTATCGTTCATTCCAAAGTCGGTTAATAGAGTTAAAAAGGAAAAACTGAGGGAAAGGATAAGGAAGGGCGCCCAGGGGACCGGATGCAAATTGCCCAGAAACTTTCTAAAATTGCACATAGGTCCCTGCACACTAAAAAGCTCATATCTTTTTACTCGTAGGTCGGTTTCACATGATTTCTTCGGCAACGGATTAAGCACAAACTTGTCCTCAACCTCAGGACAAGAAAACAAGCTAATGATACATTAACACTAGCTCAAAGCTCCAAACACTATTAACAAAAGCAAGTACTCATCTCAACATAACTAGTTCAACTATGCACTAACCAAGGTACTTACTGGTAAAACGAAATGTGGGTCATAACAGTTTCAGTGAGACCAGTGAATATGGCATCCATGCAACGCTGGAAGGTTGTAGGTGCATTACAAAGGCTAAACGACATTCTTCTAAATGTGTATGTTCCGAATGGGCAAGTGAAAGTAGTTTTGTCTTTGTCATCTAGATGTATGGGTATTTGATAGAATATAGAGTAACCATCGAGATAACAAAAATATTCTTGATGAGCCAACCGTTCTAATAGTTGATCAAGAAAAGGCATTGGGAAATGATCCTTTCGAGTTTCCTTGTTTAACTTTCTATAATCAATGCACATCCTCCACCCTGTAATCGTTTGAATGGGGCTGAATTCATCATTTTCATTTCGTATCACAGTAGTTCCACCTTTCTTTGGGACCACATGCACGTGACTCACCCATGGTGAATCCGATATCAGATAGATTATCCCAACAATGAGCAGTTTAATGACTTCAAGACAGACTACTTCCTTCATATTTGGATTCAATTTGTGTTGATGTTTAATAGTTGGTTTGTGATCTTCCATCATGGGGATTTTGTGCATGCACAACACTTGACTAACCCAGTGAGGTCGCTCATCTTGTAGCCGATTGCTTTTCTTCTTTCCTTCAATTCCTTCAAAAGTTTGTCTTCTTGTTCTGTCGTTAGATATGAATTTTTGATGCCTGGGCAGATCTTGAGTTCATCTAGAAACACATATTTCAATCCTTCTGGTAGGGGCTTCATTTTAGGATCTTGTGGTTTTTCACATGCTTCTTCAGTAACATCCACTACTTTTAGTTCCTCAATCTTAGCTTCAGGGTCTTCTTCAGCAATATCGAGGTGGAAAACACAACTTTTCACTTGTTGGTCATCTGAGCTTTCTGTATTCGGATTAGTGAGGGTCATCCCTAAAGGTTCTTCTTGTTCATAATCCTCCTGCGTTAGGAGTGACATCTGCTCTACGCACTCAATCAAGTAGACTTCCTCTTGCATTCTTGGCCTTCACATGCTTTCAAAAACCTTGAATTCAAGAGTTTCTTTACCTAATCTGAGCAGTAAAGTTCATGCTTCAACGTCGATCAGAGCTCTTGTAGTGGTGAGGAATGGACGTACAAAGATGAGAGGGTATCTAGCATCTTCCTTTATGTCCATGATGACAAAGTCACATGGAACATAGGAATCTTTTCCTACCTTGACAGGGACATCCTCAATGATTCCTAAAGGTAAAGTCACAGTGTTATCTGCAAGTTGTATGGTCATGCCAGTCGGGAGAAGTTCAGCAAACCCTAGCCTTTTGCAAAGGCTAAGTGGCAATATGGAAATGCTAGTTCCAAGATCATCCAATCCTTTCTTACAGGAAGAATCACCGATATGGCAAGAAATCCCAAAAGATCCTGGATCTTTCTGCTTCTTGGGCATTTTACTCAGGATGATATCTGAAGTAGTTGTCACTAACTTGACTATTTCATATTCTTCAGTTATATATTTCTTGGTGAGAAGTGACTTCAAGTACTTTGTCCAACCTGGTATCTCAGCCAGCACATCTAGAAAAGGTATATCAACATTGAGTTTCTTCATGGCTTCTTTGAACTTGTTGAATCCAGTGTCAAGCTTTGTCTGCCTTAAATGAGCTGGGAAAGGTATACGAGGCTTGTACACTGGCACTTCTGGCTCTGGTGTTTCTGGTTCAGCATCAGTTGGTTTCTCAGAACATTGCTCGTCTGTCTTATCAGTAGTTGTTGTTTATTTTGGTTGAGACTCAGATGTGGTAGAGTTTAGTTCAATTATAGAGTCATACTTGTCTATAATAATCACATGTGGCTTGACAGGGGGACCCAAATAGTCTTTTCTGGACCTGGTGGTGACAACCTTTAGTTGTTCCTGATGCTTGGGATTGTTTTTTTGTTGGCCAGCAAAGGCTCTAGCAGGTGGTTTCATACTAGCTGCCAGTTGTGCTAGTTGAAATTCAATTGCTTTCTGATGGGCTTGCTGGTTATCTATCATAGTTTGCTGGATAGCTATCAATGTTTGTTGTGATTGTAACATCTTTTCAATGGCTGATAGCTTGTCAACAGGAGAGTTGGGGCTAGCTTGTTTGTAACATCCCTGACCTGGGTTATGCCTTAACCCTGGGAGTTTTGCTTAATCAAGTTAATTAGATCCTTAATTTTATTTGGTGAAAAGTAATTAAGGCTGAAGAGGAACTTATGTTTCAATTTTGGTCATGTTCGAATAATGTTGAAGCAATGTTTGCTTAGTTTGGACTAAAGTGCAATTTACCCAATATGAGGGGTTAACTTGCAAATGTTATTTGATAAATGTTGCTCAAGTATTTTGGAATCATTTGAATGAAGATGATGTAGAGGTATGGCTTGTGAAAGCCTAAGTACCAAGAAAGAGCTGATAAAGCAATGTTTGTGCATTAAAACCCAATTTTGGTGTAATGTGCAATTTACCCAAAACCTAGGGTTCAATATGCAAATTACCATTTCAAAATAGTCCCTAATGTTTCTTGGAATCATATAGAGCAAAGAAAATGAGAGGGGCACCTCATTTGAATTAATTTGGAGGAGAGAGAATCTTGATATTAAAATAATCAAGATTTATGTATAATTGAAACCCTAATTCAATTTAATGCAAAAAGAAATATATTAATTGAAGAGCCCTTCAACCAAAAGTTTAGGGATGAATTTTCAAAGGGGTTGGTCGATCTTGTGCCTTGCAAAGGAACAAAAATATCCAAAGGGAGTGGATAATTCACTCATATTATGATAAGAAAAAGAAATATTCACTCATGGATATTAGTATAATATGATTTAAGGTGCTTAATTTGCTTTTCTTTAAATTATAGATAATTGAGATGAATAAGAGGCAAAAGGGATAGCCTCGTATCCAAGGAATTGAGGGGTAAGAGGCGGTACTAATTTTGGAATTAAATGATTTTTATAAGGCATTTTCTCTCTCATTGATTTTCTTATAAAAACACCCTTTACAAGCCAAATCAAAGGCTTTTCCGAATCCACTTCTTCTCCTTGCTTGGAAAACGACCAAGGGAGCTTTGGAGGATCAGGAGGACGACCCCCAACCTGTTGGTAAGCTTCTTGACCTTCTTTCACCTTGAATCCATGGTGGAAATCACAAATCAATGTATGATTTCTTCTTATTTCGATCCCCTCTTCAATTCTAACCATTCCTTTTCACTCAAAGCTTGAGGACGAGCCTTGGGATAGTGAAAGGAGTTGCATCCATAATTTTTGACGTGAGCTTGAAGCTTTGGATCTCAATTGGAGGTGGGTTTTATAACTTGAACCCTTAATATTGCTATTGCATTCAATTCCTTATCAATTGATGATCCTTTCTTTATTCTCGAAATTCTATTTGGTTGATTGAAGTAATCACCATTAAAATCACAGAAAGTTTCATGAGTTTAGAGCTTGATGATGATAACATCATCATAAGCACACACCTCCCCAAATACATATTGCAAACGGTTTCAACAATATGGTCCAATCGGTTTCATCAAACCATTTAGTGACCAAATGGTTTGCAAACCTTTTGGGGGTTTGGATCCAAAACCGTTTAGAGGAGTTGACCGTTTGGATGGGTTGACCATTTGATTTCAGGACCCTAGTATATGTTGGATGATGATCCAATGGATCCAATTGAATAATTCAACATATGAACAATCCTCCAATTAGAAACCCTAATCGGGTCAAGTGCTGAAATTGTAATTGATTGAGTTAAGACTTTGGGTTGATTAGCCCAAACGGTTTCAAAACCATTTGGAAGTCACCCCAAGCGGTCTCAAGACCGTTTGGAGGTCAAACAAGACCGTTTGTAGGTCTAGGGTTGAGTATGGTTGAGTAATTAAAGACTTAGAGATATCAAATTGAAATGCAATCAATATCTAATTTGATGATCAATCCAATGATGCAAACCCTAATTGATTTTCACATATTTCAATGACAAGATGGGAAAACGGTCTCAAGACCGTTTGGAGGTCATCCAAATGACCTCAAGACCGTTTAGAGGTACCCCAAACAACCTCAAGACCGTTTGAGGTCAGGTCATATTATAATTTGATGATAATTCATTGATTTCAATAGAATTGATTCCACAATGTTAACCATTGAAGGTTCCTCGATTTCAAAACCCTAGTTGATGTTTTCTTAATTATTAAACCTTAGTTGAATTGGGTTCAAAACCCTAATTGATGGTCTAATTGAGGGGTGATTCAATGGTTCAATTGATGAATGGATCAATGATTCAATTGAGAGGCGGTTCATTGATTGGAACCTTGATTTGGTTAAATGTTAAAAGACCTTTTTGGTCCATTCGGTTTTGAGAGGGTTTGGACCAAACGGTCTCAAGACCGTTTGGGACCAAATGGTCTCAAGACTGTTTGGGACCAAACGGTCTCAAACCGTTTGGAGACCCAAGCCCATTCGGTTGCAAGGACAGTTTGCCCAAACGATTTCAAACCGTTTAGAGATGAAAGGGTCAAGATTGTTTGGTGACTTAGAGTGATCAAATCAATTGATAACTTAATGTGATGAAGGATCAATTGACCATATAATTCTTACTGATTTATCCTAAATAAAATCACTAGGGTTGTACCTTTAGGGTACCAAGTGATTGGTAATATTAGATGAGTTAATCCTTGAAGCTTAAATAAGCAATACTTCAATATACTATGTCAACCCTAATTGAATATACTTAATTGAAGGGTTGATTAACCTAATCTAACCAAGTTTGTCATAGTCAATATCCTAGAGTGGATGAGAAAGAGAGAGAAATCCATACATGTAGAATAATCATGTAATGGATAAGCCTCAATACCTTCAATATGAATAAACTATGAATTTTAGGGAATGATCCATGAATAAGAGATCATGAAACCCTAATCAAGAAGATTGATGAACCTTAACCCTAAGTAGAGCAATCCTAGGTATAATCCTAATCTATGGTAAGGAGGTAACCCTAATTAAGAGTGATGACATGTGAAGCCCTAATTCAGGGTAATGTAATTCAAAACCCTAATTGGGATGAATAGTAAACCCTAATTGTGGGATATTGAATGTGAAACCCTAATCTAGGGAAATGTCATGTGAAACCCTAATCTAGGGTAATGTCATGTGAAACCCTAACCTAGGGTAATGTCATGTGAAACCTTAAATAAGAATGATATTATGTGGAACCCTGAAGAATGATGTTATGTGAGACTCAAATCCAGGGTGATGCCATGTAATGATATGTGAAACCCTAGTGATGGTATAATGGCCAATACACTAAAGCAAGGTGTGGCTAATATAACAAAGTAAGATGAGAATGTTATACCATGAAGGTTAAAGTTGATGAACCATATGAATGGTATTGTTGATACTCTAATGAATTATACTCTAATGAATAAGGGTCTAAGGGACAAGATGATGCCTAGATCATTATATATCTAACTCTAAAAATGTGTAACAACCTTATACACCTTACAAAGATGAGGACATGCAACTCTTAGGAATGATGTATGCAATACTAAATAATGATGTGGATAACATCCTAAGAGTTGAAATACCTAAAGTGGTTGATAATGATTTATTCTATATCAACAATGCCTAACCATTAGATAAGTCCATAACATTAAAGATAGCTGGACAATTCTAATGTGTGACCTATGCATTAGATGATAAAGGTGATAGGTTAATGGATAAAGTATTAAAAGGGAAATACCTTAATACAAGGATAGTTGATTAACTTAACTAAGATGGAGACGAGGAGAAAAGTGGTACATCAAGATATGATAGATATCACATTTAGCATTTCAGGGTTGATATACCTTGATGCATATCAATCCAACATACTTGGATAAGAAACACATGAAGTATGTGTTATGTAGTTGTTACAATAAGATTGTAATGAGCTTGATATACTTTGATAAGTATAGACTAATATATATTGTGAAAGGGGATAAGCCAAACTAATGAGTATGATGTAATCATACCATGATAAGAATGAGAAATGAACTTATACCTTGTATTGATAATCCTTAAATGATATATGATGAGAGTAACAAGCATGAGTGAATACTTGTGATATTAGTAGATGCTTCTAGAGGAGTGGAGTAATATATTAGGGTTGGATAGATAATATAAACATGAAACCCTAAGTAATGTGAAATGGGAAACCCTAACCCTAAATTTTGGGTAAAGGGATGAAAAGCCTATTTGATAGTAAACCCTAATCCTGATAAAGGAATGGTGGTGTTACTACTGTATCACATGATGTGATAAGTGACTTTTATGACTGTTATCATGTCTATTAATCATGCAGATATCTTGAGATGATGAACATAGCCAGATTTGAGCTATGACATTTATATAATAGAAATGTTGATTGGCCTTGTGTGCCTTAATGCTGTTGTTGCTTAGTAAAAGTAACAAAATGTGCATGGACTTTATGAGTCATATGAGTAAGTTGTTGCCTAGTGAAAGGTGACAAGATACTTTATAGGCCTTGTGAGCCATGTGAGATGCTTATGTAACAAGTATCATGCATACCTTGGTCTGAGGACCTAGAGGTAATAATTACCTAATAATTGGTAACAATGATTAGTGATGAACTGAGGGTATGAATACCCATATTTGATATGTATGATAATGATTTTGTTGAGAGATGTGAACTTTCAAGAAATGAAATGAGGGACTGAGATCCCAATGTCATATAAAGACTGCGAAGTAATTGATGATAATAGTACATATTTCTTTGTAGCAATTCTCATAATAATTCCTGTTTGAGAACTTGACTGATGCTAAAAGAATATGCTAATGTTCTTAAGTAATCAAGTGAAATCATATCATGTAGAGCCCTGACCATAGATCCATCATCGTCAGTAATTTGGTGATGGTGAAACGGGTGCTTCGCAACAAAACCTGGAACACATATTTTTGAATATGTGGGGGTAATGGGCGAATATATCCTTACGTCCTAATGAGGGAATTGATGAAAGGTAAACATTAAACCTCTCAATCCTTCATTATTGTACCAGGATGGATGTATCACGAATCTACCGATGATTGGGATAGATGCAATACACATCTCCCAATAATATTAATGCTGGATCGATGGAGGTAAACATGAAATCTCTCAATCGTGAAGAGAGTGCAACACACCACTGTAACTCTATAGCGAAGTTGCCAGTATACCTTAGAATGCTATATAGCAGAGACACAAGATGTCCTGCATGTGATCTCGCACTGACCGAGATGTGAGAGGTCTTGGAATCCGACACTTCCATTGACCTTGTATGGTACCGATTTCGACTTCGCAGTGGTCAGTTGGAGTATGAGCGGTATACCTCATCTCCTCAGGGCATAAGTGTGATTGTAAAATGTAATCAGCTGTATTGCATGTTTTCTTAAGGATTGAATACGGAAATTCGTTGGATGATGTTACATTTCTTTCATGCATCTCTAAGTTCATTGATGTTATTCATATCTCTTTATGTTCATTGCAAGTAAATGGATGAATTATGATTCTACCATGGATAGATTACAATGTTCTCCTTAGGAAAGGAGATTAGTTTCTTCTATTCATACAATGATTTAATACTACTGTTAATACACAAGAACTCCTGCTTAGTTTTATTTTAATAAACTGCAATAACAATGTTTTGGCGGAGAGTTATATCTCTCGCTGGGGCAATTTACAATTGTCTCACCCCCGTGAGATCCAACTTTTTAGGTGGACGTGGATGAAGAGGCAGAAACCCTATAGCAAAGAAAGAACAGTAGCAACATCAGGGACAACAGTAATATCTCAGGTGGAGATACTGCCTGTCAGGTCATATAGATTGTAGTCCTATGTGTCGTCTCTGTACTCTCAGGTCCTCGGAGTTTGTAGTTAGTGTTTTTAATGAATCGATCTGAGATTTTGGCTTACTGCCTCGAGGTTCTTATGCTGTCTGTATATAATATTAATAGGACAGATGATGTTGTAATCCTCGATAAGAGATGGTACATGGAATGTACTTGTGAACCAGGATGTATATGTAATACTTTGGTTCTTGTTATAAAAGTTTTCTAGAATTGGGTCTCTTTGCAAAAAGTTTTAATTTTTAGTGATTTTCAGTAAACAGCTGCAAATGATTTGCTTCCTCTTAAGTAAATCTTGTTTTTGTGAGTTGGATGCCACAATTTAGTGGTATCAGAGCTCTAGGTTCGCTGAGTTTACAGAGACATAGGATTAAGGTTTTCGAGTCTGTTCTAGTGTCTTCCAGTGTATCTGATATTGTCTTCTGCTCATATAGGAGAAGAAGAACTTGAAGATGGCTGGGTCACATGAGGAGTTTTCTACAAAAAGCAGCAATGTTGCACCAAGAAGGGGGGCAGGGGATCAGAGCAGAGAAGAACATATACCTGTACATCCCCAGTTTAACCTAGCCATGATAGAGAGCCCAGCTTTCCCTGCTCTATTTGAGAAATTTAGGACAGCTATGATGCATATAGTAGATCGTGCATTAACAATGCAACCTAGATTACCGGCCCTCAATGACGATGTTTTGGACATCAACAGGATACGTAGTCAACACCAGCAGGTTGAAACAATAGAAAATGATGAAAGGAATAGGTTACAACCCGAACTCAGGGTCTGTTACAAGTGTAGGAAACCTGGACATATCTGAAGGTATTGCCCAGAAAAGGAATATAAAGGAAGAATTGAGAAAAGGCCTATCCAAATCCAGGAACAGAGGCCTAGTAGTTCCAAAAAGAAGAAGTTTTTGGTACCATCGGTACAACCAGGGCCTAGTGCACCAAGGCAATGGTTACCTGGAAAGGGTAAAGAACCTTCTAGACCACATCTAGCACCCAGAATTTGCTACCAATGTAGACAGGTAGGACATCTGGCAAGAAATTGCTCAGCCAAAAATGTTATGCTGAATCAACCTCTGAGGCAAGATTAGCCCGAGGCAGTGAACCATCCACGAATCATGACAGGTTAGACAAAATAATGTCATTCTAATATGTCTTTTTATGGTTTTCTGAGTTAAATTGAGAAAGTAATTGATTGAGCTTTCTTTGATTAGTCCTATGAGGACTTACATTTTGCATAGTAAACATTATAGATGTTTTATATTGTTCTTACCTCTATGAGAAAAGGATGAGGTATAGAAGAGATGCCTGTATAAAATCTAGGAATACTAAATCTTATACCTATGATAATATGAAAAGGAAGGAATATGATAGTACACAAAGTGCATACTACTTAATCTCAGTATTTATATACCCTGGCCAGGTATACAACTATTGATGATAAAGTGAGTATGGAAACTCTTAGATTGTTATCTTTTTGATTGCTCTGATCAAGTAGTCATTCTGAGACAATCTAACGAGTATCATGTAATTAGAAATATGGTATGGATAAATGTGTCATATCCTATGTACAAGAAAGAGAAATCTGAAATAATCTCAGATGAGTATGTGTATATGAGGAAGTAAAAAGTATATTCCTCATAAAATAAGAATGGGAAAAAGGGAGATGATCCCTGCCCAATGAAGTTTGTGAGTATAATAAAGATCTTTTCCCATAATGTGGAAATGGGAAATGTGATGAGATCATAAGATGCTCATGAACATGTTAGATAATAATAAAGAAAGGAATAATGTTATGTGATCATCCTTATATATTCCTGTACTGAGGGTAAGGAACCTAGGATGAGATATAGAGTAAATGATTCATGAATAGTTGAAAATACATGAAATAATAAGAAGAATATGATTCCTTGTTTTGTTTCTTTTTGGGGACATGTCAATCAAGTGGGTCTTAGGACACTTGATGTGCATAAGATAAAAATGTTCATGTGATAGATACTTAGAAAAGTATCAGTTTATCTTGGACTTTGGTTCCAAGGTGAAGATATATGTAACAAGTAATGTCCCAAGATGAAAGGAAGATAAATATGTGATGTGTTTTCAACACATGAGATAGATACCAAGGTAAGAGATTCTGGTACCTAAAGAAATATCAGATAATTTGTGTTGACTACCTGGAATAGTCAACCATGAAATCAATTTAATTATACATAAAATAATATGAACATCATATGTTAGGGGTTTATGCTTTGCATAAATCTAACAAATGAAGATGTCCTTAAAATAAATTCTTATTTGATAAGTACCTTCTCCATATGATGAGAAAATGTAAAACTAATGAGATAGTTAGTGCAAGTAATAAGGAAAGCTAGTATTGTGTCACCAGGTGAGATGGCACAATTAAGGTATGAAAAGACTTATAGCCCCAAGAGGGTGACTGAACATAATTGTGATCATGAAAGAGAAATGCTGAATTAACTAAGGATCATGGGAGACTCCTTAGAAACAAGAAACTATCACATGAAATGGTAAAAAATAAGGAAAGTGTTACCTGACCCAGAATTAACTCCATAGTTAATAATGAAAAGGACAGTGGAGTATGTGTCCCGTGTGAACCATTCCATGATAAACTTGTGTGAATAACTTTGTGTTGATCAAAGTTTTATGGTGTCTCCATAACAATGAAATGTTATGTGGATACTAGATAGTATGATGAATGAATAATATCTATTTTCCTTTATCTGGGATTTCAGGGACGAAATCCTTATTAGGGGTTTATAATTTGTAACATCCCTGACCTGGGTTATGCCTTAACCCTGGGAGTTTTGCTTAAGAAAGTTAATTATATCCTTAATTTTATTTGGTGAAAAGTAATTAAGGCTCAAGAGGAACTTATGTTTCAATTTTGGTCCTGTTCGAATAATGTTGAAGCAATGTTTGCTTAGTTTGGACTAAAGTGCAATTTACCCAATATGAGGGGTTAACTTGAAAATGTTACTTGATAAATGTTCATCAAGTATTTTGGCATCATGAGAATGAAGATGATGCAGAGTTATGGCTTGTGAAAGCCTGAGTACCAAGAAAGAGATGATAAAGCAATGTTTGTGCATTAAAACCCAGTTTTGGTGTAATGTGCAATTTACCGAAAACCTAGGGATCAATATGCAAATTACCATTTCAAAATAGTCCCTAATGTTTCTTGGCATCATATAGAAAAAATAAAATGAGAGGGGCGCCTCATTTGAATTAATTTGGAGGAGAGAGAATCTTGATATTAAAATAATCAAGATTTATGTATAATTGAAACCCTAATTCAATTTAATGCAAAAAGAAATATATTAATTGAAGAGCCCTTCAACCAAAAGTTGAGGGATTAATGTGAAAAGGGGTTGGTCGAGCTTGTGCCTTGCAAAGGCATGAAAATATCCAAAGGGAATGGATAACTCACTCACATTATTATAAGAAAAAGAAATATCCACTCACTTATGGATATTAGTATAATATGATTTAAGGTGCTTAATTTGCTTTTCTTTAAATTATGGATAATTGAGAGGAATAATATGCAAAAGGGATAGCCTAGTATCCAAAGAATTGAGGGGTAAGAGGCGGCACTAATTTTGGAATTAAATGATTTTTATAAGGCATTTTCTCTCTCATTGATTTTCTTATAAAAACACCCTTTACAAGCCAAATCAAAGGCTTTTCCAAATCCACTTCTTCTCCTTGCTTGGAAAACTACCAAAAGAGCTTTGGAGGATCAGTAGGACTACCCCCAATCTATTTGTAAGCTTCTTGACCTTCTTTCACTATGAATCCATGGTGGAAATCACAAATCAATGTATGATTTCTTCTTATTTCGATCCCCTCTTCAATTCTAACCATTCCTTTCCACTCAAAGCTTGAGGACGAGCCTTGGGATAGTGTAAGGATTTTTATCCACCATTGTTGACGTGAGCTTAAAGCTTTGGATCTCAATTGGAGGTGGGTTTTATAACTTGAACCCTTAATATTGCTATTGCATTCAATTCCTTATCAATTGATGATCCTTTCTTTATTCTCGAAATTCTATTTGGTTGATTGAAGTAATCACCATGAAAATCACAGAAAGTTTCATGATTTTATATATTGATGATGATGACATCATCATAAGCACACACCTCCCCAAATATATATTGCAAATGGTTTCAACAATATGGTCCAATCAGTTTCATCAAACCGTTTGGGGGTTTGGATCCCAAACTATTTAGAGGAGTTGACCGTTTGGATGGGTTGACTATTTGAGGTCAGGACCCTAGTATATGTTGGATGATGATCCAATGGATCCAATTGAATAATTCAACATATGAACAATCCTCCAATTAGAAACCCTAATTGGGTTAAGTGCTGAAATTGTAATTGATTGAGTTAAGACTTTGGGTTGATTAGCCCAAACAGTTTCAAAACCATTTGGAAGTCACCCCAAACGGTCTCAAGACCGTTTGGAGGTCAACAAAGAACGTTTTGAGGTCTAGGGTTGAGTATGGTTGAGTAATTAAATACTTAGAGATATCAAATTGAAATGTGATCAATATCTAATTTGATGATCAATCCAATGATGCAAACCCTAATTGATTTTCACATATTTCAATGACAAGATGGGAAAATGGTCTCAAGACTATTTGGAGGTCATCCAGATGACCTCAAGACCATTTAGAGGTCCCCCAAACGACCTCAAGACCGTTTGAGGTCAGGTCATATTATAATTTGATGATAATTCATTGATTTCAATGGAATTGATTCCACAATGTTAACCATTGAAGGTTCCTCGATTTCAAAATACTAGTTGATGGTTTTGTGATTATTAAACCTTAGTTTAATTGGGTTCAAAACCCTAATTGAGGGGTGATTCAATGGTTCAATTGATGAATGGATCAATGATTCAATTGAGAGGCGGTTCATTGATTGGAACCTTGATTTGGTTAAATGTTGAAAGACCTTTTTGGTCCATTCGATTTTGAGAGTGTTTGGACCAAACGGTCTCAAGACCATTTGAGTACAAACAGTATCAAGATCATTTGGGTCCAAATGGTCTCAAGACCACTTGGGACCAAATGGTATCAAACCGTTTGGAGACCCAAGCCCATTCGGTTTCAAGGACAATTTGCCCAAACGGTTTCAAGCCGTTTAGAGATCAAAGGGTCAAGATTGTTTGGTGACTTAGAGTGATCAAATCAATTGATAACTTAATGTGATGAAGGATCAATTGACCCTATAATTATTACTGATTTATCCTAAAGAAAATCACTAGGGTTGTACCTTTAGGGTACCAAGTTATTGGTAATATTAGATGAGTTAATCATTGAAGCTTAAATAAGCAATACTTCAATATACTATGTCAAACCTAATTGAATATACTTAATTGAAGGGTTGATTAACCTAATATAACCAAGTTTGTCATAGTCAATATCCTGGAGTGGATGAGAGAGAGAGAAATCCATACATGTAGAATAATCATGTAATGGATAAACCTCAATACCTTCAATATGAATAAACTATGAATTTTAGGGAATGATCCATGAATAAGAGATCATGAAACCCTAATCAAGAAGATTGATGAACCTTAACCCTAATTAGAGCAATGCTAGGTATAATCCTAATCTATGGTAAGGAGGTAACCCTAATTAAGGGTGATGACATGTGAAACCCTAATTCAGGGTAATGTAATTCAAAACCCTAACTGGGATGAATAGTAAACCCTAATTGTGGGATATTGAATGTGAAACCCTAATCTAGGGAAATGTCATGTGAAACCCTAATCTAGGGTAATGTCATGTGAAACCCTAACCTAGGGTAATGTCATGTGAAACCTTAAATAAGAATGATATTATGTGGAACCCTGAAGAATGATGTGATGTGAGACTCAAATCTAGGGTGATGCCATGTAATGATATGTGAAACCCTAGTGATGGTATAATGTCCAATACACTAAAGCAAGGTGTGGCTAATATAATCAAGTAAGATGAGAATGTTATACCATAAAGGGTAAAGTTGATGAACCATATGAATGGTAATGTTGATACTCTAATGAAATATACTCTAATGAATAAGGGTCTAAGGGATAAGATGATGCCTAGATCATTATATATCTAACTCTATACATGTGTAACAACCTTATACACCTTACAAAGATGAGGACATGAAACTCTTAGGAATGATGTATGCAACACTAAATAATGATGTGGATAACATCCTAAGAGTTGAAATGCCTAAAGTGGTTGATAATGATTTATTCTATATCAACAATGCCTAACCATTAGATAAGTCCATAACATTAAAGATAGCTGGACTATTCTAATGTGTGACCTATGCACTAGATGATAAAGGTGATAGGTTAATGGATAAAGTATTAAGAGGGAAATACCTTAATACAAGGATAGTTGATTAACTTAACTAAGATGGAGATGAGGAGAAAAGTGGTACATCAAGATGTGATAGATATCACATTTAGCATTTCAGGGTTGATATACCTTGATGCATCTCAATCCAACATACTTGGATAAGAAACACATGAAGTATGTGTTATGTAGTTGTTAAAATAAGATTGTAATGAGCTTGATATACTTTGATAAGTATAGGCTAATATATATTGTGAAAGGGGATAAGCCAAACTAATGAGTATGATGTAATCATACCATGATAAGAATGAGAAATGAACTTATACCTTGTATTGATAATACTTAAATGATATATGATGAGAGTAACAAGCATGAGTGAATACTTGTGATATCAATATATTCTTCTAGAGGAGTGGAGTAATATATTAGGGTTGGATAGATAATATAAACATGAAACCCTAAGTAATGTGAAATGGGAAACCCTAACCCTAAATTTTTGGTAAAGGGATGAAAATCCTATTTGATAGTAAACCCTAATCCTGATAAAGGAATGGTGGTGTTACTAATGTATCACATGATGTGATAAGTGACTTTTATGACTGTTATCATGTCTATTAATCATGCGGATATCATGAGATGATGAACATATCTAGATTTGATCTATGGCATTTATATAATATAAATGTTGATTGGCCTTGTGTGCCTTAATGCTGTTGTTGCTTAGTAAAAGTAACAAAATGAGCATGGACTTTATGAGTCATATGAGTATGTTGTTTCCTAGTGAAAGGTGACAAGATACTTTATAGGCCTTGTGAGCCATGTGATATGCTTGTGTAACAAGTATCATGTATACCTTGGTCTGAGGACCTAGAGGTAATAGTTACCTAATAGTTGGTAACAATGATTAGTGATGAACTGAGGGTATGAATACCGAGATTTGATAAGTATGATAATGATGTTGTTGAGAGATGTGAACTTTCAAGAAATGAAATAAGGGACTGAGATCCCAATGTCATATAAAGACTGAGAAGTAATTGATGATAATAGTACATATTTCTTTATAGAAATTGTCATAATAATTCCTATTTGAGAACTTTACTGATGATAAAAGAATATGCTAATGTACTTAAGTAATCATGTGAAATAATATCGTGTAGAGCCCTGACCATAGATCCATCATCATCAATAATTTGGTGATGGTGAAACGGGTGCTCCGCGGCAAAACCCGGAACACATGTTTTTGAATATGTGGGGGTAATGGGTGAATATATCCTTACGTCCTAATGAGGGAATTGATGAAAGGTAAACATTAAACCTCTCAATCTTTCACTATTGTACCAGGATGGATGTATCACGAATCTCCCGATGATTGGGATAGGTGCAGTACACATCTCCCAATAATATTAATGCCAGATCGATGGACGTAAACATAAAATCTCTCGATCGCGAAGAGAGTGCAGCACACCATTGTAACTCTATAGAGAAGTTGCCAATATACCTTGGAAATCTATATAGCAGAGACACAAGATGTCCTGCATGTGATCTCGCACTGACTGAGATGTGAGAGGTCTTGGAAGTCGGATCTTCCATTAACCTTGTATGGTACCGATTTCGACTTCACAGTGGTCGGTTGAAGTATGAGCGGTATACCTCATCTCCTCAGGGCATAAGTGTGATTGTAAAATGTAATCAACCGTATCGCATGTTTGCTTAAGCATTGAATACAGAAATTCGTTGGATGATGTTACATTTCTTTCATGAATCTCTAAGTTCATTGATGTTATTCATATCTCTTTATGTTCATTGCAAGTAAATGGATGAATTATGATTCTACCATGGATAGATTGCAATGTTCTCCTTAGGAAAGGAGATTACTTCCTTCTATTCATACAATGATTTAATACTGTTGTTAATACACAAGAACTCCTGCTCAGTTTTATTTTAATAAACTGCAATAACAATGTTTTGGCGGAGAGTTATATCTCTCGCTGGGGCAATTTACAACTGTCTCACCCCCGTGGGATCCAACTTTTTAAGTGGACATGGACGAAGAGGCAGAAACCCTATAGCAGAGAAAGAACAACAACAGCATCAGGGACAACAGTAATATCTCAGGTGGAGATACTGCCTGTCAAGTCATATAGATAGTAGTCCTATGTGTCGTCTCTGTACTCTCAGGTCCTCGGAGTTTTTAGTTACTATTTTTAATGAATCGATCTGAGATTTTGGCTTAATGCCTCGAGGTTCTTATGCTGTCGATGTTGTAATCCTCGAGAAGAGATGGTACATGGAATGTACTTGCGAACCAGGATGTATATGTAATACTTTGGTTCTTGTTATAAAAGTTTTCTAGAATTGGGTCTCTTTGCAAAAAGTTTTAATTTTTAGTGATTTTCAGTAATCCCCTGAAAATGATTCGCTTCCGCTTAAGTAAATCTTGTTTTTGTGAGTTAGATGCCACATTGTTTCCCTTGTTGTTGGTTCTGGTAAGGGACCTGGTTGGGGTTCTGAAATTGAGAATTGTTCTAATAATTGTTGAAGTTCCTATTCTGAAAGTTTCCCCTAAAGTTCCCTTGATATGCAAAGTTTTTTTGTTGGTTATACTGAAATCTCGGTGGGCCTCTTTGTTGGTTAGTTGAACCAAGTTGTCGCGAGTTTTTCACTCCTGAAGGATTTCCATATTGAAAACCAGGATGGTTCCTATTTTGATTCGGATTGTAGTATCCTTGACTAGGAATGGTGTTAATGGCATTAAGATTTTCTAATTGACTATTATCTCCTTGTCCACATGCGTTGCTTAGAACAACATCGTAAAGAACATTGCATGCTAAAGTGGAATGATCAGTACTTTTACATGCTTCACAGAATAGTGAAGCTGACTTGATCTGTTCCTGTTGTTGAGGGGGTGAACGTCCTCTTCCAAAAGCAGCAAGGGATGATTCAATATGGTCTTACTTGGCAACTAGGAGTTTGAGGGTTTCTGCGATTGACTTATATTCAGGAATAAATTCAGCCATAGCTACCTTCAACACTCCGTTGCCTATAGATCTACCCCAATTAGCTTGATTTTTATCTCCATGGGTGACAACCCTCCATGTGCTATCATAACTTTGTCGTATGAAGTTTCCTCCAGACGAGGAGTCTAAAAACCTCTTGATATCATCATCCACACCCCTATAGAAGATTTTGATGAGTTGATTCTTGGGAATGCCATGGTGTGGACACTTGCGTAGAAGATCTTTATATCTTTCCCATGCTTCAGCAAGGGTTTCTCCAGGGGCTTGGGTGAACATTGTTATACGACCCCTAATTTATAAGTGAGAGAAGGAGGATAGAACTTTTCTAGAAAAGTATTTTGAAGCTGCTCCCAAGTAGTGATGGGTTCACATTGCAGGGAGTTGTACCAACTCATAGCTCTATTAGCAAAAGAATACTTGAAGAGATGAAGTCGAATAGCATCATCAGACACTCCATTTTGCTTTGTCATAGCACATAGATCGATGAATCTCAGAAGATGTTCTTGACTATCTTCTCCTTGTTTACCATAGAATGGGTTGTTTTGAAGCAAGGTAATCCAATGTGCTCGTATCTCAAAGTTGGGAGCATGGATAGGAGGAGGTTGAACTGGGTGATGAACATCGGCAGCTTTAGGGATTGAGAATTCCCTAAGATCCTTTTGCAGTTCTGCTACTTGCGCTGCTGCTTGTGCTGCTAGGATTTCTTCTTGGACTGCGGCCCTGGCTTCTTGCATGAGCCTTTCTCTCTGTGCATTGATGGCTTGAGCCACCCTTTGGGCTATTTCCTCTTCTTGAGCCATTCTTGCTTGGTTTTCTCTGTTCTGACGATGAAAGGTTCTGTCTATTTTAGGATCAAAACTGGCAGTGAGTCCGAGACTGTTCAATCGATGCATACACTAGTCTTGAGGATACCTAAAATGAAAAGATCTAGGTAAGATTGATGTAGTGGAGTGAAATTCAAGTAGATGATCGATTGTATCAAAAGAAAACAAAATCCTAAATTAGCCTTAAAAGAACTAGATTTGACTAACTGATTTTGTTGTCCTCGGCAACGGTGCCAGAATTTGACGTGAAATATTATCGCTCTACAAACTCACTCGGGGTTGAAATCCTTGAGCTTTTACCAAAACCTCGTGCAATAATACCACCTGCAAGCGGATAGGTCTTATCACAGTATAGTTAAGGATCAAATCCCAAAGGAAAATATTTTTAAGAATCTTTGTCAGTCGAATCTAGCATAAGTAAGGCTAATATTTAGAACGATTGATTTGGTTGTGGTTGATTAAACTAATTGCAAGAAAGTAAAAGAGCAGAATTAAAGTTTGTTCTAGATCAATGATATGGAATCGCTGGGATGGTATCGGGTTTCACCACCACTGCACATGCAAACACATCCAATCACATAACATCTAGGCAAGAATCTAACTATCCAAATAGAACTGTTGCGAACCCTCCCTAAGGGATGTTTAGGCCCGCGCAAGCATCCCCTTAGGCATCGGATTTCTCATCGCCATCCAGATCATGCACTTACGGTTCCAAAGATACAACATCCAACTGAGGCTGAGGTCCTCCCTAAGGGATGTTTACGACCACAGAAGCGTCACCGTGGGTTAGATGGCTTGTCCCCTCACAGATCATACACTTACGACCTCAAGGAATCCCATTCTATTTCTTGTTTGGGAGTCAACCATGCTAATTGACCAGCAAGCAGGTGATTAATCTACAAGCAAACATCGATGATTAACAAGGAAGATACAAAATCCAACTAAGGCTGTGGCCCTCCCTAAGGGATGTTTAGGCCACAGAAGCATCACCGTAGGCTAGATGGCTCATCCCCCAACAGATCATACACTTACTACCTCAAGGAATCCCATTCTATATCTAGTTTGGGAGTCTACCTCATTAATTGACATTCTACCCTACATATAGAAGTTCTCACAACATAGGGAAGAACAAGATGAAAGCAAATAGATAATCAAACTACAAACGTTATCAATTAACAACAAAATGAAAAGTTATATACATTGCCTTGAATGCTAAATGAAAAGATATGAAAGCATGGATAGCGTGGATAGTCCCCGCACCCCAGCGAAAGGGAACTACTCGCTCATGATGCGAGAAATAAGAATAACACGAGAAAAGGAAGATTCCGCCATGAGCATGATGCAGAAGGTAGTCACAACTCAGTAAAGATGATGCAGTCTTCTACGTCGTGTCGGGGCAGATCTGGATGAGGAGGAAGAACCACCAAGGTAGGCTGGGCAGACCTTCTTCTTTCTCTTCTCAGCCTCCTTGTTCGCAGCAAGAGGAGGTGTGGGCGGCTAGATAACAGTGTGAAGATGGTGGAGTGGCAGCGGTGTGGAAGGGAGACCAATCCTTTTCTCAAGTAGCCTTTCGGCATCCTGGAATCGATGCCCAAATGAGGACCCTTGTGATCCTATTTATAGGCTTGGATGGGGTCTTCACATTTTTGCTGTGAGTTTGCTCCAAATGGTTTAGAGCAACCGATTTGCTTGAACGGTTTGGAGCAAATGGTCTTGGAGATCGTTTGACATCCAAACAGTTTTGGAAACCGTTTGACATCCAAACGGTCTTGGAGACCGATCAGATCCAACTGGTCTTGGTATTCTTTCTTCATACGGGCTTGCAGACCGATCAAATGACCAAACGGTCTTGCAGAGGAACTGCCCATATGGTCCTGGAACTCTACCTTCAAATAGTTTGAAATAGAGAGGCACCAATCGGTCTTCACATGTGCTGGATTCAAACGGTCTTCAGTGGTAGCTGGCCAAACGGTCTTGTAGACTACTGGGTTTTGATCGGTCTTGAAGACTGTTTGCACTTGACCAGACTTGAGTCTTAGTCCAAGTGGTCTTGATCTTAATCGGTCTTTGCTTGAGTGTCCAAACGGTCTTCATCCAAATGGTCTTGGGACCGTATGGCTCTCAAACGGTCTTGGGACCGTATGTCTCCAAACGATCTTAGGAGTGTATGACTCCAAATGGTCTTGATACCGTATGGATGCTTGCGCGGTGTCAGTGAGCAAATGGTCTTCACTTCATTGATTGGTCTTGGGGCCGAACGGTCTTGTAGGTGACCGACCTATCTATCTTGAGACCGTATGTTGCCTAACAATCTTGAAACCATATGGCTCCAAATGGTCTTAAAACCATATGGCTCCAAACGGTCTTGAGACCGTATGGATGACTGGCTGAGATCGTTTGGGGTCGAGACCGTTTGGTCAAAATTGTTTGGTCAAGACCAAGGATGAGATAATCTTGAGTGAATTCCATATGATGGTTGAACCTCATCACGGCCTGCAAAAAATCAATATAAATCTAGTTAATAATCTTGATAATTGGATTAGTTAAGAATTCTTGTATTTTGTGAGATTTAAGAGATGAAATCGAAAGTATTGAATCGAATAGGTCCCAAAAAGGCGACTAAAAATCATGATGAATATGCATTCATCAGAACCTTAGGAGGCTTCGTAGCTTTTTTAGGCAGCATGCATATATTCTAATATTAGATTTCGATTATTTTATATAACTTTCAATATACATCGGTCATACCTGAAGAAATACAATGAGTCGTTTGGGCCACCAAGTAAAGCTACCTTCTACCTCTCCGACTGTGGTGCCATCTGGGTGCTCGTACGGGGGAGGTATGTCCCTCTTCTAGGAAATACACGAATGATTCTCACATTATAGTGATGAGCGGGAAAGGGATTACTATGAACCCCAATGGTGGTATCAACCTCAACATCTGCCACGATGTGGCCTATTAGTTCATCAATGGCAAGATGACATTTTCTTGACTACAATTTTATGAAAGATTAAATTTTTAATTTGACGTGCATAAATATTGATTTGAGGAATTAATTTTATCACAAAAAATGACTTGAATTGAAATTTTACCTCAGTTGTGTCCTGTGGGTCCAAAGGACTGCTCCCAATGCACTCTGTGGTAGAGTAATGAACATATGTTGTGACTGCTACAAAAGCTAGTTTCTACATTGCCGAAGAAGCAAAGTATTTCTCCAAGGTTTCATCTACCAATCTCTAAACATACTCTGGGTCCACTTCCCCTTTTTTGTTTGTTTGTGCTTTTGCTGGGATGAGCCAAAAGAGATTCTATCCCAAAACCAGCTCCATTGCCCCTAACACGTCCTAGATGCTCTTCTATGCCTAGAGTAACCATCAACTCATTGTGTGTGCCCTGAGGTGTCCACTTGCCCTCATTTTCTTGGGCATCTAGCTCCAACTGATTAATCATTAAAAACTGACTATTCAGTAAAACTTAACATCAGTGAAAAAACAACAAGGATATTATCACCATACCAAGAAATTTACCATTTTTTCAGCCACCTCCTGTGTTGCTTGTACGGGGATTTTTCCCATTTTATTTTTCCTTGTATCTATCCACTCAACATAGAGAGGAAACCATCTAGAAGTACTAGAAGACTCGACAGTAAGAATAGAAGCATAAGGCCCTTGCACTTCTTTCTCTTGCTCTTGTTGTTTTTGTTTCAACTGGGGACAATACCAATAACCACCTGAACCCAACTGGTGGTTATCCACATTCGTATCATGCCTGTCCTTTTGAGCTTCATGAAGGGCCTGATTAATTTGTACAAGTGATATTGTTAAGTAACTATAAGAAATCATAGAAATTGTAATTAATTCAATACATGGAACTCTTCTATTTGTCTCCATCGAACAAACTCCTTCTAATCATCTCTACAAATATAGTTCCATTTTTTCCAAGGTTCCTTCTTGTCTTCAAAGACATAGTCTTTGGTGGGGATTGCTCTCCAATCTCTATGTCTTCCCTTGATGAGCTGCATAACAGACTGGCGATGCAATTTTTCATCAAGTTCATACCGGCTCTAAAAAGTTCAACATTCAATACTGTTTAGAAATGTTAAAAAAAGAGTAGAAATGAGACTATAAAATGTAACTACATTTATCTCACCTCTAACTCCTTCCAGATGAGGTCTTTACAGACCAGACTCACTTGTCTCCAATCCTTAGAGAGGAGGCACCTTGCTTCAACCAAGGACCCCACAATAGCTAACAAACTCATTAGTAAGTGGCAGGCCTGCTTCATTGTATTCAATGACTATCTTCATCCCTTGTCTATTTGCAACATCTTTCATCACAATTATCCCTCTACCTCCCTTACACTTTCGGTTCTGAGCACCGTCAGCACCCTAATCAGGATGCTCAACATTCTCACGCTCATGATCACTTTTCTCCGGATTGGATGCCATTTATAAAATCAAAAGTAAACATAGAATTCAGATCACATATAAAAAGTCAACACTATAATGAAATTAGATCACATATAAACAAATACACATGTTATATAATGTAAAAAAAGTCAGAGTACATATGAGCAGTATACCTTAAACTAATATCCCTTGTGTGTGATCTACACATGTATACTTAACAATGTGAGATTCAACATTTACACTTGGTAAGCCAACTGAAAATAGACTAGACTCATCATACTTATCATAGTACTCATTTTTATCAATAGGATCTGAAATGACCTGTCTTTTCCCATGAAGAATGACAAACCAATTTCTTTTATAGGATGGTTAATATAGAATACCTATTTTGTCTGTGATGCCATGATGAAGGGTTCATCTTTCTCTATTGTCCACTCAAAACTCAATTGTATGAAATTGAGTTCATCAACTACAACTCCTTTATTGTTATTAAACCATTCATACTTAAATAACGAAACTCTAAACTCAGTGTAGTCAAATTTCCATGTCTTCAATGTCACCGTAATACGACATCTTTCCTTCACATGGACTCTTATCCTTATCATTAGAAAATACAATGAAGACGCTTAAAGGGTGACCCCACTATTTTGGATGATGCTTTTATCATCTTGACATTTTGTATAGTATGAAAATCCATTTATATCAAACCCTTCGTAGGATGCAACGTGGATCTTTGGCTTATACACATGCCATTTGATAGTTTTTGTAACATTATTTGGTGTTTGAGATAGTTGATTGAATACTTCCTTTTCAAACCACCTAATAAACGTTTGATTATGCTCTATAGCAAGACACATTAAACTTGCTCGAGGATGACTTCTCTTGAGCTCATTGGTGTGTTCGGCGATATAAATACCCACATCTTCAATGTTGTGTAAAATATACAAGTGTGCTTGTTCCCACCGTTCATGACTGATATTTATCTATCATTCTTCCAAGATACCTTTTCCGAAATAAACATCAGAGTTTACGACATTAGCAGTAGTTTTGTTGTAACTCAAAAAGTCATTACAAAAGTCCATAACCTCCCTAGAAATATAGCCCTCAATGATACTCCCTTCAGGGCAACAACGGTTCTGAATATCACATTTAAAAACACTCATGTACTGCTGAAAAGGATACATCTAATGCAAGAAAACTGGACCCAACATTTTCACTTACCTAGTAAAATGGACAACTAGATGTACCATGTCATCAAAGAATGAAGTGGGGAAATATTGCTCAAGTTGACACAGAGTAATAACCACTTCTCATTGCAACTTATCTAGAATATCAAAATCAATTACTTTTCTGCATAGAGTGTTAAAGAAGAAGCAAAGTCTAGTGATTTCAAACCTTACATTCTTGGGAAGGATAGATCACATAGCCACAAACAATATATGTTGCATTAAATGTGACAATAATGAGATTTGAGACCTATAAGCTTCAAGTTCTTCATTGATACCAATCTATGAATATTGGATGAGTATCTATGTGACACCTTAACATTGCACAAGCACTCATAAAAGGTTCTCTTCTCCTTGGTAGATAAGGTGTAATAAGCAGGAGGTAGATATGTGCGACAACCTTTGACAATTACATTTGTTAATTTTTTCCTTATACCCATTTCACGTAGGTCCATTCTGGATTTGATGTCATCTTTAGTCTTACTGGGTATATTCAACAGAGTGCCAATAATGCTATCACAAACATTTTTCTCAACATGCATGACATTGATACAATGTCGAACTATCAAAGAACTCTAATAAGGAAGATCCCAGAGTGTCGACCTCTTTTTGAATGAAGACATTTCATCTATGGGAGTAGTACACAGTCTCTTACCATAATGATTTACAATGTTGTTTACTCTTACATAAACATCCTCCATTGACATAGGTTTAGAGGCATTCTGTTCCTCAGTTGAGCCATTGAATGTTTTATGCAACTTTTGGTAAGGATGCACCCTTGGTAGAAACCTTTGATGGCCAAGATATACAATCTTACCACAATGTTTCAGTTTAATAAAATCTATATTTTCCTCACATATAGGACATGGCTTGGATACTCTGATGCTATAGACAAACAAGTTCCCATAAGCAGGAAAGTCACTACTAGTGCAAAACAGCATAGCACATAAATTAAACATCTATTGACGCAAAGCATCATAAGTCATCACATCTTCTCCCCATAGTTTCATTAGGTCATCAATCATAGGTTCAAGGTAAACACCAATATCATTTCCAGGTCATTTGAGGCCCGATATCAACAACGACAACATGACATACTTATTCTTCATACACAACCATAGAGGAAGATTGTATACCACAAGCATGGCATGCCAAGTACTATGTTGGATGCTTAATGTTCCATATAGATTCATCCTGTCAGTAAAAATTCAAATTTTAAATTCATATCTTCTTCACCAAATCTAGGATACAATAAATCAATCTTCTTCCATTACAGGGAATCAGACACATGTCATAGCAAACCATCATTGTTTTTCTTTATCTCTTCATGCAAAGATAAATTTTGTGCATCTATGATATTAGCAAACAAGTGTTGAAACTGGGGTATTATAGACATATACCACACAACCTTAACAGGAGACTCGATTTTGGTCTTAACTGATATCATCCTTTTGTACCTAGACACCCCACAATTCAGACATTTTTTCATATTGATATTGTCCTTTTAAAACAACACATAGCCATTCAGGCATGCACATATCTTCTTAGCCTCCATTCCCATTGGGCACAACATATTTTTTATTACGTATGTTGAGATTGGAAGCTCGTTGCCTTTAGGGAGAATATCTTTCAACAAAGACAATAGAGAAGTGAAGCTTTTGTCACATCATCTATTGTTATCCTTCAGAGTATACCATCTCAACACAATGCTCAACTTTGTAAATTTAGTACAACCTAAGTATAAAAGTTTCTCTGCATCATGCAAAACATTTCTAAATATGGGAGGTGGGTATGTAACATTTCCCCTGCAAGTTTGTAGCATCGCATCAACCATGTCTGTCGGAATTGGTTCGTTCTCATCAACATCATCGATCATTTCTTTTTGGACACAACTACCACTACCCACATCTGACGATCTCATACTAGGAATCTCTCCATGTCAATACCATTATGTATAACCCTATACAATCCCCTTACACATGACATGATCTTTGATCGTGTCAACAATGTCAACTTTTAGGTTGTTGTTACAATTCCTACACGGGAAATAGAACCTATCTCTAGGTTGTTTTCTATGTTCCTATGCAAATCCTAAAAACTCATCGAGACCATCAATAAACTTCATAGTGCAGCAATTTGGTATCGAAATCCATGATCGATCCATTTCTATATGATCACATGGGAGTTGAGGTAATTTTAGGAAAAAATATATGTTTGAATAATTGAGCCCTAATCATCTAGTAGCATTCAGATACATAAATATCTACCACCTATCCCATTCTTGAGCACTTCATCTCACTAGTAAGTGTATAATGCATGTTCAATTTCAATAAATTTCAGAAGCATTTCCCGGTAGTTCTCCAAGTACACCGATGTAGATGGGCAAATACCCACCTACATATGTACCTAGAGAACAAAGAAAAATACTGCAAAATTTATTGAAATCGAACACTTACACACTTGCAACCTAAGTGAGATGGAGTGCTCAAGAATAGTCCCAAACCGAGGACTATCCAAGGTTTACTCCTAATGAGTAAATCTCAGATGGGTGTCTAGGTCAACGACACAGTCTAGGGTCTATAGACTAGACTTCATAGATTAATAATTCACAAATTGGGGTTTATTGACATATTACCATGTTACATGATACAACATGAATTATAAACTAGGTCGTGCATGTCCATTACAATGTAAGATTGCTAGAGAAAGCCCAATTCAAACTAGGTGAACTTGATCATTTTAAATGCACAAACTAGGTACATGATCTCTTATAAGGAAAATATAGCATATTAGTATAATATCTTGGTTCAAATGGGTACACGACACAAGTTGAGTTACTGATTTCAAAGCTCAATCATTTCATGATGATAAATTAGGTCCACAAATCACATATATTTGAGTTGCAACACTTATAGTCATGATAGCACATAACAAGGAATATAAGTGGTCTGAGGCATCAATTACAGTGTAGTTTACAGATTTAGGGCAAAAAATGATCATTTTCTAATATGAAACAAGAATGAATGGTGGAGGAGGAAGAGGAGAAGAATAAACCTGAGGAGGAGAGAAAACAATAGAGAAGGAGTAGGAAGGCTGACGACCGGTAGTTATGACGATCAATAGTAGAGTAGAGGAGGAAGGTGGTAACGATCAATAGTAGAGCAGCACCAACGAGCTTTGGCAGTAGTGACCAGTAGGAGCAGCGACAAGCTTTGGCAGTGATAAGCAGCAATTGCAGTGGCAAGTAGTAGTAATGGCATGACGGAGAGGAGATAGCACAATCTCCAACGGTGGCAGTGATCAACAACAGAGTAGAGGAGAAAGGCGGCGGCGATCAACGGTAGATCAACATCAGCAAGCTTGGGTGGCAACAACCAAGAATAGCAGCAGTGAGCAGCAGTAATGGCACGGTGGAGAGGAGATAGATCAATTGCCAGAGCAACAATATCACAGGAAATGTGGGTAGTGTTGGTATGTATGCCCATAGAGCAAGTCATGTGATGATTGTAATGGGATATTTTATAAATGATTTGAATAATAAAGTCAATTTCCAATCTATATGTTTTAACTATTTCTGAGATGATAGTGTAACATGATAGATGTCTAGAGAATTGTTTTACTCAATGACGTATGCTTCTAGGTTAAGGACCTAAACAATGAGATCATACAAATGTTAAGAGTATACATTCTTGTTTAGTCCCTAGTCGGTTGTTATTGTGGAAATAACCATAGACATCAATAACACTAAAGAGTAGATTGTGTGTTGGTTGATGACAGAATCTCATTAGTCATGATATAGTGATATCAAACCAAGCACATAGGTACTTGTTAGAGAACAAGTATACCGGACAGACCCACCGTGAAAGTGACACATGGAACCATGATTTGGTAGTCACGGTCAGCTCTCACATTGATGGTGGTGAATGTGATTCTTTGACTTGAAATCACTACACTCAACACATGTCATTGGGTACACTTTGACATCATCAAACGTAGTCCTGAAACATGGATTGTTATAAAGGTGATGATTGGGTGACTTTGACACATGGGGCTTTTGAGGGGTGAGTGATAGATATGGGATTTGTCCCTCCTAAGGGAGTTTGATGTCCATGGACACTTGATGAGTAGGATTGAAAAAGGCATGTGCATGCATGTGTGAATCAATATGTGATATTGATGTCACACACATCTCACCCAGTCTGCTCTGAGATCAAGGAAATGAATGAATGTTGAAAGGATGACTGCACCATGCCTTGAGTTCATTCAGGACATTAGTGACAAAGGAATTATACATTCGCTGTAACACCATTCACAGATTGTAGGATTGAAAGTTGTTCTCCAACTTTCTATTTCACTTGGGTAGCACTGATGTGTGACTAGGCACCGCTCTTTGCTTGTGAAGTCATAAGTTTTATGGACTTTCACTACCAATGTGAAATGGACCTACAGGGTCACACACAAAGAATTTAACCTGGAAGAGGAGTTTGTCCACAAATGATGTTTAGATTGATTACTAAAGGAGTTTAGTAGTTCAATTAAACACCCAGTCGATTGATAGCTCAAAATCATAGTATTCAGGGTGTTGGATCAGATGATTTGAGTATCAGATTGATTGAAACTGCGATTGACTGACCTACTGCCCTAACCGATCGGCTCATGTAGATGAACCGATTGATTCAGGCTGGTGAGTCGAGCGGCTCAGGTCCATGAACCGATCGGTTCACATAGTTGAACTGGTTGGGTGACTAACCGAGTTTGTTTCACTTGTCAAATTTGATTTGGATAAGGAATAATATATGATTAGTTGGAAATGAACATGGAAGTTAATTCGAGTTGGACCAGGAGCATGAACCAATCAGATCAAGCATTAACCGATCGGATCAGATGCCCCAAATGATCCGTTCAGGTGTGAACTGATCGGCTTAGGTCACCAACCGACCTTTTCAGGGTTGAAATGGTCGGTTCAACTGGTGCAGTTTGTCAGATTTTGTGGAAAAATCTCAAACCCTTCTACTCCTACTTTAGTCCCGCATTGCCAGGGGTAGAGAACCCTATCCCATGACCCTCCTATATATAGGGGTATTGGGGGCTTCTCAAAGTACAACTCAGAACACCAGTTTCTCTGCAAAGTTGTCGTTCTCTCTGGTTGTGGTAACCAGGAGAGCCCGAGCAAGTGCTACCCGATAAGGGAGGAACAACAAGGGAAAGACAACTGTAGAAAAAGTGACTGGTTGCAGGAGAGTGTGTCGGTGACTAGTACGCTGACAGGAGGGTACGAATTCTTCCGGTGCCTTATGTGATAAGGCGATTGAAGTTCCAAGCAGTCCGTGTGGGCGACTGCAGAGGCGGGAGACTTCGGCCGCTCAGAGGACAGTTGTCAATCCCGACAGTCCCGGTGAGACCAGGAGCTGCACATACACCGTCCAAGACTAGAGGTGAAGACCGCGCAAGCCACGAGTTATAGTCGCCGAGCAAGCCTCGGGACAAGGTATGTCTCTACAAACCATCTTTCCTACTGTATAGACATTGATGCGATTCCTTCGTTCTCGGTTATGGGGAGAGAAAATTTTTGTTTTTGCTGCCTTCTCTGTCTCCCCTCAAACCCAATAGTGGTATCAGAGTAGGTTAACTGCTCTATACTTTAGGATTATCGATGTGATCGATTTTGGTTTGTCACCTTTATTTATTGCATACAATGTGAATAAAATTGGCTTTATGCATGTCCAATCCTAAATCCACAAATCCCAATATACATATATGATATGTAATATGAATGCACTCGATACACATCACCCTTAAATGAGTTTTGTGGTGGATGTATTGCGTGGTTATGGTCAATAAACCCTATGTCTATGTATGGTTGTATGTGGATGCTTGCATCTCGGTCTGCGCACCGATTCCCTATCTCCTATTCCTGATGTAACTCGAGATAACTCGAGATTTATTTCCTACCTTTGCTCCCCCCAAATGTAACTCGAGGTTTTCCTTTTTTAAATGTAAAATAGGATAGATATTTTATTCCCTGTTATGTCAAAGAACGGAGGACAATCTGACAACAACTGAGACGATCGGTTCAAGGTTTGAACCAATCGGTTGGCGATCCAGACGACCGTTTTGAGGAGTGAGACAAGCGGGTGATGACCTGAAGAGATGCATGATGACCAGTGAACCGATCGGCTGGAGGCGCCAGTCGATCGGCTGGTGGCACCCAACCGACTGGCCTGATGGCGAGCCGATCAATCATGGAGATGAGTTGATCAAACCCAGAACATCAAAGCATAGAGTTCATCTTGTACAGGTTGCATGTGATGTGGACCTAGATGACCATGATTCCTCTTGTCTCAAGGAATCACATTAGTATGGCCATAATCATCGCTTTTATCATTTCGTATGTTTTCCAGTGGAATATAGCATGTATATGATACTTACTATATTGTGGTGATTGGATATGTATATGTACCTATAAAAACCAAATCCCTCATCTAAATATTAAGTCTTTCACGCCTTCCATCAGCGACACACCTGAAAAACCTGATCGACCAAGCGTAGGTTACGCCAAAGCGTGGTGCGCCATCTATCTCGCGGAAGTGTGAAGGGTAAACATGTAGGTTCTGCCAAAGCAGGGTGCATGTTTACCGCGTCGACTTTTGGGATAGACTTAACTGGTTATTCTTAGAGCGTCTAAGCCCAGAGGAACATAATGTTCATGGTAAGGTGTTGCGCATGTTCATTCATCAAGAGTTGCATATGATGCAATTGGCATGATGGCCTACCTAAATAGTCAAGTTGTGGGCGATCAACCAAAGCTGACTCATGACTTGATGAAATACGGATCTTGCCCACTAGAAGATCGTGCACTGCAATCTTCTGAATTGATGGTGAGGGCTATCAATTTGAATCAAAATAGTGGGAGCGGTAATTAATTAAAGGCCTAATTAACTATCATCAAATTTTATTCAAATCAAATCAAATCAAAAGGAGTTTTGACAAATGCAATTTTCTCTTATAGAATGGCAAAAGAATCATCTTTTAAAATGGGAAAATTAATTGAGAATAAATTCCATAACTAGTTGAGGATTGTGAGAAGTGTTATGCACCATCCAGATATACCGGTAGTCTTTGAGTCCACTCTATGTAAGCTTAAGGCGTTGTTTGAGACAAGTGAGAAGAAGGATAGTTCATTCATAGAGATCAATGACATAGGTAAGGGAGAGAAGGGTTCTCTCACCAAACCAAATTCTTCTGCACTCAAAACATAGAGAGGATGGAAGGAACGATGGAAGAAGAAGAGAGAGATAGAGATCTCTACTTTTGGTGTATACATGATTGAGATTAAATTTACTACTTCTTTGTCATGGGTACTTGATACTGGATGTGGATCTCACATTTGTTCAAATGTGAAGGATCTTAAGAGAAGTAGGCCTTTGGGGAAAGGAGAGGTTGAACTACGTGTTGCCAATGGGGCAAGGGTTGCCGCCAGTGCCGTAAGAACCTATGATTTAACTCTACCTAGTGGGCTAATAATAGAGTTGAAGAACTGCTATTATGTACCTGCCATAAATAGGAATATCATTTCCGTTTCTTGTTTAGACAAGGATGGTTTTGAATTTCTTATTAAGAATGGAAAGTGTTCCATTTCAAAAGATGAGATTATTTATGGCAGTGCCCCAATATCTTATGGTCTATATTTGATAGATTTAGAGACAAATGTATACAACGTAAACACCAAAAGGCAAAAACTCAACAACTCAAACAAAATGTATCTTTGGCATTGTCATCTAGGGCACATAAATGAGAAACGCGTTTCTAGACTCCAGAAGGATGGTTATTTAGACTCTTTTGATTATGAATCAATAGAGACATGTGAATCTTGTTTGTTGGGCAAGATGACCAAGACTCCCTTTTCAGGTAAAGGTGAGAGAGCTAGTGATCTATTAGGACTCATACATACTGATGTATGTGGGCCTTTTAGAACTAATGCCAGAAATGGGTATCAGTACTTCATTACCTTTAGTGATGACTTCAGTAGGTATGGCTATGTGTACCTGATGAAACATAAGTCAGAAACCCTTGAAAGGTTCAAGGATTTCATGAATGAAGTACAGAACAACTTGGTAAAAGTATTAAAGCACTTCGATCTGATCGAGGTGGAGAATACTTAAGCCAGGAGTTTGAGGACCTTCTGAGACTGTGGTATTGTATCACAATGGACTCTACCTGGAACACCACAACATAACAGTGTGTCTGAAAGAAGGAATCACACTTTACTGGATATGGTGCGATCAAAGATGAGTTTTGCTGATCTTCCGATTTCCTTCTGGGGTCATGCTCTTGAAACCACCACGTTTACACTTAACCGAGTACCATCTAAATTGGTTCAAAAGACACCATATGAGATATGGACTGGGAAGCGTCCCAATATGTCTTTTATGAGGATTTGGGGGTGTGAGGCATATGTCAAGAAAATGTTTCCTGACAAGCTAGGCCCTAGATATGATAAATGTTGTTTTGTTGGATATCCTAGGGAGACCAAGGGATATTACTTATACCACCCAACTGACAACAAAGTGTTTGTTGACAGGGATGTTGTGTTCCTAGAAAAGGAATTTATATCCAAAGGAAGCAGTGGGAGGAAGATAGAGCTTGAAGTGGTTCAAGCCCAACAAGAAGACATTGAACCATTAGATGTACAAGAGGAACATAGAGATTCACAAGGTGTTGTGGAATCTCAGTCTCCTCAAGTAATACAAGGACCTCATAGATCTAGTAGGACACGCCTTGAACCTGAAAGGTTTGGATACCTTGTGACTCAAGAAGGCGGTAGGTTGATCATAGATGATGATCCAACTACCTATATAGAGGCTATGGAGGGACCAGATTCTGAGAATTGGCTTGAGGCCATGAAATCCGAGATGGAATCCATGTACTCCAACAACGTATGGACTTTGGTGGAACCACCTGAAGGGGTAAAACCAATAGGGTGCAAGTGGGTCTTCAAGAAGAAGACTGACATGGATGGCAATATGCAAACTTATAAAGGTAGATTGGTTGCAAAGGGTTTATGACAAGTTCAAGGTGTTGACTATGACGAAACTTTTTCTCCAATTGCCATGATTAAGTCCATCAGGATCATGCTTTCTATTGCGGCTTACTATGACTATGAGATTTGGCAAATGGATGTTAAAACCAAATTCCTTAATGGGAATATAAATAAGGATGTGTACATGACACAACCTGAAGGTTTTGTAGATCCAAAGAATGTCAATAAAGTCTGTAAGCTATAAAGGTCAATCTATGGATTAAAGCAAGCATCTCGGAGTTGGAATCTTTGATTTGATGAGGAAATCAAAGTGTTTGGCTTTATTCAGATTGAAGATGAACCTTGTGTGTACAAGAAGGTTAGTGGGAGCACGAACACATTCCTCATATTGTATGTGGATGACATACTATTGATGGGGAATGATGTCACAACCTTAGAGAAGGTAAAGACTTGGCTTGGGAATACTTTCTCAATGAAGGACTTAGGACAAGCATCCTACATTCTAGGTATTAAGATCTATAGAGATAGATCTAAAAGGCTTCTCGAACTAAATCAAAGCACATACATTGACAAAGTGCTGAAGCGGTTCAATATGGAGAACTCAAAGAGAGGAAACATCCCCATGCTACATGGAGTCACCATATCTAGAGCTCAATGTCCCTAGTCTTGTAAAGAGAGGGAGCGTATGAATGGGATCCCATATGCATCAGCCATTGAATTCATCATGTACGCTATGTTGTGCACACACCCAGATGTCTCGTATGCTCTCAGCATGACGAAAAGGTATCAGTCAGATCCCGGGGATGCTCACTGGACAACCGTAAAGAACATCCTCAAGTACTTGCCAAGGACTAAGGATCAGTTCCTTGTGTACAGTGGCGAGGAAGAACTGGTTGTAAGAGGTTACACCGATGCAAGCTTCCAAACTGACAAAGATGATTACAGATCACAATCAGGATTTGTATTTTTCCTAAACAATGGAGTTGTGAGATGGAAGAGTTCCAAGCAAGAAACATTTGTCGATTCTACTACAGAGGCCAAGTATATTGCTGCTTCACATGCAGCAAAGGAGGCTATGTGGATCAGGAAGTTCATCACTAAACTTGGTGTAGTTCCCAGTAGCTGTGATGCAATTGAGTTTTATTGTGACAATAATGGAGATATTTCTCAAGCTAAGGAGCCCAGATCACATCAGCGGTCCAAGCGCACACTGCGGCGCTTCCATCTCATATGAGAGATCATACAGTGAGGAGATGTGAAGATTTGCAAAGTACCAACTGAAGACAACATAGCTGATCCACTGGCGAAGGCCCTTTCTCAGCAAAAGCATGATGGTCATGCTAGGTCACAAGGACAGAGGTTCCTAGGTGACTGGCTCTAAGTGAAAGTGGGAGTCTGTTGGTATGTATGCCCATAGAGGAAGTCATGTGATGATTTTAATGGGATATTTTGTAAATGATTTGAATAATAAAGGCAATTTCCAATCTATATGTTTTAACTATTTCTGAGATGATAGTGTAACATGATAGATGTCTAGAGCATTGTTTTACTCAGTGACGTATGCTTTTAGGTTAAGGACCTAAATGATGAGATCATACAGATGTTAAGAGTATACATTCTTGTTTAGTCCCTAGTCGGTTGTTATTGTGGAAATAACCATAGACATCAATAACACTAAAGACTAGATTGTGTGTTGGTTGATGATATAATCTCATTAGTCATGATATAGTGATATCAAACCAAGCACATAGGTACTTGTTAGAGAACAAGTGTACCGGACAGACCCACCGTGAAAGTGACTCATGGAACCATGATTTGGTAGTCACAGTCAGCTCTCACAGAGATGGTGGTGAATGTGATTCTTCAACCTAAAATCACTACACTCAACACATGTCGTTGGGTACACTTTGACATCATCAAATGCAATCATGAAACATGGATTGTTATAAAGGTGATGGTTGGGTGACTTTGACACATGGGGCTTTTGAGGGGTGAGTGATAGATATGGGATTTGTCCCTCCTAAGGGAGTTTGATGTCCATGGCCACTTGATGAGTAGGATTGAGAAAGGCATGCACATGCATGTGTGAATCAATATGTGATATTGATGTCACACACATCTCACCCAGTCTGCTCTGAGATCAAGGAAATGAATGAATGTTGAAAGGATGACTGCACCATGCCTTGAGTTCATTCAGGACATTAGTGACAAAGGAATTATACATTCACTGTAACACCATTCACAGATTGTAGGATTGAAAGTTGTTCTCCAACTTTCTATTTCACTTGGGTAGCACTGATGTGTGACTAGGCACCGCTCTTTGCTTGTGAAGTCATAAGTGTTATGGACTTTCACTGCCAATGTGAAATGGACCTACAGGGTCACACACAAAGGATTTATCCTAGAAGAGGAGTTTGTCCACAAATGATGTTTAGATTGATTACTAAAGGAGTTTAGTAGTTCAATTAAACACCAGTCGATTGATAGCTCAAAATCATAGTATTCAAGGTGTTGGATCAGATGATTTGAGTATCAGATTGACTGAAACAGCGATTGACTGACATGCTGCCCCAACCGATCGACTCATGTAGATGAACCGATTGGCTCAGGCTGGTGATCCGAGTGGGTCAGGTCCATGAACCGATCGGTTCACATAGTTGAACTGGTCGGGTGACCAACCGAGTTCATTTCACTTGTCAAATTTGATTTGGTTAAGGACTAATATATGATTAGTTGGAAACGGACATGGAAAGTCAATTTGAGTTGGACCAGGAGCATGAACCAATCGGCTGAAACATGAACCGATCGGCTCAGATGCCCCAAACAATCAGTTTAGGTGTGAACCGATCGGCTGAGGTCACCAACTGACCATTTCAGGGTTGAAACGATCGGTTTAACTGGTGCAATTTGTCAGATTTTGTGGAAAATTCTCGAACCCTTCTACTCCTACTTTAGTCCCACATTGACCGGGGTAGAGAACCCTGCCCCATGACCCTCCTATATAAATAGAGGTATTGGGGGCTTCTCAAAGTACAACTCGGAACACTAGTTGCTCTGCAAAGTTGTCGTTCTCTCTGGTTCTGGTAACCAGAAGTGCCCGAGCAAGTACTACCCGATAAGGGAGGCACAGTAAGGGAAAGACAACTGTAGAAAAAGCGACTGGTTGCAGGAGAGTGTGTTGATGACTAGTACGCCGACAGGAGGGTACGACTCCTTCCGGTGCCTTGTGTGACAAGGCGATCAGAGTTCCAGGCAGTCTGTGTGGACGACTATAGAGGCAGGAGACTTCTGCCGCTCGGAGGACATCTGTTAATCCCGACAGTCCCGGTGAGACCAAGAGCTGCACAGATACCATCCAAAACTAGAGGTGAAGACCACACAAGATGCGAGGTACAGTTGCCGAGCAAGCCTCAGGACAAGGTATGTCTCTACAAACCATCTTTCCTACTGTATAGACGTTGACGTGATTCCTTCATTTTGGGTTATGGGGAGAGAAAATTTTTATTTCTGCTGCCTTCTCTATCTCCCCTAAAACCCAACAGGTAGGACAGAGGGGAGAAAGGGTTTGTTAGGGGGTTAAGTAAGACATATACCGTTAGTTATAGGTGAATGCCTACTATCAAATCTTGTAACCCACAAGTGATTCTAAACACAACTTTTATCGACGATTATGTTTACCCTAACCGACGATAAATCTCAATTGAGGGTGGGAAAAAATTCGTAAGACAATTGGTGCGAACACCTTTATCATCAATGCCTCAGGAAAGAACCACCAATAAAGGTCAATTCATTCTCGTGGACCAGATGCGTGTGCACATCTTTGTCTCACCAGTTTTTTAGAAATAAAACACCAATACAAATTTTTTGAAGGCAAATGAAATGCTCCCAAAAATTTTGTATGAAATTCTATTTTTAGGGGTGATATATAGAGTCAGTTTCATAAAGAGGAGAACAATGGCAAAAAAATCACAACCCACATTTTCTCAGGTACACAAACCACGATAGTTGCTGACCTTGAACCACCGGTAGATGTAACACAATCAGTTTATCTTACAAATATAACTGACATTGTATCCCCATTTTGTAGTAGTGGCACATGTGCACTCACTAGTAAAGAGAAAAGAGAAAGTAACACACACACATACGTATATATATGCATATGTGTGTGTATATATACATGTTTACGTATATACAATGCTGATGAATGCTATCTACTCTTTCAACAAAGACAAATGTGACAATCCCTAAAAGTTCATTAATATATGCAAAAAGTGAGTGATAAAATTTAAAAGCCTGTGTGGATGTGCAGATGAATGAAATACAATTGATGCTAATATATCACTGGTTTTCCTTATGCATGTAATTTTCTCAATAAATATTTAACCAGAGAAATAGATGAAAGTGTCAAGATATATTCAAATATAAGTTACAAATTAAATTATGTGTTCATTTGAACATTTTGATAGCATGCCCCTTCAATCTAAGTATTGTGCGATAGATGACTGGGAAAAATGTTTAAATGCAAGTTTTATACATATGTGATGTATTGCTTCCACATATTTAAAGAAGGTTAAGTTTTGTGTATCGACTATCCATAAGGTGAAGATCAAGATCTTATACTACTTTTTCTATAAATCTCTTAGAGAAAACATATAAGCTATATATGTATGTACATGATGTATAGTTCTTTACATTTTGTTCTAATTGTTTTTTTGATTCCTGACCGATAATAATCATTATGTTTGCTTTACTAATTATCTTAAAAAACTTTCTAGTAATAATTGATGTTTACATTAAAGTTTTTTTGACTTACATGACCGAAACACAAAAAAATGGTGTGTATGTAACTTCACCGATAACAAAACACAAAAAAGTAGTTCTCAATAGTTTTTATTTTAGTTTTAGTATCTCAAGGACAAAGATCGTAACTTTCAATCATTCCTGATACTTTAGGAACTTCTTAGATTTGAAGGTCATGATTTTCCCTCCAAATGAATGACCATGATTTATTATGTGTAGTTGATAGAAAGTGATAAGAAGAGAGCAGGTGTCGCATAATTGTATTTTTGTGTATTTACTTGCTTTTTTTGGGATTTGGTTATTTTTTACTAAACTATAGTTAATTATGCTCACTATTTATATTAGTAGTTTGATTGATTTATTTTCTTTAAATAACTTCAAGCTTTCTTTCTATTTATCATGCCAAAAAAATCTCGCATTGGTTCATGTATCAATACCTTCTTTCAATACCATATTTTATTGCCTTTCTCTTTCCCGTAGATAAGATTAAATAATTAACCATTTTTTACATTTAGAACAAATTACTGTATTTCATTATGTCAAAATTTTTGTCTTAACGCAAGCCTCCAAATGAGTAATATTATAACAAATTAATGTGATGTTTATCATACAATAATAATGCTTATAACAATATCTATGTGAATGCAATATTCACCAAATTTCACAACAAATCATTTGATGATTTGTTGATTTATGTGTGCCATTCTTGTGCAGGGGTATGCTGATATTTTTTGCACCATTCCTTTTTCTCAAATTTCTTAAAAGGTTGATCATGATATAAACTATATTGAACAATATTAATTCTATACATTTCATTACTTTTAATCTAAAGGTTATATATTATGAATAATTAAATTGATAATTTAATATAGATACGTAGTACATATGCATGTAGGGTACTTGTGTATCACCACCAATCACACGTCCATATAGTGTGGAAGCCCAATTGAAGTCATAACATTTCACAATGACATGTTCACAAGTGAGATAAAATCATTACAATAGAATTGGGAACCATCATATATTAAGTCACATTCTCATAAATGTACATGTAGACATAAACCTAATTGTATTAACTCAAATACACGATTCCATCACATAACACAAAACATGATAAAACACTCTAACTAAATATAGGAACTTCAAGTATAGATGGTGCCCCTCTAGAGAAAATCCACTAAATTTCAATCAATGTCATGTCATTTCGTGAAGTTGCTCCTCACTTATCAACATCTTGTTCATAGCTATGAACTACAAAACAAAAAGTTAATACACATCACATATATTTATAGAAATGAAAATGAAAGCATATAAATATTCTACTCTATACAAAGTTGAAAGAATTGGGCTTGAGTCTTGCAATTTATCTTGTATTTATATGGACAAAGTATCATTACCTTTGATGAAGTATCACTACCATTGAAACTCTGGCCTTGGGCCCAATTTAAACTACCCACATTAGGTGCAAAGAACTCTTAGCCTTATACCTAAGATAATATAATTCTTGGCTTTGGCCAAACCCAATAACTCTTGAGACTCAGGCCCAAATGTTGAAATCTCTTGGCTGTAGACACATGCATGAAACAAGATAATCTAAGGCATACATCATGAGGGAAATTATACATCAAAACACCTACATGATCAATAAGTTTGTATTTTCCCCACATAACATAAAGTGAATTAAGAGTTTTTACATATCTTTACCATCATATAAAGAATCAAGGATGCATATCATAAGTCTCATGAGCAAGTGCAAGGAAACTATTATAATAATCATATATGACTTTAAGAATCATCATTATATTTTATGGAAAACCATGTTATACATAATCATTGTCATCACATTCAAAAATTTTCATGCGCTTACAACATTGAAAAAAACCTAGCTTAATGTAAAGATACTGAGTCAAACCTATCTTCTTTTTCCCCCCTTCTTTGGTGCCAGGGGTCCATGAAGCCCTATGGACACACCTCAGTAGCTCGGGTGCTTGCACATGGTCCCACTTGAGTCACACTTTTAAGCATGATGGGGGAGGATCCTTGGACTTGAATCCATCCAAGTGGATATAATACCCAAAATTCTAGTCCTATGCTAGTCTTTTCTCAATGTACTATAGCCACCATCTCCATGATGCCAAAATTGGCTAGTTGAAATTCTCATTGTAGTGTCACCGATGGTTTTATGAATGATGACCTTCTTATGTTGCAATGGGGTATGTTTCATGTATGGGTCATCATTCATCAAACCATCATTGATGTTATAATGAGATTATAAACCTACAAAGTTTCCTCCTTTAAAATCTTGTAACTTGCAATGAGTACCTGCAACTAGATTGTAAGTTTCACTAGGTATATATGATTCACCCTTGATATCGACATGTAAGTCACATACATTTTGGAAAAAAGACGAAACAGGAAGTGAAGGCCCGAAGTGCAAGTCATAGGGTAAAAGCACAAAGTCAATAGGTTTGCTGGATTGGTACTACATAAAATGTTAGGAGTTTTAGTGTATACATGTTAACAAACTTGTTCTCGGAAAATTAGACAATAGGTAAATGTAAATCTCAAATTTATAGGCGATTATCCACTAAGAAACATAAAAGATTTACTAGAATGAGATTGATAGACTTAGTTAAACTAACAATCTGGGGATGAAAGGCTAAACATATTTGATCTAGGTACCAAACGACTTCCATAATGTCTTACATAAATAAAAAAAATTGAACGTCATGTTACAAGACAATAGTGGAAGAAAGACACCATGTAAATTGAGGAACTTTTGATAGAAAAGATAGGATATCCTAGAGGAAATTGTTGTCATGTTGAGTGGCATAAAACAAGCCAATTTGGAAAAGTCATCCATGTCGACAAGGATGGAATTGTGCTCGTAGAGAGAGTGAGGGAGACCAAGGACACCATTCATGCTTAGGTTTGACAACTCTAGAGGTGGATGGGGGGGTGAATTGAGCAAATCCTATTTTTACAACTTAAAATACCAGGTAGTTAATTTTAACTTGCTTAAAAAGATATTATAGTGAAAAGAATAAAGCAAGTAATGGATAACATCGACAACTAGACAAGACACAAGATGTAGAGTGCCTTCAGCCTAAAATTCCATCAATCCACTACCTAGTTGTTTCCAACTAGGATTTTCCAACATGCATTTTTATTACCTTTTCTGTACCAATCTAGAATACAAATCTTGGCCTCTTTTGTAGATCAAGACAAACCTTCTTTTATGATAAAGGATAAATATTGCCTTCTTTATAGGATGTTGGAAGACCACCCTCTTTGGATAAGATCAAAATCTACCTCCACCGCCTTTAGACACAACTTTTTCACAAGTGGTAGCTCCAAAGAACTTCACTTCAACCTTCTTGCAAGAAGTAGCACAAAGCAACAAACCAAAACATAGAACATGAAGGAAAAATAAAATTACAACTTTTTCTCTCAAAATATACAATTGAAGCACTAATGAACAAGTGATAATAAGATCCACATGGTTTATGCAAGGTTATAATTGTTGCAGTAGTATATTAGATCAAGGCTAAGCTTAGACTTACTTGGGAAAAATTGAATGTACCAAACTAGAATTCTAAGATTGAAAGAGATAACATGTAAATGCCTTTCTTAAATGTTCTTTTGTTGTCCATATATCACTCCTATATATAGGAAATACATAGGAACAGATAACATATATGTTGGAAGTATTTAGGATGAGTTTATTATAAAACTAATTGTTAAAGGATAGTTGGGTGGGATAAGAATGACTAATTGTGCACTAGATGACTTTTATTGTAAAACTATCCTTGGCCAAATTAAAGTTTGAACGAGATGCATCTGGTCAAATAAAGTCTGACCAAAGTATAGATGAGAAAACAAGTCTAACGGTAATGTTCTAGCAGATCTAACGTTTGGTCTTTTTGTATTTTGGTCAAATTAAAGTTTGACTAAAAAAACCCTACTTCAATAGGTTTTAAATTTTGGAAAATGGATCAAATAGATATAGAAAAATTATATACCTGTCATAATAGGTGTATAAGTATAAAATTTGGTTTAGGATGGTTTTGGATTTTTCATCATTTGTTCTTAAATTATTCCTGTCAAGTTGTACAATTTGCAACTATAAAAAGAATCATCTATGCAACTTGATGTACAAGCATCCAAACACACATATGAATATACATTCTTTGATATTGGATTTTGTTTAAGTTCCTTGATCACCTGAGTCACTTATTGCACACATTAGTAACACACATGGAAAATAAATATTTATATCATCAAAATTAAAGTGTAGCATATCTAAAAAGCTAATAATCTCTCCTTTTTTATGATGGAAAATATTTTTATAAGATGAAGTTTAGATAGCCAAAGTAAGAGTAATATACCTTTGATTTTCTACATAAATTTTTTTATCATAGATTTTTCTCCCCCTTTGTTGTAGTAAAAAAAGGCAGGCATACTTACCAAACACTCCCTCAAGGAGTTATTCCCCTCAAAAGAGAATCATATAAAGAGAGAACCACATACCCAACATTGGAATACCAAATGAAAGTAACAATTAGAATTGTAGGACGTGATATACAAAAAGGCATAACTAGATCAAGGAACATTCGATAAAGATTTTGCATTTTTCATGAGCAGAATGTTAAGTCCTTCATGATAAAGAGATCCTTTTAAGCACACAATGGAAAGCTCATTTAATTCAATGATAAATAATGTTAAGAACATAATTGTCGAAGAGAGCCAAGAAAACAAAATAATGATCTTTACAAAAGATATTTCAATATCAATGAAAGGAATGCTAACTCTTCCATGATCGAGAGATGTCATAAAAACCAAAGAGAAAAATCAAAAGATTGCTAGACCAATATTAAGGGATGTTAAGCCCATAATTGATATAGAGAAGCCATTAAAACAAAAACTCACTAAGATAATAAGATAAACCACAAATTCAAGCTCCCCGTTTATTACTCATAAAAATCAAAATTAACTTAAGAAAGTGATCACTAAGATAAATTGAAGGTTAAAACTACACTTACAACATGTATAACAATTAATTTCAGATCCTAAAATTATGGAAATATGTATCAGACATAATATAATTATCAGTTACAATATAGTCAAAATAAAGCTTGACAATCAAAATTTTGGTCAAACTAAATTTTGAACAAACTACGCCTCATCCGAAGTACATATCGACCAAGAGGAAGTGTACTAGAATTTTTTATCCAGTAGTTCTCTACTAAAATATTTCATATTAAATATCAATTTATAAACTCATATCAAACAATAAGATTAACTAATTTAAATCATGACATTATTCAATATACATTGAATCTTATGATCATATAAATTCTTTCCTAGGGAGAGGTTCTTGGTATCAAAACTATGTGGGTGTCACTTTTTCTCTTAAAAGGGCATAAGAAAGCATAGTTTCCAAATCTTCCACAAGAAAAGCATGTAACATCGTAATTGGAGAAATAAGAACTGCCATTTCGTTTTATAATAGAGACCCTTAATTCTTATTCCTATTTTCATTTCTTTGAAAATAACTGAGACCACTTATGCCTGCATGACTATTGTGAGAATGCAATAATATTTCAACATATTTCTGTTGGTATATATGCATAGAGAGCCAATCATATGATGATTGCAATGTGGCATTAGATACCTGATTTGATAATTATAAAGGTAATTATATCTATTATGTTTGTCTTAGTCATGAGATGATGACACAGACATAAGTAGATGTCTAACGAATGATGTTACTTGATGACATATGTCTTCAAGTTGAGGACTTGAACAATGAAATCATATGTATGATAAGAGTACATGCATTCTTGTTAAGTCCCTAGTCAAGTATTACTATGGAAGCAAGATAGACAATAGTAATACTCAAGACTAGAGTGTGTGTTGACTGATGACAAAGTCTCATTTATCCTGATATGTGATATCAAGTCAAGCACACAGGTACATGTTAGAGAACGGTGTATGAGACAGACCCACTGTGAAAGTGATATAGGGATACCATGGAATGGTAGTCAGAATCAACTCTCATAGTGATAGTGGTGATTGTGGTTCTTAGACCTGAAGTCACTACATTCATCACATGTTGTTCGTGTACTTCGACATCATCAAACATAATCCTGAATAAGGGTTGCCATAACCGTGACGATTGGGTGCATTGTGACACATGGGGAAAGAGTGTGAGTGATGTAGATGGGATTTATCCCTCCTACATGAGTTTGATATCCAAGGCCTATTGATAAGAGAGAGTGAGAAATGTATGGACATACTCGTGTGACTCAATATATGATATGTGAGCTCACATGCATCTCAGACAACCTGTTCTAGTTCAAGGAACATGGATTGAATGCTGAGAGGATGACGATTCCATGCATCCAGTCCAATTCAGATATCAGAGACAAAGGAACTATACGATCTCTATAACACTAATCATGGATTGTAGGTTGAAGTTGTTCTCCAACTTTCAGAATTACTTGGGAAACAATGATGTGTGACTAGGCACCGCTCTTTGCTTGTGATGTCATAATTGGTTATGGACATTCACTGCCAATGTAATTATGGACCTATAAGGTCACACACATAGGATACACTTGGATTAAAGAAGTATATCCATGAATGATGTTTAAAGTGATTACTAAAGGTATTTTGGTATTCAATTGAACAACAGAGGTTCAAAATTGACTGAATGTACTCTGAACTGACTAGTTCAAGTGTGAGACAATCGGTTGGAGTGTCAGGTCAATTGGAATCAATATTGGTTGAACTTTGCCTAAACTGGACAAGTGAAACGACCATCCCACTTGTGAAACGACTGTCTCACAATGTGAAACGTCTATTTCACTATGTGAGACAACCAGTTCATTTCCCAGGTCCTCTAGTTCAGTTGCCAATTCGATTGTAATAAGGATTGATGCTTATTTCATGTTTTGCATTAATCGAGCATTGAATACAAATTTGATTCAAAATAGAAAACTTGAAAAACAAATTTTTTGCTAAGAGAGATGACCGTCTCGCTCATGAGATAACTGTCACACAATGTAAGTTCTAGAAGATTTATGATTCCGAACCCTTCTACTCCCACATTGACTGGGAACCTTGAACCTAACCTATTTATAAATAGAGGGGTACGGGGGTATTCCTCAGATACACAATTAGAATCAATGACCCTTATAATTGTTGTCCTCTATGGTTGTGGTAACTAGTAGAGAGCCCAAGCAAGTCCTACCCATTAAAGGGAGGGATATCAAGGGAGGAAACAACTGAGATCAGTTGTAGGAGAGCTTGCCGGTGACTAGTATGTCGATAGGAGGGGACAACTCCTTCCCATTATCTCTGGTAGCACAATATGGAGTTCCCGATGGTCTGTGTGGACCACTATAGAAGCGAGAGGCCATTGTCTATTGTTTAGAGGATATAGTCAATTGTTATCTGTGGTGCTGCACCATGAGGCCGACAAAGATGATTGTTCCAATGCTTTTGCTGTTGAAGGGGTGTTCTGTTGCCTGAAGAAGAAGCACGATGCTACTACAATGATAATGTCACTGGACTTGTTCCAGGACAAGGTATAACCTTGAAAACCTTCCTTCATAGATACATTGTTGTTGACACAATCTTGCTGTCTAGGGGAATCAAACTTTAATTTTTATTTTCACTACTTTATCCGTCACCCCAATTTTCCAATAGTAGTATCCAAGCCATGCCAATTTATAGTATATTTGGGATTTAAATTGATACGATCAAATTTAGTTTTCATTCTTTATTACATACGATGTGAATATTAAAATGATTAATGTGTGTTTATTCCTATTGTTACTCGGTCTGCTTACTGAGCCTCTCTCTTTCTTCCAAATGTAAATAAATTCTCTTCTTCCTATTTCCCCTCAAATATACTCGAGGTTTCCCTTTTATAATGTAATAAGAAATAGGATATTTTTAATTTATATTTCATTGTGAGGTGATGATATGCACAAAGGTGAAATGACCAGCTCATGAGATGACCCGATCAATTAGATGACTGAGGAGTCCAGATGACAAGAGGACAAACCAAGTGACTGGTGACCCAACCGATCGGCTGGAGGAGTCCAGACATCTCTTGGACTTGAGAACTATACGACCATTTCAAGAGCCCAACCGAGTGACCAGGAGGTGAGCCATTTGGTTAAAGAGTTGAACTGATAACCCATATTGGTTTGAGCATAGATCTTCATCAACAATAGGTTGCATATGATGTGGATCCTTGGGGGTAATAATTCCTTGTGTCTCTAAGGAATTACATTAATATGGTCATAGCCATCACTTGTGTGTTTTATTTTTGCATGTTCTCGTTTGTGGTTATAACATTTATATGATACGTACTAAGTATGTGGTGATCAGATATGTATCTGTATTTATATATATAAAACCCCTCAATCTATATATTAAGTCTTAGATGCTTTATATAAGAAGCACACATGAAAAGTTTGATCGGCCAAGTGTGGGCATGCCCTAGCGTGGTGCACATTCTATCTCGTGGAAGTGTGAAGGTAGATATGTGGGTCTCCCCTAGCAGGGTGCATATTCTATTGTGTTCGTTTTTGGGTCAGGCTTAATTAGGTGACCGTAATTAGATTAAGTACATCGAAGCATACAAATGATCAATGAAAGAGAGTTTTACATATCATCTATCAATAGTTGCATATGATGCAATTGGCAAAAATTGCCTACCAGATAGAATCAAGTTGTGGGTGACAACCCTAGATGTCCCATGATCTTGATGAAATTAGGATCTTAGATAACTAGAAGATTGTACACTGCGATCTTCCAAATTGATACATGAGGGTTATCATTTTGAACAAAATAGTTGGACTTATAGTCAATCAAAAACCTAATTAATCTCATCAAACTTATCAAATCAGACAAATAAAAAATATTTTGAAAAGTTGTAAAATTTCTTTTGTAGAATTTAATGGAAAACATGAATTTGTTATTGATGCAATCAATCCTTGATAAGGACAAACCAAATGATATTTACATCCACATCTGGTTTAGGACTTTGAGAAGTGTTCTCATAAATGAGCAAAAGCTCTATGTCCTAGAAAGACCAGTGCCAGAGGAACCTGCTCTAAATGCGCCTAAGGCTGAAATGGGTACTTACTTGAAGCATTCCAATGATGTCATAGATATTGAGTACCTTATGCTATGTTTCATGAACTATGAGTTTCATAAACAACATGACAAAATGGACATTCTCTATTTGGTAACACATCTTAAGAATCATGTAAAGAAAGAAAGGTATAATCTCTTCAAAGTTCTATATGAGTGCAAACATGACAGAGAGAGATCTAGTAGATCTCCATGTGCTCAATATGATTGCACATGTGGAGTGACTGGGATTTCGTTTAGGTCAAGAATTGACCATGTATATGATTCTACAATCATTTTGTGAGTCATATAGCCAGTTAATCAAGTTCTATCACTTGAATAATATGGCCAAACATTTGTCTGAGTTGCTTGTCATGTTGATGCCAAAGCAAGATTGAAGAAGGACAAATCCATGATGTTGATCAGAGGAAGTGAGTCCTAGGTAAAATGCACATTCAAGAAAAGTTTGGAGGCTAAGCTGAAGTCCAAGTCTTCTACATTCAAGATAAGGAGAGGGGAAAGTGTAAAGGTAATATGTCCTTTTCATTTAAATGATTAAGGAAATAAAATGCCACCATTATCATTTGTGTAGACATTGGAAAGGAACTATCCTCTTTACAGAGGATCTCAAGAAGAAGAAGAAGGAGATAGAGATCTCTACTTCAGGACCTGAGAAGAAGTATGCTAGAACTGTACGGAGCAAGAGTTTTTGCCACTACAGTTGAAGGTTGTCATTCATGGGCATATAGTAGAATTAGTGAATTGCTATTATGTACATGCTATTGATGAAAATATCATGCATCTTGTATGGACAAGAATTGATGTTTCATGGCAATTCCCTATGTCTCACAAACTTTACTTGATAGTTATGAACACAAATATGTGTGTGACACATATATTGAATGACTTGATGACTCAAACAATGAATACCTACATCATTGTCATATAGAGTGCATATATAAAAATGCTTTTCTAGAATTCATATGATGGTTATCTGAACTCTTTTGGTTATTGAACCAATAGAGATATGCATGTCTTGTTTGTTGTGCAATATGACAAAAGCATCTTCACTAGATGTAGTGGGAGAGAGATTATTCTATTAGGACTAGTACATGTTGATGTACAACAAACCTTTTAGAATGAATGATAAAGCTAGTTACTGGTACCTCATTATATTTACTGATATTATCAGTAGATATGGTAATTTGTATTTAATGAAATACACGTATGAATCTCTAGAAGTGTTCAAGGATATTGTGAATGAAGTATGTAACTAACTTGGTAAAAGTATTAAGATACATTGATATGATCAATGTTGAAATATTTTAAACATGGAGTTTGAGGACCTTCGGGAGAGACCGTGATAGTGTATCACAATGAGCTCCACTTGAAACATACTAATATGTTAGAAAGAAGGTATCACACCCTGTTAAGTCATGGTGCAATTATCAGTAAAATATAGTTGATCTTCCAATTTCTTTTGGGCACATGATTAACACTAAACAGTGTACCGTCTAAAGTTAGTTCAAGAGACATCATATGAGATATGGTATGGGAGGTGTCCCAATGTGTCATTTATAGTGATTAGGATTTAAAGATTATATAAGAAAATAGTTTCTTAAGAAGATTTGTCCATAAATCACATAAATATTATTTTTTAAAACACTACTCTTATCCTAGTCCGACAACAAAGTGTTCATTGATTAGGATGGATGTATTCCTAAAGAGGAACTTAGTTACAAAGGAATCAGTGGGAGTAAAAGTAGAACTTGAAATGTTCGAGACAAATAAGAAAACATTGAACCTAAAGAGTTACAATAGGAACATGGAGAATCACAAGTTGTTGTGGAATCTCAGGTTCCTTGTGTAACAGAAAAACTTATAGTTCTAGTAAAGCATGCTTGAGTTTGAAATATTATGACATTTTATAACTAAAAAAGGTGATGGGTTGTGATGAGTCAACAACCTACCTAAAAGCTATTGAGGGACAAGATTATGAGAAATGGCTTGAGTCCATAAGATCCAACATATAGTCCATAAGATCCAACAATGTATGACCTTGATTGATCCACTTGAAGGGGTATAACCCATAGCAAGCATTTGGGTCTTTGTAAGAAGACCAACATGGAAGGGTGAATTGGTTGAAAAGAGTTTCAAACTAGTTCAATATGTTACATGACATTTTTCAGGAAAGTGGTATGACGTGTACAGGCGGCAAGGGTACTGCATAGAGTATATGAGGTATGTGAGAGTATATACGGGAGTATATGTGGTTTTGGATTATTTTATATCAATAAACTAATTATATAGAAAATGATATATTAAGATCATAAATTAAAATATATAGAGTAGGTGCGTATATATGTTTACATGTAGACATATTAATATGAATGTGTGTATGATGTATGATATGATTATATATGTATATATGTTTATATATGAAATGTGTTTGTAATATATGTACAAATACTAAAATGTATGTAAATCAATGTACAAATATGTGTAGAGCGTGTGTATAAATGTGAATAAATGAAAATGTATATATACATGTACAAATATGTGATTGTATATTTAGGTATATTGTATATGTATGGATACATGTTATTATATCAAAAGGTATTCATATAAATGTACAAATGCATGTGGAAATTTTTATATGCATTACAATGTATACATATAAATCAATGACTATATATTTAAATTTAAATATATATTGAAATGTGTGTGTATATGTATGCATTTATGTATGAAATGCATGGACATAAGTTGTGGGTTTTTCAAAAGTGGAGTATAATCGGCCACTTAATCGGCCAAGCGAGAGTATATGCATCCCATGAGCGCTTAGTGGACGGATTAGCAATATGCGGTGTGGTAGGGTGACTGAATAGGTATATGCGGGAGTATATGCACCTGTGCAGACCGATTTCCCAAACAATGTTACATGATGAAGTCTTTCACCAGTTACCATGGTTAAATCCATCTGGATCATGCTTGTTGTTGCAGCTTAGTATGACCATGGGATTTGGCATATGGTTGTCAAAACCAAATTCCTTAACTGGAATAATTATGGGGATGTGTATGTGACACAACCTAAAGGTTTTATAAATCCAATAATGCAAATAGAGTCTATAAGCTACAAAGCTCAATCTATGGATTGAAGCAAGCATCTCAGAATTGGAATCTTCTATTTTACATGACAACCGAAGGTTTTGACTTGAGTTAGAATGAAAATGAAATATGTGATTACAAAAGATTTAGTGGGAGCATATTTATATTTCACATAACGATGGGGAATAATGTCCTTATCATACATATGTTAAAACCTACTAAAGAAAGTACCTTCTATATGAAGGGTTTAGGCAAAGCATCCTATGTGATAGAGATCGAGGTCTATAGAGATAGATCAAGAAAGCTTCTCAAGAGCACATACATTGGCAAGATGTTGAAGGGTTCAACATGTAGGACTCAATGAGAAAAAACTTGTCCATGTTCCATGGAGTTAGTCTCTTAAGAGAATAGTTTCACAGTTCTTGTGAAGAATACGAACAGATGGATAGATGTCATATGCATTCACAATTGGATCTATTAATGCAATGTTATGTACTTATCCCGTTATCTCGTATGTATTGCACATGACAAGAAGATATCCAATTATCTCATATGTATTAGACATGATGAGAGGATATCTAGTCATCTCATATGTATTGGACATGATGAGAGGATATATATATATAGACACACACACACACACACAGATATATATATATATACATATATATATATAGACACACACACACACAGATATACATATATATATATATAGACACACACACACACACCTATCTAGGTATCTCATATGTATTGGACATGACGAGAGGGTATATGTCAGATTCTAGTGAGAGTCACTTGACTACCATAAAGAACATCCTTAGGTGTTTGTGAAGCACTTAAAGGATCAGTTCCTTATTTATGGTAATAAGGAAGAGTTGGGTGTAAAGGGTTACACCGATGCAAGCTTCCAAACTGGCAAATAAATAATTGCAATTTGAATTTGTGTTTGACTTTAAATGAAAACTGTAATCTGGAAAGGGTTCTGAGATAAGACAATCGTTTATATCTATAGAAATATGAGTATCTCTATGTTATGAGAACATCAAAGGACACTGTATGGATAAAAAAGGTTCGTATGGGTGAACATGTGTGAGGTTCCAACCATTGATGACACAATAGAAATATTGATGACAACAATGGAGCTATTGGTTAGGCTGGGAATCTCAGATAGCATATTATAACACTTCCACCTCATGTGAAAAGTCATACATCGAGGAGTTGTGAAACTTGCACTACACCAACTTGAAGCAAACGTTGCTAAACCCTCTATAAAAGCACTTGCGCAGCAAAAACATGATGGACATGTTAAGATCACTTGAAATAAGATTTCTAGGTGATTGGCTCTAAGTGCAAGTGGTAGTCTGTTGGTATATATGTCTAGAGAGCCAATCATATGATGATTGCAATGTGGCATTAGATACTTGATTTAATAATAATAAAGGTAATTCCATCTATTATGATTGTCTCACTCATGAGATGATGTCACAAACATAAGTAGATGTTTAAATAATGATGTTATCTGATGACATATGTCTTCAGATTGAAGACTTGAACAATGAGATCATATGTATGATAAGAGTACATCCATTCTTGTTATGTTCCTAGTCAGATATTATTGTGGAAGCAAGGTAGACAACATAATACATAAGACTAGAGTGTGTGTTGACTGATGATAGAGTCCCATTAGTCATGATATGTGATATCAAGTCAAGCACATAGACACATGTTAGAGAATAGTGTATAGGACATACTCACTGTGAGTGTGATACATGGAGACAATAGAATGGTAGTCAGAATCAACTCTCATCGTGATAGTGGTAATTGTAGTTCTTAGACCTATAGTCACTACATTCATCACATGTCGTTCATGTACTTTGACATCATCAAACATAATCCTAAATATGGGTTTCCATAACGATTATGATTGGGTGCATTGTGACATATGGGGATTGAATGTGAGTGATGTAGATAGGATTTGTTCCTCCTACATGAGTTTGATATCTAGGGCCACTTGATAAGAGAGATTGAGAAATGTATGTCCATACTCGTGTGACTCAATAGGTGATATGCGAGCTAACATGCATCTCAGACAGTCTGCTCTAGTTCAAGGAACATGGTTTGAATGTTGAGAGGATGACGATTCCATGCCTCGAGTTCAATCTGGATAATAGAGAAAAAGGAACTATATGATCACTGTAACACTAATCATGGATTGTTGGTTGAATTTGTTCTCAAACATTCCAAATTACTTGGGTAGCAATGATGTGTGACTAGGCACCACTCTTTGCTTGTGATGTCATAATTGGTTATGGACATTCATTTCCAACGTAATTCTGGACCTATAGGGTCACCCACATAGGATACACATGGATTAAAGGAGTATATTCATGAATGATATTTACATTGATTACTAAAGCTTTATAGGTATTCAATTGAACACATGAGGTTCAAAATTGACTAAGTGGACTATGAACTGACCAGTTCAAGTGTTGAGACAATCATTTGGAGTGTCAGGTTAATTGGAATCAATATTGGTAGAACTTTGCCTAAAATGGGCAAGTGAAATGACCATCTCACTTGTGAAACGACCGTCTCACAATGTGAAATGACAGTTTCACTATGTGAGATGACCGTTTCACTATGTGAGATGATCGATTCATTTCCCAAGTTGTCCAGTTCAGTTTCCAATTTGATTCGAAAAGGATTGATGTTGATGTCATGTTTAGCATTAGTCAGGCATTGAATACCAATTTGATTCAAAATAGGAAACTTGCAAAATGATCATTTTGCTAAGCGAGACGACCATCTCTCTCATGAGACAATTGTTTGGGTATGTGAAATGATCATTTCGTGCTGGGCAAGTTCTAGCAAATTCATGATTTTGAGCCCTTCTACTCCCACATCAATTGGGAACTGATGCAGCCCTATTTTAGGGCTTCATCTTGTGTCTTATTGCACTTCAATCACACCTATACCTATCACATTACATGTTATTTCTCTCAATACACATATTTGTATGAAATGCACTTATGGACATTATTTGCATTTTTTCAGGCATTTGGACCACGCTTGATGGAAGAGAGAGAGAAGGAGTGATCCTATGGTTTCTCTACCCTTGGAGAGACCTAAAGTGAAATTCGATGCTCCCTCAACCTACCCCTAGTGGCCAAAGATCCGTTGGAGCAAGATGTCTAAGAAAATCAAAGGAAACAAGTCAAAATGCTGATCCAAAGGTCAGTACGGCTGTAGTACCATAGAAAAGTTGTTCTAGCACACTTGTAAATCAACAAAGCCATCTTCAATCAACCTTCCCTGAAGTCACAGTTGAGCATCTGCCTTGTATCTCATCAGATCATTGTCCGCTTCTGTTAAGGTTAGTGAGAAACACACCAAGGAGATCATGGTTTCAAACCAAAGCTTGCTGGAACAAGGAAATGGATTTTAAACGGTCGTTAACTGAAAATTGGAATGGATCGATGGGGTTTTATGAGGCACTTCAGAATTCAAAACGATTCATGATGCATTGGGATCGGAAGGATAGGGAGATCAAAGTCAAGAGGAAAAATAGACTAACACACAATGTTACGTTATTGCAACAGATGTTAGCAAAAAACTATGATGAAATCACTGATAATATGTGCACGGAAATGTTGGCAGAGTTACAACATATTATGAATGAGGAAGAGGAAGACTGGAAGCAAAGAGCCCATGTCGACTGGCTGCAGAACGGGGACAATAATACTCGTTTCTATCAGAACTAGGTAAATTATCGTAGAAGAAACAATACTATAAAGACTCTTAAGGATGCCTCAGGTGCTTGGGTGTCTAGTGAAAAGGAATTGATGGAGATGGTAGTAGCTCATTTCGAGAAAGTGCTTGCTGCACCAGAGAGAGAGAGAATGACCCAAATTATTCATCTATTCCTGGCCACTTCACTAAACTGTAGGACTGCGAGAAGACTGAGATTAGTGCTAGGCCATCCGAGGAAGAAATCTGGAAAGTGTTAAGTTCCATGAAGGCGCACAAGGTAGCAGGACCTGATGGAGTGACAGTAGATTTCATTAAACACAATTGGCCCACGATGAAAAGATCTATCTCCATGACTATTCAGGATATGCTCAGCGGCAACCAACTATCGGAAGAGGTGTGTGAATCGACTATTGTTCTTATACCTAAAGTAGTGAATCCAGAGAGATGTGATCAATTAAGACCTATATCTCTAAACAACATCATGTTGAAGCTTGCCTCTAAAATCGTGGTGGAAAGATTGAAAACGTTCATACCAGGTTGGATATCAGCCGAGCAAAGTAGTTTCGTGCCAGGAAGAAGGATCACAAACAATATTGCTTTAGTCCAGGAAGTAATTCATGGCATGAAGAACATAAGAGGAGTTAAAGCGATGGCTATAAAGATCGATTTAACCAAGGCATATGATCAAATGTCTTGGGATTTTATCCATGACACACTACTACATGCTGACATCCCCTCACAAATACATAATTATATCATGTTCTCTATTACAGGTGGGAATACTTCAATCGTATGGAATGGTAATACATCTAGAAAATTCAAAGCAGGAAGAGGGTTGAGGCAAGGAGATCCGTTGTCACCCTATCTATTCGTTTTGTGCTTGGAGAGACTGAGCCAGATGATTCAAGCGAAGGTCAGTTGTAACAGCTGGAAACCCATCAAACTCAGAAGATCTAGAGTGAAGGTTGCCCATGTATGTTTCGTAGATGATTTAATTTTATTCGCTCATGCAAAGAAAGAACAAATAAGATGCATTTTACAATGCTTCAAAAATTTTGAAAATGCATCTGGACAGTCGATCTCAGTCACCAAAACACGCATATTCTTTTCTAGGAGTGTCCCGCAAGGAACGAAGAGAGAAATACAAGCCATATGTAGATTCCAAGTCACATCTGATCTTGGACGTTACCTCGGAGTCCCTATCATTCACTCAAAAATTACAAAGGAGACATATTCTGAAATAGCTTCCAAAGTAGAGAATAGAGTGAGCGCTTGGGCAGCAAGAAGTTTGTCGTTCGCAGGTCGAGTATGCCTTGTGAAATCAACCCTAGCAACTATACCGACATACATGATGCAAACAACTGTTCTACCAGTAAGCTTATGTGACAGAATTGATGGTACCATCGGGAAATTTATTTGGGGTGGAAGTTACAAGGAAAGACCGGTATCTCTTATTTCATGGGACAAAATCACAAGTGCAAAGAGCAACGGGGGCATGGGCATCAAAACTATGAGGGAATGGAACCTGACTCTTTTGGCAAGAAATACATGGGACATGGCCACAGGAAGAAATTCTATTTGGTGCAAATCGATGAGGGAAAAGTTTGACATGCATACTGAAAACAAGAAGACCGTGATGTCAAGATTGGCTCAGGCGGCCTTGGGAAGTAAACAATTCATTCTCAGTAATTCAGTTGTGCTTCCGATTAATGGAGACTCTGTGAATGTATGGGATGATATGTGGGTCAAACCTAATACATGCCTAAGACAGGCTGCCTTACATTCCATACCGGCTGAACTTGAGGACCTGCGAGTCAGCTCACTGGTTCTGGATTCTCAAGAATGGGACGTTAGCTTCCTACGTGAATGGTTCGATGATGAAACTATGTATACTATCATGGGGGTTCAAGTACCGCTGCAAGGTGACTCAGTGGACCAGAGAAGTTGGAATCTTGCTTCAGATGGCAACTTCACAGCCGGATCAGCTTATCAACTATTCAGAACAGATAAGGAAAAAGTAGTTCCAGGGAGATGGGAAAATATATGGAAGCTCAAGGTAGCTGTCCGTGTGAAATGCTTTGCTTGGTTGGTAGAACACCATGCCATCCCTACAAATGATAAGAGGAAACGCAGGCACATGACACAGAATGATCAATGTAGTAGATGTAGGAATGCAGTGAAATCTAGTTTACATGCCCTACGTGATTGCAGCGTGGTGAAGGAGGCTTGGAAGTTAATTATTAATCCTGCTGGGCATCATACTTTCTTCGGAGCAAGCAGGTTTGAAGAGTGGCACAAGGCTGCTATGAGAAACACTAACATATCATAGGAAGGATTCTGGATAGCTTGCCACGATATCTGGAAGAGCAGAAACACTGAGGTGTTTGAGGAGGTCATTACAAGAACAAACCTTCTTGCCGCCAACATTAGGAGGGATATTGTACTGAACGAGAAGGCTTGGGAAGAAGAAGGCGGGACTTGCAGGGTTGAAAGGTTAGGAGGGTGGAAGCCGCCTGATCCAGGCACTGTGAAACTGAATGTAGATGTCGCAATGAACAAGCATGGTGCATCAGTCGCAGTAGATGCTAGAAGCGACTCAGGTGCTGGGCTCGATGGGTGGGGGAAGCAGATCCATACAAAAAATGCTACGGAAGCCGAGTTAGCCAGAATAGCCTTGGGCATTGAACAAGCCGATAAACAAGAATGGACAAAAGTTGTCATTGAAACTGACTGCCAGAAAGCGAAGAAGATGATAGCAGATGAAGCCAAGAAATATCCAAGGTTTGCCTACTGGTTAATGAAAATTAAAAGAGTTGTGCAAAGATATACGATGCAGTATAGTTGTAGATAAAACAATTGGCTAGCTGACAAACTGGCCAAATTACATCTTAAGAGTAGATCAGATTTTCACTACTATGAAGAACCTCCGCATGAAATATTGAATGATGTATATGTAATCACCACTTATTGAATAAAAAGGAGTAGTTATTATATAGTGATTGATTTAAATAAGAATCACCACAGACGTGCCACACATAATAGCCATGGTGAACTGACCTAGAACGTCTGTGCCACCTTGCAGGGACATGTGACAGTAGAGGAAGAATGACCATGGAGCCAAGATTGAGCTGGGCATTTTGAGCCACCACGACCATGATACCCTAGCCCCACCATGTCCGTGCCATCTTCAGTACAAAATCCACCAAGTCCCTTTGATTTTCCCCATTTCTCACCATGGTCATTCCCATCCACCACGACCGTCCCCACCATGGCCGTACTACTCACAAAATCTTGATACTTTTACACAACATTTCCCATACTACCCCTACTTGACCTAGTGCTTCCCCCACACCTATATATACCTAGATGGTGGATCCAGCACAAGGTTAGCTACCTTCTACCACCTCTTAGCTCCCCATTTTCTCCCCTTATCCATTCCACTCATTTCCACCTCCATTCCACTCCATTTCACCATTTCCACCAACAAAACCCTAGTTTCCTAGTGTTTTGCCCCATTTCCACCATCATTTTATACCATTTCACCTTGGAGGAGAGTGGAGGACGCCCTGTAGTAGTTGAAGTGGAGGAATTATTCATCTACACTGAGATACATGGCTTCTTCTACCTCTTTCTCTTTTTTATTATTTTGCATTGCTATGAGTAGCTAGGCCCCTTAGGTGGGCTGTTTGGGGTGTAAAATGTTACTTTGATACTATATTGGGGGAAATGATATGTAAACATTGTAATTTCATTTGCTAATGATTATGTTCTATTCCATCTCACTCTCCATGAATTACTTGTTGGTTTGTGCTTGAAATCACCTAGGATTTAGGGAAATTACTTATATGTGTGAATTTTGGGATTTGCTCCTAGGTCCAATTCTTGAATCCCTAGCTAGCTACCCATACTCCTACATTTTAATCAATTCTCCTAACCCTAGTTGAGAGATCTAAGTAGCTAGTTTAGATGAATTGGGTGTTCTTAGCATGGAGCTTTCTCAAGGTTAGAATGTGGGTGATGGGAGGCCTAAAACCTCACTTCCACTCCCATGACTAATCTCACCCCCTAATCATCCCAAGATCATCTAACCTAGAAACCTAGGCTTGATTAAACTCCGTAACCCAATTGAGCATCACAAGGGTAGTAGGGAGTGTTAGGTACTAGTTCCCCTACACACAACCTAGCATATCCATGGCCAGTTAGTAGCTTAGGCTAATTCATTAAACTCTAACTTGTTGTCTGATTTGGTAATCTAAATGAAATCATTACGTTGACATGTCACCCCCAACCTAATTGATAACTGCATCCCCTAAACACCCCACATTTCCTTTAGTTGCTTTAAAACCCTAATTGCTATCTTGCTTAGCTAGTGTTAGCTCAGTTAGCACTTTTCTTGCTTAGTTAGATTCCTATCTTGTTCTTGCTTTGCTCTTGCTAGTTTAGGTCTTTAATTGCTCTTGTGCTTAGTTTGCTAGTTTAGTGTAGTGTAAACCTTTTCTTGCCTTGCCTTGTCTTTTCTTGCTTAGTAAAATTAATTGTCTAGGGTTAACTTAGGTTTTGTTCTTGTTTGCTTTCCTTTACTTGCTTTCTTGCTAAACCCTTAGTTTAATCATCAAAACAACCTTCAAACCCTTAACCCTAGTCTTTGCACTAGGAACCTAGCACCAAAATAACCTATCTCTAGTGTCCCCTTTTCTCCCTGTGGATCAACCCTATACTTACCACCTTACCTACACTACGACACGACCTCATGCACTTGCGGGATAACATTTTAGTAGAAGTAGGTGTGTCAGTGTAGGTCTTTATAAATTTTGAAAGTGAATCCACTGTGTACTTCTTCTATCTATGAGGTTGCATCTATTCAAAAATCCAATTGAGTAGTGTGTAACACCATTAGCAGGAGCACACCAGGAACCCTGACCCTAACCCTTCGTATTAATAGAGGGATACTGGGGGCTTCTCAAGATACACAAATTGGGATCAGTGGCCCTAACAATTATTGTCCTCTCTGGTTGTGGTAACCTATAGAGAGCCCAAGCAAGTCCTACCCGTTAATGGGAGGGATAACAAGGGAGTGAACAACTAAAATCAGTTGTAGGAGAGCATGTCGGTGACTAGTAGGTCGAACGGAGGGGACAAATCCTTCATGTTGGCTCCAGTAGATCAACGTGGAGTTTCCAGTGGTCTGCGTGGACTAATCTAGAGGTGGGAGGCCATCGTTTGCCGCTTGGAGGACATCGTCAATCACTTTCTATGGTACTACAATAGGAGGCCAGTGAAGACGTCTGTTCGAGTGTTGGTGCTTTTGAAGGAGCGTGCTACTTCCTAACGAAGGAGCACGATGCTACCACAAGGGTAATGTCACTGGACTTGCTCCAGGACCATGTATAAATTTGCAAACCTTCCTTATTAGATACATTGTTGTTGATGTAATTTTGTTGTCCAAGGGAATCATGCTTTAAATTTTTTCTTCCACTACCTTATCTGTCGCCCTGAATTAACAATAGTTTCTGATTTCTTTCTCTTTTTTCGCTCAATATTTTCAACCTTTTCCAATGTATGTGTTCATTTTTTAATAAAGTTGAAGGATATACCTCACTATCATCACTTTATACACCTTCTTTGTCTTGTTCATCATTTTCTTTATGTTTGACGATTAGGTATTCGACACATGGTGGCAAACTTCATCCTCATCATTTGACTTTGAATTTGAAGAGAAAATCCAAGAAGCATGATATGCCTTCCTTGTTTTTTCCTTCGAATTGTCTGCTTTTTTCCTTTTGAGTTGCAGGCATTCATCCTTCCAATATACCTTTTGCCATAATCACAACATCTAGTACAAAAGTTCTAATACTTTTGGTTAGGAGATGAGTTTAACTCTTTATAGTTCTTTTCTTTCTCACTACTAGAAGAGAGACTCCATAAAGAATATGATTGTTTTGAGACCCTTACTTTGAGGGTTGTGCTCTTTTTCTTAGCCTCATTTGGTTCTTCACATTTCATCTCACGTTTTTAGAGCCTGGCCTCATAAGTTTCTAAATTACCTATAAGTTCTTCAAGCTAAAAAGTAGAAATATCTAAAAAAATTTATATGACAGTAACTTTCATCTCATACTTAGAGGTTCAAGAAGACAAAATCTTAGTGACAAGCTCATTATATTATATATTCTTTCTAAGATATTTTATGGTGTCTGTAATTGAAGTAAATCTTAAGTACATTTCAGAATATATTCATATTTTTTGATAGAAAATAAATCTAATTTATGGCTAAGCATATATATTGCATCCTTTACTTGTTTGGTTCCTTCATGGATAATAGAAAATTTCATCCAAATATCATAATCAATCTCAAGGGATTATATTTAACTCACTATAAGATAGGAAAGAATAGGAAATACATACAAATTTAGCTTGCGATATAATATTTCTTACTATAGCTACATCCAATTGCTCATATTCTATTGGTGGAGGAACATATGGTAGGTTGACCAATTTATAAAGGTCAAAGATAATCCCTTGAAAAAAGATCTGCATATGCCTCTTCTAGTAAGTGTAGTTGTAGCCATCAAAAAGAGTAGGCTGGTAAAAAGGTGCTCCTTCAAGGATGACCTGGCCCAACATATTTTCCCCCATCTTCAAGACTTGTTGGAGCTCCTTGCAGCCTCACTCTAATACCAATTGAAAAACTCTAGAGGGTGGGGGGGCAAAGAGAAAACTTATTTTAACAACACAAAGAAAAAGGTTGGTTAGTTGTAATCCATTAAAAAAGATATTACAGTAGAAAGACTAAAGCAAGTAATGCACAAGATACACAAGACAAATGATGTAGAGTGGTTCCAGTCTAAAATGTCGTTAGTCCACTAGCTAGTTGTTCCAAATGAGGATTTTCCAACATTTATTTAACTAAATTTTGTATACCGATACAAAATATAATTACCTATGCCTTTTTTGTCTCAAGACCAACCTCTATTTTAGTTCAAGGTTAACTATTATCTTCTTTATGAGATGATATAAGACCACCCTCCTTGGAGAAGATCATAATCTAACTCAATTGTTTTTTGACACAACCTTTTTTGTAGACGTAGATCCAAATAACTTCATGGTAACCTTCTCACAAGAAGTAACACAAATCAACAAACCAAAGCAGAGAACGAGAAGGAAAATGAAATTTCAACTCTTTCTCAAAAGATATACAATTGAAGCAATAATTAACAATTGAATATTAAATCCATATGAGTTTAGGTAAGACTATATTTGGTGGAGTAGGACCCTAGATCTAAGCTAAGTTTAGACTTGCTTGGGAGCAACTGAATATGGCAAACTAGAATTATAAGCTCTTGAGAGATAGCATGTAAATGACTTTCTCAAATGTTCTTTAATTGTCCATGTATCACTTATATATATATATATATATATATATATATATATATAATACTTAGGAATAGCTAAGATATCTATTGGAAGTGTTTGGGATGAATTCAGAGAAACTAGTTTCTATATGAAAGATGGGTGGGACTAAAATGACTAATATGTAATAGCTGATTTTCAATGCAAAATTGTCCTTGATCAAAATAAAGTTTGACTAAGATGTATCTTGGTCAAATAAAAGTTCGATCATAACATTGCTAAGATTACTTTTGGTCTAACATAAATGTCCTATTTGATCTAAAGTTTGACCCAAAAGCAATTTGGTCGAACTAAAGTTTGACCAAAAAATGCTTTGTCCAAATATGTCCTAAATTTGAAAATTTTCTCAAAAGATTATGAACAAATTATCTACCTATCTTAACTAGTGTATATAAGTATAAAACTTGGACCATTATGGTTTGAAGGCATTCATCACTTGTTCTTATATTATTATTACCAAGTTGTACAATTTACACCTATACAAAGCATCATCTACTTAATGTATAACCATCCAAACACACATATAATTACACATTCTCTACTATTGGATCTTTTTTAAATTCTTTGATCACCTAAATCACTTAATACACACATTACTAACACAAATGGGTATGCGTGCATCATAAAATTAGAGCATGGCATATCCAAAAAGTCAACAAGGTCTCTTGAATGTTCATATGGAAGATTCCAAGGTGTGTAGAGGCTTGTTTCTTCCACATATCTTTTGGTAATTGGTAGGTAAGAGACTAAGAAACAATCAAGGTTTTAAAGTGCGCAAGGCATAATGAGTATTCTGTCTCAATGAGGCAATATACTTTTGTCTCAAAATATTTATGAGACATTCATAAACCAACAATATATATATATATATATATATATATATATATATATATATGCATGTATATGTGTATTATACAAGTGTTTATGTATATGTGTCCATATATGAATGGTTATATATATAATATGCATATTATGTATAAGAAAAATTAAATTAAATATTTTTTACCTAAGTTAATAAGGAGAAATAAGAATTGGGCAATGTTAATAACAAAGACCACCGGAGGAGGAAAATAACATTGCTGCAAATAATGAGGCATCCAAGAAAGGATACCCATTTCTAAAGACAGTCACAGATAAGGGACACAACAATATTATGAAATGTAGGACACAAACCTATCACCAGTTTATGAGATTCTTCTTGATATGTACATCTATGTGTATAATGTATTAATGTATCAAAATTAGTTAGAAGTATTTAAGAATTATGTATATATGTAATCATATTTGTATATGTATAGAGTATTCATGTCTTCCTATTTAGTAAAAATATATGAAGTAGGAAACTAAATTTTTAATTTTTTAACAAATGTAGAAGAATTTAAAATATCTAAACGAGTTCCCATTGCTTGACTAATCAAGTTATTAGAAAAAATGTGGATCAAGAATATCTAATTCATATTAAATTATACACATTGACTCTATTTAAGAGACCCATTTGCAATTTTGATTAGATTGCAACTTTATCACATTTCCCAAATACAAGTCATACTTAAATAGTGGTTGTGCATTCCAAATTTCCTCTAAAATAGGCTGTTGTAACAGATGATATTGTAATATTGCGTCCAGTAAGTGTCCATGTCATGTCCAAGAAGTGGTCAGTTGTAAAGGGTATTGAAATGGACAACACACATCCAAGCCATGTCCAAACATTTTGATCCATATCTAGAAAGTGTTTGTGTCTAACACGTGTCTGACACATATATGTGGGATGTATAGAAGTGTCTATGCTTTCAAGGAGACATCAATGCTTTGTATTATTAGATGTATTTTATTATTGTGATAAGGAAAATTAGGACATTAACAAGTACGAATTATTAGAAATCTAGATAGATAACAATGACTTGAAAATCACAAATATATTAAAGCAGACAAATACATATTTTGTGATAATGATTAATTGAGATAAAAGTAATTCAAGTATCAAATCTAAAAAAATAAAAGTTATATAAATTCACTAATAAGAGAATGAGAATCATCTATAACAAATCTGAATAGAAAACTTTTTGAGGAAGCGTATGTAATTGTCTAAAAAGAAAAAGAACTTAGTGTTTAATATAAGAAATTACCATCCAAAACTAAGTCATGAACATCAACTCCTCAGAACCTCAATGACTTGAGGTGAGGCTCATACTATCCAAGGCATAAGCCTCAGTCTAGGATATTGAGGCATAAGCCTCAAGGAACAAATGGGATAATCTTGTCTCAAGTGTATGATTTAAAAGCTTCAAGGTTTTTTTTAGTACCATGCCGATACAAAAATAGATGTCACATGACATCACAAGGAATGATAGTAAATTTTTCAATGCAATTAAAGTGGTCTTATATCTACCCAAATTACTATATACCATGCACACCCAAATCACAACCAAGAAAGTCTCAGATCAGTGCGAAGGGAATACAAAATTGAGTTCTATGGAAAAGGAATTTGTCTCATAATAGAAATTCAAAAGTCTGACTTGGTGTGGTATTAAGATGTTAGAGTAAATATTCTCAAAGTTAAGAAATGTGGAGTGTAAGTATATGAAATATGTGAGGCCCATGACTTCAATACCGGTTAAACAATGACTGCGAGCATTGACAACTCATTCTATAATTCCAGCACAACATTTGAGAACAAAAGTGTAATTTTGTAGAAACTCACGCCACTGGGCATGGTGGACACAAATTATTTTAGGAGTATAAAAATATTAGGTCCACTTGATCATATGAGAGAATGCAATTAGTATGTAAATGATAGTGTCACAAATGACACATGGATTGAACAAAAACATATCATTCTTTATTTGATCTCTCGACGTAAAACAAAATTGGGTGGCCTTCTTGGATCAAAATGCCACCAATGCCACCACTAGAATCTTTTTGCCAGATCTTAAATTGTTCAAAAATTAGAAATGCAAATAATTGGAGCTTCTGACAACTTTATATTGACATCAACAAAGGCTCTTGCTACAAATGGCGTCCACTCCAACTTATCAAGATTCATTAACTCAATGAGTGAAAACATGATGGTGATGAAATTTCAATCAAAGCTAAAGGAAATGGTAGGTATCCCATGAAAGCTATGAAGCTCTAAATTTTTTTGGGCTTAGGCAAGTAAGTGATGAATTTGACTTCTTAAGGGTCTGCCTCATTTCCAAATATTATGAAGTCAAGATGATTTTCTCTTGGAAAAAATAACACTACTTTAAGTGACATACAATTTCTTAAAAGAAAGTGTAGAAAACACAAATGAAAGATGGTCAAGATGGCCACACTTGATTTTTTTTTACAAGAAGATAAAAATACCGTCAAATAGATTGTCAACTTTCTTTTTGCATGAATGGATTCAAAATATGAATTCAACCTACATAATAGTGTTGGGACCATTAGACTAGACAATGGGCATGACAAGACATTCATATAACCCATTGTAGGATTTTAAAAACTATTTTCCATCTAATGAAACTCCTTGGCACATGTTTGGCACTAACTACCACATAGGTCGACCTTAGAGAGATAGTGAGATCTAGTTTACAAATCACACATGCCATCTAGGCAATATACCAAGAAACAATACTTGACAATATCATATTTATGTGATGACAATTTAAACACATCATCCAAGTGACATCATTCTTGGAGTAAAGGAGAGCGGAAAAAACACATGAACACTTTCTCTTATGAATAAAGACCTGAGGAGGACATCAAGTTGATGTTTCCATTCAAAATAATTAGTTAGGTTTATAAAATTATGAGGTTGGTTAGTGAGAGATGAACCTGGGGTCAGATCTCACACAAAGTGGGAATCTTGTTAGGGTACTCATTAGGTGTCATGCATTTAAACTTTTAAATAAGGGAAACAAATTGCAGTGAGAAGGGTTGAGAACCAAAGGCAGGTGTCACCTCCTTCTATAACACATACATGCATCTTGTTTCTTTCTTAGTGTCCTCCAACTCTCTATGAGCGAAAATATGTAGGGAATGCTAGACTTGTGATTTGGCGGGTTCTAGTTACTTACTTGTCTTTAGAGGGGAAAAATAGTTGGGGTATGTTAGATGTGTTTGCCTTTTTTCTTTAAGGTGTAGGAATTAGTACATCCCTCATAATGGGCATCTAAAACCAATAACAACATGGACAACATATATCGACATAAAATCACACAAGACGTGGTTTTAAGAAACCAAATTGATGGGAACAAGGCAATGCTAGGTTATGGGTAGTCTGATTTGATTCATTCAGTGTACCTTGCTTGGTTGAGTGTGTGGGTTAGGGTTCAAGTCCATTCACTTCAACTTGTGACTAATGATGCCTGAGAATTGGGTCAATAAATGGGAAACTTCCATCTATTTATGTTTAAATTATACTTATAATTGAATATGCTTTATCACCCCCACCATCAGTAAGAGCAGTGAGAGCACACATAACATGCATACATGACATAATATACTCACAATTCACGACATTATCACAAGGATTAAATGTAGGTAGAAGATCCTTATACTTGTCACTATCCTTAGGAGATCAAGGAGTGAAGAGGGCACTCAAAGGCATTTATCTCATTGCCTTGAAAATTAAACACTTCTTAATCATGAGGATTTTGCTGGTGTAAATGCATGGGAACTTTACCCTTAATACAAGAAGGATAAGTGGGTTAAAGAGCCTAATACTGGGGTTAATATACATACTTGTTAGTTTAGTGCCAAATTTATAGGCATATGCACCCCAAAATGGGGTTAAAGTACCTAAAAGTGGGTTAAAATGCCTAAAATGGGGTTTATGTGCCTATTTGTGGCTTGTCCAAGGGCATTACCATGAGAGGTAGAAAGAGGGAGAGTTGTGTAAGGATTAGGGTGGAAAAAAAGGTCTGATAATATCATTGCTTGATTGATTGAGAAGTGGACTCACGAGGCAGAACTTGCAGGCATGCCTTAACTTGTTGGGTGTGATGAAAATCATAATTAAATGATTTGTATTGCAGCAAAATCATTTCTCATCTAATGTGTCAAAACCCAGATGATTCACAAAATGTGATGTCCCAAAACACCATAGTGAGATTACTCAAAACAAAATACCAATTATGCTAATAAACCACCTCAACTAGTAGATTATGAAAAAGACAATATAAAACTTTTGAGTCCAGTTCCACAACACTTGCAAAAATCCCAGACTTCATTAATCCTTAAAAGGTTAACTTTATAAGATATTGTTCTATGATATTTTTCACCACCTATATATAAAAGATGTATGATTAATGTAGTTACAATGTGCATCTATACAGGGTATGCAAGCCAGATCATGATTCATATAGGTATCTAAATCAAAACAACCCTTCTTAGACCTAAGAGTAAAGGGATGATTCCATGACACACTAGAAAAAGGATCTCCACCAACCTCTGAGATACTAACTCCCTCTAGGAAAAGTCTCTTCTTCACCAAGTCTGGTCCTTTTTCATTGGTCACCTATAAGATGTGGACAGACACAAGGTGAGACCAATGTCCCAATGATATGATAGAATAACTAATATCATTTCATGCTTACAAGATAACAACCAATAGAGTATAACAGAATAATATAAAAAAGGTAGTGATATTCTTAAAAAGGCATGGGATAGTAGAAAGTTCATAATAAGATTAATAAGAAAATACTTTGTAGGTGTAGGGTCACAATAAAACATTACAAAGTGAATTCATCAAGTGAATCCTAAATACATATAGTACACAAACAATGATTTATGGTTAGTCATGGGTGGTTTGAGAAGTACCAAGTCAAACCACAGAATAGTGATTGGGAAATACCCTATACATCATGTAAGGTCTTTAGGATTATTGGTATCTATAAAACTTTACCATGCCTTAGTCAGTTTGAGTATAAACAAAGTCTTGTGTTGAAATGCCAGACTACTTGTGGAGTGTTCAAAGGCAAGTTCACAAAACATTACGTATACCTAGGTACTAAGGTATTGACACCTATATTAGGGTATAAACCCTTGTAACACACACACACACACACACACATATATATATATATCAACACGGAGTGGCTCAAGTGGTCAAACACAATGTCTCCTAACAAAGAGACCCAGGTTAGAATCCCAGTTGTTGCCTTGATTTACCACCCTCATGGGTGTTCGGCCTCAACCATGGGTCTGGGAGAGGGGGAGAGAATGCCTCTCTTTATCCCATATATATATATATATATATATATATATATATATATATATTACATTCTAAATTGTCACATATAATTGGATCTATGGTCTTGACCATGTTCATTCACATAACCATATTGGATGCTAGATAACACATCCTTTAGTACCTTGTATATGCTCAACAACATTTGACTCCAAGTTCCTTCTCACAATGGAAGACTGCTATAAAGAAACCCATTTGCTATCCTGAATCACGAACATTGTGGTTGTTCCTATGGTCTCAGGGCACTACATGTGCATGTTACACTTGATTAATTCAGTAAATTTATCATGAATCAATGAGTGGAAATTAAGATGGAGGGATAATGAGATGTTTTCTTATTGGTAGATGACAAACTCCTCTCCTATATATAGAAAGGGAGGCAAGTACATGGAAGCATAACTTAATTGTAATTGGCCAAAACAATTGGGCCCATATAACATAATAAACTAAATAGAAATAACTCTATAACTACCCCTTAAGATAGAGTATGGGTGAAACACATACCCAACTTGGACTTACCAGACTCAAAGTAGGCACCGTGAAAAATAAAAATGTCACTTCCTATACAATTTTTTCTCTCCCCCTTAACATGACTCTCCAACAATAAAATATTTAATGATGCATGTTTTGAGGTTATGTTTTGTAGGCTAGAAATACTTGACCTTTGACAATATCTTCTAAATTCCATATGGAATGAATAACATCACTCCCAATCTGGAGTAGGCGATAAAAACACCATGACTATGCCATATTTACTAGAACGGAATGCGGGTTTAGAATAGTCACAATCAACACATCTAACGATGTAGCAGTAGATGTATCTTCAAACACAAATATGATGAGGTTAGAATGACTCCCAAATTGGATCCATATGGATTGTGACTCTTATGAGGCTTGACAAGAATGAAAGACACCATCAAGAAGGACCAAGTAGATTGCTAGAAGAACCTTCTTGGCACTTCAGAAATGAGAGATGCAACTTTGAGAAGACATGATTAAAATATTTTGATGAATATAAAATCTAAATAAATCATCAAACTTGCAGGTGTAGTATTTGTAGGCTTGATACAGAGAGTATCTGAAAAGTAGCCATACATTTTTATGAGACATAGTAGGATTATAAAAAAAACTGACACGAGAGCGAACAAGAGGTTGGAATAAGCACAACAAGATATGCCTCAACATGTGTTCAATGTGTTAACTGAGATCCTTTGATATTATCAAAAAGTGGTGGCCAACTGGTATAAGCAAAGTGTAGATTGCTAACCTCCGTCAATATCATGACACAAATAGAAAGAAACATAGTCATCAAGAAAAAGATACACCAATGATGCAATGGATGCACAAAGAAGCACAATTTCATTAGGTAAGAGATACACCAATGATGCAATGGACGTACAAAGAAGCACAATTTCATTAGGTAAGAGATACACCAATGACATACTGGAAGCACGATGCTTAGTGGCAATGAAGTGCCGCAAAGACATCATAATAATAAGAATATCCATGGATATTAGCATAGTTTGGACTGATGCATATAATATCTCTCTCATACTATTTCTCCTCATACACCCTCTTCACACTTTATCTATCTCCCTCCCCATACTATCTATCTCCTCTATATCCCCATCAAACAAATTATGAAATAATTGATTATTTAGTGTGGAAAAGAAATAATACCCACTACACATGAAAGTGGATGAGCACATGAGAGATGGTAGGGGGTAAATTTTCAAAGGAGAGGAAAAAATATAATGCCCCTTGTTTTTTTCTTTATAAGCTAGCACGAGTTTTTTATTTTTCAATATTAGGAAGATAGACTGATAACAAGAGTCAGTGTGCTATTTAAACCAAATAGATAGAGTCATACAAAAAATTAATAGATCTTTGTGCATCCAAAAAAGGAATATTTGTCAATCGTTATGTCAAAAAATGTAATGGGGCGTGCGGAGGCAAAGCCCCTATAGTAGGGAGTAGGTTAAAATTTAGGTCTGAATAAGGATCTGACTACTAGTTAGAATATTATGTATATGTGGTTGTTGGGTATTAGTAGGGAGAGAATCAGGGACCAGTGTGGTAACTATGGTTGGAATTAAGGCATGAGGGGTAGAAAAATAGAGGAATATAGAATATCATTCTGTTAATCATGACTATGACATTTTGCCTTTGTCAACCAATATTTCTAGTGGCATCATGAAAATCACTACAACAAGTAGATAAGAACACATCAACAATGTATGTAGAAGTTGGCTTGAAAAGTTCATAGACATATGTAGATTTTGTCATGCTTGGAGAACAAGTAAGATACTCCACCTGACTTATTGACAATTGGAATGCTGCCACAATTCACTTTTTCTTGAAGAGTAAGGGAAGAGGTAAGCATCACACAGAATTTATACCATGATTCAGGCATGGTAGTCTAGACTCACCATTGCATCCTAGTACAATATGATTATGGGTATACTTGTATATAGATTAGATACAAAGTGAATATTGCTAAATCTGATATCCAAATATGAAAAAAATCAATCTTATATCCAATGGATGTCATGTGATAACATCTGCATCCGATCTGAACAAATAATATCCAAATATGGATAAATATATGACCCATATTAAAAACATATATTTAATGTAAATAAATATGTTATATATAAAATTATTGATATTATAGTAAATATATATATGTAAATTATCCATATTTTCATATTTCTGTATACAATAGTATATATTCAACATTATATGTATATATTTGTCAAATTCAGATTTTTTTGAGAGGATATAACAATATCCAATATCTGAAATTTAATCTGAATTTTGTGTATGCCAGATTCTTTTTCCAAATTTCAGACTTGAATCTGGATCAAATGTGCGAATTTCAGATATCCATTTACATGTATAGAAGATATGGTTGATAGATGGGAGTAGAGTTGGGAACCCTAGGTGAAGACAGGATGTAGAAGTGGGAAGGTGGGTGGGAGTCTGAGTAGTCCAAGTAGGACTATAAGAGTTTAATTAATTAGGTGGGATTCAAGGGATCTTTGGTGATTTGTATGAATAACAGATATGGGGGAGGAAAATAAATGTTGGCGATGTCTGGGATGAAGAGGACCAATAGATAGGTTTTTTCATGAAAGAAGGATAAATGAGGTCATCATGGAGGTCGAAATGATGCCTGATGGGTGGCTAAGAAAATGAGAGACAGTGGCAATCTGTAAGAAAATGCTCTCTCTTTTTCTCCCTAGGGTTATGATCAATACTCTTATACCATGTGAAAAACAAGATGAAGGGCTAAACATATATTTTTTTAATAGATGACAAACTCCTTTCCTATATATAGAAAAGGAGGAAACTACACATGAGCATAACTAAACCCAATGGGCCAAGATAGTTCGGCTCATATAGCACACCAAGATAAATAATAGAAACTCTAATACAATGTATCAATCAAGTTACAAATAATAAAAGAGATGTAAGTATGACATTAACTGAGTTCAACAACTTTAGAATTTATAAAACTAATTAAGATACATTTCAAGTGCCCATAAAGGTACAACCAACCAGCCATCTTTAACCATATCAACCCAAAGACAACAACTTAAGAGAACAACAAGGCCCAAATTATCAACCAAGGGCACAACAAGGCCCTAATCACCATATAACACCATATCAAGGATGGGCCCACGCATAGATCTCATATTCACTTGCAATTATAGATTTTATCACTACAAGAAACCTTATCAATATTGCCACCTTATCCCCACATCATATGTTGGCTAAATTGACATTAGTATAATCTCTTTGTTTCGATGATGACAAACATTTCATTCTTGTTGATCTAACGTGCTACTTGAGTGTTGCAGGAATGAGGTGGATGACAAAGCACTAGGGAATCTATATGCTTTAAATACTTGTAAATTTCATGAAATGTAATCAATTGTAAACTTGTACAAATATATAATGTACAAGTACTTAGACTTCATGTAAATCAAGCATTAGATCTTCCCTAGCCAATCACTACACTTAGATAGTTCATCCCCTTCATTAGTGTCACATATGCACACTCATACATACACTTAGCACTTTGTTTGAAACATTGAAACAGGGTCAATCTCGGTCGACAAATTCCTCGACTGAGACACTCTCGGTCGACAAGCTTCTCGACCGAGAAAGACCCAGGTAGCCGTTAGACACAGCTGACAAGGTAGTTGGCAGTTAGATATGAACGTTGCAAATACTTGATCCAGAGAGCCTGTCGGTCGACAAAACTTCGATCGAGTAGGTGTCCCGGTCGACAATTTCTCGACCGAGATGGACTCTGACAGCAACTGCAGAATTAATTAAACTAGCTGTTGTTAAATCAACTAGTGGATACCTAACGGCTAATTGAGCACTTGGAACCCCCTATAAAGTATCTAGAATGTCCTTAAGCATCCATAGGCCATTCCTATATATAGGACAAGCCATAGGACACCTAAAGTACACTTGTGCATATACTTGAGCTTACACTTACAATTGGCAATTTGTTTTGAGCAATTGAGAAACACTAGCATTGGCTATTCTTTTCCTTGATCCAAATTTCGTGTCCTATAGGCTAGCATCTCCTATCCATTAAACCTACATTCCAATATTCATTGGTTAGGAGATCTATATGCTTGATATAGGCAAATCAAGCCTTGAGCTACAAGTGGTATTGTAATTTCTATTTTTCCTTCTTGTTCCTTTGTATCTTTTGTATTCTCCTTGCTACTCCTAGGGTTGGAGGCTGCGGATTGGAGAAGGTTCTTCTCGGTGGAGAAGGTGGACTTCGGACTACTTCAAGAAGGATGTTGCAACGTGAAGCTACTTCAAGAGGAAGGCTACTTCAAGGGGGAGCTTGAAGTTACTTCAAGAAGGCTGCTTCAAAGTTGGTGCAACTACTTCTAGGTGAAGGCTGTTCGAAGGGTTTGGTGAAAGAATTGTAATTTTATGTAAAGTCCTTGCGAGGTAATAAAATTTGATTCTTTCAAAATCCCAGTTGGGTAAGCAACCGGGTAGTGGATTGACTGCCTTAGTATTTGCTAAGGTTGGAACCACTCTAAATCCTTGTCCCCTTGTCCAATATTTTTGTGGTTGGTTGTTTGAGTTAAATTATTATTAAAATAATCATAAAACCCTATTCACCCCCCCCTCTATTGGTTTTTCATTTGGTATCAGATCAGGCTTCAAGGAACTCTAACCAAGTCTTAAAGAATGGGTGACGGGCTGCTCAACAACCTCAACCTTGAAGGGACACTTGTGGCTAGACCTCCAGCATTTGATGGAACTAACTACACCTACTGGAAAAAGAAGAATGCAATTTTATTTCCAAGGGATTAGTTGGGATCTATGGAGGATGGTGTCAATCCCATATGAGCTTCCTCAAGTGGAATATGCAGCTTGGGACACCAATACGGTAAAGTCGGCTCAAATGAATGCAAAGGCTGTAAGTATACTTTATTGTTCAATTTTCGTTGGTGAATTCAATAGAATATCAAATTGTGAAACGGCATATGAAATTTGGCATAGACTTTCTATAACTTTTGAAGGGATTGTTCAAGTTAAGAACTCTAAAATTGGAATGCTTAAACCAAAGTTTGAACAGTTCCGTATGGATCCAAATGAATCTATTAGTGATATGTATGCAAAATTCTCGATGCATGTAGTCACCATGCATCTGTTTCGGTATCTAGGAGTGTTCTTCAAGAAGTGGAGTAAACTCACTTCTATCATTTTACTTTCATACTATGAAATGGAATCAGTTGACGTATAAAAGTACAACCTTGATAAGTCGAGGAACACACTTTGCGAAGGGAATGATTTAAAGTAAGTGACCATTTGTTTTGGGATGGCTGGCTTTGCAACATTCCCACACTTCTCGTAGTTAGTCCTCCGAAAGGAAACTAGATCTACAGAGATACTAACTGTTTAGACTCTTATTGCAGGTTATGTTACTATGTTGCATGTTTTGATCCATGTGTAGTGGTGGTGAAAGTCGATCACATCCTAGTGGTTTATTAACATCGTTAGACCTTAAATTTACTTTCTTAATTTTACTTACACTTATTTTAAACAACCAAACCAACTCTTTGATCTAAATACCAACTGTTAAGGAGTTAAATCAAATTCTAACATTTTCCATCTTGTTGATCTTAACAAGACCGTTGTCCTGTGGATTAGACCCTTAACTATACTATGATAAGACTTCCACGTATCCTAGCATACGTGGGTGGAGTTTTTTATCTAGTATAAGCAAAGCTAAACCTAAATACTTGCTATCTTTAGGATTTTTAGTGGTGCACGCAACTCCACACAAGTGGAAGCTCCATCAAAAATTGGCGTCGTTGTCGGGGACAACGGAATGTTTTGATTTCATTTATCATCTTGCTAGTTGGTTAGAGTTTTACACTTTTTTTAAAACATTACTCCATATTCTCATGATTTCATCATATCTCCTGCATCATCTGAAAAGTGTGTTTCTTCCTCTACTCAGGTAGAAGACGTGTATGCAACCATCACATAATCTCAGATTCTCCCCTGATCCATAGTACGACTCTGAGGTAGAGAGAAGTTTCCACCGCCGCATTATACTTAATCGTCAAATATCCAGACAAATGGCCGACGATCAACGCCAAGCTGCACTAGTGATGGAAAGGGTCAACATTGCCATAGCATCCCAGCGAGCGCAACTTATTGCCGACATGCACGCCCAAGTTCAGGATGAAGTACAGGCTGAAGAGCAAGCCTGCATCTGTGCTGAGAATGAAGCAGCCAAAGTTGTTGCTCAACTGTTGGTAAGAAGCAAGCAATTATGGGACTACGTTGTTCCCAAGAACTACGAAGATAACCATCCAGTCCAACCACCACTCATCAACACTCCTAATTTTGACATTAGGACACAATGGATCCAAATAATGCAGGGCATCTCATTCTCTGGAAGTACCAGAGATGACTGCATGGACCATTTGAAGAGGTTTAAAGCTCTTTGTAGGTTGGTACCACAAGCTGGGACAACCATGGACGCAGTCATGCTCAGACTCTTTAACTTTACCTTGTCCAAAAGAGCTCTAAGCTGGTATAATTCTTTGGATGGGGAGCCAATCACCACCTGGGCTCCTTTAGAAGAGAAGTTCTTGGAGAAATTATTCCCTCCTTCACTAACTTACCAAATCAGAGGACAAATCCACCAATTCCTTCAACTACCGGGAGAGTCACTGGCTGACTCATGGGAAAGGTTCAAGGAACTCTTGAGGAAATGCCCTCAGCATGGAATCTTGAAAAATCAACTCATAGAAACTTTTTATAGGGGAGTAAGTGATGAAATTAAAAAGTTCTTAGATTCCTCATCTGGAGGAAACTTTATGAGATAGAACTACGAAGACGCCTGGAGAATCGTCACTCTCGAAGCAGAAAATCAATCCAATTGGGGGAGGGCAACCACAGGAGGAGTTCTAAAGGTTTGTAAATCTGAAGAATCTATAGAAATGAAAGCTATAGTCAAAGCTTTGAAAACCATAGTTAACAAACAACAAGCCCTCAAAGCATCATTTGGGGAGTATGATAGAAAGAAGAACCCCCAACAAGCTAAAGTAGCCACAGGAACTTGTGAGGCCTGTCATGCATCAGATCATCCCACATTGTCATGTGGTCTCCTATACAATGTAATGATGGATTTACAACCTCCTCAACAATAGTATGAGCCGATCATTGAACACCCTGAGGATCAGATGCCAGAACAAGTAGATTCCATTCATTCCATACCAGGACAAGCTTACTACAATCCAAATCAACTGAGAAATCATCCTGGTTTTCAATATGGAAATCCTACTGGGACTGCTAACCCACAACATCAAACACAAGGTGGATCATCCAACAGACTACCACCTGGATTTCAAAGCAACTACACCCAAAATCAAGGGAATCTTAGAAACAACTTCCAGAGATCCAACTACCCAATAAATCCCTCTGCATACTACCAATATACTCACCCTCCCCTGCACCCACAATTATAACAAACTCAGCTGCAATAGCCACAGCAACCTCAGTTGCCAGCACCTCAACAATAACCACCTCAAGGGCAGCATCAACTCACTCAATTTCAAAAAAAGAATGCCCCACCACAACAGACTGATGAACTGTCCTTGATAAGGAAAATGTTGCAATCACAACAAACCGTGCTGGCTAACCAGCAAGCCCAGCAAAAAGTTGTGGAAACTCAGTTATCACAGATTGCAGCTCCGCTAAAACCTCTAGTGGGCACTTTCGCTGGCCAACCAGAAGCAAATCCAAGACACGATCAACATAGACCAGAACAATTAAATGCTATTACAACAAGGTCTGGTCGTGCTCTTACTAAAGCCATCTCGGTTAATCAAGAAGAAAGGGATGTAACTAAAATCATCCCAACAAAAGAATCAGGTCAAGAAGCTGAAGAAAGGAAAGAAAAGGAACAAGGTCCCAAAGAACCAGAGGTTCCACAATATATGCCAAGGATACCCTATCCTGGTAGGCTAAAGGAAACCAGACTAGACTCTAGATTCCAGAAATTAAAAGAGGCAATGAAGAAACTTTATGTTGATATTCCCTTTCTCAACGCCTTATCTAAAATCCCAGCCTGGTCCAAATATCTGAAGACCTTGCTATCAAAGAAATATATGACAGAGGATCATGAAACTGTCAAGCTAGCCCAAACCACTTCTGATATCATTTTGAATAAAATGCTGAAAAAATAGAAGGACCCTGGCTCCTTTGGTATACAATGCTCTATTGAGAACACTTCTTGTAAAAAGGGATTGGCCGACTTGGGAGCCAGCATATCAATTATGTCATTCTCCATGTGCAAAAGATTGGGGTTCACTGACTTATTGCCTACAGTAATGACCATCCATCTCTCCGATTCCACCATTACTACACCCCTCGGAATAATTGAAGATATTCCAATAAGAGTGGGGATGGACTCTTATGTCCCTTATGATTTTATCATTATGGATATAAAAGAAGACCTAAGGTACCCGATAATATTTGGTAGACCCTTCCTCGCCACGGCTAGAGCATTAATTGATGTCGAGGCTGGCACAATTACCTTGGTGTTGGGTAAAGAAACTATTCAATTTAGGATTTTCAACAGCCTGAAGAGCCCTGGTATCCATGAAGAGGTCTTTCTACTTGAAGAAATTGATAAAATGTCTCAACTCAAGCAAGCAAATCCAGAACCAGCAGATGCCCTAGAAGACGCTCTAATAAATTTGGAAGCTAAATTTTCAACCAACGAGTTAGTTCAGCAATGCCTGCAATACTTAGAGCAGGCTGAAAAAGCCCCTGAAGCTATTTTTGAAGAACTGAAATTTGTCACCATATTAGAGACGACAGAAGTACCCAAAGCCCCAGAAATGAAAACTCTACCAACTGGGCTCAAACATGTCTTCCTAGATGAAGGAAAATTATGTCCAGTTATCATTAGCTCCTTTTTGGATGACGATCAGGAAGAGAGGCTTCTCACTAAATTAAGGAAGCACAAGAAAGCAATTGGGTACAAGATGACTGGCCTAACAAGAATTAACCCAACTCTATGCATGCATAAACTACCTATGATAGAAGAGTTCAAACCCTCAAGGGAGCACCAGAGAAAACTGAACCCAAATCTAAAAGAGGTAGTTCGCCTCGAAGTTCTTAAACTCTTGAAAGCGGGTATTATCTATCCAATTTCTGACTCTCTGTGGGTTAGTCCTGTCCAAGTGGTCCCTAAAAGGGGGGGGCACTATTGTCTTAAATGATAAGAATGAACTAGTACCTACAAGGACTATTACTGGTTGGAGAATGTGCATAGATTATAGAAAACTGAACAAATCAACAAGGAAAGACCATTTTCCCTTACCCTTCCTTGACAAAGTCCTTGAGCGGCTAGCCCACCAAAAAAGTTTCTGCTACCTCGATGGATATTCTGGGTTTTACCAAATCCCAATTCACCCCGAAGACCAAGAAAAAACAACATTTACTTGTCCTTTCAGAACATACGCTTTCAGAAGGATGCCCTTCGGGCTATGCAACGCACCTGCAACCTTCCAAAGGTGCATGACCGCTATCTTCACGCGACTAACCGAAACCATTATGGAGGTGTTCATGGACGATTTTTCAGTATACAGAGACTCTTTTGATAACTGTCTACTCAACATAAGTAAAGTCTTATAGAGATGTGAGGAAACAAACCTTATCCTAAACTGGGAAAAATGTCACTTTATGGTGACCGAAGGTGTTGTCCTCGGACATCGAGTGAGCGAAAGAGGAATCGAAGTAGACAAGGCAAAAATCAATGTCATCTCAAAGCTGTCACCACCCAAAGACATAAGGGGAGTACGAGCCTTCTTGGGTCATGTCGGGTTCTACCGGATATTTATCAAAGACTTCTTAAAAATAGCAAAACCTATGACATACCTATTAACAAAGGATGTTAATTTCAACTTTGACCATGAATGCCTGCATAGCTTTACAACCTTGAAGAATACTCTAATCTCCACACTCATTCTAAGAGTGCCTGACTGGTCACAAGTTAACATCATAGCCAAAGCCATCCTAACCTCTCTCAAGGACGGGAGGAAACCAGGTGAAATCCAAATCAAGGAACCTTGCAAGTGGACCACCAAGTACAAAAACCGAAATAAGTGCATGTCGGAAGACTCCAAGAACAGCTTTCTTATTTTCAAAAAGAGGCCTTGCAGCCCAAACAAAATCCCTAAATACCCAACTCCTAAGCCTGAGAGTATAAGAATAAAAGGTAGAGCGTTGAATAAAAACATGAGAGTTGTGCCACACATAAGGACCTATATGAAGAACCAATAAAGGTCTCACGCGGTCGGTACATTCAGCTACCCTCACAAAGGCAGATGTGTCGCACACGGTAATGCGATCCTAAGGTCTTTGAATATATGAAAAAGCTGATAAAGGACTCACCCGACCGGTACATTTAACAGCCCTCACAAAGGCAGATGTGTCGCACCCGATAAAGAGATCCTAAAAGTTTTAGATAAACCCTCCCCCAAAAAAAGGGGAAGTTACACATCATCCTTTCGCCAACCCTCATTCCTATCTTAGTTTCCAGTAGGATTTCCAAAGAAGTATAAAAGTGATTGGAGTTGAAAACATGCACAGAATGCGATTAAGGAAAAGGTGGTCCCAATGCGAGCTACGCGATACAGAAGAAACCTGAGATCCAAGCAACTCCTGATACCTGAAAGAGTTAGTGCAAGCAGAAGCCTGATAAAACTTCAGGAGATCTCTGGTTCATAATTGAAGCAGGAGTATGGAAATCTTCACTAAATAAAATCGCCTCGCCACTACATGCCTCAGCTCTATCTAGCTTGAGGACAAGCTAGACTCTGAGTTAGGGGGAGATAACCTCCCATTTTGCGATGTTATCTTACTAGTTTTCCTCAGTTCTCCATACTCTTTCTTAAATAAATTAGACACAATCTTTAATTTTCCACTTTATTGTAAATATACCATCAGACTAACTTTTCCCCTTTTATTTCTTATAGAAAAGCACAAAAAAATTACAAAAGCTCCAAACGGTCCCAAGACTGAATGGACACCAAACGGTCCCAAGACCGAATGGACACCAAACGGCCCCAAGACCGAAAGGACACAAACGGTACCAAGACCGAATGAAAAGACCAAATGGACTCCAAACGGTCCCAAGACCAAATGGACACCAAACGGTCTCAAGACCGAATGGACCTCAAACGGTCCCAAGACCGAATGGACACCAAACGGTCCCAAGATCGAAGGAAGGCCAAACGGTCCCAAGACCGTGTAAAGTCAAACGGTCCATATGGATCCAGTTTGAGAGTCATTCTAACCTCATCATATTTGTGTTTGAAGATACATCTACTGCGACATCGTTGGATGTGTTGATTGTGACTATTCCAAACCCGCATTCCTTTCTAGTAAATATGTCATAGTCATGGTTTTTTATCGCCTACTCCAGATTGGTAGTGTTGTTATTCATTCCATATGGAATTTAGAAGATATTCTCAAAGGTCAAGTATTTCTAGCCTATAGAACATAACCTCAAAACATGCATCATCAAATATTTTATTGTTGGAGATTGATGTTAAGGGGGAGAGAACAAATTGTATAGGAAGTGACATTTTTTTTCACGGCGCCTACTTTGAGTCTGGTAAGTCCAAGATGGGTATGTGTTTCACCCATACTCTATATTAAGGGGTAGTTCTAGAGTTATTACTATTTAGTTTATTATGCTATATGGGCCCAATTGTTTTGGCCAATTACAATTAAGTTATGCTTCCATGTACTTGCCTCCCTTTCTATATATAGGAGAGGAGTTTTGATAACCTCCCATTTTGTGATGTTATCTTACTAATTTTCCTCAGTTCTCCATACTCTTTCTTAAATAAATTAGACATATCTTTAATTTTCCACTTTATTATAAATATACCATCAAACTAACTTTTCCCCTTTTATTTCTTATAGAAAAGCACAAAAAAAATACAAAAGCTCCAAACGGTCCCAAGACCGAATGGACACCAAATGGCCCCAAGACTAAATGGACACCAAACGGTCCCAAGACCGAATGGACACCAAATGGTCCCAATACCGAATAGACACCAAACGGTCCCAAGACCGAATAATGGACACCAAACGGTCCCAAGACCGAATGGTCACCAAACGGTCCCAAGACCAAATGAAGGCCAAACGGTCCCAAGACCGTGTAAAGTTAAATGGTCCCAAGATCGAATAAAGGCAAATGGTTCCAAACCATGAGGACTCAAACGGTTTCCAAATCGAGAGAGTCCAAATGGTCTCCAAACCGAGAGAGAGTCCAAACAATCTTCACGGCCGTTTGGGCCCAAATCTCCCGAACCGTTTGAGTTCCACTCAAAGCCTATAAATAAGACCCGAAGGGTCCTCACAAATCATCAAGTTTCATATGTCCTAAGGCTGCCTCCATTATTCCAGAGCCATTCCATCCTTCACCCACTGCCCCGAGGCTGCCGGTCTGAGATCCACACTCCATCTCCAAGCTACTTTCTCTCTCATCGACAAAGAAGGTGGGAAGGGGAGGATTCATCATCAAGCAAGATACAAAGTGCAAAGATCTTTGCTCTCTCTCTCTCTCTCCAAGGGGTCGGCCTTCCTCCCTCCTTTGTGGAGATGATTCTCTCTCTCTCTTCTTGCCCCCTTCTTTGTTCTTGCCATGAGCGAGTAGTCTCATACACTAGGGTGCGGGGAGTAGCCCCGCTACCCATGTTTTCATTTCATGCAATGTAATTCATAAGTTTGCAATAAATATATACTTTCTTTTCCGTTCAACATCAATCGTTTAATGAATGCTTGTTGCTTGATCACCAACTTGTGTTACTTATTATCTATTAGTATGAATTGTCTATGTTTGTACTATTAGATTTGAATCTCGATTGAATGTTGGTTCTTGATGCATGTAGTCACCATGCATCTGTTTCGGTATCTAGGAGTGTTCTTCAAGAAGTGGAGTAAACTCACTTCCATCGTTGTACTTTCATACTATGAAGTGGAATCAGTTGACGTATAAAAGTACAACCTTGATAAGTCGAGGAACACACTTTGTGAAGGGAATGATGCAAAGTAAGTGACCATTCATTTGGGGATGGTTGGCTTTGCAACATTCCCACACTTCTCGTAGTTAGTCCTCCGAAAGGAAACTAGATCTACAGAGATACTAACTGTTTAGACTCTTATTGCAGGTTATGTTACTATGTTGCATGTTTTGATCCATGTGTAGTGGTGGTGAAATCCGATCACATCCTAGTGGTTTCTTAACATCGTTTACGACCTTAAATTTACTTTCTTACTTTTACTTACACTTAGTTTAAACAACCAAACCAACTATTTGATCTAAATACCAACTGTTAAGGAGTTAAATGAAGTTCTAACATTTTCCATCTTGTTGATCTTAACAAGACCATTGTCCTGTGGATTCGACCCTTAACTATACAATGATAAGACTTCCACGTATCCTAGCATATGTGGGTGGAGTTTTTAATCTAGTATAAGCAAGGCTAAACCTAAAGACTTACTATCTTTAGGATTTTTAGTGGTGCACGCAACTCCACACAAGTGGAAGCTCCATCAAGTTTGTCATCTACCAATAAGAAAACATCTCATTATCCCTCCATATTAATTTCCACTCATTTATTCATGATAAATTTACGGAATTAATCAAGTGTAACATGCACATGTAGTGCCCTGAGACCATAGGAACAACCATAGTGTTCGTGATTTAGGATAGCAAATGGGTTTCTTTATAGCAGTCTTCCATTATGAGAAGGAACTTGGAGTCATATGTTGTCGAGCATATACAAGTGACTAAAGGATGTGTTATCTAGCATCCAATATGGTTATGTGAATGAACATGGTCAAGGCCATAGATCCAATTATATGTGACAATTTAGAATGTAATATATATATATATATATATATATATATATATATATATATATATTGGTAATCCTTTGGTGTTCCTTGATCTTGGTAAGTGATCTCTCTTGCTTGATCTTTGTTTCTAGAAACCCTGCCCATCTTCCTACTCTACTTGGCCGAACCATGGTGTTCCATGGTAGTGCCTAAGTTAGGGTTTGAAGGTCTTCTCTCTTCTTGGGCTGAATCCATGGTCTTCCATGGTGGTGCTTGAGATGAGTCGAAGAGATTCCTTCTTATCTTTCTCAGCCTAGGGTTTCGGCTCTCATTTCTTATTCTTTAACCCATGGTTTTTCTTCTCTCTTTGAGATGATTCTAGTTTGTTAATGAGGGTTTGATAAAGATAGGATTTCTATATCTATTAGAGCATCTTGTTCTTGGAGTGGTTTCTTCTCCACAAGGTGAGTTATATAACTTTCACCTCGATTATTGTTGCACTTAATTTTGCATGTTGATAACTATATCTAAAACATGGTTTTTAGTACCTTGGTGATAATATCTATGCTCTATGGTTTACTTCTCATAGTGAACTTGGGTAGATTATCTTCTTTGCAAAATCCTAATTCATGTGGTCGAACTCTTGTTTGATGGAGGAAGTGGGGATACTTTCTAGCATGTGCTTAACCTTGGTTTTTCTTTCTCATAATGGTTTTTGCTCTCTTGCTTGTAGATGGATATTTGAGAGTACTTGCATGACAGTAGATATGTCAGTTTCCTCTCTTGATTCATGGTTTGGTTTTCTTTATCTTGGTGATAATTAGATTTAGGGATTTAGTGATGACCTTCTCCTTGTGCTTTGCCTTGGATGATTTCCAGCTTCATGGTGTTGCTTAATCCTTGATCTTATGGTTTATGGATCTTTCTCTCATCATGAGATCAACAAGGTTCCTACATGATGTGTGGTCGCCAAGTTTCTCCAAGTGATCTATGAGTTTACCTCTTTTTGGGCATTGAATTTGGTGTTGCTTGGTCATTGGATCTTCTCTTGTTTGGGAATTAAGATGACTGTTTTCAGAAGTAGATGAAGGGGTGAATCCCTAGGGTTTCAGCAACCATCATCCCTAAGCTTTAAGGGTCATGATTTTTGTTTTCAGTGGTCAATCTTGTACATGACCTTCAGTGGTCGATGAATCCATGTTGGTCTGTTTTTAGTGACCATCTGCCCTAGTTTTTTAGCAGTCATGCTATGTATCTTCAGAGGTCCTTGTGTGGTTAAACTTGGTGATAATGACATTGACCTAATGTATATCCATGATTGCAGGAAGTAATGATAATTATAGTTAATGCTTATGGCTGTTTGAAACCCTAATTTAGTTTTAATTTACCTTGTTTTGTGGTAATGTTCTTGTTAGTTGTTAATTGCGCGCTTTGGCTTTTGAGTTATCTCATTGTGTGGCATCGAGGTGTCACAATATGTGTTAGAAACCACAAACCATTGGTAATAAATAGGTCATTCTCTAGTAATATCCAGAGCTAAAACTTTTTTTATCAGAGAGGTACTCAACCCTAATATATAGATGAAGTTCTATCACCTAACTAAACATCTAGCTTGGTCTCTATTATCCTTCAGTCATATCTCCTATAATAATGGTTTGTAAGTACCATCCAAAATTCTTTCTAGTCTAACTAGACTTCTAGTGGGATAATATAAACCAAGAATATCATAATTTTCCTTGTGACCATCTACATTATTGATTTGATACGATATAGTAATAGTCCAATTTCTATATCATGTGAGCGGAAGCTAAATATTTTTTTAAAACTTAGAAGTGTCACTAAAAGATATACATCACAATAATTATATAAATAGAACAAATAAAGGCTAGTGTAAAATACATTGTCATTGATTTTTATATAATAATACTTAACAAATATTGACAACAAATCTCAATATAACATAAAAATTATGCATTTTGACTTAGGATCTTGGATCATGTGGTGGTGCCCCGCCAACAAACACTTCTTAAACATGTATATGGAAAATATGTCTTACCTACTCTTCCTGAGCTCTAATACCTATAGATGTCTTGTCCCTAGACATGAACAAATAAGAGTCTAGGGTTAGAGTAATTAGAATTGAAATATTAACAAGAAAATATAAATATAGGATAATTGAGAGCTAAAAATGAAATCTAAAAGGTGTAATGTTATACTCAATTTCATTTTGTTTTGTATTTTTTTACTTGTGGCCACCATTATATGATAAGTCCTCTTCTACTGGCATGCCATGCACTTTACTGAAACTGAAGTTTTCTCAGTGGTGTGATGTGCCTACTGTTTTCATGTAGTGCCCTTTGTTGATAGTGAAGTGTCCTTTATGGAGTGATGCACCCTCTATTGTCATGTAGTACCCTCTATTAATAATGAGTGTCCATTATGGGGTGATGCGCCCTATGTATGTCTCGACACCTATGATGAGGACTTATCAAATAATGTTATGTCCTATTTTTCTTAATTATATATCTAAATATAATATGCTAAACTCTAAATCTTGATATGATAGGGGAAGAAAATGTAAAAAACAAAATATAAATTTCTATCTAGATCTTGAGATTTTTATTCTTATTATTAGGTTAATCTTAATCTGAAGTTATGATTTAACTAAATCACTTAATCAAGTATGGCTATTAGATATTCTAAATGCAATGTCTAAGTTTAATTGCTTAAGAAAGATAATATGAATGTATCAATAAATAACTATGATATTAAAATAATATAAATTAAATTGAATCACAGTATAATTATTTAAAGCATGACTTATTCTGAAACGCATATCTAAAATATATTATCTGAAGGTAACTTAAGTCCTAAGTTACATGTGGGAAAGTCGATGAGATCTGAATCTTGTTATATGAAATGAAGAACTAAAGGCACTTTAACTACTACACGGGACATTCTAGATCTAACAATTTAGATCAGTAATCTATATATGATGAAAAGGATGAATTCAAAGGGATGGCCCACTTAGGCTATCCTTAATTTAGTCTTGATTCCTTGTTCCATAACCTAATCACTTAGACATCAATAAAGATCTATAAGCTCATACATATTCCTTCTTTACATCTCTAAAACCCTAACATTGTGCCCCTAACATAAACAATTAGAAATATCACTAAGATGCATAAAATTTCTGAACTAAAACCACCTTCAACTATAAGAATTAAACCAAAAGCACACATTATTGCAATTGTATATTATTATACTCATATATAACTACATTAATCATATTATGCACTTTGATATGAGTATATACATCATTAACTGATAAATAGCCTCAAGCATACTCACACGTACTAATGTTACTAATTTACTTATTAAATTCAAATAAGATATGATTAAAATTATATTTCTTTCCAAAAAAGCATATGGATCATATGTTGTCTCACAAAGAATCATCAATTATCTTACATAAAGACCACTTCGGCCCGAAAACTAAATATTAGTATAATTATACATGAAACTTCTTAAATAAAATTAAAATAGTAAACACACAAATATTAGGATTTAAACAAATAGTTAAGATAGTTTTGTGCCCCTAAACAAAGTCCACCAGATAGTTCTCTCCTAAAATTCATCATACATGTAAATAATACTATGTGCCTACTTCTTAAATAGCTCAATATAAAAATATAGCACCGCAAATTGTTGACCCCTTTTGTCTTGGTCCATGACATGGATGAATCCCTATGGAATACTGCATGGATAGTGAGACCTACTCACCTAGAGTCATCTGGTGTGGATTAATTAGGAAAATCTATGAGCAAGGAGAGGTTTCCTTTGTGTGGCCTTATGATCCTTATCATTCTTTTATAGCATGTTAATGTAGTCCCTTATGTGGATAAGATTCTTTTCTTTTCATTTATCTTGTGTTTTATGATGAGAAGGCAAACATTATTATTTCGTACTGTTGATGATATTGAGAAATTTGGTATCACATTATGTTGAACATGGTTTGAAACTATGTTGTCACATTATTCATAATAAATCTACATAAAACCTCAAATCAAAACAATCATGCTTTAAGATAATGTGAAACATATAAAGATACATCTATTAAACTATTCCGTAATTTTTTAGGTTGTTTACTATTTTCATTGACAAAATAATAAAATAAAATATCTTGTAGTAATAAAACCATAATAATTATTACACATCCTAAAAGTCATGATAACCTATTTTTGAAATATAATGTACATTATAAAATTTATATAGACATATTGTTTTCTAATTTTGGATAAGTAGTTTGAGATATATGATTTTTTGTATATAATATGTTTTCAACAACTTTTAGTCATCCAAAATGGATCCAATGGTTTTTAGAGGGTGACATAGGTGTATGGATTGGATTTCGTTATGACCCTTGTAGATCCTAAGTGGGATCTTGATCCATTTGGATTTGTCTAACCCCTTTCCTTCAAAGTTCTCTCCCACGATTGCATTGTCTTTACTGAGTGATGCCATAGACGTTTGGGATTCACCGCCTGCCTCAAGCTTGACTCATGAGCCTCCTCACCATGATCCAATTGGTATGTCACCTTTAGTTGATCCTCCTCAACCTCAGCATCTAATTCACTAGCAGCTTATTCCTATATTTGTGTTTTCACAAATCTTTATTGCCCACCACCTCAACACTCTCCTCTTCTCTTGTCATTTGAACCCATCTTGGGATCACATTATGAGGGTATTTCATAGTCACTAAGCCCTTTGTTATAGGGTGTGAGGGGCTAGGATTTCAGATTAGGAACCTCCTCCCTTTCCATCTACAGCCACATCCACCACGGTTGTTGGTTGATGTGTGCTTTGGGGTGGAGAACTATGGGTCATGGATTTCATGATAATCGTTCATAAAAACTATTTTTTATCATATGCCCTCACTTTTCCTTTATATTATAACTTATTATGAATGTCCTTGCTTTACTCTATAATCCATAGAGTGAACTTGTTCTCCTTATATTGTTTGTTGGTTTGCCAAAGTTTTTTTCTCTTCAAACAGTGCCACCTGATTTTGTTGCTTCAACCTTGGAAGACTTTGATCGTGGACTACATCTTTGTTTGTCACACATTATTTTTGGTAAATTCCAATGATTTGGTGACCTACAGTGGTGTCTTTCCATTCAACCTATGCATATTGGAATATTGGGTATTTAAATTGTCTAGGATGTTAGTTTCTACACCTATGTTTCCTCTCAAGTTCACACCATAAGCTTTAGGAGCATATTCTTTATGAGGTTGGTCTAGTTCATGTTGGTTCCCCATTTGACATTGTTTATGCTTCCATTTGTGGTAATACCATCCTTTTGTTTGTCCAAGTTGTCATGTACACCTTCTGCCAATGCAAAGACACAATCTTTTTGGCAGACGCCTATTACAACATGGTCTCCAAGTTCTTTGAGGAAGCTAAGATATCAAAACATCAACAAGCAATTCTTGCTTCTCTGTAGGCAGACCACACACAAGATTTTCTACTATTTGTTCATGTTGATGGTCTTAGATTATCGATGTCATCAGTTGAGAACCATCCCTTTCTACATTAGCGACCATGATCCTCTATATCCTAGAATTGAGCTTTGCCCCCTTTCTCATTCTATGAATCTTGATTATTTTTGTGACCGGGAAGTACACAGTCACATCCGCCCAGGATTCAAGTTTAGTAACAATATTGTTTGTGATATCCCTTTTGACATTATTACTCATGTTGGGATAAAATCCTTGAAAGAAGCTCTAGTCACCTTTTTGGGGACACATCATGACACGCAAATACCTGGTGACATCTTAGTTTTTATTGGACTAAAGGAAAGGGTACTTGTGTTGATCTTATTGGGGTTTCTTCCATGATTGGCAATTTTCATTACTTCAAGGTAGGCCAAGCAGTTTCTGATGTGGCCACACAAAAATTTCATAGGCATTGTGTTGCTTGTAAAACAAATTATCATCATTTTCTTCCCTTTTCCTTTGATATTATTGGTGTTTTGGCTAATGATTTGACTTCCCTCTTAAGGTACATCCAACATATCATTAAAGTAATGTGATGATGCCATCATCTACATCTTCAAATTTTGTCTTTAAATTTTTGGGGTTTGCCATTCAAAAAGGGTTGGCATCTCAATTTGTAGCTCATGCCTCTGTGAAGGAATTTCTTTAGATGTTATCATGATTTTCAGAACCCAAGTGGTAAGGTTCTTGTTTCCAATTAAAACTATCTTCCGTCGTCCAAAAACTTTGAAACTTTCTAATTTAATCTTATTTCACTCTACTTTCGTATACAATAAAAACCATCCAAATATACCTCGTAATGAGTTAATAAATTCATCAAAGTTGGTTAGCAATATCTTTAAAAATGGCTTCAAAATCTTAAAAAAAATATTTCAATAATTCCTTATAGATTCTCAAACTTTGATAATATCAATATAAACATTTGCTAAAAAAATCAAACATTTAACCGACTAAATCTTAGTATATGGTCAAAACAACCCTCCATGTAGTTATCCTCAAATATTCATGGTAATTGTTATGATTCTCTATTACTTACTTTATTCTGTCAACTTTCTATGTTTGAGAAACACTTCACCCAGAATGACAAAAAATAAACCTGATCTTATAAATACCATTGTAAACATACTACCGACACTAAGTCCTATAGAATACTGGTGGGTGGTATGTCTTGTCCACTAATTATTGATTTTTCATCGAATTTCATTAGAAACTTAGTCGCATCTTATGAATTAAATCATCAAATTATTGGGATTGGTGTAGCATCCCTTAGTTTCCAATTTACTAAAATGTCTTGGGTTCTGTATATGCATAAATGGATTCTGATATGAGTTGAAATGTACAGAACATGGCCTACTTGTCTCAAAATTACCCAATTATATTTTTTTAAATAGAACTAAGATTCACATAGGTATTTATGAATATTTGAGGTGTAAAAATTCTATTAGTATGTATATATATGTATAAATAAACTCACCCCATGTTATCATTTTAACTCTCAATGAACCATTCATACCTTCATTCACAAGGACCAATGATATATTTTGTCATTCACCCTTTGTTTTTGATAGGATTTAGAAAACCAGATTAGAGAAATATAAATAAAGATTATTTCAAGGGGAAGTTCAACAAGAGGAGACAACAAATAAAATTTGTTTGTATTGAAATACAAACCAATTAATATCATGAGAACCATGCTAATATCAATGTATAAATTAGCGGCATATGGGAAACAAAAGACCCCATGCTAGTATATAAAGAATAAAAAAAGAGAAGGGTTTCCATACTTATTTTCTTCCTCTCCATGTGGTTCCCCTAACACGCATGATTGAGTGTCTTTGTTTGAACTAGAGATCTTCTATGTTTCATATAGCATTGCCTATATTTCAGTGATTTTATTTTTCCTACCATGCCTATATATTGATAGTTATTTGTTCTTCCTACCATGTCTTTATACCAATAGTGTTTTACTTTTATATCATGATTTAAGTATCCATTCATCTAAAATTGTTTATGACTTTCCACTCCAACTATTCTCTTGATTGTTTTTATGGTTGGTATGAGGGGGAGAATAGTGAAAGATGAGTAGAGGGAAAAGATGAGATAGAGGAGAGAATATGAAGAGAAGAATCCATGTCATCCAACCATGTTGTCTAATTTTTGCATATTCATCCATGTTCTTCACACCTACTATGGTGCATCTTATCCATAGCAATGTATCTCAAGCACATGCCCATCTACTATATTGTAGTATTCATACATATATACTCTTATCCCAGCCACTATGTATTCTTTCGGTGGTGATGCTTCTTGTATATGACTACTTTGACAACAATGAAGACTCAGATGACGTGTACACATATTATCCACCATCTACAACTTTGGATGCTCCCTAAACATTCTGATGTTGATTCATGATTTCTCCTGCGGGTCTGATGATCGTGAATTTTATGGGGTCTCGTCTGTAATCATTGTTGTTATCTTGGTGTTATATTTGTCAGGAAGAGAAAACATCTTACCCCCTATTTCATGCTATCGTATTCAAGGGGAGTGTTATAGTTCTTGATTTTTTTATATTGCATTTGGGGGAGGTCATTTCTTGTCAGAGGAGATCAATTGTAGTATGGGCTATATTATCTTTTTATGTATGAGAAAGTTAAACATGTGTTTCACTCATGCTCCAGGTTGAGGGGAAGTGTTAAACCTATTAATTTATTTATAATAAGTGTTTAAATTATCTTCACTTATTAGGGTTAAGTTCACTTTCTTGTACTTGCCTCCTCTCTTATATATAGGATAGAGTTTTCCATCTACTAATAAGTTATATCCCTTTATCCCAAATCTTATTTTCCACAAATAAAATTTAGATAGTATAAAAAGCTAGAAATATGTAAGAATTATATGACTTCAATTATGAAGTTGTGGAAACATTGTTGGATAAGAATCATTTTTTATTAAGAAACTATGTGAAACTGCACGCGTTGACTATCTTTAAGCATGAACATGAAAAACTATATAAAAATTAACGGATGGACAAAATAATCTAAAACTAAAACATTGTAACAACCTATTAAGTCAATTGCAATTTTTTTCAAATAATTACAGTGCTAAATTCATTCAGTAAGTGTTGGTGTAGATCTTACAATTCCATTGGTTGTAAATAATATGAACAACATATGTCATGAATTTTAATGTGTATGTCTTTTGAGGTCAATTAGAACTACATATTGCAGAGGATACACGAGGGATACGGAGGGAGAGGGAGTAGGTGGTGGTGGAGAAGGGGAATTGGGTGATGGGTGCAAAAAGAGCATAGTTTAAATAAAAAACATTAGTATTGTAGAATAAGTAAAGACTAATTTAAACAATATAGGATTTTAAGATAATACACAAGAAATGATTATTGTTGTTGCAAAGATGAGGAATACATATCAAAAACAACCGTGGCTCTTATTACTATAGGAGTCCACCTAATCACATTGTTGACCTAGTCAACATGGATATCTGTAATGGTAGTAGTACTACCAAGTTTAATTCTGTCTTGAGTAGTTTGAATTGTGATAGTTTGTTTCAACTTGCAAGAGAGGGGCTAGATGAATAAAAAGACCCTCTGACTTATTTCAAAAAAAAATATGAGGAATACATGACGGCACTAGTTTCTACCTAATATCGTGTGGTTGACAGTAAAAGTTTTATTCTGTAGGGTATGAAGATAGAGAGGCCACATCATACATATAACATGTTGAAGGATAAATGGCTTCATGAATAAGCATCAGATCAGAGACTTTTGGAAAATGTGTGAGAGGGTTTATATATGTATGTGACACCTTATAAAGATAAGCCTAGACCATTGCATTAAGGTTCTTTCAACATAAGGATTGCAAGACTTACTTCCAATTGGTTCTTATTCCAGCGTCGATAAACTATAATGGTGCCTTGCTTGGACATAGCTAAAGAGGTGCCTCGCCTAGACATAGCTAAAGTGGAGGCTACATCACTGACAGAGATAGTCGTGACTGAGATATGAGAACCTCACGTAAGGCATAGATGCAATATGAGAATAACACAAGGTGCATTAATGATCTGAGAACTTTGAGAGGCGCAGTCCACGACCTATGTAGTTGCAGGCATGTTGTGTTGGGTGTTGACGAGTCCTATTTGTATCGAATTAAGCAACTAGTAGAGGTTGGGCGGTACACCATCTTTAGGAATAGGATTGTAGACCCTAGATTCATATTTTTAGTGGCAGAGTTAGGGGTAAGCATGAGCCAACTCCCCCCACCCACCACAACCCACCCCCACCCCAAACACATAAAAAACTTTGTATAGTTATATATATTCATAAGTCTTCTATATAGTATATATCATGTATAAGCATTACAGTTTAGTAATGCCATGTCAGCTTAGTAGTTATCTCCCAGTTTGTGTAACCTAAGGTATACACATCGATTATCCACTTTAGCATATTTTATATTTATTTCTCAACATACTTAAGTTTTAGCATATATTAAATAAACATATCAGATAGCCACCAACAATTTCATTTTCTCTATTGGTTAGAGTGTTTCCTATCTCCCGTTATGTGTCAGGTTTGAAACATACATTAGACAAATACACATTTTTATTTCTCAATTACCAATGTATTCATTTTCATTAATAAGTTTAAATTAAGGTTAATCCCCCCCACCAATAACAAAATCATGGATCTGTCCCTAGAGGCTTTGCATGCAATTAGCAATAATGTTGCTTGATCTCTATTTGATATTTTGGGGCAAGGGGATTTGTAAAGCTCCCACCTAAAATTCCCCCTCTACGCCCCTAACATTAGTATTATATTTATGTTCCTTATATTGACAAATGCAGTCTAAAGTCAAACTTACATTGGCTTCTAGTAAATATATACCATCATCAATTATGTGAGCCGATAAAAAGAATTTATACTTTCTCATATATGATGAAAAACCACTATAGGGGGGTGAATAGGGTTTTATGATTATTTTAATAATAATTTAACTCAAACAACCAACCACAAAAATATTGGACAAGGGGACAAGGATTTAGAGTGGTTCCAACCTTAGCAAATACTAAGGCAGTCAATCCACTACCCGGTTGCTTACCCAACCGGAATTTTGAAAGAATCAAATTTTATTACCTCGCAAGGACTTTACATAAAATTACAATTCTTTCACCAAACCCTTCGAACAGCCTTCACCTAGAAGTAGTTGCACCAACTTTGAAGCAACCTTCTTGAAGTAACTTCAAGCTCCCCCTTGAAGTAGCCTTCCACTTGAAGTAGATTCCCGTTGCAACAGCCTTCTTAAAGTAGTCCAAATCCACCTTCTCCACCGAGAAGAACCTTCTCCAATCCGCAGCCTCCAACCCTAGGAGTAGCAAGGAGAATACAAAAGATACAAAGGAACAAGAAGGAAAAACAGAAATTACAATACCATTTGTAGCTCAAGGCTTGATTTGCCTATATCAAGCATATAGATCTCCTAACCAATGAATATTGGAATGTAGGTTTAATGGATAGGAGATGCTAGCCTATAGGACACGAAATTTGGAGCAAGGAAAAGAATAGCCAATGCTAGTGTTGCTCAATTGCTCAAAACAAATTGCCAATTGTAAGTGTAAGCTCAAGTATATGCACAAGTGTACTTTAGGTTTCCTATGGCTTGTCCTATATATAGGAATGGCCTATGGATGCTTAAGGACATTCTAGATACTTTCTAGGGGGTTCCAAGTGCTCAATTAGCCGTTAGGTATCCACTAGTTGATTTAACAACGGCTAGTTTAATTAATTCTGCAGTTGCTGTCAGAGTCCATCTCGGTCGAGAAATTGTCGACCGGGACACCTACTCGGTCGAAGTTTTGTTGACCGACAGGCTCTCTGGATCAAGTATTTACAACGTTCATCTCCAACTGCCAACTACCTTGTCAGCTGTGTCTAACGGCTACCTCGGTCTTTCTCGGTCGAGAAGCTTGTCGACCGAGAGTGTCTCAGTCGAGGAATTTGTCGACCGAGATTGACCCTGTTTCAATGTTTCAAACAAAGTGCTAAGTGTATGTATGAGTGTGCATATGTGACATTAATGAAGGGGAGGAACTATCTAAGTGTAGTGATTGGCTAGGGAAGATCTAATGCTTGATTTACATGAAGTCTAAGTACTTGTACATTATATATTTGTACAAGTTTACAATTGATTACATTTCATGAAATTTACAAGTATTTCAAGCATATAGATTCCCTAGTGCTTTGTCATCCACCTCATTCCTGAAACACTCAAGTAGCACGTTAGATCAACAAGAATGAAATGTTTGTCATCATCGAAATAAAGAGTTTATACTAATGTCAATTTAGCCAACAATCTCCCCCTTTTTGAAGATGACAAACATTTCCTAAGTATAAAATAAGAAAATATAAAACATGTGAGTTTCATACCTGAAATTTACCTTTGTAGCCATCTTTGGTTTTGCAAGTGACTGTTGGCCAAGATATTATGAAACTCTTTTTAATTTTTATGTTTGTGATTTTATATTATTTCTCCCCCTTTGTCATTTCAAAAAGATATCTAATATAATCATTTAGTATGACTTTGTGTCTTTCTTTTTATGCTTTGCTCCCCCTTAAAGAGATATCCAATTAAAATCAAGGGATTTTGGCTTCAAATTTAGCCACAATTTGTTTCTCAATCATTTGCAAAGGATGTTAAACCTTGAAATGATATGAGTTCCTTCTAAGTTTATGGCATATGTGTATTGATTTCTCACCCATTTTACAAGGGATGTTAAGCCCTGAAAATGAAATGAGAATCCTTTAATCTTAGAGTATATAAAAATGTCTCTAACCAAATGCATGGGATGTTAAGCCCTGATTTGTCTAGAAAGTTCCTTTAAGAACAAGATATATCATTTTTATGAAATTTGTAGATTTCTTCATAACCAAGAGTAAAAATACTAAGGTCGTAACAAACTCCAAATGATGTTTACAATGTTTTTGTAAGCTTCTTAATTAAATAATCAAATTTGTTTGTGTGAGCTCCCCCTTAATCTTACAATTTGAGGATTCTAAGGTCACAAATTGATTTTTAAGATTTGATTTTGACCTTTTAATAGAGCTTCATGTTTTCAATATGATAAACACATTTTGAATCAAGATGCTATGATTAAGTGCAGTAAAATGATGTACAAATAAGCATTTTGTCAAGCTTATTTTAGGTCGACCTTGACTTCGACCATAGCGCCCCTTGGTCAAACTTTAACTTCAACCAAGAGGCAATTTCTGCAGATTTCCAAGTTGAGCACTTATATGTGAAGTATAATTTCTGCAGAAAATGTATTTGTGCCATGAAGTTTTACAGTTTATGCAAAATGGCATCTTCATATGACCTGAATCACAATGATCAATAACAATATCCATTCATGGTTTGTATATATGGATCAAAGATGATTTTAGACAAACCAAAGAAATATAATGATCATGGCACAATGATTATGATAGAACAGTAGTTTCTTTGAATAAACTAATCATGGTTTATAATTTTCAGTTTTAAGCCAAGCTATGTAAAGGATAAACCAAAATAATCTCATTCATGATTCATGGATTTTCAATTTTTAAGAAAAACCATGTAAATGATCATGCTTGATTAAACTTTTTCAATCAATGAATAAGATTTGTTCAAAATCAGTCTTCATATAACACTTTTGCAATATGTTAAGGATTTCATATTCATAATGTTATACCCAAAAAAAAATCAATATGTCTTGTTTCAAAGATGATCTCAAGATTTATTCATGATTTGCATATTAAATCATTCATTAATAACGAATTTGATAGCAAAACTAGAAACAGGTGCAGATTTATTGCAAACTTGAAAACAGGAACCTGCTCGGTCAAAGATTTCTCAACCGACAGATTGCTCGGTCGACATTTTCTCGACCGACTAGGTTTCTGTACTGTTTTTCAGAACTGTTAATTGTTTCCAAACAAAATTATACAAGTTAGAGCTTAATTGTGTTGAGATATGACATTTGTATATCAAGGATTAGTTTAGGTCAAATCTCAACTAGCCAAACTTAAATTTCTAAGTTTTAGGAACCCAAGCTAGATCATCATTCTTTTTCTTGTATGGGCATGAAAAAGAGTAGTGTCCAAGACGCAAGCAATAATGACAACTAATGGATTCAACTTCATTTCTCTTTTTAGGAGTTGAATTGTTCTTGGGTACATACATGGATTGATTCTCTAGCACTTGTGTCCTTCTCCAACTAGGTTTTTGATAAGATTTTCTTTTAGGCATATAACCTAGTCCTTTCCTTCCAATTTGACGATAAGAATCATTTAAGATTTTATCAAGAGTATCATTGTTACTCAAGCTACTAACTTTTTGTTGCAACTTAATCATCCATTTTCTTCTTGATATTTAACTTTGCTTGATCTAGACTAGATAATAAAGAATCTCTTTCTTTCACAATAACATCATAATCTAGATGTGAACACAGAATAGATTGTTTTTTAAGATCATTTACTTGAGTTTGCAAGTTTAACTTTTCTAGAGAAAGAAGATTGCAATTTGCTTCTACAGAATCGAGATTCGAATCTAATAGTACAAACATAGACAATTCATACTAATAGATAATAAGTAACACAAGTTGGTGATCAAGCAACAAGTATTCATTAAATGATTGATGTTGAACTGAAAAGAAAGTATATCTCTATTGCAAACTTATGAATTACATTGCATGAAATGAAAATATGGGTAGCGGGGCTACTCCCCGCACCCTAGTGTATGATACTACTCGCTCATGGCAAGAACAAAGAAGGGGGCAAGAAGACAGAGAGAGCGTCATCTCCATGAAGGAGGGAGGAAGGTCGGCCCCTTGGAGAGAGAGAGCAACGATCTTCACACTTTGTAGCTTGCTTGATGATGAATCCTCCCCTTCCCACCTTCTTTGTCGATGAGAGAGAAAGTAGCTTGGAGATGGAGTGTGGATCTCAGACCGACAACCTCGGGGCAGTGGGTGAAGGATGGAATGGCTTTGGAACAATGGAGGCAGCCTTTGGACGTCTGAAACTTGATGATTTGTGAGGACCCTTTGGGTCTTATTTATAGGATTTGAGTGGAACTCAAACGGTTTGGGAGATTTGGGCCCAAACGATCGTGAAAACTGTTTGGACTCTCTCTCGGTTTGGAGACTGTTTGGACTCTCTCAGTTTGGAAACCGTTTGAGTCCTCATGGTTTGGAACCATTTTCCTTTATTCGGTCTTGGGACCGTTTGACTTTACACGGTCTTGGGACTGTTTGGCCTTCATTTGGTCTTGGGACCGTTTGGTGACCATTCGGTCATGGGACCGTTTGGTGTCCATTATTCGGTCTTGGGACCGTTTGGTGTCCATTTGGTCTTGGGACCCTTTGGTGTCCATTCGGTCTTGGGACCGTTTGGTGTCCATTCGGTCTTCGGACCGTTTGGTGTCCATTCGATCTTGGGGCTGTTTGGTGTCCATTCGATCTTGGGACCGTTTGGTGTCCATTCGGTCTTGGGACCGTTTGGAGCTTTTGTAATTTTTTTGTGCTTTTCTGTAAGAAATAAAAGGGGAAAAGTTAGTATATGGTATATTTACAATAAAGTGGAAAATTAAATATTATGTCTAATTTATTTAAGAAAGAGTATGGAGAACTGAGGAAAATTAGTAAGATAACATTGCAAAATGGGAGGTTATCAAAACTCCTCTCCTATATATAGAAAGGTAGGTAAGTACATGGAAGCATAACTTAATTGTAATTGGCCAAAACAATTGGGCCCATATAGCATAATAAACTAAATAGCAATAACTCTAGAACTACCCCTTAAGATAGAGTATGGGTGAAACACATACCCATCTTGGACTTACCAGACTCAAAGTAGGCGCCGTGAAAAATAAAAATGTCACTTCCTACACAATTTTTTCTCTCCCCCTTAACATGAATCTCCAACAATAAAATATTTGATGATGCATGTTTTGAGGTTATGTTCTGTAGGCTAGAAATACTTGACCTTTGAGAATATATTATAAATTCCATATGGAATGAATAACATCACTACCAATCTGGAGTAAGCGATAAAAACAGCATGACTATGCCATATTTACTAGAAAGGAATGCGGGTTTGGAATAGTCACAATCCACACATCCAATGATGTAGCAATAGATGTATCTTCAAACACAAATATGATGAGGTTAGAATTACTCTCAAACTAGATCCATATGGACCGTTTGAATTTACACGGTCTTGGGACCGTTTGGCCTTCATTCGGTCTTGGGACCGTTTGGTGTCCATTCGGTCTTGGGACCGTTTGATGTCCATTTGGTCTTGGGACCGTTTGGTGTCCATTCGGTCTTGGGACTGTTTGGTGTCCATTCGGTCTTGGGACCGTTTGGTGTCCATTCGGTCTTTTCATTCGGTCTTGGGACCGTTTGGTGTCCATTCGTTCTTGGGATCGTTTGGAGCTTTTGTAATTTTGTTGTGCTTTTCTGTAAGAAATAAAAGGGGAAAAGTTAGTCTGATGGTATATTTACAATAAAGTGGAAAATTAAAGATTGTGTCTAATTTATTTAAGAAAGAGTATGGAGAACTGAGGAAAACTAGTAAGATAACATCAAAAAATGGGAGGTTATCACCCCCCCTAACTTAGAGTCTAGCTTGTCCTCAAGCTAGATAGAGCTGAGGCATGTAGTGGTGAGGCGATTTTATTTAGTGAAGATTTCCATACTCCTGCTTCAATTCTGAACCAGAGATCTCCTAAAGTTTTATCAGACTTCTTCTTGCACTAACTCTTTCAGGTATCGAGAGTTGCTTGGATCTCAATTTTATTCCGTATCGCGTAGCTCGCATTGGGACCACCTTTTCCTTAATCGCATTCTTTGCATGTTTTCAACTCCAATCAGTTTTATACTTCTTTGGAAATCCTACTGGAAACTAAGATAGGCATGAGGGTTGGTGAAAGGCTGATGTGTAACTCCCCCTTTTTGTAGGGGAGGGTTTATCTAAAACTTTTAGGATCTCTCTATCGGGCGCGACACATCTACCTTTGTGAGGGCAGCTAAATGTACCGGTCGGGTGAGTCCTTTATCAGCCTTTTCATATATTCAGAGACCTTAGGATCCCATTACCGTGTGCGACACATCTACCTTTGTGAGGACAGCTGAATGTACCAGCCGCGTGAGACCTTTATTGGTTCTTCATATAGGTCCTTATGCGTGGCACAACTCTCATGTTTTTATTCAACACTCTGCCTTTTATTCTTATACTCACAGGCTTAGGAGTTGGGTATTTAGGGATTTTGTTTCGGCTGCCAGGCCTCTTTTTGAAAAGAAGAAAGCTGTTCTTGGAGTCTTTCGACATGTACTTATTTTGGTTTTCGTACTTGGTGGTCCACTTGCAAGGTTCCTTGATTTGGATTTCACCTGGTTCCCTCCCGTCCTTGAGAGAGGTTTGGATGGCTTTGGCTATGATGTTAACTTGTGGAGGGTCTGAAACAGAATTGAAGCATAAGCATGAAAATCGAATGTGAAAGTAAATTATTAGTTCGCCATTACATGCCTAAATTATATGTCTGTTATTGTTGTTTGAGGACTACTTTGATTCTAAATTTAGCTGGGGGTGACTTTGTCTTATGTACAAGAATTATTCTATCAAAGAAATTACTGAAAAAGTCTAGATGTGAAAAGAAAGAAAAAAATTAATGCATGGAAAAATAGGAGTGAATAAAAAAAGCAGAGGGAGAAGGGTTGAAAAATGATACCTTGCCCTTGTCTAGTGTACCCCCCCAACTTATCACTCACTCTGTCCTCAGAGTGGCAAAGTGATAGGTTGAGAAGTACATGGATAAGGGCATTAGGCTTCTGTTAGTCCTTTGTTAGCTCCATGCGTTCGGAGAAGATTAGCTGTGAACTTTCCACGTAGAGCATGGTAATCCACGTCCATCATGTCCTCTACTGGTCTTCCAAGAACGGTGAGGGTGTACATCCAGTAGAGGACATGGAAACTGCAGTCGTATGATTCTCGGAGCTGCTGGGGGCATCTGTGGCTGAAGGCTGGGCGATGAAAGTGTGTTTTATCATACGCCCTTGTGTGCTTGCTTAAAAGATCATGTAGTTTGTCGGCACACTCCTTCGCCACCTCCTCCGTGGGCATCTTCGCTATCACATCATACCGTTTTTTATCTAGATCAAATTGGCTGTCGGAACTGTTATAGATGATTGTTGTTCCTTCAGGAAGATTTGTCGCCATTAACATCCAGTGCTCTGAATGAAGGAAAGGGAGCATAATGAACTTCGGAGTTGTATGTTGGAGAAAAGAGATAAGCGCCTCTGTGTTTCTGAAGTTCTTTAACTTGAGAAGGTCGTCCTTCATGTAAGTTGATGCCATGTAAATCATAGGATGGTTTTGTCTGAGGGGATATTGATAAGCAGTCATCAGGGTCACGGATAGGGATCCTTGTAATTGTACAGTTTCACAGAGGGTATCTGCCATGACTAGAATATCTCCCACTAGAAAAACGAGCTCATCTTTCTCAGCATATAGCCTATACATGATGAGTCGGAGTTCATTTTCAGAAAGACTCTTGCAAGCTGCAAGGTCGAAGTTAGGAAACGTCGATTCAATGGCAGGTAGGGGCACCATTTGTGTGGAAGGTCTGTTGATGGTGACCCCTATTAATAACTCGATGTCCTCTTTGACTTTCGCCATATAGAAATTGTAAGGGTCACATTGTCTTTTTTTGGGTACCGTGGCGGGTTGTTGTTTCTCCAACTCCTGTAATGTTTGCCGGAATGGTTGTTTCTATGGACGTTGGATAGTCGAGTAGAGGTAGTGAGGGACGTCGTCTGGTGCCATAGTCGGGTCCCTAAAGAACCTTCTTTCGCAAATGAGCTCCATGGCATAACGCCCTCGTAGAGAGTGAAAATCTTCTACGGCCAGCTCGGTGAAGGGGATTTGTTGATTAAGCACTTGTATGTGGTGTATAGTGCAGAAAGTGCAATCCCCGGATCCTTCTTGCATTTGGACTTGTGGGTTTATGATTTGGAACCACGGTTGGTTCCAACCCTGTCGGAGTGATGCCTTTGCAGCCCAAATTAATTTTAGAAGCCAGAAAGGGATGCATCTTGCCTCCCCGGCTCCTAGACCAGTAAAATTGATGATTCCAGCTTTAAGCTCACTAGTGCAGAAGTTATACACTTTGCCGTCGTGAGCTTTGATGTCAACGTTCATGAGAAGCCAGTGGTTGGAAACTTGGAAGGGTATTGTGATATATCGTACCTTCCGTTCAATCCCCCTACGCAGTCGCTCGATAGTCTTGTTGTGTAAGTCCTTGTACAGTAGACTTAGAGCCAAAGCAGGTGAAGCATTGAGAATTGGATGTGGCCTTTTTGAGCTTCTGTATATTTCGATAGCGTTGGAAAGAAGGACACAGAAGATTGCCATCTTCACTTTTGATTGAGGTCGAAGGATGATGCGGAAATCTTCATGTGTCATCTTGCGCTTAGTCTTTATATTTGTGTAGATGATGTCCCCCCCCCCTTCTTTGGCATCGTCTACAATAGTGTTTAGGATGAAGATATCCTGGACATCTAGGGCCCACACATAGATCTCATATTCACTTGCAATTATAGATTTTATCACTACAAGAAACCTTATCAATATTGCCACCTTATCCCCACATCATATATGAGCAAGTATAAATTCTTTTTATCGGCTCACATAATTGATGATGGTATTTATTTACTAGAAGCCAATGTAAGTTTGACTTTAGACTGCATTTGTCAATATAAAGAACATATATATAATACTAATGTTAGGGGCGTAGAGGGGGCATTTTAGGTGGGAGCTTTACAAATCCCCTTGCCCCCAAAATATCAAATAGAGATCAAGCAACATTATTGCTAATTGCATGCAAAGCCTCTAGGGACAGAGCCATGATTTTGTTATTGGTGGGGGGGAATTAACCTTAATTTAAACTTATTAATGAAAATGAATACATTGGTAATTGAGAAATAAAAATGTGTATTTGTCTAATGTATGTTTCAAACCAGACACCTAATGAGAGATAGGAAACACTCTAACCAATAGAGATAATGAAATTGTTGGTGGCTATCTGATATTTTTATTTAATATATGCTAACACTTAAGTATGTTGAGAAATAAATATAAAATATGCTGAAGTGGATAATCGATGTGTATACCTTAGGTTACAGAAACTGGGAGATAACTATTGAGCCGACATGGCATTACTGAACTGTAAGGCTTATACGTGATATATACTATATAGAAGACTTATGAATATATATAACTATACAAAGTTTTATACATGTTTGGGGTGGGGTGGGTTTTGGTGGGTGGGTGGGGGGATTTGGGTCATGCTTGCCCCTGACTCTGCCACTAAAAGTCTGAATCTAGGGTCTACAATCCTATTCCCAAAGATGGTGTACCACCCAGCCTCTACTAGTTGCTTAATTCGATACATATAGGACTGATCAACACCCAACACAACATGTCTGCAGCTACATAGGTTGTGGAGTGTGCCTCCCAAAGTTCTCAGATCATTAATGCACCTTGTGTTTTTCTCATATTGCGTCTATGTCTTATGTGAGGTTCTCATATCTCAGTCATGACTATCTCTGTCAGTGATGTTTCTACCTAATATCATGTGGTTGATAGTAAAAGTTTTATTCTGTAGGGTATGAAGATAGAGAGGCCACATCATACATATAACATGTTGAAGGATAAACGGCTTCATGAATAAGCATCAGATTAGAGACTTTTGGAAAATGTGCGGGAGGATTTATATATGTATGTGACACCTTATCAAGATAAGCCTGGACCACTACATTAAGTCTCTTTCAACATAAGGATTGCAAGCCTTACTTCCAGTTGGTTCTTGTTCCAACGTCTATAAACTATAATGTTGCCTTGCTTGGACATAGCTAAAGTGGTGCCTCACCTAGACATAGCTTTCCTTCTTGCTTTAGTGATAATCACCAAACTCCAAACCCAATCTTTGCTTTCTGTACAAAAAATAAAAATACCAAAAAGAAATAAAAATTTCTTCAAAACAATTGGAATTAGAGTTAACAACCTTAAAAATGTTGTCCTATGGGATCGACCCTTCTATACTAACCTTAATCGGAAAGTAGAAAAAGGATTAAACTCTAGGATAATTATCTTACTGATTTTAGTGCACTTTGACGCATTATCAAATAATCTATCCAAGAATTGCATATGATTCAATTGATGAAAGTTGCCTACCTTAATAATTGACTATAGACTCTAGCGTTGGTCAGATAATAGTTGAATTGTTTTGGAGCTTGGCTCACTAGAAGACTGTATAGTACAATCTTCTGAATTGATACATGAGGGTTATCACTTTGAACAAAATAGTGGAAGAGATAATTAATTAAAGGCCTAAGAATATTGTTAACTTATCAAATCAAACAAATCAATTTTTTTTTTTGAAAATTGCAATATTTCTTTGTAGAATCTAATATCTAAAATTGTGATCAGTCCTTGAGAAAGGACAAAATAGTATAAAGTTCCAAACTATTTAAGGACTTTGAGAAATGTTCTTATCAATGGGAAAAATCTCTATGTCCTTGAAAGATCAGATCCAGAGGAACCCGCTCCAAATGGATGCTTACTTGAAGCATGCCAATGATGTCATGGACATTAAGTACCTTATTCTATGTTGTATGAACTATGAGCTGCATGAGAATCATGAAGACATGGACATTCTTGAGATGGTAACACATCTTAAGAATCATATAAAGAAAGAAAGATATATTTTCTTTAAAGCATTATTGGAGTGCAGACTGACAGAGGGAGATCTAGTAGAGTCCCATGTGCTCAATATGATTGGGCATCTAGAGATATAGGGATTTATTTTAAGTCAAGAGTTGGCCACAAATATGATTCTACAATCATTTTCTGAATCATATAGTCACTTTAACAAATACTTGGCATGTTGCTTAATGCCAAATCACAAATGAAGAAGGAAAAATATGTGATGGTGATTAAGGGAAGTGTGTCCAAGGACAAAGGCAAGGCTAAGAAGTGTTCTGAGTCTAACCTAAATTCCAAGTCTTCTGCACTCTAGTTATGGAGAAGGTAAGTGCAAAGGAATTTGTCCTTTTCACTTAAAGGAACAAAGGAAGAAGAAAGAGATAGAAATCTCTACTTCAAGTCTGAATAATAAACAAGCTAGAACTGTAAGGATCAAAATTTGTTGTCACTATAGTTGGTATCAATCATTCATGGGCATATAATAGAATTATTGAATTCCTATAATGCACTTGCCATTAATGAAAACATCATGTATCTTATATGGACACGAATAAATTGATGTTTCATTTTAGATGAGATCTTATACGGAAATTCCCTATGTCTTATAAACCATACTTGATAGTTGTAGAGACAAATGTGTATGACACATATATTGAATGATTGGATGACTCAAACAACGAATACCTATAGCATTATCATCAAGAGCACATGAAAGAGAAATGTATTTCTAGAATCCATATGATGGTTATTTTGACTCTTTTAGTTATTGAACCAATAGAGACATGCATATCTTATTTTTTGTGAAATATGACAAAAGCATCTTCACTAGATGTAGTGGGAGAACGATTGTTCTATTAGGGATCATACATACCGATGTATATAGACCTTTTATAATAAATGCTAAAGGTAGTTAGTAGTACCTCATTATATTTACTGTGCTATCAGTAGATATGAAGTTTGTATTTAATGAAATACAAGTATGAATCTCTTGATGTATTCAAGGAGATCATGAATGAAGTATGTATCTAACTTGGTAAAAGTATTTAGACACTTCGATGTGATCGATGCTGAAATATTTTAAACTACGAGTTTGAGAACCTTCTAGAGACCATGATAATGTATCATGAAGACTCCACCTGAAACACAATGATAGTGTATCAGAAAGAAGGAACCACATCTTGTTAAGTCATGCTGCAATTATCAAAAAAATCTAGCTAATCTTCCAATTTTTGGGCACATGCTTTATACTAAAACAATGTATCGTCGAAAATGGTTTAAAAAACACCATATGAGATATGTCATGTGAGGTGTCCTGATACATCTTTTATAGTGATTAGGGATGAAATCTTATGTAAGAAAATAGTTTCTAGAAAAGCTTTGTCCATAAATCACATAAATGTTATTTTGTTGAAATATTAATTTTATCCCAATCCAGTAACAAAGTTGTTTGTTAATCTAGATGGTTGTATTCCTGAAGAGGAACTTAGTTCCAAAGGAATTAGTGGGAGTAAAAGTAGAACTTGAAATGTTTGAGACAAACAAGAAAACATTGAACCTAAAGAGGTACAATAGGAACGTGGAGAATCACAAGTTGTTGTGGAATCTCAAGCTCCTTATCTAACACAAAACCTTATAGTTCTAGTAGAACTTGCCTTGAGTTTGAAAGATTATGATATCTTATAACTAAGAAAGGTGATGAGGTGATCATAAATAATGAGTCAACTACCTACCTAGAAGCTATTGAGAACCATAATATTAGAAATGGCTTGAGGCCATCAGATCCAAGATGGAGTCCATGTAAACCATCAAGGTATGACCTTGATGGATCCACTTGAAGAGGTAAAACCCATAAGGCACATTTGGGTCTTTCAAAGAAGACCAACATGGAAGGGTATATTGGTTGCAATGAGTTTTAAGAAAGTTCAAGGTGTTGAATATGATGAAGTCTTTTACTAGTTACCATGGTTAAATCCATCGGGACCATGCTTGTTGTTGCAACTTGTTAAGACTCGTAAGATTTGGCATATGTATGTTAAAACCGCATTCCTTAACTAGAATAATTATAAGGATTTGTATGTGACACAGCCTAAAGGTTTTATAAATCTAATATTGCAAATAAAGTATATAAGCTACAAAGGTCAATCTGTGGATTGAAGCAAGCATCTCATAACTAGAATCTTCTATTTTACAAGACAGTCAAAGAGTTTGACTTGAGTCATAATGAAGATTTTATTGCACAAAAGATTTAGTGGGAGCATATTTATATTCCACATGATGATGAGGAATAACGTCCTTATCCTACAAATGCTAAAACTTAGAAAGGAAAGTACCTTCTCTATGAAGGGTTTAGGCAAAGCATCCTATGTGATAGGAATTGAGATCTATAAAGATAGATATGGAAAGCTTCTTGACCTAAGAAAGAGTACGTACATTGCCAATATGTTGAAAGGGTTCAACATGCAAGAACTCAATGAGAGAAAACTTGTCCATGTTCCATGCCATTAGTCTCTCAGGAGTCTAGTGTCCTAGTTCTTGTGAAGAACAAGAACACATGGATAGATGTCATATGCATTTGCAATTGGATGTATCTTGAACACAATGTTATGTATCCTATTATCTCATATTTATTGGACATGAGAGAGGATATCCATTCATCTCATATGTATTGGACATGATGAGAGAATATATATATATATATGTATCTAGCAATCTTGTATGTATTAGACATGATGAGAGGGTATATGTCAGATGCCAGTGAGAGTCACTGGAATACCATGAAAACATCGTTAGGTGCTTGTGAAGCACTAAAAGGATCAGTTCCTTGGTTATGGTAATAAGGAAGAGCTGGGTGTAAGGGGTTACACCAATGCAATCTTCTAAAATGACAAGTAAAATTAATTATCACAATCTATATTTATGTTTGAACTTAATGAAGAACTATAAGATGGAAAGGGTTCTGAACTAATGAAAGGGTTTATATCTACCAAAGAAGCTAAGTATCTATGTGTTATGAGAGCAACAGAGGATACTGTATGGATCAAGAAGTTCACATGGGTGAAATTGTGAGAAGTTCCAACCATTGATGATATATTAGAAATACTGAGATAGTAATGGAGCTATGGGATAGGCTGAGAATATAAGATAGCATACTAAGACACTCCCACCTCATGTGAAAAGTCACATAACGAAGAGATGTGAAACTTTCAAAACACCAACTTGAAGCAAACATTACTAAACCCGCTATAAAAGCGCTTGCGCAGCAGAAACATGATGGAGATGTTAAGATCACTTGGAATAATATTTGTGGGTGATTGGCTCTGAATGCAAGTGAGAGTCTGTTGGTATGCTTTCCCACAAAGCCAATCATATGATGATTGGAATGAGGCATTAAAATACCTAATTTGATAATAACAAAGGTAATTCCATCTATTATGTTCGTCTCATCATGAGATGATGACACAAACATAGTAGATGTCTAAAGAATGATGATTACTCGATGTCATATGTCTTCAAGTACATGACAGAACAATGAGATCATATGTATGATAAGAGTACATACATTCTTATTATATCCCTAGTCATATAATACTATGGAAGCAAAATAGACAATAGTAATACATAAGACTAGAGTATGTGTTGATTGATGACGTAGTCTCATTAGTCATGATATGTGATATCAACTCAATCACACATGTATATGCTAGAGAACAATATATCAAATAGACCCACCATAAGAGTGATACATGGAGACCATGGAATGGTATTCAGAATCATCTCTCATAGTGATAATGGTGATTGTGGTTCTTAGACCTGAAGACACTACATTCATCACATGTCGTTCACGTACTTTGACATCATCTAACATAATCCTGAATAGGGTTGCCATAACAATGATGATTGGGTGCACTGTGACACATGGGGATTGAATGTGAGTGATGTAGATGGGATTTGTCCCTCCTACAAGAGATTATTATCTAGGGCCTCTTGATAAGCAGGACTAAGAAATGTACGACCGTACTCATGTGACTCAATATATGATGTGAGATCACTTACATCTTTGACAGCCTACTCTAGTTCAAGGAACATGGATTGAATGTTGAGAGGATGATAATTCCATGCCCTAAGTTAAATCTAGATATCAAAGACAAATGAACTATGCGATCATGATAACACTTACCACAGATTGTAGGTTGAATTTGTTCTCTAACTTTCTAAATTACTTGGGTAGATATGATGTGTTTCTAGACATCACTCTTTTCTTGTGATGTTGTAAGTTAGTTATGAACATTCACTAGCAACGTAATTTTGCACCTATATGGTCACACACATAGGATACACTTGGATTAAAGGAGTATATTCATGAATGATGTTTAATTTGATTACTAAATGTGTTTAGATATTCAATAAACAATAGAGGTTCAAGATTGACTAGCTGGTCCTTGAACCGACCGGTTGGGTAGTGAACCAATAGGTTGGAGTGTTATCAACATTAGCTGATCAATGGATGAACCAGGGAGTGAAATGACCGGTTCACATATCCCAACTGACTTTTTCATGGGATGAACCACCCGCTTCAGTTGCCAATTCAATTGGCACAAGGATTTGTGCTGACATCATGTTTAGCATTAATCATGTACTGGTTACCAATTTGATTTAGAACAAGAAACCTCACAAACTGGTTGTTTTTCTTAGTGAACTGACTGAGGCTCACATACCAATCGACCGGTTGGATTTGTGAACCGACCGATTCGATGTGCGCGAGTTATAGAAAATTTGTAAATTCGACCCTTTTGACTCCCACACAGATTGGTGACCCTGACCCTAGCCTCTCATATAAATAGAGGGGTATTGGGGGCTTCTCACAACACAAAAGTTGCTCTAACCATTGTTGTCCTCTTTGGTTGTGGTAACCAAAAGAGAGTCCGAGAAAGTCTTACTTGATAGAGGGAGGGATAGCAAGTGAGAGATAATCGAAAGGGATAACTCCTTCCCATTGGATCTGGCAGTGCAACGTGGAGTTCCCGATGGTCCACGTGAACTAATCTAGAAGTAGGAGTTGTCTTCTGCTAGGAGGGCACCTTCAACCACTATCCATGGTGTTACACTAGGAGGTCGGTGAAGATGACTGTTTGAGTGTTGTTACTAAAGAAGGAGTGAGTTGTTGCCCGAAGAAGAAGAAGCAAAATTCTACAACAAGGGTAATGTTCCTAGACTTGCTCTAGGACCAGGTATAACCTTGCAAACTTTCCTTCCTAGATACATTTTTGTTGACGTGATCTTGCTGTCTAGGGGAATCAATCTTTAAATTGTTTCCACTGCCCTATTTGTCACCCTGATTTCCCTACACCTTTCATTATGGAAACCTACATTAGATTATGTGCATTGATATCATGGTGTAACATCCCAGGATTTGAGGCCTCAGATAAAATTATCTTGAAAGGAATGATTGGACTACCCATATCACCAAGGTGCACCTTATTTTTTGGGACCCATCACTAAAGAACTCTATGGTTAAGCGTGCTCTACCCAGAGTAGTACTAGGATGGGTGACTACTCGATAAGCTTATCCTCACTTGCACATGAGTGAGGACAAAGCATAAAGTTAAGGCTAGTGGTGGTGTGTGGGTCTAGTCATCATTCCTCAAACCTTAGTAGAGCTTTGGGAAGTGGGACTGGGTTTTACAAATGGTATCCGAGCCAATTCCCCTCTAGTAGGTGTGACCCACTTGGGCTTGTGGCATGCTAGTCTTTGAGACGTGTAGTCTAGGCATGTTAGAAATTCTATCCTAGTTGATGGAGCCACCCTTGCACTGGTAGTTGCAGTTAGGAGCTGAGTGTACATGGGCCATTTAGGTCTGCACTGAATTGGGGATATTTTATGAGGCCATATAGTTGAGCCTTGATAAGAACATCAAGATTATAAGTGGGGGAGATTGTACTTCCCATGATTTGATGCCTCAGATATAATGATTTTAAAAGGAATGATTGGACTACCCATATCACCAAGGTTCACCTCCTTTTTCGGGAGCCATCACTAAAGAACTTTGTGGTTAAGTGCGATTATCTTAGAGTAGTACTAGGAAGGGTGATCAGTCAAGAAGTTTATCCTGGCTTGCGCGTGAGTGAAGACAAAGCATGGAGTTAAGGCTAATGGTGGTCTGTGGGGCTAGTTGTTATCCTGAAAACTTACTAGAGCTTTGGGAAGTGGGCCAAGGTTTTAGACATGACAAGTTATGATCTTTGGTTTCAAAACCCTAATCACCCATGTTGCTGACTATTCACTTTAGGAACCCTAATTATACATCATCATCTTAGATTCCTATTATATTTACCAATACTAGATTACAACATGAACTGAGAGCATTTAATGTATTCAACACCTTAATCAACAAATCTAGGGTTTGCATGTATATACCACTTATGAATAATGTATCCAATGTACTTTTGGAACCGGAAGCATAATTAGAGTCTAAAAGTATTTTATTTGTATTCTACTCATTTTTTTATAAATATGATATATACTTTTCCAATGTTTCGAGTTACTAGTAATTAACTACAACTTATACAAAATAATCATATTTGGCCAAAACATATATTAACACCTCATCAAAAGATATATCATCTAAAGTAGCGAGGCTTCGGGCCATGGAAAATGGCTTTTGGACATATTAGTGCCCACTTAGTGCGTCCGCCCCCTGAGTTAGATGCTAAAAGACCTAAATTCCCTTTCTTAGTTACTTTAGTGTTGTTAGCGGTGTGACCATTCAAGTCATTTCTCTATTGGGATTCTACTTTCTTCTACAACTCTGGCTCGACACTCCATCCAGGCATGGCGAGGTCAACTTGATGGTTGACTCTTGCACCCAGGGCTCAGAGGTTGTAATGGAAGATAGGGATCCTTTGGTAGATCCTCGCATACTTGAAGGACCCAAAAATTAAGCCAAGATAGTTTGAGGGATAGTTTTGACATCTAGGTCTCTAGAGATCTAAGACAATACTACATGGAACATAAGGATGAGAAAAATACATGTCTAAAGCTGTTCTGGAGTTTGGGAAGGGGACACTACCTTCTATGATCCTCTTGGCAATCCCACTAATGTTTGAAGGGGTCTAGAATCTCCACCCTAAAAAGTTTCTCCGAGAAGGTGCAACCAGCTCGAGGATTCCATTCCCTGATTCACCTTGAGTGGGCCAGGGACCAAGGACTAGGTTCACTCTGAAGTAGTCTGAGGATGCCCCCATGCCAATCAATTGGCCAGAGACTCCATGGGTTGATGATGTAGGGTTGTGGTCACTAATGATGATTGTGGGGCTAGGTGGCGAGGTTTGGGATCTTCACAAATCACTTGATAGGATAACAATGCTGAGGAGGTCATGAGGGAACTCCCCAACGACTTATATAGTCAAGGGAGGTAGGGAACTAGTAGTTTTGATGTTTACCTAGAATCCAGACTTGATAGGGATTTGGGCACTTCCCATAAACAAAAATGCAATCGTTGAGTTATGGTGCATTGCATTTCTCTCTCTCTATCTCTCTCCTTAATTCAAAGGGCAAACATTTAGGTAAAATAGTGGAGATAAAAGAGAAAATAAGATGGGGGAAGATCACAGTTATTGTTGGCTCATGTTGCCTTTATCGAGTGGAGGTAGGAGACAATATGGGAATTGTCAGATGCCTAATTTGTGGTTGTGGTGATCAAGTGACATATAAAAGGGACACGACACACCTTACCTAATTTGGCGCTCAATTATAGATTCTGAGTTTGAAAACCAATTTAATTATTTCATATAGGTCCCTCTACCTTCTAGATTTTTTGTAGGCCTATAGGGACATCCTTTTTCTATGAAACTTGGAGGTAAACTCCTTAATATCTTTCCTCACTTATATATAATTTTTGAGATTTATTGGAATAACCTTCATAGGCAAAACTTTCCCTTTAAGAATTTCCTTAAATTAATTACCCACATAATCTGGAAAGTCATTTTCTTCCCAAGTTATAGAATTATCTTGTTTTCCTTATTATCTTCCAATATTCCAAAGGTTAGATCGATATAACACTATTTCATGCCTCAAATCTTGTGTTGTCATTCATGGTTAGATAATTACTCCATTAATTATCTAAATCACCATTTACCCTATAAATTTTTGGAAACTTGTCCATTATCCCATATTTCAGTTATCTAATCAATTCACACAGTCATTATCTTTTATTTATGCATGAATTTGCTTTTTTTCTTAAACTTGTGTCACAAGGACTTATTTGCAAAGTAAACAATCTCATGGGCCTCACTTGGGCCATGGGTTCAACCCATGCCACAAAGTGGATAGCTTTATCAATTTCAATTAGGGAAGTTGCTTATCAAATTAAGACTTATATTCATAAAGTTCAAATTTACAAATTATGAGGATCTTACACACCACATTGAAGAGCATTTATACATGTATTTCAAATCTAAGCCCATTCATGACCAATGAAGCATATTATTAACATCATGAAGTGTATTTAAGAGGTCATAATGAACATGCATATTAAGAGTTTCATCTTACATAGTTAAAGTAGCATGCAAGAGATCATATTTTAGCAATTTTGAGGGTTTATAAACATGTTTAAGGTCTTGCATATTTATAGTAGGAAATAAATGCACCCATTTGTTATATCACTCATCTCAACAATGGCCAAAACAAGGTTCACACCACAACAACATGAACAAGATGAAAGAACTCCAAGCTTTGCTCCTCTCACTTAAAGCAAGCTTCAAACAACACCTTTGCTACTGAATAAGGTGTAAAAATATGAGTTTTTCTTCACTAAAGTTACATTTAGAATTGCTTCATGAACAATATTCGATCTTTCCTCTGTGAACTTTATCTTACAAACCCTATTTTTAAATAATCAATCCATATATTCACAAAGATCATGTTTGGAAATCACAGAAAATATTTCTTAAGATTATTTTGTAATCACTTAAAAAGATTGTAAGACTTGTAGTTATGCTTAAAATTTTAATATAAGTTTTAACTTTCAACTATTATTACACATAAAAATCAGTAAGTTTTTCCAAATGGGAATTTGCAACGTTTGAGATGGTCTTGGACCCAACTCATCCAATGGAAATGTTAGTGGCTCAATTAATGCTATCGGCCAAATTCCTAAATGATAAGAATTTTGGCTGATCAACAAAAAACTCTAGTATAAAATTATTCATCAGACAAGATTGATTATTTGTCAGTACATATTGATTGGTCATCATATGAGATACTTTGTTCATCGGTCGAGATGATGGGCAGTTCTATAAAGTACAAAACTAGCTGTTCTAGGGGCCAAAAGTGAAAATGTATCCACTGGATCCCCCAATAATTGTTAGAATTCATTCTAATTGATTATATTGGCTAGGAGGCATCCTCAACTATAAAAATAATCCCTTGGGTTTCATCCGATGATTATCCAAGCATTACAAATTCCTATACTATAGTTGAGAGAGAAAGTGCCCAAAAGACCCCCTATCCACTCTCATGAGCAAAATGATTTGCTACATACATTAGAGTGAGTAGGAAATATGTAAGAGACACAATATTACATGTATATATTGTGATTATCTCACTTACCTACCTCTAATCTCTCTCATCAAGATGAAGGTTCGATCTCTTGGCTAAGAGAGGAGAAGAAGAAGAAGGCTAGACGGCCCTTCATAGACAAAAAATCTCCTCGGTGAAGGTGAAGTCAAAGGCAGAAAATCCTTGTCAAGTGGATAAATCCTTAAAGGTTGAAGACTCATTTTAGGAGTAGGTAAGTCCTTGGTGAAGTCCTAAGACTCATTGAAAGAGTAGGTAAATCCTTGTAGAAGGTTCAAGACTCTTAGTAGGTAAGTCCTTTGTAAGGTTATTGGATCCCTTGTTCCAAAAAGGGAAGCTACTTTAGCTTTTGGTCTTAAAGAAGGTGGTCATTTGATGTAACTATTATAATGGAATATAAGAAAAGAATAAAGGTTGAAAATATTCAAGTGTGACCCCTCTAGGTAATGGAGCTACATCCTTTTAAATGGAACCGGTATGAATAGAGACTTCACTTTTGTATTGTTCAATATTTGCCTCCCTCAATTTTCATAATTTCATTATTATCTTGGGAGATATTTTGAAGGTCTAATAAATTTTGTGTAAGTAGTTTTATCTCAATTAAGAGAAAGGTATTCTCTAAGAAATACTTCCATAAGTAGTACAAGATGGGTGACAATCAAGAAGGAAAACACTTCTTCAACATTTCGACTTTAGATGGGAGAAACTTTCAATATTGAAAGAGAATAATGAAATTACATATTCAAGGTTTAAGCCATAAGTACTGAAAATGGTGGATCTTACATACAAGCGACCAGATGAAAAGGATCAAGAAAAATTGGATGTAGATACTTTAAAGAAAGAAAACCTGAATGCCAAAGCCATAATAATCATCTATGTCACTCTCTCCCCCGATCAAGTTGACTAGATATCTTCTTGTGACACTACCTATGAGATATGGAGGAAACTATGTGTCACATAGAAGATGGAACAAGTAAAATAAAACAAGGCCTAAATGCCCATGCAACAACTTGAAAACTTTTACAAGAGCAAGTCAAAGCCCATTTTTGAGATGTATTCTAGACTTAATATCATTGTCAATGGCCTTGAAATACTTGCTAAACCTATGGAAAATGGAAGGTACGATCATTTTTTTTTCTTTTCCTCACTAGTAGGTAAAGAAGGTTATTGCCATAGATGAGAGCACAAATATCTACTCATCCAATTGAAGAACTTATAGGAAATGTTCAAGCCTTTGAGTTAATGCTCAACTTACAAGGAGAAGAGAAACTTGAAGAAAATAATCAAAATAAGAAGGAGAAGGTGATTTATTTTCCATGATTTTTTACATTATAAATTCCAAGGAGAATAAGATGCCCTGTACTCCAAAGGTAGATTCTACATAGGTGTGTTTCACCTCCCCTTGATGCTTTACATGTGGAAAGAAGGGCCACTACATGAATGATTGCCCACATGAAGTAAAGACCCATCATGACAAGGGAGACGAGGAAGAGATGAGAAGCACAATAATAAGAATAAATGCCACAAAATCTCTAGTGACACCTTCACATCTAGCTTAAGTGAAATCTCTATTGAAAGTGAAGCGGGAAAATGTGACTTTACTCTTATGTATCAATTGAAAATCCAAATGAGGTAGATATAAAATATTTAGCTAAAGAACCTTTAGTTGGAACTATTCATGATAATCATCCTCTCTTGACTTTAATAATTATAAAAAGAAAAATCTTGGTAAGATTGTTGATAACTTTCTTGAATAAAAAGATGATCTTGAACATGCTTATATTTTTGCTTGCAAGATGGTACTGACAATATCCAAAAGATTAATATAGATCTTGAATAAATCCAATGGTGTTGGGTTAGCGAATAATTCCTATTGTCGTCAAGTAAATACTCTTAAACTGAATGTCGTAACCCGTGATGTCCCACACCACAAATCACAAGATAACTCAGAACTAACCACATAAACAAACTTAAACAAACAAATTATTGGAAAAAAAACATTGGAAATTAAAACCATTTTCATTCAGATCCAAATAGCAAAAACCATTACATATGAGTCCTTTCATGTCACATGATACTTACCATGCATGAAAAATCCTGTTACAAGAAAACCTATTCCCAACATATATATACATATCCATTATGTCCATACATTAAAAGCACGTACAAGCCAAACCACATTTTGAAACACATCTACAAAACACACCCAAACCATCCCAAAGACCTAAGTGTACAAGGATGACTCTGGGACTCTAACAACAAAAGAACCACCACCAACACTTCCAACCTTGTTAGCTACTGTCCTTCTTACTACTGTTGAGCCTATGTTGCACGATTTCTACCTCCTCGTGCACATCCACCTAAAAAGATGTGGGAAACTAATGGAGCAAAAAGATTGCTCTTCCAATGGAAGTCCTAATGTGCACCAAAAACCCTAGGGAGTTGATGTTCTCTCTAGGTTTTCCTACAACTTGTGCTAGATAAATGCTCCAACCCCACAAGAGTGTGGAAGCCTTATCATAGTACAGATTTAGGATCGAACCCAAAGGACAACGTGAAGAATCTGGATGTCTTTGTCTCGTTTCACCTCGATCTAAGTTAATCGTTTACAACCAAGAGATTGATACGGTTAATCTAATCTAATCTAGAACATGCAAAAGTAAAGGTAAGTATGGAATCTAATTAAAGTCTAAAATCTAAGATTATCAGATGATGATGGATCACTGGAGTGATGCAGATATTCACCACCACTACACATGCATTATACCTGTACCAACATAGCAAGACCTGCAAGCAAGATACATGGATGTTGTGTAATGTCGATGCCCTCTCAGACAAGGAGCATTGCACACGTCCTTCACAGGTGGAGCAGCTCCCATCTGATACATATCTGCATGTCAATGGAGATATGTTCCCTCCGAAGGGAGATCTTACTCAACCTCGTGAAATGTGCATCAAAAGACTAACAAGCGAGCGATATTATCTATTCGATTAGTATCCTTATAGACTATCCCTATTTCGAGGACATAGCCACGAGAAACGTGGGAGTGTTGTAATGCCAGCCATCCCCGAACGAATGGTCTCTTACTTTGCATCACTCCCTTCGCGGAGTGTGTTCCTGACCTATCAAGATTGTACTTTCATACGTCAACTGATTCCATTTCATAGTATGAAAGTACAATGATGGAGGTGAGTTTACTCCACTCCTTGAAAAGCGTTCCTAGAGACTGAAATAGATGTGTGGCGGGTACACACATCAAGAACCAAAGCTAAATCGATAATCAAGTCTCAAGAGTAGACGTAGACAATCCACAACAAAAGACAAAAGATCGTGCAAGAAAACGGCCAACATTTGAGCATGCAATGAAATGATTAGCATTGAATCGAAAAGATAACATCTTTAGGTACATATTACAAAGCATGGGCAGTGGGGCTAGTCCTCGCACCCCAATGAATTACACTACTCGCTCCTCAAAGAGGGAGCAACAAAGACAGAGAAGAAAGATAGAACAAGCATTGTCGGAGCAGAAGAGTAGATCTGTGACAACCCGGTGTAGATCGCCCAGTCTTTGGGACTGCTCTGACTTGATCGATGAAGTCTATCTCTTTGCCTCGATCCTCATGTACACCTCCAGAGACGTACGAGTAGGGTGAGGTAGAGCTTGGTGGAACAATGGAGATGAGGGAACAGTGGAGCAGCCTTTCGGCCTCCCAGATCTGATGCCCAAATGAGGACCCTACTGGTCCTATTTATAGGCTTGGGTCAGGTCTTGAACAGTTTGAGTTTAAACAGTTTGGAAGACCGTTTTCTTTTTCTTAATAGTTTGAGGACTCACGTCCAAATGGTCTTAGAGACCGATTAATATCCTCATGATTCTGTATACTAACCAAACAGTTTTGGCTTCCAAACGGTCTCTACTCCAACCGGTCTTCACTTCCAAACAGTTTTGGCTTCCAAATAGTCTCTACTCCAATCGGTCGTCACTTCCAAATGATTTTGGCTTCCAAACAGTCTTTACTCCAACCGGTCTTCACTTCCAAATGGTTTTGGATTCTAAACGATTACTACTCCAACCGGTCTTCACTTCCAAATGGTTTTGGCTTCCAAACTATCTTTACTCCAATTGGTCTTCACTTCCAAACGGTTTTGGCTTGATTGCGTCCAAACGGTCTTCGGCCTATGACCGGTCTTGTGCCCTCAGTTGACCTAACGGTCTTGAGGACCGAGCGCTGCCACACAGTTTTGCAGACCGTTAGGGTTTGCGTGGTCTCGATGAGCCAACTGTGAGTAGGTGCGTCGAGCAGGTGATAGGAACAGACAGAGGTGTTGTTGTGGTGGCGGGCGACGACGGTGGTGGTTGTGGAGAGGCATGGTACAAGCGAGAGGATGGTGTTGTCGTGGTTGCATGCAGTCTTGGGTAGGCAGTAGCTCACACGATCTTGAGACCGTGTGGCCTCATATGGTCTTGAGACCATATGTAAGGGAAAAAACGGTTGGAGGCAAACCACAAGGAGGGTGGATCGCTGGATCAAGATCGTGTGGATGAATGGCTAAGATCGAGAGGTCAAAACCGAATGATTGAAACCATTTGGATCGAGACTGAATGGTCAAGATCGATTGAGAAGACAGAATGGGCAAACCGGTCAAGACCGAATGGAATCAGGACCGAAAGGATGAAACTGAATGGATCGAGACTGAATGGTCGAGACCGATTGGTCAAGATTGATTGGTTGGATGAAAAGGAACCGTTGGATCTCGATCGAATGGTTGAGAATGATCTGCAGAGAAGAAGGAAAGTGAGTAAGGGAGGATAAGATCAAATAAACTGGTAATTAGAACTATTAGAGCACTATTTACATGCAATTGAGATGATACTCAGAGTAAACCAAAATAAGGGTAGATCAGTCAATATGAGGCACAAAAATCCCTAGAATTGGCGACTGTGAGGATGAATCTGGAGGATTCATCACCACACCGAACTTATGTGTTGCTCATCCTGAGGAATGGAAAAGCCTAAGACAGTCACCAAAAAGCTCGTTTGTCTCGTAATTACCTCATCTTCATGCAAATGTCAGAATTTTCATGAAACTGAGAGAAAAAAAATGAAACAAAACAAAATTATGGCAAACACGTCATAAATCCTTTGAATTGGTGACTGAGGATGAATCTGGAGGATTTATCACCACACTGAACTTAAGTGTTGCTTGTCCCGAGGAACTAAAAACCTAATACAGTCGCCAATGAAATCGTTCATCTTGTGATTGCCTCATACTTATGTCATGACAAAATTCTGTTCATGGCTCAGATTGATACACCATCAAGGCTTACTTAGATCACGTAATACACCTTATGATATCCTCGTTTCTGAGTTTACTTTACTTAAGTATTTCCTTCTCACTCTCTGTTGTATCAGTCATGTTTAAAAAGTTTTATGAGCCTTTGAAAAGACCTGCAGAATCAATCAAACATGCATATGTTCCATCGTTGATGTTTTGAAATGGAGGCAATTGGGGTGTCAGTAGGTTGAAAAAGGAAAGAATAGGGGTGTGATCAAGAGATAAGAGTATCTCCTTTAATCTATTCAAGATTATTGGTGTATTCATTAAGATACTTTGAGTGGTTTGTGCACAACTCTGGTTGACTTAGCGTTATGTCCGATTTTTTTCTAAAGGTAACTCAAAAGTGTGTATAGGTTGGCTTAAAGCTTTCGGTTAACTTAACTCTTCGAGAGGAGGTAAGGGGTTGTTTTTTGAGCCATAGGATCTAACTACCGGGCACGACACATCTGCCTTTGTGAGGGCAGCTAATGTACCAGCTGGGCAAGATCTTTATCGGTTATCCTTATTCAGGGCACAACTCTCATGCTTTTATTCACAGTCTGGATTTTATTCATTCTCACTTGGCTTAGGAGAGAGGGTATTTTTGGATTTTTGTATATTTGGGCTGCTGGGCCTCTTTTTGGAATTGGGGTAGATTTTTACTCAACCTTGGTATGTGCACAATCATCATCGTGTACTTTTTAAACAAAAAGAGAAGGTGATACACCCCTATTATGTATTGAGGGGTATGGAGGAAGTGTTTATAGAAAAAAAAAAACGTGTGGTGTACCACACTGAACTTAGAGTTTGACAATGTTCTAGCTTACACTGGAAGAGGTGTGGTTTACCACACCGAACTTAGAGTTCGGTAATGTTCTAGTTTATACTAGAAAAGAGTGTGGCGTGCCACACCAAACTTAAAGCTTTGGCATGGTTGGTGAGCGGAGAGGTATGGAGATGAAAGAAGAAGTGTAGAAGAGATTTCAAATCATAGTGCAATTTGCTTAGTGATTCCATATTACGGGTTCCTTTTCTTCATCACACTATGCTCAAATAGTGACATGATAAAACTTCAAATGAGAACTCCATACAACTGATCCATTAATCAGTGAGAGGCATGATGCATTTGATCTATCTCAGTCTTGTTGAAGTGTATCATCTTTTTCTGTTAAGGATATGACATTAGGATTCATAGATTATACAAGATAAAATCGTTTATCGGCTAGTTTTAAGCATTCTTTTCTATTGAATTTGCAATGAAAAGAGGTGATGAACACATATTTGAAAAGAAAAAGCCAACTAGATAAAGGCTTTATTTTAAGAAGACAATGAAAATGTGGAAAATGTAGAAAATTTATGAAAGAGAAACTAGAATGGAAAAATAGAAAGCAGTAAAGATAGAGGGTGGAGTGAGAAACATACCACCCACCCTCCATCTCGAACTTACGAGTTTGCTCATCTCCGAGCAAGCACTAGGTTCAAGATGGAGGGGAAGAGATGTGCAGTGTTAACTAGGCGGTCCTCATAATTGAAAGAAGGTCCGACAAAGATGTTTCATGATGGTCGAAGCTGAGAGTGAGGAGGTAGCATGGAAAACCTATTGACTGGGTGGTCATGGCAACTCGAACGAGTTTTTTGGATGACTTAGATGCACGTTTCTTTCACCTCTTTGTTCGTCCATAAGAATCCAGAGACCTTCACCCGTCAGCAGGGGAGGTGGAATATATGCAGTTGAAACTGGAGGACTAGATGAATAATCGAAGTCATGCCTATTCGTGTCCTCTAGTTGTGGCTCACCCTTGAAATTTGGAGTCAAGCTACCTTCTTCATGGTCCAAAGAAGTTGATATAGGGTCGACCACTTGAACTTCTTCTTATACCAAATCAGGTGGCGGATTCGGTTCAGGCTTCATTTCATCACCCGACTTTTCTTGTGTAGGGTGTGTCAGCCAGGGTGACATTTCTTCATCAAGGGGATTGTTTTGAGGATCATCATTTTGATGCCATGTATCCTCTAGAAGGTTATCATTATCAATGTTGGGTTCGATAGGAGCAACATATTTCATTCCGAAGTTAAGGTGTTGTTCAAATTCTTCTTTGTTGTGCACTCTTAATTTGTCTGAGTAACTAGAGGGAGATTCAATAGGTAGAAAAGGAATCATGAGAACTTGAAGTAGAGGCTCCAGTGATGTCTCTTTATGGGAAGGGTTAGCCCATGACATATCATTTTGCGGACTGGAATCCTCCCACAAATCTATTTCTTTAATATTGAGACCAATATACTTCATTCCTGAGTCAGACTGTTGTTCCAATTCTTCCTCATAGCACTCCTCCAGTTCTATTAAGTATTTAGGAGAAGTTGCTACAGGAAGAATGAAACCTTGTTTAGGTAATGGAGATATGTCAGTCTCCTGTATATTTGGTAGCTCGGGAGGAGCTTCTCTGTAGGGGAGAGTGGCCATAAGAAGATTGTTTTGTGGCTTTATGTCTTCCCAAAGGTCCTCCTTGTCATTACAAGGGTCTATAGAAATATCGTATTCCATTCCAAAATCAAGAGATGGTCCATGTTTCTCTTCATAGTACACCATCAACTCGTTCAAGTGACTAGAAGGATATTCAACGAAAAGAACATACTCTTGTTCGAGAACTGGCTCCGTCTGGACTTCTTGTAGGGTGGCAGCTCTGGTAACGTCATTTCATGGAAAGGATCGGTCATAAAGTCATCATCTTGGGGCCCGTTATCCCCTGGGGAATTGTCATTGATGTTGGATGGAGCTACATATCCCATCCCAGAGTTAAGATGTTGTTCTGACTCTTCCTTATAGTTCACTCTCAATTTATGTGAGTGACTAGAGAAAGATTCAATGGGAAGAAAGTACTCTTGCTTGGGAGATGGCTCTATCTGGACCTCTTGTGGAGGTAGTAGCTCTGGTAAAGTCATTTCTTGGAAAGGATTGGTCATAGTATCATCATCTTGAGACTCATCATCCTCCCATGATTCATTTTCATCATTATCGGGGTCAGTGAGAGTGGTATGGTCCATTCTAGAATCAAGATCTTGATCAGTCTCATCCTTGAAGTCTGTTCCTAGATTAGTCGAATGGTCAGGAATTTCTTCATAAGGATAAATCAGATCCTATTCCAGTGATGGAGAATTTTGAGTTTCTTGCATAAAAGACATCTCCTTATCTGAATCAGTTGCATATTCATCTGAGTCTGACTGTGAAGGAGTGTAGAGTTCTTGTAATGTAGACCCTTCTTTGGAATTCATCAACAAGACAACTGGAGTCGAAGAATATTTATTGTATAGGGAGTCAATCATTGATGATTGCTCCACAATCTGTATGGTTGGGTCTGGGTCTATGGGGGGAGAAGATGGATAAATACCAAAATTTATCCCCAACTGATCTCCCAACTATAGAAAATCTCCACATTGGCTAATCAAATTTTCATCTAAGAGAATAGTGCAGGAGTCATTTTTTGAGTCAGACCTTGGCTCAAAAAATGATTCTTTTTCTTGTGATACTATGAAGAAATCATCCTCGGGTTCAATCATTAGCTCTGACGATGATTCCTTTCCCTGCACTGATGCTAGAAGATCATTGGAAGGCACCTCCCACATGATATCATAATCATCATCGTAATCGATTGCAATATGTGGATGAGGAATGCGCTCAAGGGGACTTGGTGACTATTCTTCATGTTGCTCAGAAGCATGGATAAGTTACGTAAGTTGACCAAGCTCGGCTATCAACTTCTCGTTCGTGGTTGTTTTATCAGCTAGTTGTTGAGCCACCGACTTCTGTAGAGCACATACTTCTTCTATTAATGTATATTGATCTTCGTAGTAGGGCTCTTCACTGTACCCATTGGGTTGATGCTGATAGTAGCTCTCCTCATCGTAGTATTGATTTTCATTGTAATCCGGATTTCCTTCTATATTGCAATCTACGCCTTGAAATATGTCATAGTTGGGCTCTTCGTAGTAGCTTCCAGGAGGATATGGATTATAACTTGTGTTATATCCATAGTTGTGTGAAGAGGCTGCCTTGAGTTTCCCAACTATATGATTTGTGATTACTTGACGTAGTGCATTCACGTAGTGAGGAGGAGCGTTGAAGTAGTTGATTGATGAATGGGAGTAGTCACCACATAATTGACATCTAATGGTTGGTGGCATTGACTGCTTCATTTTGAAGAGAATTGGTACCTGAAATCAAAGAAGGTGTTTATCAGGCTTGACCAATCACTTCAAATTCAAGAGAGTAGGCAATAAAAACTTTAACTTTTGAGATCAAGGTTTTCACTTTCTTTTTGGATTTTTGAAAATAAAATGAAAAATCCTAGAGAAACTTAGGTCGATACGGAATTTGACAAAGACGATTCTTATGGTGTTGTCCCTGACAATGGCACCATTTTTTGATGGAGCTAGGATTTACACCAAAAGATTGCTCTTCCAATGGAAGTCCTAATGTGCACCAAAAACCCTAGGGAGTTGATGTTATCTCTAGGTTTTCCTACAACTGGTGCTAGATAAATGCTCCAACCCCACAAGGGTGTGGAAGCCTTATCATTGTACAAATTTAGGATCGAACCCAAAGGACAACGTGAAGAATCTGGATGTCTTTGTCTCGTTTTGCCTTGATCTAAGTTAATCATTTACAACCAAGAGATTGATAGGATTAATCTAATCTAATCTAAAACGTGCAAAAGTAAAGGTAAGTATGGAATCTAATTAAAGTATGAAATCTAAGATTATCAAATGATGATGGAACATTGGGGTGATGTGGATATTCACCACCACTACACATGCATTATACATGTGCCAACATAGCAAGACCTACAAGCAAGATACATGGATGTTGTGCAATGTTGATGCCCTCTCATGCAAGGAGAATTGCACACGTCCTTCACAGGTGTAAGCAGCTCCCATCCGGTACATATCTACGTGTCAATGGAGATATGTTCCCTCTGAAGGGAGATCTTACTCAACCTCGTTAAAACGTGCATCAAAAGACTAACAAGCGAGCGATATTATCTATTCGATTAGTATCCTTATAGACTATCCCTCTTTCGAGGACATCGCTACGAGAAATGTGGGAGTGTTGCAATGCCAGTCATCCCTGAACAAATGGTCACTTACTTTGCATCACTCCCTTTGCGGAGTGTGTTCCTCGACCTATAAAGATTGTACTTTCATACATCAACTGATTCCATTTCATAGTATGAAAATACAACGATGGAGGTGAGTTTACTCCACTCCTTGAAAAGCATTCCTAGATACCGCAACAGATGTGTGGTGGGTACACACATCAAGAACCAATGCTAAATCAATAATCGAGTCTCAAGAGTAGACGTAGACAATCCACAACAAAAGAGAAAAGATCATGCAAGAAAGCGGCCAACATTCGAGCATGCAATGAAACGATTAGCATTGAATTGGAAAGATAACATCTTTAGGTACAGATTACAAAGCATGGGTAGCGGGGCTAATCCTCGCACCCTAGTGAATTAAACTACTTGCTCCTCATAGAGGGAGAAACAAAGACAGATAAGAAAGATAGAACAAGCATTATCGGAGCAGAAGAGTAGATCTGCGACAACCCAGTGTAGATCGCCCCAGTCTTTGGGACTGCTTCGACTTTATCGATGAAGTACGTCTCTCTACATCAATCCTCCTATACACCTCCAGAGACATATGAGTAGGGAGAGGCAGAGCTTGGTGAAACAACGGAGATTAGGGAACAGTGGAGCAGCCTTCCGGCCTCCCGAATCTGATGCCCAAATGAGGACCCTACTGGTCCTATTTATAGGCTTGAGTCAGGTCTTGAACGGTTTGAGTTTAAACAGTTTGGAAGACCGTTTGCTTTTTCTTAACGGTTTGAGGACTCACATCCAAACGGTCTTAGAGACCGATTAATATCCTCATGGTTCTGTATACTGACCAAACAGTTTTGGCTTCCAAACGTCTCTACTCCAACCGGTCTTCACTTCCAAACAATTTTGGCTTCCAAACGGTCTCTACTTCAACCGATCTTCACTTCCAAATGATTTTGGCTTCCAAATGGTCTTTACTCCAACTGCTCTTCACTTCCAAATGGTTTTGGCTTCTAAACTGTCTCTACTCCAATCGGTCTTCACTTCCAAATGGGTTTGGCTACGGTCTTTACTCTAACTGGTCTTCACTTCCAAATGGTTTTGGCTTGATTACGTCCAAACGGTCTTCGGCCTCCGACCGGTCTTTTGCCCTCAGCTGACCTAACGGTCTTGAGGATCGAGTGCCGCCACACGGTTTTGTAGACCGTTAGGGTTTACACGGTCTCGATGAGCCAACCGCAAGTAGGTGCATCGAGTAGGTGATAGGAGCGGACGGAGGCGTTGTTGTGGTGGCGGGCGACGACGGTGGTGGTCGTGGAGAGGCACGACATAGGCGAGAGGATGGTGTTGTCATGGTTCCATGTGGTCTTGGGTAGGTAGCAACTCATACGGTCTTGAGACCGTGAGGCTTCACACAGTCTTGAGACCGTGTGGCCTTATACGGTCTTGAGACCGTGTGGCCTCATACGGTCTTGAGACCGTATGGAAGGGAAAAACCGGTTGGAGGCAAACCGCAAGGAGGGTGGATCGCTGGATCAAGATTGTGTGGATGAATGGCTAAGACCGAGAGGTCAAAACCGAATGAATGAAACCATTTGGATCGAGACCGAATGGTCAAGATCGATTGAGCAGACCAAATGGGCAAACCGGTCAAGATCGAATGGAGTTAGGACCGAAAGGATGAAACTGAATCGATCGAGATCGAATGGTCGAGATTGATTGATCAAGATTGATTGGTTGGATGAAAAGGAACCTTTGGATCTCAATCGGATGGTTGAGAATGATCTGCAGAGGAAGGAAAGTGAGTAAGGGAGGATAAGATTAAATAAATTGGTAATTATAACTATTAGAGCACTATTTAGATGCAACTAAGGAGATACTTAGAGTAAACCAAAACAAGGGTAGATCACTCAATATGAGGCACAAAAATCCCTAGAATTGGCGACTGTGAGGATGAATCTAGAGGATTCATCAGAAACCCACGGGAGAGATTTCAAATTTCTGTGGGAGATATATCTCTCCATCAGCGCTATTATTAGCATTAGTAAGATGATTTAAGAACAGTAGTAAAGCTACAACCATGATTAGTAGGTAATCATTACTAATAGAATAAGCAATTGCCATTAGGTTATGGAACATCTTATCATCATAGAAGGAATATGAAGATAGTGTAAATTCATTACCAACTATAATGTACAAAACCAAGCAAGGCCTCATCCAGTGTTTCCGTATATGATCCTATACATGTATGCTACACGACTGATTACATATTTTATTATGCCCTGAGGATTTGAGTCGTACCACCCAAACCCAATCGACCATTGCTAAGTCAAAATCTGTTCCATACAAGGTCTAGTGGAAGTGTCATAATCCATGACCTCACCCCCTCAGTCAGTATGAGTGAACCTACAGTGACATCTGCAGTCAAAATGCTACCAGTGACATATAGTCCAACTATACAAATCTAGCCCGCCTTGGTATAGGTCACCACTCTAGTGACAATAAGCTATGACCCGTAGCTGCACTCCTACCAGGGTATGGCCCAAATCCAATCCTTCTCGAAGTCACACTCCTACTAGGGTATGGCCCATAGCCAATCCTGTATCACATATCCTACACATAAGGGGATATTTTTCCTCACCCCAGCATATTCAAAAATATGCACTCTGAGTTAAACTCGTTTCACCATTCAGCAAGTGCTGACACTGAATGGATCTATGGCACAGGGAAAAGCTACATGATTAGGTTCCACTTGATTAGTTAGGTCATTTAAGGGTCTTTTAGCATCAATCAAGTTACAACGTATAAAATCATAACGAATTCTACAAAAAATAAGGGCATAGTAGTCTTCCCGCAAATGAAACATATAGGGTGTGAACTTGTCACACTATCACCACATGATGTCTGTATTATTTCCATTCACAACATCATCAACAAAGCTACATGACATAGGATATCAATCCCTCAACTTTATCAGTAGGAAATATCCTTTCATGATATAACAATAACCACTGTTAGGTCATAAAGCCCAACATCCATATTCCTGTGTCACTTGTATAATCAGCATGCCTCACAAGGGCATATTCAATCCTGTCTCACATTATAGCACACACTGGATGTGATAATCAATTCCATAACACCTGCATGCTTAGAAGATCACAATCAAGAGAGATAATCACATAACATAATAACCTACCATTATAAGGATACAAGCAAGACTTGTTCACTTTTAGATTTTAGGGTTTCAACTTTTTGCCGATTAGGGTCCACAAGGTTAGGGTCAACCAACCACCCTAGAACCACCACCCTCTACCACCATGGAGTGTGTTTGGGTTAAGAAACATCATTAGAGAAGATTAGGGAACATACAAAATAACACAACACATATGTATACCTGATTAACATCAGATGCTCATACATGTTTCTTAACCACCTACCATCACCACATGTTAACCACTTAGGTACATAGGTCACGACCACCCTCCATAGCATGTCATGACCACGACATACACCATTGGTACCATGACCCACACTCCCTCACCAAGTTGAGAATACCTCCTATATGTCATGCCCACGATACTAGGGTTAGGGTTTCTCTTCACCCTTCAACCATGTGTCGTAGCCAAGCTCCTCAAGCAACTCCATGTCGCGATCACGACGGCTCAAGACCACCATGTTGTGACCGCGGCGTCCCCTAGCCATGATCACCACTCCAAGGGCTATCTCTGTCAAGATAAGGCTAGGAACTAAGGGTTTCAAGGCTACTATGCTCCATGGGTCTCAACCCAACATCACTAGGTCAAACTTCACCACAAGAAGGGACATCTCAACTAAAGCCAACTAGGTCACTGCCACCCCAAGGGGCTATGTCACGACTGCGATGCCCATACCCATGTCTCTACCACCAAACCTCCTAGGTTGCGACCGCACCAAGGGTAGACACCTAGGTCACTAAAATAGGCTCAAATCTAAGCAAGAACCATGATCCTCATGGAAGGAGACTCAAGCAAGCTGATCTCCACAAACCCTAAGGAAAAGGTCCAAGAAAAGCATGACTAAAGGAAGAGAAACTATAGCCAAGATGAATAAAACCGAAAGTTACCTCTCACTTAGTTCTAGGTGTACAAACATCAAGAACGGGGGCTAGATCAAGGGTCAAACATGGGGAAGAAACTACATATCATCATCTCTACCCAAAACTGATACAAGAAGGTTAGGATTTCAGGTTACTTCCAAACCAAGCATGATAACTCTCCAAAATGAATTCTAGGGTTAAACTTCATATGATAGCATGATGTAGGAACATCTTAAAGAGGGAAAACAAAAACATACCATAACAAGAAGTGCAATAATAAAAAGGGTTTAGTGTTATATAACCCACCTTAAGAAGATCGCCGCCAAAGCTCCAAGCTTCAAGATCAAGAGCTCCAAGCACACGATCCAAGGGTTGGAAAAGCTCCACTCTTGGCCACAAGAGCACCTCAAAAAGGGAGAAACACCAAGGTCAAAGGATAGCTCAATAAGAGAGAGCCAAACCCAAAACCAAACCTGAGAAAGAAGGGAGAAAAGAGAGACTAAACTCTCTCTCTCACTCACTCACTTGACCATCACCTTAGAAAAACATGGCCCAATGCTGAGAAGAAGGAAGAAAATATGAAGGAACATCAAAGAAAGAAGATAAAACACTCACCAGAGTTAGATATAGACAAGGATCACCACAAGCACCACATGCAAGGGATGAAACACCTCCAAGGCACCAAGAGCACACATTCTTGCTTCACCAAGCTCCAAGGATGAGCACAAGAGAAGGGAGGAAGAATATGACTGAAAGTAACCACTTGCATGGAGATAAGAGAGTTCATATAGCAAAGGAGGATGGAGTTAACACAAAGGATGAGGTGTCAACAAGACCGAGCTTCAAAGAAACACTTGTAAACTAAAAGGACCAACATGCATCCACAAGCAACTACATAAGGTTCACATGCAAGAGATGGTGATACTCCCTAGGTGGGACTCGACCACCATAAGAAACCAACCCTATGTCACAACCACGACACACCTTGGGTCCCAAGGTCATGACATACCACACCATCACCACAAGATTGCGACACCAAGACCACCCCATGAAGCCCAGGTCGAAACACACCTCTCTTACCTCTACCTCAGCCCAAGAAAACATTAGTCATAACCACCACACCAAGGGGGAAGTGTCACAACTGTGGCACCCCACAACATGCCCTAGGTCACAACCTAGGTCAAGGCAAAACAACATGGTCACAAGGCTAAGGCAAGCAAACCCTAGAAAGACCCTAATCTCCACCAAGGGTGATACTACTCAACTAAGAGCCAAACAAGGTGCCCCAAGGCACCATACTCTCCCTCAAGAAGCTATGAGAGATAAGGAACACTCTAGAGGTGAAAAATTGCACATCAACACCCTATATTGGGTAAATTGCAATTTGCACCAAAACTAGCACATAAAGCACAAACATCACCCAAACAAGCTCAAACTTGAAACTTAACCTCTATACAAGCCCTAATCACACCTTAAAATATTAGAGTAGGGTTCTAAGCACATGATCAAGCCAAAGCAAATAGGGTTACCTCAAAACTCAAGTTAGGGTCCTTACAAGCCATAAACCCCTAACAAGGATTTTGCCCCCGAAATCCTAAGAGAAAATAGAGGTGTACTTCCTCTTCATCTCTTCCTAGAGCTCTCACGTGGCTTCCTCAACACCAAAGTGATGTCACAGAACCTTCACAAGCACTATGTCCTTCTTCTTCAACTTCTTCACTCTTCCATCAAGGATCAACATTGGGCCTTCAACATAGGACATGTCCTCATCAAGCTCCACCTCCATAGGCTATAACATCAACTTTGTATCTGAATGGAACTTCCTCAACATACTTAAATGAAACACTAGATGCAACATAATGCAACTTAGGTGGCAAATCCAACCTATAGGCCACCTTCCCAATATGTGCCACCACATGGTATGGTCCCATAAACTTGGGAGCCAACTTACCCTTCTTCCCAAACCTCAGAACACTTTTCTAAGGAGACACCTTGAGGTACACTATGTCTCCCACTTAGAAATACAAGGGTCTACAATGGTTATCTGCATATGACTTCTATCTGTCTTATGCTGCCGTCAACTGATCCTAGATCACTTTGATCTTTTCTATCATTTGTTGCACAAGCTTAGGACCAAGAAGCTGGTATTCTCCCATCTCATACCAACACAATAGAGACCTAAAAGGTCTCCTATAAAACGCCTCATATGTTGCCATGTCGATGCTACTCTGATAACTATTGTTGTAGGAAAACTCTATATCACTTAGATATATGTCCCAACTGCCCAAAAACTAAAGAACACAAGCTCTCAATAGATTCTGCAAGGTCTGAATGGTCCTCTCAGACTGACCATATGTCTGTGGGTGAAAGGTAGTAATGAACCTCAACTATGTACCCAAAGTTGTGTGCAGTCACTCCCAAAAGCCACTTGTGAACTGAGGGCCTCTATCAGACACGATAGTTACTGGAACACCATGCAAACACACTATCTCATCAACATAGATCTGGGCAAGCTTCTCAGCTATATATGTCATCTTCACATGAAGGAAATGAGTTGAATTGGTCAACATGTCAACAATCACCTAGATGGAATCATGACCTTTGGCTGTCCTAGATAGACACCAAAAAGTCCATAGTCACATGATCCCATTTCCACTGAGGTACTTGCAATAGTTGCAATGTCCTTGTAGGCTTTTGATGCTCAACTTTAACATGTTGACACACAACGCATCTCGCCACGAACTCAACCACATCTTGTTTCAAGCTAGGCCACCAATACATATCCTTCATATTATGATACATCTTGGTGCTACATGGGTGCAAGGTGTACATGGATGAGTGAGCCTCTTCCAACACCATCTTCCTTATGTCATTGGAATACAAAATCACTACTCTGCCCTGGTAACAAACTATCCCATCATCTGATTTGTGGAAGCCATCATGCTTCTCACTGCCAAACTTTGATCTAATCTGTTGTATCACTGTATCAACCTGTTGTGCCTCTCTAATCTGTTGTCTTAGCATGGTCTTCACCTACAACTGTGCTAACAATCCTACTAGCAAAGAAACTTCTAGCTTAACATTTATCTTATGTAGGGAGATCAACATGTCTCTCTTGTGGCACACCAAAGAACTCAACTCGGATCCACCCATAGGTGAAGACGAAGACTTCCTACTCAACGCATCTACCACAACATTTGCCTTCCATGGATGGTAATCAATTGTGAAATCGTAATCCTTGATTAATTCCATCCAATGTCATTGCCTCATGTTCAACTCCTATTGTGAAAAGATGTAGTTCAGGTTCTTGTGATCTATGAAGATGTGACACTTCTCCCCATATAGGTAGCGCCTCTAGATCTTCAAAGCATGGACTATAAAAGCCAACTCTAGATTGTGGGTCGGTTAATTCTTCTCATGTTTCTTAAGTTGTCGGGAAGCAACAGAAACCATGTGCTTGTACTGCATTAGCACAGAACCCAAACCATGTTTGGACGCACCACATAAGACTGTGTATCCTTTTCCCTACTCAGGCAAGACCAGAACCGGTGCACTTGTCAACTTCTCCTTCAATGTCTAAAAATCATGCTGGCATCTATCATCCCAGGTGAACAACACAACCTTTATTGTCAACTTTGTTAGGGGCAAAGCGATAACACTAAAGTCCTTGATGAACCTCTTGTAATAGCTTGCCATACCCAGAAAACTATGCACTTCTGTTAGTGTCTTTGGCTACTCCCACTGTGTTACTGACTCAACTTTCTTAGGATCCACATGAACTCCCTCGGCAAATATAACATGCCCCAAGAAAGCTACCTCCTTTAACTAGAACTCACACTTGCTGAACTTGGCATAAAGCTGATGTTGCCTCAGCACGGTCAATGACTAACGGAGATCTTATTCATGTTGTTGATTGTCATGATTGTATGTTAGTATGTCATCTATGAATACAACCACAATATGGTCAAGCAATGGGCAGAACACTCTGTTCATCAGGTCCATGAACGTTGTTGATGCATTGGTCAGCTCGAATGGCATAACCACAAACTCATAGTGACCATACCTCATCCTAAAATCCAACTTAGGTATGTCATCCTTCTTGATCCTCAACTAGTGATATCCCAACCTTAGGTCTATCTTCAGAACACTATCGCACCACACAAGTGATCAAATAGGTCATCTATCCTTGGGAAAGGATACTTATTCTTTATCATCACTTATTCAACTGTCTGTAGTCTATGCACGACCTCATAGACCCATCTATTCACGAACAATACTGGAGCACCCCATGGTGACATACTTGGCCTAATGAAGCCTTTGTCAATCAGCTCTTGCAACTGTCTCTTCAACTCTACCATCTTTGTTGGAGCCATCATGTATGGTGTCTGAGCTATCAATTGCGTGTTGGGAACAAGATTGATCTCAAAACCAATCTATAAGGGTGGGGGAACACCTGGAAACTCCTCAAGAAACACATCCTCAAACTCTTTGACAACTAGAACCTCCTGGATACTAGGACTCCTCACCCCGGTATCCAACACATGTGCCAAGAACACCTCACAACCCTATCTCAATAGCTTCCCCGCCACCATATCTGATACCAGACACGTTGGAAGAATCTTCCTGTCTCCTTGGAAGATCCACATCTTATCACCATCTACAAATGTATCTTGCTTGGAACTACAATCCAAGACCACTCTATACTTCTCCAAGGTGTCCATTCCAAGGATTACATCAAACCCATGCATGTCAAGTGGTATGAGATCCACTTGGATGTTGTGCCCTGAAAAGGAAAGGAAACATGAAGGACACACCTCCTACAACACTGTAGAACCAACTAATAGGGTTTCTAACAACAAGCTATCCTTCTTACGACTAATAGGAAAAAGACAACTGTCAAGCACTTCGCGAGCGATAAAAGAGTGTCTTGCACCCGGGTCAACCAAAATAGATACAAAGCAAGAAGAAGACAAATCCATCTGACATGTCACTACCCGCAGGTCGACCACTGGCTCTGGCTGACTCATAGTGTAGAATCTAGTCATTGCCTATTGTCGCTCCCATCCACTGCTTCCCTGAGCAGACGATCATGCATGTGCCTGCAACACTTGGCCACATCCTCATCCTCCTACACCACTGTTCTATTGTCTCCGAGAGCCCTACTGGCTCTTCCTCGGTTGCCGGCTCACCTCGTTGCCCCTCACTGGACACTCCCACTTCAGATGTTCTGTCTGTAGACACTTGTAGGAAACTCAGGTCTCAAACTATGGCCTACACAGCCCTATCACTGACACTGACGTAGTGTTGTGAGCTAGTATAGGTGGAAAACTATGACCTCTACATCTACTCGGTGACCACTACATCAGAGAACTAAACATTTGCGACGCTGGCAATGCAGAAAACCTCAGCTCCTTAAATCCTCATGATGACCTGTAATTGTACAGAACTCTACTTGGAACTCATCTCCTAGTTCTCTATAACGGATCTCTCTATCCTATGAGCAGACTCCACAAACATGGCAAACCTTTCTCGATTTTCCAAAGCAGCAGTCAGGGTAGACAACTCAGTGTTCAGTCCCTTCTCATAATAGAAAATCCGCTCGTCCTCTGTAGCATCCATGTGAGGACAGAACTAAAGAAGCTCCATAAACTTAGCCTCATACTCATTGATTGTCATGGGTCCCTACCATATCAACTCTAACTGATGGATTTTCTCATGCAGATAGGTCTGTGGAAAGTACAAACTAACGAACTCGCATCGTAACTCCTCCCAACCTACAACCACTCCAGGCCTTTTCTCCTCTTCTATGGCCCACCAATGGCCAACACTTCCCTTTAAAAGGAACACTACATGCTTAACCTTATATATATATGCCTCTGGGATGCTGAGGTTCTAGAAGGCTTTCTCAAGCTCATTAAGCCACATATCAGCATCTTCCAGATCATCTATCCCAGCATATTCCACTGCCACAACATAAAGAAGCCACTCAAATGTCTTCCCAGTCCCCGAAGATTCCACATTGGGAATTGGTGCCTTAGGCTGAGGTGCAGACATCATGTCCGCCATATGTGTCATCGTAGCCATAAACAATCCAAAAAGATACTGAAAGGCATGGTTTTCAATCATGGTTGGGTCAAACTGGGACCCTCAAGCACCCTATCTTCTCATACATGGTTCCTTACACCACCACCTGGTGCTGCACCACTGCTCTCAGTAACATGTTCTTCATGTTCTCCAGACATCTTTAAGCTTTTCTGCTTCTTCTACATAAGCAGAAATCACCATAAGACATACTGGAGGACAAAAGAACATACACAAACCCTATTCCTAGGTCCCTATAGACTCAACAAACTTAAAGCTTTGATGCCAACCTCTATTGTAACATGTGACGCCCCACACCATAAACCACGAGATAACTCAGAACTAACCACGGAAGCAAACTTAAACAAACAGATTAGTGGAAGAAAAAATTGGAAATAAAAACCATTTTCATTCATATTCAAACAGTAAAAACCTTTACATATGAGTCCTTTCATGTCACAAGATACTTACCATGCATGCCATCAGCCTATTACAAGAAAACATGTTCCCAACATATATATCCATATCCATTGTGTCTATCGATGAAAAGGACGTACAAGCCAAACCATGTATCAAACCATATCTACAAAAAACACCCAAACCATCCCAAAGACCTGAGTGTACATGGATGACTCTAGGACTATAACAACAAAAGAACCACCAGCAACACTTCCAACCTTGTCAGCTACTGTCCTTCTTGCTACTGCTCAACCTCTGTTGCATGAGCTCTACCTCTTTGTGCACATCCACCTAAAAATATGTGGGGAACCCATGGGGTGAGATTCCAAATCTTAGTGGGAGATATAAATCTCAACCAACACTATTATTAGCACTGGTAAGATGATTTAAGAATAGCAGTAAAGCTACAACCATGATAAGTGAGTAAGCATTACTAACGGGATAAGCAATTGCCATTAGATTATGGAACATCTTATCATCATAAAAGGAATATGAAGAACATGTAAATTCATTACCAACTATTCTGTACAAAAGCAAGCAAGGTCTCATCCAATGTTTCTGTATTTGATCCTATACAAGTATTCTACACAGTTGATTACGTATTTTATTATGCCCCGAGGATTTGAGTCGTACCACCCAAACCCAACCGACCACTGCTAAGTCAAAATCGGTGCCATAATAGGTCTAGTGGAAGAGCCAGAATGAATGATCTCACCCCCTTGGTCAGTACGAGTGAACCTGCAGTGACATCACCAGTCAAACTGCTACCAGCGACATATAGTCAAGTTGTATAAATTGAGCCCGATGTGGTATAGGTCACGGTGCTAGTGAAACTGAGCTACGGCCCACAACCACACTCCTACTCGAGTATAGCCTGCAACTAATCATCTATCACATATAACTGAGCTACGGCCGAAGCCGCACTCCTATCAGGGTATGGCCCGCAACCAATCTTGTATCACATATCCTGGATGTAAGGGGATATTTTACCTCACCCCCGCATATATAAAAATATGCGCTCCAAGTTAAACTCATTTCACCATTCAGCAAGTGCTAACACTGAATGGATATATGGCACATGGCAACACTACATGATTATGTACCACTTGATTAGTTAGGTCATTTAAGTGTCTTTTAGCATCAATCAAGTTACAACGTATAAAATCATAACAAATTTACAAAAAATAAGGGCATAGTACTCTTCTCATAGATGAAACATATAGGGTGTGAACTTGTCATACTATCACCACATGATGTTTGTATTGTTCCCATTCACAACAACATCATCAAAAAAGCCACATGCGATGGGATATCAATCCTTCAACTTTATCAGTAGGAAACATCCTTTCGTGCCAGAAAAATAACCACTGTTAGGTCATAAAGCCCAACCACTATTTTCTTGTATCACTTGTATAATCAGCATGCCTCATCAGGGCATACTCAATCCTACCTAAAATTAGAGCCATCATAGCACACACCAGCTATGATAATCAATTCCATAACACATGCATGGTTAGAAGATCACAATCAAGAGAGATAATCACATAACATCATAACCATCCATGATAAGGATATAAGCAAGACTTGTTCACTTTTAGGTTTTAGGGTTTCCACTTTTTGTTGATTAGGGTCCACAAGGTTAGGGTCAACCACCCACCCTAGAACCACCACCATGGAGTGTGTTAGGGTTAAGAAACATCATTAGATAAGATTAGGGACCATAAAAAACAACATAACACATATGTATACTTGATTAACATTACATGTTCATACATGTTTCTTAGCCACCTACCATCACCACATGTTAATCACTTAGACACATACATTGTGGCCACCCTCCATAGCATGTCACGACCATGACATACACCATGGGAACCATGACTCACACTCCCTCACCAAATCGAGAACACCTCCTACATGTCACGCCTGCGGCACTAGGGTTAGGGTTTCTCTTCACCCTTCAACCATGTGTCACAGCCAAGCTCCTCAAGCACCTGCATGTCATGACCATGACGGCTCAACACCACCATGTTGCGACCATGGCTTCCCCTAGCCATGACCACCACTCCAAGGGCTATCTCCACCAAGCTAAGGCAAGGAACTAAGGGTTTCAAGGCTGCTATGCTCCATGGGTCTCAACCCAACGTCACTAGGTCAAAATTCACCACAAGAAGGGACATCTTGACCAAAGCCAACCAGATCGCGGCCACCCCAAGGGGCTATGTCGCGACTGTGACACCCATACCCATGTCTATACCACCAAACATCCTAGGTTGTGACCACACCAAGGGTAGACACCTAGGTCACCAAAATAGGCTCAAAACTAAGCAAGAACCATGATCCTCATGGATGGAGACTCAAGCAAGCTGATCTCCACAAACCCTAAGGCAAAGGTCCAAGAAAAGCATGACAGAAGGAAGAGAAACTATAGCCAAGATGGCCAAAACTGAAACTTACCTCTCACTTACTTCTAGGTGTACAAACACCAAGCATGGCAGCTACATCAAGGGTCAAATGTGGGGAAGAAACTCCATATCATATCTCTAACAAAACTGATACAAGAAGGTTAGGGTTTTGGGTTACTTCCAAACCAAGCATGATAACTCTCCAAAACGAATTCTAGGGTTAAACTTCATATTCTAGAATGATGTAGGAACATCTTGAAGAGGGAAAACAACAACATAGCATAACAAGAAGTGCAATAATAGAGAGGGTTTGTGTTATATAACCCGCCTTAAGAAGATTGCCACCAAAGCTCCAAGCTTCAAGATCAAGAGATCCAAGCACACGATCCAAGGGTTGGAAAAGATCCACCAAAAGCTCCACTCTCAATCACAAGAGCACCTCAAGAAGGGAGAGACACCAAGGTCAAATGATAGCTCAAGAAGAGAGAGCAAAACCCCAAAACTAAACCAGAGAAATAAGGGAGAAAAGAGAGAAGAAACTCTCTTTCTCTCTCACTCACTTGAGCGTCACCTTGGAAAAACATCACCTATGGTTGAGAAAAAGGAAGAAGATCGAAAGGAACATCAAAGAAAGAAGATAAAACACTCACCGGAGTTAGAGATGGCCAAGGATCACCACAAGCACCACATGTAAGGGATGAACCACCTCCAAGGCACCAAGAGCACACCTTCTTGCTCCACCAAGCTCCAAGGATGAGCACAAGAGAAGGGAGGAAGAAGATGAACGAAAAGAATCACTTTCATGGAGAGAAGAGAGTTCATATAGCAAAGGAGGATGGAGGTAAGACAAAGGATGATGTGTCAACAAGATAGAACTCCAAAGAAACACTTGTCCACTAAAAGGACCAACATGCATCCATATGAAACCACATAAGGTCTGCATGCAAGCGATGGTGATACTCCCTAGGTGGGATCTCCACCACCCCAAGTAACCAACCCTATGTCGTGACCGCAACACACCTAGGGTCCCAAGGTCGTGACACACCACACCATCACCACAAGATCGCAACACCAAGACCACCCCATGAAGCCTAGGTAAAAACACACCTCTCCAACCTCTACCTCAACCCAAGATAGCCCTAGTCACAACCACCACACCAAGTGTTGCGACCATGACATCCCACAACAAGCCCTAGGTCACGACCTAGGTCAAGGAAAAACAACAAGTTTACAAGGCTAAGGCAAACAAACGCTAGAAAAACCCTAATCTCCACCAAGGGTGATACCACTCAACCAAAAGTCAAACACGGTTCCGCAAGGCACCACACTCTCCCTCAAGAATCCATGAGAGAGAAGGAACACTATAGAGGTGTCAAATTGCACATCAACCCCCTATATTGGGTAAATTGCAATTTGCACCAAAACTAACACAGAAAGCACAAACATCACCCAAACAAGCTCAAACTTGAAACTTAACCTCTCCACAAGCCATAATTACATCTCAAAATATTACAACAGGGTTCTAAGCACATGATCAAGCCAAAGCAAGTAGGTTTACCCCAAAACTCAGGTCAGGGTCCTTACACTGAAATTGCTATTTTGTTTGATAAGATTAAGTTTTTAGAATCTCAACCTTTTATGCGTAGTTCATTTGAGGAGCATGCCAAAATTGTTGACTCCCTCATGTTTGATATTGATGTTCTTAAAATTTTAGAACAAAGATTTTCTTTTGCAAGGAATGTAATATGAAAATAATTTAAAAATTCAAAACAAATATTTTCTTTTGCAAGGAATGTAATTTGAAAATGTTGCTTATCTTTCTAAGATTACTATGCTTAATAATGAAAATTCTTCCTTTTTTGCAAAAACCAATTCCATTGAATCTTGCCCTGATTGAAAAAGTTAATTCCATTGAATTTTGTTCTAGTTATACTAGTAGAGAGAATGCTATTTTTACTCTTCATATTGTAAAATATTCTTACATGACTAAATCCCTTTCCTTAGCAATCGATATTTTACATGCTATAGATGATATTAGTCATCTGTCTTCTAATACTATTGTTATGCATGATAATCATATTTTTTAATCCTATTTACAAAGATTCTTAGATGGAAAAAAGAATCTTAATGAAATCCTTGATCATGCTACCAAGAAAAATGGTAAACATGGCATTGGATTTGAATTTACCCAAAGGAACAACAACAGTAAATGACCTCCAATTTCCAATGGAGAATCCTCTAGTTCCAAGGAAAAGGGAACTTACAATTGTTGCAAGGAATATGGACATTGTCATATGTATATTTCTCTTTAGGTAAGGATACAGATGCAACATGATTTGGGTGTCCAAACTAACCCGATATGCTTGGAAACCAGTTAGTCCTTCCTCTTGTAGGAAATTTACAAAATGATTGACATGAGATATTCTATTGAAAATAGACTTCTCAATCCGCATAATAGAGAAACGTTGAGATGGATAGGGTTGGTAACAAGATATGGAACACGTGGTAAGAATATAGGTAATGGTTTTCTTGTTCATTACCAATTGTTGCTTGATATGACCAAGCTTGTATGCCCTATACATATGGTTTTCTAGTCAATTTTTGCATCTTGTGATCCTCATCATTATTTGCTAAAAACGTTCCCTTATGCTTTAAAAGTGTATTACTAACTTGTTTATACATGTTTGAATATTGTTTATATTTTTATCACACATCTAGACTTATTTTTAAAAATCTTATGTTTTTGGTAAACAACTTTCATCAGCTGATTTTTCAATGGAGAAACTCGATTGATAACACTATGTAGAAAATTCATAAGGATTAGTACATGAGAATTTTCCTCTCAACTAGATTTTCTCAACCAATTACCTATACTTTTGGAACACACCTTGGTTGTCCCTTCACTATATACCCCTCACCATGCTTTATATTGCCTATTTTGCATACAACTCTATCTTTCTAATTTTTATACAATTGATATATTTATCTCGCAACTACTTCTATTTAGTTGTTATGCATGTTTTGATAATAATCTATTTGCATCATGTTTGTGTTCAAATTTCTTTTTTGGTGCTGAAACTTGATACACCTTTATAGCCGTATATCTTGTTATCAAGCAACCTTGAGTTTCATAGTGGTAATCATCTTTTAGTAGTAACACATATTTGCAAATGAGTCATTGTGACAACTTGACTTTTTCTCTCCTATATTGCACTCTTTTTCTCTCATCAAGTGATCTCTTACTTAACTTAATGTCAAATTCATAGTGTGAGCTAGGTGGTGCTCCAATATAGTCACATCAATGATCAATTTCCTGGTTTGTGACATGAATTTGCCTCTTTGAGCTAAATTACATACTTTAATATGTCATTATCTTGCAAGATAACTTTAACCTCATCACTATAAAAAATTTTCTCTATAATGTATGTCATCTTGTAGATCTTTCAATTATCTTTTCAACGGTGCAAGAATCGTCTCAAACGAACTATCATAGCCCAAGTTGTGACATTTTGGAAACTTCTCATTTGAATCATGCTTTAATCCTTGTCAATCCATTTTTCTTGCTTGTGGGTCGGCCATTTTAGGGCCTACGAGATGGTGTGCACCCCAGTCTCCACCTATATTTTCCCAATAAGGATTTTTTAGACCCATTTTGGAACCCATGACGAAAACCCACTCATTCTCCACCACATGTTTGAGGGTATAACAAATAAAATATGCATTTTATTTATTATACCCTCAAACATGTGGTGGAGAATGAGTGGGGTTCCATTTTGGGTTCCAAAATGGTGTCCACCTAGCATATTTCTTTCCCAACACCCTAATGCATATTTTGTGTTGACTGTTCGATCTTGGATTGCAGATCCAAGGACTAGCAGACCTTCTACGTCCTTGGTCTATACAGGGCGTCTGCCACTGTAGCAACACCAGCTAATCAACTCGGATTTCACCTCCATTTTCCAAATTGATGCACCTTGCCTTACTCTCTTTTTCTCCTCTAGTTAACCCTTCATTTGCATACCCTAATCACCTTCTTTTTGATCTTTTCTCCAAGCAACTCCATTGGCTGCCGCCACCATGGAGTTCCTTCGACAACAACACCTCAGTCATCCCCGACGATCAAGATGGGTGTAGGAATGCCCTCTGTGTAGATGGAACCAAATAGAAAGTGTGATAGGGACGTCATGGCCTATGGACCCCTCGACTACACACCTCTAGTGACCACCAAGAAGTGGCGTGTGGTTTCTATACATAGACGGGCGCAAGGTTGGTGGTGGTGCAACCACTGTTGGATCTTTAGGACCAAAAGGACTCATGCAGCAGACGAAAGAGATCGAACCATGTGGATCCTCCCCCTCTACCTCCTGAGCAAGTCTGGTGAACTAGTCAATAGGATGTTGACCAAGCCATTCACTAGTCCAATGCCATGTGGGGTGCGTACCCCGCTGCTGAGCATTTCATAAATCTTGGTAATATCTCACATCACTATAGTTCTTGATACAATCCTTCTAAAAATGATAAATTCCTCATCCCAAAGCCAAACTACACAAAATTATGTATCAAATTGATCAACTCTACGAGACCTATAACCTGGACATGGTTCCAGACAAAAAAACTCCATCTTTTGTCCCTGATTTCCTTAAAAAGTGATCTTTGACTATGTTGATCACATTTAGCGCAATATTATGATGAATCTTGAAAGAAGAGTGCACCTTTAGCTTTAGGAGACTAGGGTTTCGCTCTCCCTTCTCACTAGTTTCCCCCAGTGGCTACCGCTAGGGGGAGGGAGCGTCACCCTGACACCTTCCTCCCCCTGGCCTTCCAACAACTCTCGGTGGTCTTTGAGTGTTGTAGCGTGAAGCGATGCAATGGAGAAGGGATTTCGTGTTGGGGCGCCACCTTGGTTGTGATGGTTGGTGAGGAGATGAGTAGCACCGCGAGGTTCAGCGTCAGGGCCAGAGCTTGGCGTTTCTATTAGTCGACTCCATACTATTCAAGTGAGATGGTTGGAGAGAGCCGCTCCCAGCCAGATCTGGTTCATGGTTGTGCTCCATCTCGCAGGTGAAGTTAGGGATTATCCCCCAACCTTGCCAACACCTCTTTCTCTTTCCTCCGAGTGATACCTAGGCTATCCTGGGTGGTGTTTGGCTTGACTCCGTTCTCAATGCCGTCGTGGGTCTTCGGTGGCGGGTGGAAACTATCGTTGGGTGGAGTGATTCCTCTCCGACCGGCTCAGCGATCGGTGGCGCGCTCCATCCACCAGTGAAGGTAGAGCAACACTGTGGCATCCTTCATGGATGCACAGGCGTGGCTTGTCACCCTTGGCGCTTGGTGCTCTCTACTGTCGTAGTTTGGGTCACCCTCAAGCTGATCGATGAAATGCCTCGTCGCAGTCAGGTGCCTCATGCTCTCGGTTGCGTCTCTACTACAGCTGGATTGGAACACCTTCAAGGTGTTCGACGAAATGCCTCAATGCATTCAGGTGCATCACGAGGGGTTGGGCTTTAGAGGGGGCAGATTCCTCTCCTCTTCTTCTTTGTCCATGTTGTTGCTGCGTGCAGGAAACACCTTTTGGGTGTTTGTGTTTGTTGCTGTGTAAATAGCTTCTACCGAAGATCAAGGACCATTGCAGGTTAGCAACTTGATTGTGTGATGGGATGTTAGCTCGAAGAATCTCCCTAATCTTGTCATAGTACCACAATTTGTGGGTACTTTTAATAGATAGTTGGTGATGTGCTAAGCATGAAGGAGTGAATTGGAGCTGACCTTTCCATCCCACACTTTGTTGTTAAAACGCGTTGGTTATTGCTTCTCATATGGCTTGTTCAACCTCTTACTGATCTGATGCTAGGGGTTCCTTTTTTGGGTGATTTTCCCATCTAGAAGCCTAGAGTTGGATAGCTGAGAAGGTCAGTAACTTCATGACTAGATACAGGTAGGAATGCTAGTGTTTGTTCTATGTCAAGTTGCTATTACTATTTGTGGGTATGCTGAATGCATGTAATAGTGGCTTGTAGTAGTCTTCTTCTGGTAGGACCGCCTGGACCTAGCCTATTTAGTTAGATTGCTTTTCTTAGTTTTGTTTTTTGACTAGAAATCTTGTGTGTCCCCCTGCATGGGGATTTTGACCCTTGAATGAGCTTTTTTAGCTCCTATTGATGTAATGGGGTACTTAGTGCCTAAAGTTTTTGGTATTAATAGTAACACGCTTTTTGACCGACCAAAAAAAAAGAGTGCACCTTTACACCCCTAATAATCAAATCAGTACTTCTTATGAATTTTGATCTATATGAGGACCCAAAGTACCATTCTTGCACTTGTTTCATCTTTATGTACATATGTGATTAGTGTTGAGAACTTAATGTAGTACCTTGCCCTTTTTTGCTAATCATGTTCCTTGATGATATCTAATGTTGAACCAACCTTTAAATCAGTAATTTGTGTGCCTCTCTAAGATTATAATAATATCAATTCCTAATACCCAATTTTCTATGTTTGTCTATATGACCCCTATGCATGAATGTGACCCTAAATGGAGATGCATGTTTATATCCTAATCAAATGTGGTGTTTGACCTAAAATGTGCTCCAAACTCCTTTATATTCTTAAACTCAATAACACCATGATGTTTATAGACGCTAATGTCCAAGTTTACTCTATTTTATGATAGGTTGATATTTTTGGGTCTAAGTGCACTAGTTATGACCTCGCATGACACAAACGACTTGTTTGTCTTTCTTGTATCTCAATCATGATATGAAACTAGTGCTTATGTCCTCCACTCTCAATGAGGGATACACCTAATATTTGTGACCCCTTTTCGATGTGGATGGTTCACTTACGTCACATGTTGAACCCTAATTCTATAAGCTATGTAAGTTGGAATGTTGAATGTAGTGATGAACCTTATGGGGCTATACTTAGGTGACTATCCACCCATCTTTGAGATATGTTAATGTTGTCTTTACCTTGTTGATCTAAACCACCTCAATTGTCTATATTTCTTGACTTGATGAATCATGTCCTTGGTTGCTCTATTATGAATCTTTTGGCCCTCAATTTTTTATAAGGGACATAAATCTTGTAATGATTTTATAAATGCATGGAACCTCTAAATGATATGAAACTTGAACCAAACCTTCATGGTGTATCCTAAATCAGTATAAGATCATTAAACATATAAATAAGCAACTTTGAACCCAACTTCACAAAAACCCTAAAATGAAGCCAATTAGGGTTAATGATGAGAATCTAATGCAAGTATACAATATTGTTCTTAATCAAGTTTGTCTTGTGATGTAGATGGTCAAGGTTAAGTTAAGAATCTCTAAATTAGGTATGGTCTTTAAATAATTACATAAATATGGATTTCTTGCTTGACATGTGATACATATGCATGCTTGTATACCTGCTCGAATATTTCCATGTAGTATTCTAGTATTGTACTTGATGTTTATCTCATTATCATTGTTTTATAACTTGCGAACATAATATAGAGACTCCATGATACAAACCTCATGCACCTGTCTAAAGTTTTAGCTTAAGGACATAAGGTTGGGCCTCCTACTTGAGATGTAAAGATAGGACAAATCATTAATAAAAGGGTTATCTCTTGGTGATGACCTTGAGTTTCCTTAATAAGAGGGTTAGCTAATCTTTAGCACCTTCATAAACTCTTACAATGAGAAGTTAGTCCATAAAAGGCCTTACAAATGCATGATATTGATGAATGCACGAAATGATGGTATAATTGGAATAAAATGACATAAAACACGTGCTCTCACTTTTATAAATACTTAACTTGCTTATCTATGTTCATCTACTTCTGCAACTCTTTTCCGATTATACAAAGATTATTTGTATGTATCATTTAACCCTGTACTCAACACCTCATGTGTTGAAATGCCTTGTTTCACGTATTTTATAGGTTCAGAGATGGCTTGAAGTTGATGGTCTTGATGAGCCATGTTGGGTGTACTTGTCGTAAGAACCCTAGTGTACATGAGCAGACTTGTACAATTTGACACTTGAATATGTAATTGAATCTTGAAATAAAACAATGCTGCTAAATATATCTTGCTGAATGTTGAGACTATGACTAGTGCTTTTATCTTGTTATCTACTCATGTATGCTAAGCTTTACACTTCCGCATTCATGCTTTTTTAATACCATGCTAGGGAGGGATGCCTAGGTCCTATCACCACTGACTTTGTAGTCATTTGGAGTTAGGAATTGGGTAATAAATGGTTCCATAATAGATGGTATCTGAGTATGAACAATAACTACGCCAAGCATTGATTACATGAAACACAAACTAAACTCAATCTTACATATAAACTATAGAAACTTAATGAGTTGTCCTTAGTGGACTATGTTGACATAGACTCTAGGTTAGAACTAGATGTTCTAGAACTAGGTGTAGGCTTGTGTAATCTCTAGAGTCCTTTCTTTTCTCCTCCTATCCTATAGTATGGGTTGTAGATTTAGGAGGGTGAAAAAGGGGGATATTACTATAAACCTAGACATATGTTCGCGACATGTGCTTAGGGTAGCTACACAAGTGCACACCATGTTCTTGCTAGTTCTCTAGGTGTCATGGTACTATATTGTCTAATGAGTGTGGTAACTTGTTTTGGTTTTGGTTTTATTTCAATGGTGTATGGAGGTTTCCATTGGTGGTTTCAACATTGGAGAAAATATATTTCAAGTATAATTATATGTACATATGAAAATGTTACCACATATAGAAAGGCAGTGAGTGTCCATGTAACCTAACAGAAAGAGATGTAGCATCAAGTCTAGATGAGAGTGCTTAGTTGATAGTTGTAGTTTCTAGAGTTGTCTAGAGCCATGATAAAGTTAATTTAGGCTAGTAAGTAGCCTAGATGACCTACAATGATGATGATGATGATGATGATGAAGATGACAACGATGACGACGACGACGATGATGATGAAGATGACAACGACGATGATGATGACGACAACGACGACGACGACGACGATGATGATGATGATGATGTTTATAATGATGTCAAACTTGATGATATGAGTTGCTTCATGATGACCTATGTTTGATGTTGAATGATTCAAGTATGTTTGACAATATGAAAATAGTTTGACCATGCAATCCTAGATAAATCTAGCACCATGCTTGATGGATATGGCTTGGTTTATGTACTAAATATAGTTAGTGGGTGGGCATGCTTGATTGTGTCTAGTCTTGTACATGTTGAGATACAATATGTGAGATACGGATTAGGAACAACTAGGCCTCAACCTCTTTACAAAAAAGGACCTCTAGCTTGGGACATACGATAAGGTTGAACTCTTGATATGATTCAACCCAACAAAGGAGAAGGTCAGAGTACCTACCCTAAAAAATGTATGAAATGTTGAATAATATGAACGGTGAAATGCATGATGATGACTCCCTTATCTAGACTACTTATAAGTATATGATTTGAGTTGTGTAGTCTATCGTTCCCTTGATGTGTTGATCCCTATATTCCCTATGAGAATATCTAACGCTAGAAATGGAGACTTTTGAATATATGATGCTTTATATAGAGCTGAGGGAGATGTACCAAGACCCTATATGATGTACATGATGTGTGATATCCATTATTAGCCTCATTCTTGGGTTATTGGTTGTATATATGTAAAGCAATCTAGTGGTTTCCCTTGTTATTGATAGTTTGGTAGAAATTTTGTTATGGGTAGACGGTTGTGATTAGCATGTCTTCTTGGACATAGACTAGGTCTTAGCTTGAGTGGCTTGAGCTTGTGGAGCTCTCTCTAGGTACAAGTTGGATAACTGTGAACCTAGATGTTGATGATAATGTTTCCATCAAACAATGCATGATATGTGATGATAATATCACTTAAGTTGAAATTTTGATATATGTATGATAAGCCACTCTCATAAGCTAGACCTAATATGAAATCATACCTTGAACAAAATATGTAAGTTTGAAATCATGAACTTGATATGATGATGACTTAATATCATAGATTGAACAATCATGAATCAATTTTTAATCTTAGATCCAAAAATGAAAAATGAAGAATAAAATTGGGGATAACTGGTAGAATTTTGGGGAAAAAATAAAACATGCATGAAATCTAGTTTACTAATGAAATACATATTTGATGATAGTCTTGTTTGAATGTCATGATCATGAACACATTCATTTAAGAAATTGATAATGCAGATTTTTTATCACACATCTTGGACTCGTATGAGTACATGAACAAAACCCTAATCTAGTGGGGAGTAAGGGATGTGAAAACCCTAAAATGTGAAGATGATGTCATGATATGATAAAACACAAAGTAATATATATGTCTTTGGGATGGGTACACCCTTGATAATGGCAATCAAAGTGTGCATCCTATAATGTTGGATGCCTTGAGACCTAAGTTTGGTTGCATAAACACAATTGAAACAAACTTTGACCTTTGACTATGATCTCAGATGAATTTTGAGGATGAATTTTTTTTAAGGAGGGAAGGATGTGACAACATGACTTTTCTCTCTCCTATATTGTACTCTTTGTCTATCATTGAGTGATCTCTTACTCAATTTAATGTAAAATTCATAGTGTGAGTTGGGTGGTGCTCCTATTTAGTCACATCAACCATCAATTTTATGATGTGTGACATTAATTTTCATATTTGAGCTAAATTACATACTTTAATATGTCATAATGTTGTAAGATAATTTGAACCTCATCACTATTATATTTTTTCTCCATAATTTATGTCATGTTGTAGATTTTTAGCAAAACAAGAATCATCTCAAACAGACTATCATATCCCAAGTTGTGACATTTTTGAAACTCCATGTTTGAATCATGTTTTATTCCTTTTTTATCCCCTTTTCTTGCTTGTGGGACGACCATTTTAGGTCCCATGAGAGGGCACCCGGCCGAGCAACCACCTCTCTTTGCCCAAAACCATAATGTACATTTTTGTTGACCGTTCGATCATAGATTGCAAATACAAGGGCTAGCAGACGTTGTCCCTCCTTAGTCTGTATAGGGCGCCTGCCAGTGTAGCAGCGCCATCCAATCAACTCGGCTTTCACCTCCTTTTGCCAAATTGATGCACCTATTCTCTTCCCTTTCCTTAATCTCTTTTTCCCCTCTATTTTCCTCTTCATTCGCATACCCTAAACCCCTTCTTTCTACTCTCTTCTCCAAGCAACTCCATTGGCCATTGCCACCATGGAGTGCCTTTGGAAACACCACCTCGGTCATCCCCGACGATCAGGATGGGTGTAGGAAGGTCTGTGATGAGTAGACAGAACCAATGGGAAAGTGTGAGAGGGCCGTCATGGCCTCTGGGCCCCTCGACTACATGCCTCTGGCAACCACGAGGAAGCGGCGCACAGTTGTTGTACGTGGATAAGTGCAAGGTTGGGGCGGTGCATCCACCGTTGGATCTTCAAGATCAAAAGGATCGATGCATCAGATGGAAGAGATCAAGACACACATATCCTCCCCCTCTACCCCCAGGCGGGTCAAGTGATCTGGTTAAGAGGATGCTGACCAAGCCAGCCAATAGTCTGGCACCAAGTGGGGGCATGGACGTCGTCGTCGAGCATTTCATAAATCCTGGTAATATCTCACATCCCTAAAGTTCTTGATAAAATCCTTCTAAAAATGATAACTTCCTCATCCCAAGTCTAAACTACACAAAATTATATATCAAATCGATCGTCTCAAAGAGACCTAAAACTTGGGCATGTCTAAGACCATAAAACTCCCTCTTTTGTCCCTGATTTTCTAAAAACGTGATCTTTGACTATGTTGACCACATTTAGTGCAATATTATGATGAATCTTGAAAGAAGTGTGCACCTTTACACCCCTAATAATCAAATTAATACTTATTAATAATTTTGATCTATATGAGGACCCAAATATCCATTCTTGCACTTGTTTCATCTTTATTTACAAATGTCATTAGGGTTGATACCTTAATGTAGTACCTTGCCCTTATTTTCTAATCATGTTCCTTGATGACATCCAATGTTGAACCAACCTTGAAATCAATAATTTATGAACTTCTCTATGATTGTAATATCTAACCCTAGTCCCCTATTTTCTATGTTTGTCTATATGACCCCTACGCATGAATGTGACCCTAAATGGTGATGCATGTTTATACCCTAATCAAATGTGGTGTTTGACCTAATTTGTGATCCAAACTCCTTTTTATTCTTGAATTCAGTAACACCATGATGTATATAGACCCTAATGTCCAAGTATACTCTATTTTATGATAGGTTGATATTTGTGGCTCTAAGTCCATTAGTGATGACCTCGTGTGACACAAATGATTTTTGTCTTTCTTGTGATCCAATCATGATATGAAACTAGTGCTTATGTCCTCCACTCTTAATTAATGATACACCTAATATGTGTTACCCCTTTTTATGTGGATGGTTCACCTAAGTCACATGTCAAACCCTAATTATATAAGCTTTGTAAATTGGAATATCGAATATAATGATGAACCTTATGAGGCTAGAATTAGGTGACCATCCACCCATCTTTGAGATATGATAATATTGTATTTACCTTAATGATTTGATAATATTGTATTTACCTTACTGATTTAAACCACCTCGATTATCTATATGTCTTGATTTAATTAATTATAACCTTGTTTGCCCTATTATAAGTCTTTTGACCCTAAAATGCACATAAGGGACACAAATCTTATAATGATATTATAAAATGCATGGAACCTCAAAATAATATGAGACTTGAACCACACCTTCATGATGTACCTTAAATCAATATAAGATCACTGAACATGTATATAAGCAACTTTGAACTTAATTTGGTCAAAACCCTAAGATGAAACTAATTAGGGTTAATGATGAGAATCTAATGCATGTATACAATCCTATTCTTAATCAAGTTTGTTATGTGATTTAGATGGTCAAGGTTAGCTAAGAATCCCTAAATTAGGTGCAGGCCTTAAAAAATTATATGAGTATGGCTTTCTTGCTTGACATGTGATACATATGTATTCTTGTTTACTTGCTCAAATATTGACATGTAGTATTCTAATAATGTATTTATCTCATTATTGTTGTTTTATAACTTGCAAACATAATATAGAGACTCCATTACACGAACCTCATGCATCTAACTGGAGTTTTGGGGTAAGTACATAAGGTTGGGCGTCCTACTTGATATGTAAAGATAGGACATATCATTTAACAAAAGGGTTAGCTCTTGGAGATGACCTTGAGTTCCTTGAATAATAGGGCCATCTAATCTTCAACACCCTCATAGACTCTTCCATTGAGAAGTTAGTCCATGAAGGGCCTTATGAATACATGATATTGATGAATTCATGAAATGATGGTAAAATTGGACCAAAATGATATAAAACACGTGCTCTCTCTTTGTTAAACACTGAACTAGTTTATTCTTGTTCGTCTACTTCTGCAACTCCTTTCAAATTATGCAAAGTTCATGTATATGTATCTTTTAGCCCTGTACTCAACACCTCATGTGTTGACCTACCTTGTTTCATGTATTTTATAGGTTCAAAGATGGCTACAAGTTGATGGGATTGGTGAGCAATGTCAGGTGTACTTGTTGTAAGATCCTTGGAGCACATGAGCAGACTTGTACAGTTTGACACTTCAATATTTAATTAAATCTTGAAATTAAACAATGTTGCTTAATGAATCTTGTTGAATGTTGACGCTAGTGCTTTTATCTTTCTAATGTTCATGTATGCTAATCTTTGCACTTCTGCATTCACGCTTCCTAAATCAAAATGACTACAAAGTCAATGGTGTTAGGACTTAGGCTTCCGTCCCTAGCATGGTATTAACAAATTACAAATGCATAAGCATAAAGCTTAGTATACATGAACAAATAACAAGATTCAGGCATCAACAAGATCTCAACATTCAACAACGTATAATAAGCAATATTCTTTATTACAAGATTCTCATTTACAAATTGACGTAAAAAATTTACATGAGTATGTTCATGTATACTAGGGACAAGTACACCAGACATAGCTCACCAAACCCAACAACTTCTAGTCATCTCTTAACCTATAAAATATGTGAAACAAGGCAGGTCAATCTCACGAGGTGTTGAGTACATAGATAAAAAATACATATATATAAGCTTTGAGTAATTTAAAAGATCTCAAGAAGTAATGAGCATGAATAAATAGGTTAAGTACTTAGAAAAGTGAGAACCCATTTTTTATGGATGGGCCTTTGATCAACTTCCCATTGGAAGGATCTGTGAAGGTGCTCAAGATTAGCTAACCCTTTTATATGTGAGGGACCTCAATAACAAAATTCATTGAGCAAAACCATATTTTAACATTTTTATAATGGAGTTCTTCATTATGTGTGCAACTTATAAAACAATGAGACGAGACAAGCATCGAGTACATACTAGAATACTACATGGAAATATTTGAGCAGGTAAACAAGCATACATATGTATCACATTTCAAACAAGAAAGCCATAATTATATAATTATTACAGCCTGTACCTGATTCATAAATTCATAACCTAACTCATCTTTGGTCATCTAGACACAAGCCATACCTGATTAAGTGTAACACCCACATTTTTATAACACATGAGCGGAAGCTATATTTTTTTCTTCATCTGGGAGTGTCACAAACATGATGATCATTGCAATGAAAGCAAATGAAACACTTTGCATAACTGGAAAATTGATTCATACATAGTTTGACAAAGAAAAACAAATCATATAATCTACCATGATAACAAGACTATACATAATAAAAGATGTCTAAACTCTAGATTGTCGTGGTAGATGACACCCCACTAGGAAAGCTTGAAATCTCCTAGTTCTTTGCTTGTCCTTTTGTTCTTCAATTCCTCCAAAACTTGTGGACATCGTGTCCCCAACCATGCATTGGGAAAAATAGTCATTAGAGTAAGTGGCATGAGTATTCTAAAATATACATTGCTAAAGAATTGGAATATTACAAAAGATTCTTGAACATCATAAATATGAAATGAACATTAAACTCTGATTAAATCTAGAAACATATTATCTCTCATTTCTTAAACTCTTATTTCTACTCTTATCTTTTCTGGAGATCTATACTCTGGGTCTCATGGCCAACACCAAAGTGTCTGGATCATAAATATCTTATCTGAATTCCCCTCATCACACTCGTGGATGAGATTACATACATGCTCTAATCTTAAGTATCTTTTACTTATGATTTTATCTATTTGTGGTCATCATTATATAATAAGTCCTCCTTTATTGACACCGAAGTGTCCTCTATGGTGCAACACACCCTCTGTTGGCACAATGTGCCCTCTGTTGACACCAAAGTGTCCTCTATGGTGCAACGCACCCTCTGTTGGCACAATGCGCCCTCTGTTGACACCGAAGTGTCCTCTATGGTTCAATGCACCCTCTGTTGGCACAACATGCCCTTTGAAATGGAGTAAACACTCCTCTGAATTGACAACAGATGCCTCTGAATCGTCCCGGGACTCTCTGATTGAGGACTTATCATATAATGTATTATGTGAAGGTTCTAAATTAATTATCTTAAATCTACCTTTACTAAACTCTAAATCTGAACTTATCTGAAACTAAGTACTGAACATGTACTGAATCTTGAATCTCTACTCTTAAATTCTGAATTGAATCTATTACTAAAATGTGAATATGTATCACAAATTACTACGTAATTGAGATTGGTTCTACAACCCTTATCATGTATCTTTATTCAATATCTGACTACTCAGACACTAAGTAATTTAAGTCTGAATCTAAATCTGATATTCTCATTATCTGGGTAAACTTTATTCTGAGACTCAGATTTGGTAAAATTACTTCATTTCTACCAATTATATGATAAATGAGTGTAATATCTTAGGAGAAAGGATCTGAAATTACTATAGAAATACTAAGTATACCAAGTGGCTTAAGTCAAGGTTATGAAAATAGCATAAGTTCAAAGTATCTAAGAACATAAATTCTGACAAGTTAATTTAACCTTTATAAAATCTGATTTTTACCTTGAATCTTAATGTTTACATATGATCTTACATTTTATAACTTAAACCTTAAAATAACAATCTTATATAATCTTATCTTGAAACTTAATCATAACTTAATGCATCATAATCTTATATCTATCATAAAAAACACAAATTACAATACACTCTAATAGGGCCCTTATATTGAAAATAAATCATGTCTTAATACATTCAAATCTCACTTCATATTTTGCTTCAAGATGTTGCTCATTCTATGAAATCTGATTAACTCCTTAGTTCTTAGATCTTTATATATATAAGAAATCTGGATAACGTGTTTCTACTTGAAATCATAATACTCGACTATATGTATAAAAGTGAGGGACCCTATTATCATGTTCATACTTAAAATCTTAACACATGGTTATATCTCATTACCATGGATGTATGCCAGTCTTAACTTGTATTTCTTATCTTGTGGTCTTGAACATTCGTATAGGACAACATTAAGAAACACGAGAGTAATTTAGTCTTCTATCCTTGTTAATTCATTACCATATAATGACACATCTCTAACTTATACATTGAGCATATGAAATATCATAATCATAAAGTATAGAAAATTTTGCCTACATATCTGATTAGAACATTGGACATGATGTTCTTATTTAAGATGCATGTAAAAGTACTAGATTTAATAACTTGAAATACTCATGGGCATGAACCACTTGCCTCTTGTACTGAGGGTATCTTTAAGGAAGTCCTGATTCCAAGTCCATAACTTTAATAACCTGGATATCATCGTAGTTCTATTAGTCTATGTGTATGTTCCCTCTTTCTATTTCTAAATCTCAAAAGCCTATCTTCCTAACTTCATATACCAACTTAGGGTCCTTATCTAGAATAAACATAATTTTAATCTAAAATTACCATAAAATCTTGGCGTTGAAATTAAATAAACTCTTATTATATAGTCACTGTAATCTTTATACTCAAATAAGACATAAATCATCTTATGCACTCCTATGAACATATACTTCATATAATGAGAATAATTCTCAAACATAGTCACATATTCTAAACATACTGACACAATTAGGAAATCAAAGTAGAATACCATCACGTTACTAATATCAGGCCTAATTAGGCATACATATATCACTTATTGTGCCAAGATAATTATCTTTTATTCATACATAATGGCCACTCTGGTCTAAAACTAAATACTAATATAATATAATGAGAAACTCCATCAAATCTCTAAAAAAGTAATCATATAGTGTAGTAAGGTCTTGTATAAAAATATCAAGTTGTTTCATAATCAAATCATGGCCGTAATACCCAAAATGCCCTTATTAGGTTTAGCAAAAAGACTAAAGTAGAAATATCAAATAAGAGAGATCAAGATTTGAAATCATACTAGGAATACCAAAATAAAAGTATTGTATATTATTCATAAATTTCTAAAGTCGTTTGCTATTTTTAATTGACAAAACATTGAAATCATATAATTTTGAATACACTATATTTATTAAATATTAGATATCAAATCATAATTTGGAAGTATTTCAAAGATATAATACGCTTAGAGAGCTTTCTATAGGTACCTTGCTTGATAAAATCTGAGTTTCCTACCCCAAGATATAAATTTTTGAAGTTACCTTACTCAATATTAATCTCCATTGTTGATTTGAGATCCAATGGCCCTCATCAGCGACGCCTCTCCTCCACTTCCTTTGGTCACGAATCCCCCTGCGACCCACTTTCTTCATCACCCGATAGCCCAGAGAGGCTGGGCTCTCCCTTCCACGTGAAGCTGCTTCCAGCCACCGCGATGAAGCCCTCCGGCGACCTGAAGCTCAGTGTGGAGGCCGTCGTTCTGTAGAGTGAGGTCACCAATGGCTTCAGCCGCACTTCCATTCCATGGGCGGCGATGTCCTGGTGAAAAGGAAGGTTGAGATCCATAATCCCCAACTCGACCTCACTCTACACCACCGCCAAGCTCTGTTATCCCCCTCACCTCAGTTGTCCTTCTACCTACCTCGATTCGCATCAAAAACCCTAGCATAGGGTCCAACCGCCATCAAGCATCAAGAATCGAGGGGTTTTATACCCCCACTTTGATTTGAACTTGGGTGAGGGCCTTCTTCTCGAACCCCCTATTCAGACTCTGTAAAATAGAGCTGCGCTCTCCAGTTCGGATCGGGCTGGAGTTGCCCTTTTTTTTCTTTCTTCTTTTGCATAAAAGCCAACTTAAAGAAATAATTATTACCTCCACATACTAATTCCATTTGAGTCCAAACTTTGGAATTAAGATTGTCTTTTCATTATCTTTCTTTGGGTACGAGATTAGGTCAAAACTAAATATATAAACACTCCAAATTTACCTTTTACGTAAAAACTAGATAAATACTAAATTAATTACCTAGGTATCTAGATAATTTAAAATCATTCAAAATTTTACTGATAAACTTACATTTTAATTATACATCTATGAAAAATATCTTGAGAATTTATCATGACCATGAAACACTAAATTTCCAAATTTGCACTCCAAGGACCCATATGTAAACTATGATTGGCCTAAATGAGCTTGAAATTGTTTCTAGAACACTTGGCTCATTCGTTGGTCTTGCAAAGAGTCCATAAGCTCAATCATATTTTTTATTATGAAACCAATTCTTGAAATAATATAATTTGTCAATTAAAATTTTCTTATGATACATTAGGTCAACATTACTTTACTTTCTTAATAATGAGACAGAAGTTGGTCTAGAGCTCAAACCAATAACTCAAGTCATCATATTATGTATATAATCATCACATTATTGTTCACATGAATTAATTCATTTATATTCATCTACACCTGACCACAATCATATAAAATTTAAACCATTATGTGGGTATTGGTTGACCAAATGACTTGTATTACAATTTTGTAAACTTAATTACATACCTATCCATGGTTAGGTCCATTAGGTCCCTTGGCATACACATACTCAAAAACTCCACATCAAAGGCTTACATTAGCTATGAAATTAAGGATGTTACAATTCTTCCCACCTTGAAATAAATTTCGTCCTTGAAATTTGTCTAGGCTACTACCCACCTTAGGGTCCTACTTACTTCTTCATTCTCTGATAGTTAACATATCAAGACCCACTCTTGTTCAAAATTTTGCATGGAAAAAAATGTAATGTATTTCATAAAATAATCTTGTGAGAATAATCTATTTCCTTGGTCTATAGCTCAACACATAGTGTTTATGAAACTAAACTTGGCTCTATACTTAGGACATCTACCTCAACCTTGTCATGACTTCCTAACATTAGTTGCACATGACTGCCTAATCTTGGGTTCTTTAGATAACTCCTACATTCCTAGATATGTGGTGATCAGGCACATACCCAGAGATGTGGGATCCTGGCATGCTACCTCTCACTAACCTACTAACACATGTGTGCCATACCACATGGACCAGTAAGAAAGCATAGATGCATCAAATTCTACTGCTTATGCCATCCCTCTTCATTCTCAATTGGCTGGCCATAACCATTGGGAATGCAGAGGCTATGTACTTAGCTAGGGTTAGGTTGAGATCTAGACTAGGTAAACATCTATTTTTGACATCTATATTATCTTTTAAGGTAAAAACCCTTAGTCATTTTAGTGAAATTTTAGAGAAATCTTTTATAAAGCAACGACAATACTCGCCATGCCCTAGAAAAAATCGGATGGAGGAATCTTGGAGATTGCTTCAATCTTGCTCTTGTCAACTTCAATACTAGCCTCAGACACCATGCGTCCAAGAATGATTTCTTCATGAACCATGAAATGACATTTCTCCCAAGTGAGGATGAGTTGTTTTTCTTCACACTATTGAAGAATGAGAGATAATTTCTTTAATCAGTCTTTGAATGTCAACCTAAAAATAAAAAAAACATCCATAAAAACTTCCATGATCTCCTCAAAATCAACAAAGATGGCTGACATACACCTTTGAAAGGTGACTTGAGCATTGCAGAGGCCAATGGAATTCGATGGAAGCGTATGTTCCATAAAGACAAGTAAAGTGGTTTTCTCTTGATCATCAAGATGAATAGGCACTTGGTAGAAAATAGAGTAGTCATCTAGGTAGTAGAATTGAGAGTGATGTGCAAGTCATTCTAGGACTTGGTTAATAAAAAGAAATGGGAAGTGATCTTTTCTTGTTGCGACATTTAGCAATCTGCAATCTATGCACATTGGCCAACCAATCATTGTAAAAGTGGCTAGTTCCTTGACATCACCCCCTTTTACAACTATCTTTCCTCCTTTCTTAGGTACAACATACACTGGGCTAACATAGTTAATATCACTTACGACATAAATGACTCCATCGTCGTAGAGTTCAATTACTTCCTTGTGCACAACCCTGTACATCTTTTTATTTAAATTTCTATAACCTTGAGTGTGTGGTTTAGTAGTGTCTTCCAAGTTAATTCTATGCATGCAAACAATAGGACTCAGTCCCTTGATGTCATTAATACAAAGTGTCTTCCAAGTTGATTCTATGCATGCAGACAACATGACTCAGTCCCTTGATGTCATTAATACAAAGTGTTTTCCAAGTTGATTCTATGCATGCAGACAACATGACTTAATCCCTTGATGTCATAAATACAATAACCAAGAGATATTTGTCAAAGTTTGAGTTTAGTTAGTAGTTGGTTATGCTGATTAGGCGATAACTGAGCATTTATATAGTCACATGGTTTCTTTGCTCATCATCTAAGAGTTCATACTTTAAACCCTCTGGAAGGGGTTTTAACTCAGGTACATGCTTTGATGTAGAAGTGTCCTTTAGCTCCCTCTGAAGAGAGACATACTTGGCAGTTTCAATTAACCCTTGTTGATGTGCTTCTTCTTCTTCATCATCTTTTGTGACCTCCAAGTAATCTAGGATTTCTTCAACTTCAAAATTAGTGATCCCTGAATTTGAATTAGTAAGTTCTCACATTAATGGATCCACGACTATGTTGTGTTCTTGAATTTTAGCACACAATTGACTATAACAATCAGCAAAGTAACTTGTCTCTATGGCTAAGGGCCTTTCATGTGGTCTAACACATTGAGATCAATGTGTTCATTACCAACCCTTGTGGTAATTATCCTGTCTACAACATTAGTTAGTGCATGAGTTGTGGAGAGGAAGGATCGTCTAAAAATCACCAGGCACATAGGATCTTCAACTGTATTAATAAAGAAAATGTCACAAGGAATAAAGAAGTTTCTGATTCGGATGGGGACATCTTTCACTACACCAATCGATTTGGTGTAAGAGTTATCAGCTAACTAGATTCTCATATTTGAGTGAACAATGTCGATCAAACCAAGTCTAATTACTAGGTCGTGTGTCGTGAGGCTTATGTTGGCCCCAAAATTGGCCAGGCCATATCTTGGTGAAGTGTCTCCTATGAGAAAGGGTATGGTGAAATCACTAGGGTATGGTGAAAGCTCCAGGGTCTTTCCATTTAGTTGGAATAGTGTACTGGAAAAGTTGTCATTATTTCTAATCATGTTGTTTTTATTTCTCCTCTTTTTCTTTTCTTGGTGATAAGATCTTTCAAAAACTTGGCATCAGTGGGCATTTCATCAATGCCATCCAGAAGCAGGACATCCAAATGTATCTTCTTGATGGTGTACAAGAACTTGGTGTATCTTTTCTCAAGTTGAGTCTTAATGAAGCAATGAGGAATAGGTGCTGCAGATGGAACTTCAGATGTCCTGATGGATGGAATAGGTTTAGTCGTTCCTCAAGATTTCTTGGTGGTAGGAACTTCTCTTTCATTACTATTGATTGCATCATCACCTTCTTTAGAGGGTGAAAGTAAACTTGTAGTACATCTGAAGTGGTTCCAGATTGAAGTGTCGTCATCCTTGCACTTTCACTCTTTGGATTTTGTTTAATACTTGAAGGAAACAACCCATTTGGACTTTTGATTGATGCTTCTATAGCGGCTAGTTGTTGGTTGATCATCCTATTATGTTGTTGCAGATCATTAATTTGGATATTCACATTCCCTGATTGTGCTTGAATGCTTGACATTAGGTTACTATTGGTCACCATGTATTAATCTTTTAGTGAGAGAATTTAATTCATTTATGGACTTATGCTGCTCTTGGAACAAACTCCCCCTTTGTTGTTTGTTGAAACTACTTTGTTGTTGTGAGGGTTTATTTTACTAAAATCCTGAGGATTTCCTCTTCCTATTTCTTATCCCCTTCTTATTGATTGAGGTGCTTAATTTAGTTGGAAAGAGGTTTTTGCAATAGAGTTATTTCCATATGAAAGGTTGGGTGGTCATATCTTTTATAATTTACATAAGACACATTCTCCATGAGATCCATCTAATTATCTTCTGACTTGTGGGCATAGATGCAATGGTCTATGTTGTGGTTGCCTTCTCCACAAGCAACACATTTAACTATCGTCTCAGCATGGTATCTAGAGTTTGCTTCTTTTAGGTTCTGTACGTCGGTTGCCATTCTGTCTAGTTTGTTATTTAAACCCTCAAGCTACTCTAACTCAGAAAAATTATTTATGATAGATGCAGCTGTTGTAAAACCTCTATCGTAATCCCTTCCTTATTGTTGTATGGCCATGTTGTTAGTGATCTCCTTAGTAGTTTCAACATCATATTTCATGAATCACATCTTGCTACCGCACTAAGACATGTCCTTTCTATAGAAGTAAGCCCTTCATAAAATGTGCTTATTAGAAAACCTTCAACGTAGTTGTGATGTGGGCAATCTTGCAAGTATTCTTGGTATCTCTCCCAAGCCTCGTACAAGTTCTCAGTGGACTTTTGTTTAAAGTTGGTGATTTTGTGCTTGCATCTAAGAGACTTCTCAATAGGAAAGAATTTGTTTACAAAAGTTTTAGATAATTGTTGTTGGGTGATGATTCCTTTAAGAGATAAATAACATGCCAAGGCTTTGTATCTTAGGGAGAAACAAAATCCCTTTATGTATATGATGTCTTGAGGGACCCTATTTATCTTAAGGGCTTTGCAAAGGCTTTTGAAGACATCAATGTGATGGTATGGGCTTTCTTCAACATAATTTCCTTCAAAAGTCTGATGATGAATGATAATGAGGAAAGTAGGTTTCAGTTCAAAATTAACCACAGGTATGTGAGGTATGACAACATATTCTCCATTATCATTGGTGTGGGTTGTATCCAAAGAGCAGAGGGATGACCAGTTTTCAAGAGCATGCCTTATGGATGGCTAAGCAACCATTAGATTGTCCAAAAGGTGCTCTATTTCTGGAAATTCACTAAAATCCCCAGTGTTGGAAAACATAAAAGTTTAACTACCTGAAGAGAAATCAAATGAATCAGAATCTAGGACTGGAAACGTAAACGACACTAAAAGTTAGACATAAAAATATAAAATTGATGCAGTTAAATTTTTTGCCAAACATAAAAGCACAGATTAATTCTAAGTAGACCCCAAGTTCTTAGGGTTGTCAGTTGCCTTGTCACAGGCAATGACACTGAAAGATTATCACTCTTTCCGTGGGTCAGACGTGTAATCACAATTGTCTAGTCAAAGATATTATACTTTAATACCTAACTTCAAGAGACATCTGCAACTCAATACGAAGCCTATTGCAATAATATCAGGTTGAACACAAGGACAAGGAGAACAAAAGAACAACAATAGGAGATCTTGGTTTACTTTAGTCAAATCAAAGAGGTGAATTTGGTGTTCCACTCAAAAAATTATTAATTTAATTAAGTAGTAAATCAAAGTTACCAAAGATAAAAAGAAATAAAGATAATCGTGAAATGATAGTAAGGAAAACTTGGATTGGATTTCACCAATCAGACCAACCTCAACCATGCAAAACCTTCTCTTCCAATCTATATATGTTCCTGGCATATTTTGCAAATAGTCATAGATGACATCCACTCCTTCCTTCTCTCAAGATCTGTGTAGGTTTTTTTTCCAAAGGTATCTCTCTCTTGAGATGATAAGCAAAAGATCAAGTATATATGTATGACTTTTGTTATAGTAACATCCTCACTCCCGTGCTTCATTACTAATCTATACTCCAGATCTTGCTGAAATCATCATCTCGAATAAATCCATGTCAAACATCATAAGAGGGTAGATAATGATCATGTGACGCATTAAAACAAGAGTACAAAAACAAAACTGTAAGAACATATGTAATAAATAGAAGAAGGAAAGATTACATGGTTGGGAGGGCCTGATGGCTACTCCCAACCCAAGTTATGGAGTCTAAACACTCATGGAACATATGTGAAAAAGATTTCAACTTGAGTAAGTCATGATAAAGAAACGAGAGGTAAGAAATCAATACAAGGGTAGATCGAATGATCGATCTATCCACCTTTCAGTTTAATTTTATGAGGAGGTCGACGACTAAGGGTCAATGGCCTCTTGTCTTCTATATGATCAAGACAGAAGCAAGTGGATCTAGTTGATCTATTGATGGAAGTAGCTAAATGCCAAGTCTAGAGGTTGATGTTCTAACTATCTCGATGACATGAGTCGGGTCGATGGTCCCTAGTCTTGGACCCTAAACTTGGTGGTAGTCTTTCGGCTTGTTGACTCCAAAATCCAAGATGACTTGAAGTAATGCCTTGGGGGATGTAACAAACCAAAATCTAGAATCCTACACTATTACATAATTACAAGGTTAGTTAGACTGGTTTTTTAGACTTTACTAGACAAGGATAAAGATTAAAAACACGTTTATAATAACTTAATTATGTGCCAAAATGTGAATAGATTCATATATTCACATGATGGTTAGATAAGAGGAATGAAGTGCAAACATCTAAAATAAAGTGGAATTAATAGATTAAATATGTTAAAGGAGTAAAATATGGATTCTTGTGCATAATAATATATATAACTATTTTGTATACAAATTGAAGATAATACGATTAAATTAAGGAAAAGTTGGTAATAAAGATCTAAAATTTTGATATATATATATATATATATATATATATATATATATATATATAAATATATATTGATAATGGACCAAAAATCTTTATTGTGCCATAACTCATAAAAAGAAGTCTCAAAAGTATAATATAATGGTAAAATTGTGTTCCTTGGGTCCCAAGTAGCTTGGGTGCCAAGTTTCACATTAAATGAACAATCCTAGATGTCTTAATTCCATTTAAGAAAGAAAATGTAAGTTAAATTGAAAATACAAAATAATATATTAGATGACCTCAAAAGTGGAAAATAATGGAAGATTTGAATTTTAAATGTGTTAATTAGTTTTCAATGTCAATTTACACCTTAGTTGAAGTCTGATAACTACTCTATATAGGATATAAAAGATTTGGGTTATAAATGCAAATATAGAAAGTCATATTCATTTAATCCAATATTTTTTCCCTTGATTTAATGGCGTCGTCACACTAAGGTTTGTTGACCCAAATTCTTTCCAAATGTGGCTTTAATTTACAGTCGTCAGATGACAATCTTGTGGTTTATAACCAATCTTCAACCTAAGGCACTTGGGAAGGTCTGTTAGCCTTTGAGAAACAATAGCGCCCTCTTTCCCTCGTGCTTTTCTCACCCATTTTTCAATCTTTCCTCATATTTTCTTCTACTTTAGGTTCTTATCATGATTCCACACCGAACAACCTTGATTTTGCTAGGGTTTCTTGGTCTCTACTTCCAAGTCGTACCTGACTTCCCCTTTCCCATGTTTCTTGAATCATCTTTTCCCCCTTAGAGATTTTTGTCCTCAAACCCTTATAAAACCTTCCCCAAAACCTTTGTCGCATCCCCTTGTCTCTTTTTCCTTTGCTTCTTTTCCTTCATTTGCCCTGGATCCCATATCCCGTATTCAACCTGCACGAGGTGATATCATGACACCGTTGTCGGGTCGGGGCCATCGAGGTTGCCTCCAGACATTCATATCCACTCAGTTGGTCCCCTATAGACTCCCAGTACCCTCGATTTCACCTTATTCATAGTAAATGAGTTTCCTCTTTTTCCTCGATTTGGGGATTTGTATGCAATATTGAGATTTTCACAGTCTACCATTGTGATTTCTTCTTCAATGACTCTGTTGCGGGTCCCTAAAGTCACATGAACTAGTTTCTCGATTTGTCTCTTTTGTTTGGCCTCCAACGCCTGACCACGCCAACGGTCTTGGCGAAAGATGATCAGGTCAAACCTGACTCTCTTTCTCTGTCCCTCCTTGGTCTTGTTGAGATTGGCTCGGTCTGGAAAAACCGAAGATCATTTTCCCCAATTGATATGTGCATTGGATTCATTAGATTGCCTCTTGTATTTGACCTACTTTAGCGGCCATCATTGTTGGTTCATCACGGTCACAATCAAAGAAGAATATAGCCAGTGATTTTACATTCTAACCTTCATCTCTCCTTTTCTTTTTATTTGTCTGCCAGGTATAGAACAATCTTTTTGCACTAAATCTATTTTCTTCATCACACTGGGTGGTGCACCTTACTGGATGTTAGCTGAGCCAGTTGGCCGGCGTTGATTGGGCCACACCATCTAGATTCTACCAAGGGATGATACAGTGTATGTGGCTTTATGGAATTCTTTGATTGGTGGATTCTTCTGAAATTCTTCTTAATCAATTTTTGGATCAAAAAAATAAAAGAAAACATGTTTTGGAATCACAAAATTATAAGCTATCCAATGATACCAGTTCCATAGAATAAAATCATCCTACAAAATACATGAATTTTAGGGATGCATCTGATTGGTTACATTTTTTAAATTCATAACTAATAATCTATTAGACAGAAAAATAAAGTAAAATATGTTATGAACTCAAAAAAAATGTTCCAGATAACATGATTTTGACAACCTAATTCAATAATAATAAAGATGAGATTTTTAGGGTTTATACAATTAATGTAAACATAACTCTAATTCTACATATATGTTTAATAGGTGCTTTGGAGTCCCTAGCTTGGACCTGAGGTTGACTTTGGATATGTATAGACTGTATAAGTGGTATGTTGCATCCCCCATGAGTCATATTGAGCAAGTATTTTCTTTTTTTTTCTCTCTCTCTCTCTTCTACCTCTTTAAGGTATTTTGGTGATGAATATTCTCTTTCTTGACTTGATAGCTATTTGGGTCTAATCTTAATGACTTTGAACTCTTAATCTATGTTGGACTTTTAAATTATACTTTGCTTCTCGATGAGACCCTAATAGTGAAAGTAAACCATTATGTTCCTTATTTTGAGATTTTTCTTGAAAGATACCTTTTAATTGTTTCTCTGACATCATTGATATTGTTGGATCTTCTTTTATGGATCCTTTGACCCCACTTGAAATTCCATGGATAACCTAAGATTTATGACCATATTATGTTAACTCTTTGTATTTTGTTCATTTCCTCGGTACTCATCCCTCATATTTTGATTTAGACTTGCTTATCATTTTATATGCATCATGTGGTGACTACTAGCACAATGTAAATGTAGATTTTGTTATGGATGTGTAAATTCCCACACTTCATAACGTAGAGGTGATAATTCCTACAAGAGGAATGATTAGAGCAGATGTGTATCCTATCCTTCTTAGAGCATATGTGTATATTTTCCTGCTCACCGCATATTTATGTAGATGTGTTAATTCCTATCAATATGTCTATAATGTCTATATTGTTCTAGTATGGTCACATGTAAAACACATAGATGCCTTTCTCATAGTCATCATCTCTTAATTGTGCTTGACTATACTTTATCTTGCCTATCCCATTTGCATGGATGATTGACTAGCCATAACTATAAGTAGCAGCATCATACATGCACTGAGTTTTATTCCCATGCCACTTATATTTTATATAGGCATTGGGTCTTATTCCCCTGCTAGGCATTGTGTTTATTCCCCTACCACATATGATATTAGACATTGAGTTCTATTCCCTTGTCATGCACTGGGTTTTATTCCCCTGTAAAATACTATATTTATTTGGCACTGAGGTTTTAGTCCTCCTTCCCTTTGGTATGGAATAGTTATGAGTTCCTGTCCTATTTTTTAGTATATACTAGTTTTCTTGATACTCACCATGCAACTTTTTATGTTTTGTTATGTTACTATTATTGTGACATTGTTTAGCAAGAAATCTTTTATTCTTTATTATCATCTTTTATCAGTTCCAATTCTTTTGATACCCATTTGGGTGATACTTTTCTTTTCTATGGGAAGCCTTGCTTATTTTGACGTCCTTTATTCTTTATATTGCTAGATCCATATTTAATATGTAGATACCGACATTTTGTTGATATCTTCTACTTTTCTCCTTTTGATGGGGTATGCTTCCAACCTCAGGTGTGGGACTGGGAATGTTAGACTTGGTATGGACCTGCTAGGGGAGAAAATTTTGAGATAGTTGGATATCCCTATACTTAGATCCTAATGTTGTAACTTTCATATAAACCCTATATGGGAGATGATGATGTACTTTTGTAAAATCGAATATAGTCATGATTTGTTATTCTGCTGCTACTTTGGTTATTTTGTATATCATTGTTTGAGAAATTAAAAAACCTATTCTAGCATACATTTTTAATGTGTTTAGGATAGATGGATTCATTCCTCAAATCTAGTAGGGAGTATATCACCTCTCTGGGTCCCACTCCTTACAAGATGGTAAGAGAGTCGTAGGGGTCGGTATTTGACTATTTCAATTTTGTCTCCCTAATTGGAATCTTTTCCTTATATAGTCATCCTTTAAGTGACATGTTTACCCTATATTTAACCTATATTATCCATGTGTGATGAATTAGACTCATTGAGGTACACATTAGAATCATGATTAGTAAACCCATATGGGATGAGGATTTAGGTAATCTTACCCTACCATGTAACTTAGCGATGATATATCCCTTTTGATGTTAAGATCTAACTTTAGGGTGGATATTGGGATGAGAATGAGAACGTAATTATTAAGGAGATGATATATGGAATACCTTGTGACTCAGTTCTCGTGATTGATTTTGGATCCATCTTTATTTTATGTCAAATAGATTTCATCGTCAAAAAAGTGAATTTCAATTATGATATGTAAAAAAGAAAATTTTATGGATTTATTGATATTTTCTCAAATCGAGTCACAGGGAAGAGAAGTATGAAATTTGATATAAAAACTCTAGAATTAGTTGGAAAAGATATCCTAAACCCTAGTTCTAATGTTTGGAGTGATGACTAGGAAGACATTTCATATAATAAAGATTTAGTTGACCTACTCTTGATACCCTATAACTTTTTGGATAATGACGTGAATCTTAGGGTTTGATAGGTTAGTAACGTTAGGACCTGAAACTCAACCCTTAGTGAGTATGACATGTTAGTTAGATGCATGATCTATGAACAAGATAAAAACCAAAAATATTCACAACTAAAAGGTACATAAGTAAGCCTATTACTTTGATGCTATTTAGCTTGACTTACTAGGTTAAACCTTTTAAGGGGTGTCAGGTATTGGTTGATAATATATGTATGGTTAGATTTTGAGGACCAAATCCTATTAAGGGGTGGAGTGTTTGTAATGAACAAAAACCTAGAATCCTACCCCATTCCATAAACAAAAGGTTAGTGAGATTGGTTTCTTAGATTTGATCAAACAAGGATAAAAATTAAAATACATTTATATAATAACTTGATTATGTGACAAAATGTAAAATATTCATATATCCACATGATGGTTATATAAGAGGAATGAAGTGCAAACATCTAAACTAAATTGGAATTAATGGATTAAATATGTTGAATGAGTAAAATATGGATTCTCGTACATAACAATAATATATGTAACTCTTTAGTAAACAAATTGAAGATAATAGGATTCAATTAAGTGATAGTTGGTAATAAAAATATAATATTTGACAAATATAATGATAATGGATCAAAAATCTGTATGGTGCCATAACTCATAAAAGGAAGTCTCAAAAGTACAATATAAGTGTAAAATTGTCTTCCTTGGGTCCCAATTAGCTTGGGTGCCAAGTTTCACTGTAAATGAACAATCCTAGATGCCTTAATTCTATTTAGGAAAGAAAGTGTAAGTTAAATATAAAATATAAAATAATAAACTAGATAAACTCAAAAGTGGAAATCATGGAAGATTTGCATTTTAATTGTGTTAATTAGTGCATGTGTCAATTTACACCCTAATTGAAGTTTGATAACTACTCTAGATAGGATATAGAAGATTTGGGGTTATAAATACGAATATAGAAAGTCATATTCATTTAATTTATGACCTAATTATTTCTAACCCATATTCTTTCCATGTGTGGATTTAATTTGGGGTTTTCTGGCCCAAAAAGTCATATTCATTTATATAGATTTGAGGTTTTTTTACCCATATTCTTTCCATGTGTGGCTTTAATTTACAATCGTCAGATGACAATGATGTGGTTTATAACCCATATTCATCTCAACTGCTTATAAAAGTCTGTCAATCTTCGAGCAACAGTAGCACCCTCTTTCCCTTGTACTTTTCTCGCTCATCTTTCAACCTTTCCTTATTTTTTGTTCTGCTTTAGGTTCATATCCCGATTATATACTAACTGACCCTGATTTTACTAGGGTTTCTTGGTCTCTATTTCCCTATCATAGCCCAACCTCCCCTTTTCCCTTTTTCTCAAATCTTCTTTTCCTTCTTAGAGCTTCTGATACTCAGACCCTTATAAAACCTTTCCTGAAACCTCTGTCGCATCCCCTTATGTCTTTTTCCTTTTCTTATTTGCCTTGATTTGCCCTGGATCCCATATCCCCTACTCAACCTGTACGAGGCACCATCTCTAGGTTGGGGCCATTGAGGTCACCTCCAGACATTTGTCACCACTCAGTTCATCCCCTATAGACTCCGGGTGCCCTCGATTTTACCTTATTTATAGTAAGACGAGTTTCCCCCTTTTTCCTCGATTTTGGGATTTGTATGCAATACCGAGAATTTAACAGTCTACCATTATGATTTGTTCATTAACGACTCCATTGTAGATCCCCAAAGTCATCTGGATTAGTTTCTAGGTTCCTCTCTTTAGTTTGGCCTTCAACGCCTGACCATGCCAATAGTCATGGCAAAAGATGATCAGGTCGAACCTGACTCTCTTTCTGTGCCCCTCATTGGGCTTGTTGAGATTGGCTCGGTTTGGAAAAACCTCTAATCATTTTTACCAAGTGATTTGTGCATTGGATTCCTGAGATTGGCTCTTGTCTTTGACCTACTTTAGCAGCCATCATTGTTGGTTCATCACGATCATGAGTAGAGAAGCAGATAGCTAGTGATTTCATATTCTAACCTTCAGCTCTCCTTTTCTCTTTGTTTCTCTGCCAGGAATAGAACAATCTTTTCACACTCAATCTATTTTATTCATCACATTGGGTGGTGCACCTTACTAGATGTTGGTCAGGCCAGTTGGCCAGTGTTGATTGGGGCACATCATCTGGCTTTTACCAAGGGACAATACTATATATGTGGCTTTATAGAATTCTCTGATTGGTCGTTTCTTCTAAAATTGTATTAATTGATTTTAGATAGAAAAAAGAAAAGATATTTTGGAATTAGAAAATTTACCAGTTTCATAGCATAAAACCAACCTACTAAATACATGATTTTTTGTGGATTTATTTAATTGGTTAGATTTTCTAAACCTCATAACCAATATTTTATAAGTAAAAAAATAAAGTAAAATATGTTATGAACTAAGAAAAATATAATCAATCAAACCACATCATTTTGACCACCTAATTCAATAATAATAAAAGATTTTTTTTGGTTTTTTACAATTAATGTAAACCTAACACTTATTCTACATATATTTTTAATATGTGCTTTGGAGTCCCTGACTTGGACCTAAGGTTGACTTTGAACGTGTGCAAACTGTATAAGAGGTATGTTGCATCCCCCATGAGTCATATTGAGCAATTATTTTCTTTACTCTCTCTCTCTCTCTCTTGAGCCTCTTTGAGGTATTTTGGTGATGAATATTCTCTTTCTTGACTTGATGACCTGTTTGGGTCCAATCTTAATGACTTTGAACTCTTGATCTATGTTGGACTTTTAAATTATACTTTGGTTCTCGATGGACCCTAATTGTGAAATTAAACCATGTTGTTCCTTATTGTGTGATTGTTCTTGAAATATACCTTTTTATTGTTTCTCTTACATCATATTGTTGGATCTTATTTTATGGGGCCTTTGACCCCACTTGGCATTCAATGGATAATCTCATCCCTCATATTTTGATTTAGACTTGCTTATCCTTTTATATGCATCATGCAGTGACTACTAGCAAAATTTAAATGTATATTTTGTTGAGGGTATGCAAATTCCCACACTTGATAATGCAAAGGTGATAATTCATGTAAGAGGAATGATTAGAGAAGATATGTATCCTATCCTGCTCAGAGTGGACATGTATATGTTCCTACTCACCCCATATTTATGGTAGACGTGTTAATTCCTACCAACATATGTATATATTGTTCTAGTATGGTCACATGTAAAACATATATATGCCTTTCTCATATTTATCATCTCTTAATTGTGCTTGACTATACTTTATCTTACTTGTCCCATTTGTATGGATGATCGACTAGTCATAACTATAAGTAGAGACACCATATGGGCATTGGGTTTTATTCCCCTGCCACTTATATTGTTTAAAGGCATTGGGTCTTATTCCCCTTTCAGGCATTGGGTTTTATTCCCCTGCCACATATGATATTAGGCATTGGGTTCTATTCCCATGCCATGCGGTGGGTTTTATTCCCCTACAAAATACTATATTTATTTGGCACTGAGCTTTAACCCTCATGTCCTTTGGTATGGAATACTTATGGGTTCCTACCCTACTTTTTAGTATATAATAGTTTGCTTAATACTCACCATGCAACTTTATTTTATGTTTTGTGATGTTATTATTATTTTGACATTGTTTAAAAGGCAAGAAATCTTTTATTCTTTATTATCATCTTTTATTATTTCTAATTCTTTTGATACCCACTTGGGTGATACTTTCCTTTTCTATAGGAAGCCTTGTTTATTTTGATGTCCTTTATTTTTTTTATTGCTCAATCCATATTTTATATGCATATACCAACATTTTGCTAATATCTTCTACTTTTCTCCTTTTGTTGGGGATATGCTTCCAACCCCAGGTGTAGGACTGGGAAGGCTAGACTTTGTGACTTGGACCTGCTAGGTGGAGTTCTTGGGAGATAAATTTGAGATAGGTGGATATCGCTCTACTTAGATCCTTATATTGTAACTTTCATGTAAACGCTATATGGGATATGATGATGTACTTTTATAAAATTTAATGTAGTCATGATTTGTTATTCCGCTGCTACTTTTGTTATTTTGTATATCATCATTTGATAAATGAGAAAAATTACACCTATTCCAACATACCTTTTTAGTGTTTTTGGAATACATGGATTCATTCCTCAAATTTAGAGTGGATCACCCTCGGGTCCCAGTCCTCATAGGTCCTATTTATAGGATTTGACTTGTACGTTGCAATCTTCTGATTGCTCCACATAACGTGGACTCTTTGTATTGCTACTGTCAACATTGATGGTTGATGAGTCTTTTATTGAGAGATGGGTCTTCAATTGACCGATGGGTCTTCATCGATATTAGTGGGTCGTCAATTTGAGAGACTGATAGGGTGATCTATTGACATGAAGACTAACAAGTGGTATGATGGCTTTGAGCTCGATGATCTTCTATCATCCTCAGGTCGATCATTCTTTTTTATCGATCACTAGAAGCTCGATGAATGAATCAACTGATCCCTAAACGAAAGTCGAAATGTGGGCTTGATAGGTTAATAATCTATGGAACTTTGTCGAGGTGATGTTTGATGAATGATTAATCTTGGAGGTTGATGGTTATGCCATCGATCTTAAGGATCTTGACTTGAATTCCTACAATTTTCAACAAAACTTTGTTAAGACTAAGCAATTGGTCTTTTAAGAACAAAGGTGAACAAAACTGAAGATCTAGACACTAAATCAAATGATTTCATTTATGAAAAAGCTATGAAATATGCATGAAAACCGATGTTATCAGGCATCACCTTCCTTGGATCTCTACATGACCAGCTAGTCTCTCCCTCATGTTCTAATAGTGAGGGGTATCAAATGTTTGTTTGGCCAAAGGGGAGGGATATATATACGGTTGGGTGATCAAAAAGTCTAAAGATCCATCCGCTTTGTTTCTTCTATGTATTTAATAATAATCATTCTCCATAGTTTAATTTTTTTTTTACAAAAATGCCTTGACTAAAGCACAAGAAACAAATTGATTCGTCGGTCCTTTCTGGATGGTGAATCCTATAGATCTAAAAACAAAATTATTAGAAGAAGAAGATGGTAGGATGAGGTTCTTATTGGTGATGTGTCAAAGGCGTCGCAGAAGAGATCAACAAGTACTCCAAATGTATCAAAAACAAAAGGCAAAAAATAATGGTGACTTACCATACAAGTTGCATTGTACTTTTGTACTTTTCGTATAGTGGCATTTCTAGCTTCCTAGCATGCTTTAAACTTACTTGAAAGGATACCTGACAGAGGAGAGACTTCAATGAGGTCAGCACATGTGTGTTTCCCATCTATCTAGTCAAATAACAAGATGTCAACAAGACATTGAGAGTGGATACCATAAGGTCGTGCGCCAAGAAAGGCCACATGATCCTCTTTTAGGACCTTTATCTCAGCTCGAGAGGCAAGGTCAAAAAGAGTATCACAAACTAATTCATGTTGAAACTTATATCTAGGTCTTGTTTGGAAATGAACAACATGATCGCCAAGGGCGTCAAGGTCTGTGGTGTTGCAAATCAGGCAGCATTCATCTCTTGGGTACAAAGGAATCATAACTCTATAACAAAGGGTAGCTCGATACTCAATATGTGACATGGACAAACCAAGCCCCTCAATGGGAACGATGAGTAGGAAGTCTTGTACATGATCAGCTTGGAGAGAAGTGAGGATAGTTAACTATTGTTGAGAGACGCCACTTGCAGTGAATTGTTGGACAATAGTTTCTAGTAAGCGTCTGCCAAAATAGACTAGGTCTTTGGAGTCATAGAAGGCATACATGATAACTGGGACCAATAAAAGGACAACAAGATCTTACAAATGGTGTCATGTGTGGTAACAAAAGAGGAACCTATAGACACAGATCCAACCTATTGTAGGATGTGGTCTTGGAGTTCTTGGGTGTGGATATAGGGGGAAACATAAGCAAACTAGCTGACATCATGAGAAGATTTGATGCCCAACCCTCTGAGGTCCATAGGAAGCATGGACAAACACCATTGTAGATCACCTAAGCGTGGGCCACCACAAACAACAATATGTGCTAGACATTGACAAAGCCCATGATCAACATCATCTAATGCAGAACCAATAGATTTTGGGGGTGTCATTTGAATATCAAACAATAGCTTGAGCATCCCAACACATGATCAGAGAAGCATAAGCTCACATTATGGGTCCTGAAACAAAGCCAAGTGATCCATTCACAGACAACACACATAATGTCTGTGAATGGTAGACCACGAAAATGTGGGGTGCTCTTTACTGTAAGGATACCAACACAAAAAATAGATCAATATGATTCAGGTTGAGCTTGAGATGGTTCAGAGGAGGTGGTGACAGTTCAATACACTGATAGGCCATCAAGGTACAAGGAATAGGAGCCAAAAATCTAGGCGTGATGGGGGCAGGCAAGCCAACTATCACGTTGATCGGATCCTAACCAAGATGGGAGAATAAAGCGGTAGTAGCATCAGAGTTGTCAAAAGTGCAGTGGGGGCAAGCCTTGGACCAAGGTTCGGTGGAAAGACATAAGCCATACATCCAACATTTGCAAGCGTGAGGAGTAGGGACTAAGCCTTCCCAAACATCAATATATTCCAACACCTTATGGATTCCAGCAATGCGAGTTGGAAAGACGCCTAATGATTTGGTCAACATAACTAGCTACTACATCAGTCTAAAAATATAAATATCTCAGTTTCTAAGCTATATAACTTCCATTAGTAGGCGACCTAGTGAATCTGTCAGTTCAAATACACTGAGAAGTAATTTTTCATTCACAAAATCGGTTCCTTGGTCGGTTGCCAAGTCCCAAATTCTCGTCAGTTGTCATAGAATGACTTCTCATTGGTAGAAAATACCCTAGTCTCTGCGGTATACATGTCATGGATTTCCATCAGTAGTCAACCACCATGAAACTCATCAGTATTTGAGTCTAAGATTCCCATTGGTTCATGACTCCAATAACTCTATCAGTTGATATGTCTAGGACTCTCATCGGTTGACGAGTTCCATCGGCCTCCACAAACACCACACAAGCTAGGTTAGGGTTAGAAATCCTAGGATGAAAACCCATACATAACAAGCCCAAATGTTCATGAAATTAAGTTATATTTTGAAGGAAAATATCTACTCAGATAAAACAATCAATTTTACTATTAGGTCCTTTATTAGGGTGAATTTGCAAATTAGTCCACAATTGTACATGAAATTGCAAATCAAGGCAAACGAGGTACAATTGAAGTCAGATTGGAGTCATTATTAACCAAGTAATTCCAAGGCCCAAACAAGTATGAGTATGCAGGAAAACTGTGATGGAGTGGACTTTTAGAATCCTAAAATGTCCAATGGTATAAGTGAGTTCTTGCATGTTGAGTTGCTATGAGAGTTCCTAATGTTTTGTCAAAATTTTGGAAGTCAAGTGATATTAATATCATGTTTTGGATCCCTATGTTCATGCCTTTTTGAGTGAGCAAACAATAAGTTTTGGACACCTAATTTGTGTACAAGGTAGTTTGGGCTGCGTTAAATCTGTGGTTAAAGTTTGGTGGCCATTGGAGTTTTCTGTATGGATTTATTTAGGTTTGAAATGTGTGAAATAATGAAATTAGATGCTTTTGATATACGATAGACCAATGGTATAACGTTCTATCATAAGTTTGATGGCCAATTGGTGTCACACAGAGTCAAGGAATGTTGCGGATGGGTGACGTGGGGACATCAGGCCTTTGGATGTGGGTTAATTGTACGCCTGGTAGCTCATCCTCTACCGCCTGTCAAGCCATAGGTCGTGGGGTAAAGGAGTCATGCTCCCCGCCCCTCCATGAAAGTAATCGTGGGTCAGAGCAGTTTCACTATGAGCGGTTAGCTTGGCGTCGATGACAACCACTACTAGAACCTTACATTGGGGGATTTGTCTTAGAAACTGTAGAGAACGAGTGGTCGTACCCCTGCCTTCTCCATCACCCATGAAGACCACAGATGAACTAACGATCTGGAAGAGTGAGGTAAAGGTAGGAGTTTTTCCTAAGGGCAAGACTGTCTTGTGATAGCGCGTGTGGCGAAGGAGCATCCTTACGGAGCTACGAAGTCAGAAAAGAGTCTGACTTGATCCTCACTGCACTGGCGGATGAATCCTGATAGATTGCAGATGAAGGCCAAGTTGGGAGCAGACTGTTAGACCTCCCCACTGCGATTGGAGGGTGCAGAGGTGTTCGTGGAGGTCTTGTGAAGATTTCAAAAGATTCAGACTGATAGGAGAGCGAGCAGAGGCAGGACGCCTCTTCGGTTCCGCCGCAACAGAGCCCCATGGCGGCGAGCTTGTGGTCAGAAGGATTGGGAGCCAATATCGTAGAAGATGAGAAGCTGTGGAGGTCTGAAAGATGTCCCCGGAGCTGAAGGTGGCCTTAGGATCCTACTAGGAGCACCATGGATCTGTTGAATGCTCACCAGCGCAAAGCTGCGCGGCGGTTCCCTAGCGAACAGGAGGTGGACGCCGGGCACCCCAGCGTTTCACGAGCAAGGAAGACCGCAAGTCCTAGGAAGCGTGCGTGGAGGCTGGAAACAATGGAAGACATCAGAGGAGCCAGGTAGAGGTTTCCATGCCTCGCCACAGTCAGGCCAGGCGGCAGCGTACGCTACGGACATGGAAACCCACCAGCTCTGGATCCCAAAGTGTGAGAGAACGAAATGGGGGAAGAAGGAACCGGGTCCAGGTGCCCAGATCGAACCAGCCAGACTCCAACAAGGCAAAGAAGGATTTGTTGCCTGGATAGCCACATGTCTTCGTCCCATTGGCCCGAAAAGGTAAAATCCCAATATTACCTACATCTTTGAAAATGCATAGTAATTAGTGTGTTTCTCAGAAAAATACAAACAAGGTACCTAAATTCTCATAAAAATGTGTAGAATAATATGAAACCATCATATCAGTCTTTTGATGCATTAATCTCAGTGATATCATGTAATATGTGTAATGCTTATTTAATGGATACTAAATAGCAAATGATGACATAAAATCATGGAAAATATATATGTAAGTCCATAATTATGTATAGAATCCATATGATGTCAGATATGTCCAGGTTGATGCACGAAATCATGTAATTTACTCCATATGGCTAATTAGGGCTTTTAACCCTAAATAAAATGCAATAAATACGTACATGCTCAATAATTGATGAAAGTTTACAGAGTAGCTGATATCAGTATATAGAACCTCTGTTTTAATTATGAGATCATGATTATGCATAAAATCCATGTTATATGAAGATGGCTTTTAATACATGTTATGAAACCCTAATCTAGGTTAATGAGGTAACCTAGGGTTAATATGCACACAAAAATGATATGGAAGATAATGTTCAGATAATGAGACATAATCTAGAAAGTGACATCAGTAAGATAATTCCAAGACAAGAATGTAAGTAATGATGAGAATATCCTAATGAGTTAAGTAAACCCTAAAATGGATACGTTTTGGGTTAAGATGAGATGTATAAGAACCTGATGATAGTATGTGGTCTTGTCTTGATCAGGGTTGACCAAGGTTAGAGTTGACATGAGGAATATGTGATTAGGAATATCTCTTGATCAAGGTACGCCATTACCTCTTACTTGGCTTATTATACAATATGCTTGTGTTATATGTGTAGTAAAATACTTGGCATATGATATTGGTTGAAATGATTGTACCTGTATGTCACGTTGCTTGAGCTTTTCCATACTTATGGCTATGAACACATGAAACATAAAGTATCTAATCCATCATATGATAGCACTAAACTCTTTGGTAGTACAGTGCATTGAAGAAACATCAAAGCCCTTGGTGGCAGATGTACGAGTTATATGACATGGCCTAAAAACATCAAGCCCTAGGGGCAGATGTACAAGATATATGATGGAAACTAAGCTTAAAATATGTGTTCACTTTTGTTAATGAACATATTCGTACAAGTATGAGATTTTCTTATATTTCTTTATAACGGCCAAGTATTAGTTTTATATTATTGCCAAGATATGATGAGAGGTAAACAAAATACACGTAGGCATACTCTGTACAATATTCTTGAATATTGTGCTGACGTGTACCGCATGTAATCTTTTGTTTAGGTTGTGGTTATGCTCTTGAAGATCCAGGATAGTGAGAGTTGTGTGGTGAGCCGATGTACAGGTGGACCTGTTGTCTTAAGATCCTGTAGTTTAGAGGTAGTACATGTATATGTATAAGTTTACTGTTTAATGTGTAATATCAAATGTTGTAACAATTCATGTTGTAATTATATGTTGAATGGTGAACATGTGTGTATGGTTTTATTATTGTTCATGTACATGTGCTACTGATTGTTTCCTTATGACTTCCTCTAATTTTCTTCTTCTTAGCCTCGTGTGGGATGTTTAAATTGGGATTCTCGCTGAGGTGAGGGTTTCAATTTAGACGTCACACATTAGATTAAGTTTTAGAAAATTCAGGGACGTCACAGGTGGTATCAGAGCATGAACAATAGCAAAACCTGGCATTTGCTCATTATGCAACTCAAAACTAAAGAACCTTGAACTTAATAATCTTTTAGGGTTAGATTAGTCGTCTTTTAGAGACTAGATCTGACCTAGCCTCTAGGTTAGCACCTAGATGTCCGAGAACTAGGTCTAGACTAGTGCTTGTTGAGTAGTAGGTCCTTAGATGTCGTTCTTTCCTTGTAGTGCAGTGGTATGGGACGTTGCACTATTTGGAAATGACGTGCATCAAGGGAAGAGAAACTCTAGACATATTGTGCACGTTGTCTAGAGTAGCTACACTAGTCTACCCCTTGTTCTCACCCTTTTCACTAGTTTTCATGACACTGTACTCTCTACTATGTGTGGGACACTCATTTTCAGGATTTGGTTTTTTATTCCAAACGGATCGAACCTTGGTAGTTTTCTCTGACGCGTGTTTTATTGGAGAAAAACTATATAATATTTTATTATGTATATGTATTAGAAAAATGTGTCCCCACACATGTACGAGTAGGAGGTGATCATGCAACCTAAGTGAAAGATAATGACATCATTCTATAAGAGAGAGTAGTTCTAGATTATATGTCTAGAGCCTTGTTAGAATATATGATAGATAGAATAGATGATATAAGTTTTGATGATATGATGTAAGTCTTACGTAGATGACATAAGAGGGTTACGATGATCTATGCTTGTCTTTGAGGACTTAAGTTTAGTTTTGAGATAAGTTTTGATGATGCAAGTAAATAGGCTTTTATGAGATAAGATATGTTAAGTTAAGACAAGGATGTGGATCATCCTGAGCCTCAAGCTCTTTTACAAAGGAGGACCTCTAGTGTTGGGACCAGTTTTAGGGTTAACTCCAGAGAGAGCGAGACCCATTGGGAGAAGGTTAGAGAACCTAAACTCCATAATATGAGAATTCTGAGATATGTCCTAAACTAGAATACTCCTAAGTGATTGAGATGAGTTGCTTTATGCATGATTCCTATAGTCCTTTTGAACCCTAGATGTCCTTGGGAGGACCAAACCCTAGAGACAGAGAGAGGCTGGTTATATATGCAAATAAGGAAATATGAGAACCTACCATCTGGGTGAGGGAGAGAGCCCAAGACCCTGGAGGAGGTAGCTGTGTTAGTTTCTGTGAAGCCTCATGCTCGGGTTGGTGGTTTCCCGCATAGGAATCTAATGGTTGCATGTATAAGAGAGTTTTGGGTAAGCATGTTTCATGGGTAGAAGACCTATAAATAGTATGTTGTAGCATGTTTTAGTTTGTGCTTATGTGGCTAGAGCTAATGAAGCTATTAGCTAGTGCCAATGAGGTATACCCGAGAACCCTAAACGGAGAGGGAAGATATGGTTTGTGCATATGAGATACTCATAGAGTTGAGTTAGCTCAGAGAGTCTGAGTATGGCCCTACCCTCATGATATGGGTCAGGAGGACCTCATTTGGATTAGATAAAGTTTTGTTATATGTTTGATAAGTCACTCACATAAGTTTGTGTAGCACAACCATGATGTAATATATGTAAGAATATGATCTAATCTTGAGATATGATATATAGACATGATATGATGGAAACCTAAAGATGGTTTAATAAATATCAAAGCATAAATGGTTAACCATATACATGAATAATGATGATAATGTGAAATGGTTGGTTAATCTTATGACGAAATCACTAGTAGATGTTACAATATACTTTGAACAATGAAATAAGATCGTATAAATGAAACATGTTACATGAGATGCTAATCTTAGTGCTTAATAAAGATGAAAAATATAGTTTGGCAGTTAGCACAACATAATGTTGATGACACCTTGATGTATGGGTTAACTCCTTTAGAACGTGGTAATATGATGTGGGAACCCTAATGCATGGCTAAAGATAAGGAAGAAAATCTAACATATGAGACATGTAATGACATAACCTGAGTTTCTAAACCCTTGTTTGAGCTTCCTTGAAGTGATGTTTCATATTAGATGCTTAAAACATCCTGGTAGGTTGGGTATAGTTCTGGAGCTTTGTTTTTGGATATGTTTCACATAGAGTGGTTTGCTACATGTGGATGGATACCTTTTGGTTTTCCTTGGAGTACGAGAATGGCTTAATTTTGAGGACAAAATTTCTTTTAAGATGTATATGATGTGAAAGAATGGTTTTCTGGCTTAATTAGGAGGACGGAATTTCTTTTAAGGTGTGTAGGATGTGATGGAGTGGACTTTTAGAATCCTAAAATGTCCAATGGTATAAGTGAGTTCTTGCATGTTGAGTTGCTATGAGAGTTCCTAATGTTTTGTCAAAATTTTGGAAGTCAAGTGATATTAATATCATGTTTTGGATCCCTATGTTCATGCCTTTTTAAGTGAGCAAACAATAAGTTTTAGAAACCTAATTCATGTACAAGGTAGTTTGGGCTGCGTTAAATCTGTGGTTAAAGTTTGGTGGACATTGGAGTTTTCTGTATGGATTTATTTAGGTTTGAAATGTGTGAAATAATGAAATTAGATGCTTTTGATATACGATAGACCAATGGTATAACGTTCTATCATAAGTTTGATGGCCAATTGGTGTCACACAGAGTCAAGGAATGTTGCGGATGGGTGACGTGGGGACATCAGGCCTTTGGATGTGGGTTAATCGTACGCCTGGTAGCTCATCCTCTACCGCCTGTCAAGCCGGAGGTCGTGGGGTAAAGGAGTCATGCTCCCTGCCCCTCCATGAAAGTAATCGTGGGTCAGAGTAGTTTCACTATGAGCGGTTAGCTTGGCGTCGATGACAACCACTACTAGAACCTTACATTAGGGGATTTGTCTTAGAAACTGTAGAGAACGAGTGGTCGTCCCCCTGCCTTCTCCATCACCCATGAAGACCACAGATGGACTAACGATCTGGAAGAGTGAGGTAAAGGTAGGAGTTTTTTCTAAGGGGAAGACTGTCTTGTGATAGCGCGTATGGCGAAGGAGCATCCTTACAGAGCTACGAAGTCAGGGAAGAGTCTGACTTGATCCTCACTGCACTGGCGGATGAATCATGATAGATTGCATATGAAGGCCGAGTTGGGAGCAGACTGTTAGACCTCCCCCACTGTGATTGGAGGGTGCAGAGGTGTTCGTGGAGGTCTTGTGAAGATTTCAAAAGATTCAAGCTGACAGGAGAGCGAGCAGAGGTAGGACGCCTCTTCGGTTTCACCACAACAGAGCCCCATGGCGGTGAGCTTGTGGTCAGAAGGATTGGGAGCCAATATCGTAGAAGATGAGAAGCTGTGGAGGTCTGAAAGATGTCCCCAGAGCTGAAGGTGGCCTTAGGATCCTACTAGGAGCACCATGGATCTGTTGAATGCTCACCGGCGCAAAGTTGCGCGGCGGTTCCCTAGCAAACATGAGGCGGACACCGGGCACCCCAACGTTTCACGAGCAAGGAAGACCGCAAGTCCTAGGAAGTGTGCGTGGAGGCTGGCAATAATGGAAGACATCAGAGGAGCAAGGTAGAGGTTGCCATGCCTCACCACAGTCAGGCCAGGCGGCAGCGTACGCTACTGACAGGGAAACCCACCAGCTCTGGATCCCAAAGCGTGAGAGAACGAAATGGGGGAAGAAGGAATCGGGTCCAGGTGCCCAGATTGAACCAGCCAGACTCCAACAAGGCAAAGAAGGATTTGTTTCCTGGATAGGCACGTGTCTTCGTCCCATTGGCCCGAAAAGGTAAAATCCCAATATTACCTACATCTTTGAAAATGCATAGTAATTAGTGTGTTTCTCAGAAAAATACAAACAAGGTACCTAAATTCTCATAAAAATGTGTAGAATAATATGAAACCATCATATTAGTCTTTTGATGCATTAATATCAGTGATATCATGTAAGATGTGTAATGCTTATTTAATGGATAATAAATAGCAAATGATGACATAAAATCATGGAAAAATATATGTAAGTCCATAATTATGTATAGAATCCATATGATGTCAGATATGTCCAGGTTGATGCACGAAATCATGTAATTTACTCCATATGGCTAATTAGGGCTTTTAACCCTAAATAAAATGCAATAAATACATACATGCTCAATAATTGATGAAAGTTTACAGAGTAGCTGATATCAGTATATAGAACCTCAGTTTTAATTATGAGATCATGATTATGCATAAAATCCATGTTATATGAAGATGGCTTTTAATACATGTTATGAAACCCTAATCTAGGTTAATGAGGTAACCTAGGGTTAATATGCACACAAAAATGATATGGAAGATAATGTTCAGATAATGAGACATAATCTAGAAAGTGACGTCAGTAAGATAATTCCAAGACAAGAATGCAAGTAATGACGAGAATATCCTAATGAGTTAAGTAAACCCTAAAATGGATACGTTTTGGGTTAAGATGAGATGTAAGATGATAAGAACCTGATGATAGTATGTGGTCTTGTCTTGATCAGGGTTGACCAAGGTTAGATTTGACATGAGGAATATGTCATTAGGAATATCTCTTGATCAAGGTACGCCATTACCTCTTACTTGGCTTATTATACAATATGCTTGTGTTATATGTGTAGTAAAATACTTGGCATATGATATTGGTTGAAATGATTGTACTTGTATGTCATGTTGCTTGAGCTTTTCCATACTTATGGGTATGAACACATGAAACATAAAGTATCTGATCCATCATATGATAGCACTAAACTCTTTGGTAGTACAGTGCATTGAAGAAACATCAAAGCCCTTGGTGGCAGATGTAACATCAAAGCCCTTGGTGGCAGATGTACGAGTTATATGACATGGCCTAAAAACATCAAGCCCTAGGGGCAGATGTACGAGATATATGATGGAAACTAAGCTTAAAATATGTGTTCTCTTTTGTTAATGAACATCTTCGTACAAGTATGAGATTTTCTTATATTTCTTTATAACTGCTAAGTATTAGTTTTATCTTATTGCCAAGATATGATGAGAGGTAAATAAAAGACATGTAGGCGTACTCAGTACAATATTCTTGAATATTGTGCTGACATGTACCGCATGTAATCTTTTGTTTAGGTTGTGGTTATGCTCTTGAAGATCCAGGATAGTGAGAGTTGTGTGGCGAGCTGATGTACAGGTGGACCTGTTGTCTTAAGATCCTGTAGTTTAGAGGTAGTACATGTATATGTATAAGTTTACTGTTCAATGTGTAATATCAAATGTTGTAACAATTCATGTTGTAATTATATGTTGAATGGTGAAAATGTGTGTATGGTTTTATTATTATTCATGTACATGTGCTACTGATTGTTTCCTTATGACTTCCTCTGATTTTCTTCTTCTTAGCCTCGTGTGGGATGTTTAAATTGGGATTCTCGCTGAGGTGAGGGTTTCAATTTAGACGTCACACATTAGATTAAGTTTTAGAAAATCCGGGGACGTCACAAAAACTCATGGTTAGATATTTTCCACGTGATTTTCAATTAAGTCCTCATACTTTGATGAGTTTACAATTAAGTCCACAACTTGTAAGAAAGATTGAAATTAGGATAAGTAAAGAGCAAACTAAATCCGATTATAGATATTTACTAATCAATTGATATCAAAACATAATCCAGCATACAATTATGATGATAAAGCAAGATTATAGGAAGGTCAAGGTTAATCTAGTTTCATGGTCTCACACCTACCTCATATTTATCTCATAAACTTCTTCTTTGTCCCAAACCTCAGAATAGGTTCCTTCGACATCCATAATTTTGAGCCTAAGCTTGAGTATGTGTGTCGAGTTGTTGTAGAGCATTGATCCTGACACCCAAGTTGTATCTTAGTGAAGGCTCTAGGTGGAACACCTTCATCAGTAAGAACATGGGATGTCTTGTCACAATGAAAGTCGATCACCTACTTCCCAGGTGCACCTCCACCACCTTTGAGAAATAAATGTTGTATTAACCATCTGCTAGAAATCCACAACTACAAAATGTGGCACATATTTGTTAAAGGACTTGATGAGGATAACCATACTAGCCACTTCATCTTCCAATCTCCTAAAACACGCAAAAGCCTTTGATGTGTCCAAATAATCCCCTAATATCATCTATCTGGGTTGCATCCCTCTAGAAAATTGAGATGTCCCCCACCCAATACCATATCTCTTCATTTCTCCTTCCTAATATGTGACCAACACAGGGTTGGATCACGATCGATTTGTCTTTGGCCCTAGGGATATCTCGTCAAAACCATCATATCTACCTATTCTGAAGAAAATAACACCGCTAGTTTTCGATTGAAAAACTTCACAATGTGTTTGGCCTATATCCCTCCAATCCTAGAGGTTGTCAAGGGTGTGTTTCCATGTGTTAACGTCTTCCCAATGGACTGCAGTCACCGTTATGAGGGCTTTCAAAGATTTTATCCAATGTATGTTTTTATCATCTAGATGAATGAACATCCACTTTGGAACTTTTCTATGTGACCGATCCCAGTTCTAGATCATTTTAGGGGGAGGTCTAAAGGGGTGGGAATCTCTAATGACATAATAGGGTCTGGCGACATGCACTTCTTAAACACATATCACCCAATCAAATGACCTAGTTGCTGACATCCATATCACACTATGGGTGCTTGGAAATGGATATGATAGTGGCCCTTTGCATACACATATAGTGAGTGTCCCTAGGGATTTCCCGATGGCTCTTAGAATGGTTTCCTAGTAGTTTGTCAAATAGGGGGCTTCCACCAATCTTCCTCCTTTTCCTGCTTCCTTTACTGATTCATATATTTGTACATCCTAGCATGCTAGATGTGAATCTTGCCTCCTTATTGCCATCATGGAATGTATGGCCTATGCCTTGGACAAAATGTATGAACACGATTGGTTTTGATACTACCCTTTGTTGCACCAAGATTCTTCTCGCCTTGTCGTTAACAAACATGTAATTCTTACTTTGTTCCATCCTTATTTAAAACTTACTCAACTTAATATTTGGTGGGAGCATGTCAAAATAGCTACTAGGATACTTTTGATGAAGGTTTCCCGGGAGCAATCCACAAGGTCAACATCTAGATCCTAGATTCTAAGTCAATGTCTGCTAGGGGGAAGGGGGTGGAGCAAGAGGGGGGAGGGAGGTAAAGGGTATCAGAAGGAACTCAAGAGGGTGAAAGGATTAATAGAGATGCCACCCCAGAGGTGAGGAAGGAATCCATAAACCTTACCACTTAATCACTCACCCAGCTCACCCTAAAAACATTATCGCATAGCCATGGCCACCATTTGAAACCTCAAAAGTATATGCTATTAATAAGATCTGAGGTTCTTGTATGTTTCATCATGTGAACCAAGATACAAGTGGCTAGAATATAAAGATCGAGAAATAAAATATGCCCTTGTCTTAAACTGTTAGTGATACATAATTAACTGGATGTTGATGCATTAATAGTGTTGAAAAATGGGATGCATGCCCATACTGATTAGGGATGGCAAAAAATTCCAGTTCCCAATGGATTCCCAAAACCAAACCACCCCATCCCCCAATTTTAGGCTACCCACTTAGACATTGGACGTAGATGGTATCAGTTTGTGGTTGTAGTACAAGGGGATGGTAATCCAAGGGAGTCACTATAAACCAAGGCTGACATGCCGGTAGATATGTTTGTCCTTTGCTGCAGCCCGCAATGTTGTGCATGACAACCACTCTCAACTCTGCAGTAGCCAAATCATCAACAACATCCATAACTGTTTCCATATTTGTAATAATCTAGACGAGTGTGATATGCATGGCTAGTTCGTGCTGCGTGTTGCGTCATATCTGTTCTCACAGCATATCGATGAATGGGTTGAGACAGACTTCCACGATCATGGGGTATAAATACCATGGTATAGTGATGTCGACACCCGAATGAAACTTTGCTTCACTGGTATGAATCTGGTTGGAGCGGTTGGTGGAAAATCCGCTCTATTGCCATCCCTAATACCCATGCATGTAATTTATGATGAATTTCCAAATCACATTTTCTCAAAGTCAAGATTGAGGGTCAATATAAGAGTCCCCATAATTTGGCAAGAGTGGATCGTTTCTTTGACCAAAATATAGACGTCTTGGATACAAGATGATTTATGTAAAAGTAGACTAAAAAAGAATAACCACACTATTTTTCTAGTAACATAAATAATACAAAATACTAACGACGTCGATTGACACAAACACACAATTTCTATAAATTCACTTGTAGTGAAATTTTGACAACATGATAAATATGCAACATTTCTTTATTGTCATATATGTATTATACTTATATAAATATATCGATCACATTTAAATGAGTCACCTATGGGTGCTGTGAGTCACTCAGAAGACCCGCTAACTATGTTAGATGATACAAACTTAGGTTATTTTAAGGCCCTATTTTATAGGGTGTGGCTAGAATGTAAATTGTGATTTGAAAAGTAAAACATCTTAAAACAATGAGCTTTAACTAAACAAGCTTCATCTGGGCCATATTTGGTACGACACGAATTGTTTTCTTAACAAAGAAATGATCAAGATTTTAAGAGTTAATTTTGTTTGGTTAGGTAGCGTGCTATGAAGTTCCATGAATTTTACTTTCTTCTATATGCATCCAAGCAGTAGAAAACACAACATCTATACCACACCGTTTTTGGGTGTAGTACAAATGATACAATTGGCCTCCTTTGCCTTTTGCATACCACTTGTGCTCCTACACTCCCTATATATTGCTACAACTAGCTCTATTACATCCGACCACATGTTGCAAACAACCTCCCGTGCATGTGAAACTTACAAAGAATGTTTGACTACACGTTGCACGAGAGATGGCAATTGTTGCTACTAAATAATTGCAGTAAAAAACAACAGAATTCACACTACACTGTACCAAAACAGTATGAAATCTAAGATTATAGTTGGTCAGAGTTTTAATTCATCAAACTATATCTGACTACATCTTACCAAACATTCCCTTAGTGAAGTGTTATACGAACTGCATGAATTTATTTGTTTTTATTTGGTTTCTCTTTGTACACTGAGGCAGATAGCACATTCCCATGTTACAGACTAAGAAACATATGGCTGAGAAAACTTCTACACTGACTCCCCCTTTCCAGACGTGATACATTTGTCAAGATTTTATGTAAAAGTTATGCTGGTAGTGCATATAGACTCCCTGAATCGGTTTTCACGATTGCCAACCAAATAAAAAATTTGTCTAAAAGTAACAAGTTTAATTTCAATGATTTCTATTTACACCGAACCAAACCAGACCTAAGTGAGTGACAAATTTCATCAAAAAAACTCGATTTAAACATGTTGACTTGTAAAAGGCCACACCTTTTTAATCCACTTTAAATATTTATGTAGAGAGGTGAAGAAACTAAAATTTTCTTAGAAGTACTAAAGGTGAAAATGAATTTGATTGTCAATGCTAATTTGAACTTAACTAACTTGTAAAAGATAAGAGAAAGATAGATTTAAGAAGTTATTAATATAGGCTAAATGTTGAATACACATTTTCTTAGGATGAAATCAGTGTCGTATGTCCTTGTGATAAAGTTTCAACTCTTAAATATTTCCCTCCCTTAAAAAGTTTCAACTACTTAAACCTGATATCTGAATATGTCCCATTGCAGTTTGTACTATTTAGAGGTGTCTAGTATCTAAAGTTGCTATTACATGAGTGAGTAAAGATATGACCAAGTATCTTAACGACTTTTAGTTTGGAGTAGGTGTATCTGGTAATGTAGAAGCTATTTTGCATAGTGTCAACATGGTGTTGAACGCGTGACATGACGATGATTCTCTGTCCATGCTTATAGTGAACTTTTCCAATACATTCAATCTGGTGGATAGGTCGGGTATTACTCCCTGAGGTGAGGGTGAGGTGTCCATCTATTTCTTTGTGGGTGGAGTTCTTGTATGGTCAGACAACAAGACTATACCTTGGCTATAGACATATTTGGTCAATCATTGGGGTGGAACATGGGATCCTCTGGGCCAACTTATTTTTTCCCTTGTACTGCATCCACTTATCCATAAGATCAGAGACAACTGCAAGGTTCTTCTTCATGTCTAGTATCTTGACGACAGATTTGTCATTGGGGACACAAAGGCGGCGACCAAGGTTCTGGATATCATTAAGTGGTATGGACCAACTTTGAGACTTAACTTAAATATTCACAAAACTGAGCTTTCCTGGCCTACATGCAATGGTATAAAGTTTCAGAAGAAGTTATTTCCAGCAGACGTTGGGAGGCCTTTACAAGGAGTGAGGTTGTTGGGAGGATCTGTTAGCAGAGACTAAAGTTTTATTAAAGGATTGACTACAGAAAGGGCTTGCAAAGCTGTTGAGCTTATGAATCTTCTTCCTTAGTTGGGTGATCCCCAAAGTCAGCTCCTTTTGCTTTGATTTTGTATGGGTATTGTCAATTTTTTTTAGCTTGATGATTTACCAACTGATACACATGGAGGATGCAACACCATTGTTTGATAGAGGTTCACGAGGATCTATTGAAGACATTATAGTTTGCGGATGTCCTTTTTTTGAGGACCTCCAATGGAGGGTGACTTCATTGTCCATCCAACTTGGTGGCTTGAGATTATATTCAACACCTGAGGCTTCCTCATACACTTTTATGGAATCTAGAATCTAATCTTGATCGCTTAAGGATCATATCTTACGTGGTAGCAAAATTCATGGTATGAACTCTACTTTGATTATCCATTAAATCATCTTCATGTCACGATTCCTTCTTTCGATTTAGTTGCTTTTGTAACAAAGACATTGTTCCCCAAAGGCCCAAAATGTCTCGACGAGTGTCTTTTTAGCACAATAATTGATGATATGGAAGTTAAGTTTGCCATGACGGTTAGACAGAAGGTAGTTTTTGGATGTCTACAAGATGATCATGCTCACAATTTTCTTCTTGTTATTCCTATTGATGACCTTGGCCTGTATATGTCACCTATGGAGTATCAAACTGTCGTTAGATATCGTCTTATGATTCCTTTATTTCCAGTTGATGAGATATGTCTAGTCTGTCGTAAGACATGTGGACACTTTTGGAGAGCTTGCGATTCATTGCAGGGAGCTTCCAAGTTTTAAGTACATACATGATCTTGTTAGGGATGTTCTCTATGATGTACTAAGACATGCAAATGTTACTGCTAATAAAGAGACATGCAAACTTTTTGACATATCCATAAGAAGGGAGATTGATACTTAGACTTGCTCATTTTTTATTTTTGGATGGGCTGGAGGAAAACATGCGTGTGTTGATTTGACAGGATTTTCTCCACTGGTTGGATTGAGGAGTGGTGCTTTTACAGCAAGATAGGCTGCCCTTAAAGTTGCCTCAGGCAAAGTGGTAAAGTATGAGAAAGCGTGTATTGACACTCAACACACCTTTATCCCATTTGGATTAGATATTTTTAGTTTCTTGTGGAGCTTTCTGAAGAGGATTCAAAAAATGACAAATAATAATGTTATGACTCCTAAGTATATGGATCTAGTGTTTGAAAAAATTAATTTTACTATCTAGAAAGTGCTAGCGGTGCAACTTGTTGCCTGCTTGTCTTCTACTCTGATGTAAATCCCAATTCTTTTATTTGTTTTCCTATTATTTTTCTTAATCTTAATACAACTTCATCCCATCGTCCATCCAGTTCTATCTGAATCCGTTTGGACCAGATCACGCCCGTCCGAGTTCTCCATCTTTATGCTACAACCCGACAGACTTATTTCCCGGCTCTTTGCCATCCTTCAGCCGCCCTGTGCTTCCTCTCGTCTCTACTGTATATTCCGCCCGAGCCGCCGCTGCGCCGGCACTATAGGTCTGTAATCTTCAGCTCATCTTTTGCAGCTGAGACATTTTGCGGCAGCAACATGTCGGCGAAGCGGGAGCTTTCGAGCACTCTGAAGAACCTTAAGGTAGGTGTCCCTTAGGGTTTTCTCAGTTAACTCTTCCGTTGCTCTCTGGGGTTTCTTGGTTCTCGTGATTGGAATGTAATTCGTAAGGGTTTTTAACTCTCTATTTGGCAGTTCATGCAACGGGCAACTAAGAAGGATGAAAAACCTCCGGAGGAGGAGAAGCCAGCTCCCCCAATGGAATCCGGCTTCAAGAATCCCATGGGCAGGAAATGGTATGATTTCATGATAGAGATTTTGTCTCTCTGTATGTGGTACTGATTTTGATGCCTTTAGCTCTGACGTTTTCACGTTTTTAAACTTGAACATATGCCTTTTAGCGTCTCCCTACTCAACTTATCGTTAATCATGCACATCCTTTACTCCCCTTTTTGTCCATACTGGTACCCTTGACACGCATTGCGCTGACGTCTTTCTGAGCAGTCCATGTATTTTTAATTTTGTGTTCTGTTGCCACGCTCTATATCGATCTGTCTGGGATGATGAGGTCTGCTCCATGTGCTCTTAAAATTGTTCGAATTAAGTTTGGAGCTTTGCCTGTTATCTTTTTTTAATACTCATGCCTTGTTTTTGAAAGAACTTGTACCTCTGATTCAACAATTGGGTTTCCAACCGTGATGAATCCTGTGGTAGCTGCTAATCAGCTAAGATACAATTAGGCGAGCTATGTGCTATTTAGTACAGTAATGATTCTGCTGCCTCTTTTATTGATCACAATTGCTTTCTGCACGAAATAAGCCATGCCTAATGGGATATTGGCTCGAATCCAATAAACCATCATATTGCAAATGAATTGTAAACCTGAACCTAGTGTTCTTCTGGAAACAGTTACCGAGTCACGGTATTGCCAATACCTTGTTAACTTGAGCCTAGTGTTATCTTCTGAAGTCGTCATCGATCGTGATATTGCCAATGCCAACAAAATGTGTGATTACCCTGTGTTATTTCTGAGGATATTGACTTGAACCCAGTTGTCTAGAAAATGGTACTATAGCCATTCAGTTAGTGAAGTTGATTGAATATATGCGTTTATATTTTGATTTGGTTCTTTGTCTATCATCTAGATCTGCACTTCTGTAGAGATTTTAAGGTCAATACCTTATTGGCATTGAAAATTGTCTGATATTTTGTGTTTCTGCAGTATAGTAATAATGGAAGGTAACCCCCATCCTGGGGCAGTCAAGGGTCGCATGTCATTTCAAAATTTCAATCCTTCAATTGATGTGAGTTGGCAAATTCTCTTTCAATGAAACTATATATTGTGTTGTCTTTGATAGAGTTCACTTCATCCTTGTACAAAAATCTAACCCAGAGGCTCAACCAAGAAGATTCGGGGTCCTGCAAACCACAAACCACGAATTTGAACACTGAAAATCAGAATGGGGAAGCTTCTTGTAGGTATATCCCTTCAGAACCCCTATTGTTTATGGTTGCTTTTGTGTGCAAAATTATGTTGAAAATATATTTATCTTACTTCCAAGAGTTTCTGCATGTGCTTTGGTTGTCCTTTGATTTTAGGGATTCTGGGTATGCAACTGCATTTGACTTTGCTAGTTATCTTGTGGCTTGCCTGATTACCAAAAGTCATTTTAAGGTGTTTTATAAAGATCCGCTAATGTAGAGTTTGTTGCGCAGCATAACAACTTGGAATGGTTCTAAAGCCATTAAGACGCCCATGATGTCTGGCTGGGTGCCTAAGCACCAATGTAACAATATGATTCTTTCCGAAGTTACCCCGGCCTTATGTGAAATAATGTGGGACTAAATCTTCACCTATACACCTATATCTTTTTGAATATATTGGACAAGAGGACTTTTTGTATAGCCATCCTAGGCACTAATATGGACCATTGTATTTGATTTAGACATCATGGCTCCAAAATTCAAGTAAATAACTATTAAGGTCATACTTATTAAGGTGCAATCCTATTCGTGCCTCGTGAATTGCCTGGACATCACGGCTCACCACTACTTATTTTTTTCCGTTGGTACTTTTGTGGTTCCGCAGACCTATTGTTGGCTGTTAATGATATTTTATAGGTACCTAATGTTCAGTTAATGTTCTCCCTATTAGCTATGTGAATACTTTCATTGTCTGGAGTTATTGCCATTGGTGTCCATTTTTTGATTGCCTCTGCCTCTGTCTTTAATCTAGTCAACTGTTCTGAAAAGCAGTAGGTATGTGCTGTACTGCACGTGCAAAGAGAGTACCACATAGAGTGTGTGCAGTGTGTGACAGTTTTGATTTTCATAATTAATGAACTTTAGATAAGTATATACTATATAATATGTTAAGCTTATATATTGTAATTATATTTTGTAAAATATATAATTATATATTGATATAAACACAATAGTGCACACCTGTTATATTTCGTATACATATTTGTGTATATGTGAAATGTGTGTGTTAGATGTGTATATAATATGTATGCATATAAATATACGAATATGCACATGAAATGTGTGTTTATGTATAAGTATGTATGTGAACATGTCAATCTGTGAGTGTGTGCGTGGGTGTGTGTCTGTTGGAGGATTGCAGATATCCAAAACTTCACTTGTCTGTCCATCTATATAAAAACTATGCCATGTGTGTGCGTAAATAACCAAAACTTCACACTTGTCTGTCTATCTCTATAAATACTATGCTATGTGCGTGCGTGCGTGTTGTCTGTGTGTGTGCTTATGCGTGCGTGTGTTGCTATGTGCGTACGTGTGTGTGTGTGGTGAGCCTTGGACAATTGCAAATAACCAAAGCTTCAAACTTGTCTGTCTATCTCTTTAAAAACAATGCTATCCCTTTTAGGGCTTTACGTACATAACATATATAGATTAATTTAATACCTATATTAGAGCCTCTCTTGATACCTTGCTTAGGGTTTATACATCAATTAGTGCACATTTTTTGGATTAAACATAAAATGAATGCATATATCTATGTATATGACAATGTACATAATCATAAAATAGAAATATATGTTTATACATGGGGAATAGTAATTTATTGTATATTTTTATAGGGGGAATAGTAATTTATTTCAATAACTGGAAAAGTAGGTTGAATATACTAGAAAAAGATTCAAGGCACCTACAAATTGGTGCTAGGGCCTGGGGTGCATCTTTAGAGCTTGGAAAGGGTATTACTCTCCCTTGTAGCACCATCCCCTTTTGTTGGCATTAGTATTTTAGTTTTGTAAATGTAATGAGTTTAAGAATCCAATGTAATTTTTAAAGAGAAGCAAACACAACTAAAAGAACGGAGGCAAAACTATGTTACATGTGTTGTCAATTCTATTATGACTTCTTTATTTCATTATGAATTGTCAGTTGAACATTTTCTACTCTAAAGGTGCCTAAATCTTTTGTACTAGTCTCAACCAATTGTGGTTGCCAAACATGGATGTAAAGCGTGTAACAATTGATTTCTTTCCAACATCTAATAATTTGATGACACAACACATTATAATACTATAACAACTATGCCCTAGCACTCCACTTATGGTTCTATACATCTTGTGCAAATCAATCGTGTACCAAGCCCGTAAAAAAGGAGGGTTGGTGGTAGGTTGACAGCCAGTCATAAATGTGTTACTCTCTTATGACATTGATTTGTATAAGAACTTGCAACCTCGGAGACACTAGCTTCAAAAGAAAGAAGCTAAGCAGTTTAAGAGGCTGCCAGATACTTTGAATATATATATATATATATATATATATATATATATAGAGTCAGGCTAGAATACACTTGAGTGTACGGATCGCACGAATACACTCAAGTGTGTTTGCATATCAAGACTAATTTTTGCAAAATGTAAACCTTTGATCTTCACCGTCCTACTATAACTAGGCTACATACAAATTTTGAGCCCATTTGGATGAGTGTAAGTCACTCATCCAAGGGCAACAAAATCGACGTGCGAAACTAATTTGAAATGTATAATTTTTGCGGTCTTCATAACATGAACTATACATATCCAAATGTGCTCAAATTTTGCGTATGAGTTGTTCACGAGATGTTTAATAAGATCAACGGATTAGATTTTCAAAAAAAATATTGCATCATGAAAAACTACTTGAGTGTATTCCGCTCCAGATACACTCGAGTGTATTCTAGCCTGACTCTCTCTCTCTCTCTCTATATATATATATATATATAATAATAAGAAGTTAGATACTAGACAAGGGGAAGATATCTAAAAATGACCTTTATAAGAGAAAAAAAAGGAAGAGATCTGAGCCAAGTAAAATGCATCTAGAATGAAGATGGTAGAGAGTTGGTAAAGGATGCGATATCAAGAACCATGTGGAAGAACCACTTTCATAAGCCCCTCTATGGAGATGCTTTCAATAATTTGAAAGACTTGTGTGATATGAATACTAGAAAATGTACACGACGAGTTACACAATCATAGGTCAAAAGTGCTATAAAAAAAGATGAAATTGGGAAATAGATGTGGGCTAGACAATATTAATATTAAAGTATGGAAGAATATTTGGGACGAAGGAGCTATGTAGTTAATGACTTTCTTCAATGAGTTTGTGATCTTAGAAAATTTTGGATGAGTGGAGAAACAAGACCATATTCCCCATCTATAAGAATTAGAGAGATGTTCAAAGTTGTACAATCTACAATGGCATTAATTTGATGAGTCAGACTATGAAGCTTTAGGAGAGGATAATTGACCAAAACTAAGATCTATAATGAAAAACTCAAACAATTCGTTTGATTTTATGCTTAGTAAATAAAGAGGCTTATAAAGAGATAAAAAGAAAACAAACAATATCTTCATATGATTTTTATTGATTTGGAAAAGGTTATGATCAAGTACCTACTACCTAGGGAAGTGTTGTTGTGGGTATGGTGATGTTCTAGACAATGTTTGTCACATGATCACAATCGAATAGTTGAAGTGTAGGAGTGCAACTGAGTAGTATGTGACGACGAGATCCCACTCAGACTAAAATAACTTTTATAGGTAGCTATGATACCAGCTATGCTATATGTGGGTAAATATTGGGCGGTGAATAAATAAGATCTCAACAAAGTAAACATCACCGAAATGCGCGTATGTTGAGAGGTATGTTTGGGAAGACAAGGAAATATTGCTTGTGAAATGTCTGTGCACGGAACAACGCGAGAGTAGTGTGTATCAAGGATAAGTTATGTCGAGGTTTCTTTAGATGTATTTGTGTGAGACAGACGAATGCTCCAATATGAATCAATTTATGAAGTCGAGCACAATCAAAAGAAGAGGCATGCATGAATTAACTTGGGAAGGTGTTGTAATTGGATATTACCTATACCCTGTAGGGTTTGGTAAGGGGTAAGCATATTTTTTACCCACCACCTGTTTACCCTTTACCCACTTTACTCGCATCTAAAAGGGTTGGGTAAATGGAGAATATTTACCTTACCTGCTTCGCCCATTTACTCATTAGTATAAGGTTGAAATAATGATTTTGGATTTGAATACATTTATTAATTCCTACTAAAAATCCCAACAAGCCTCATTCACAAATTTATTAAATAATTGGTAACATTTCACACTTTACATAAGCATATATTACTGGAAAAAAGAATTACTCAATAAGGATTAATATAGTATAAAGGTTAAACCTTGTTTCTATCTCTACATTTCAGGAGAGGAAGACCTAAATTAACATGGGCTGAGCTTATAAACATAGTAACAAGTTCGGGATTCGACAACTTTTCGGCTGGCTGGAAAAAATTGGAATTCGGAAAAAATCAAGAAAAGTCGTGAAAAGATCGATAAATTTCGGTCAAAGTTCGGTCAACTATTCGCAAATAATCGAGAATAAGTCGGCAATATAAGTATATATATATATACTTATATATATATGTATATATGTATATGTATGTATGTATTTGTATATATATAGATAAGTGTATGTATGTACATACATATATGATGCATGTAACTGCTACGGCCACAAGAGATACAATCTTAGTGAGTGAAAAAGTAGGAAAAAAAGTAAAAAATAGTTGAGTAATAACATGAACTGTCCAGAGGAGTGGAGGGTTTGAGGTTTAGTGTGTATTAGGAATTTTGTGTACATGGTTTGGTAAAAAAAGAGCAAGCGACTTAAAAGAGAAAAATCGTGAAAAGTCATGAAGAATCGTAAAAATTCGTATAAATCGCGAAAAAGCGGGATTAATCGTGAAAAATCGTGAAAAATCGGCGATTGGCGTATTAATCGTGATGAATATTCGGGAGCCTATAACATCGTGAAAATCGCCGATTTTTCGTAAAATTCGGAGACTTTTGTTACTATGCTTATAAAGAGAGATTTTGAATCTCTACATCTCAATCAGAATATGGCCCATGATAGAACTGAATGGAAACGAAGGATCCATGTAGCCGAACCCAACATAGTTGGACTGAGGCTTAGATGATGATGACGAAAGGTTAGACCTTGTTTGTAAAAACAAATGTTGGGTTACATATTAGTATTTTGGACTTTGGAGCATATCACCAAAAATATAATTATTACTATCTAAAATTAGATTTAGGGCTCTCTTGTGTTTGATGTAGTGAATATCATATGGAATTATTGTTAAAAAAGTGTATATCTCTCTTCACGTCGGTTTACCTATTCCCATTACCCTACCCATTTACCATGTTACCAACATATTTTACGCGCGGAAGGGTAAGGGTAAAGCCTCTACCGTATAAGGGGAGATTTTGAATATATAAATCTTGTTGAGGATTGACCCATTTGAGAGCATAGGTTGCTACATGCATCAAATAAGACAACAACAATCACTTCTTGAACATGGCAACAAGATTATAAATCAAATGGGCTCATTGAAGTTTCTTGTTTATTATGATTCTGGATGATTGATTTGTAGCAGTAGCATCTTGGTTAAAAATGGTATTACCTAACTTAAGATATTGGCTGAAATAACTTGCGGAAGCTTAAATCTCAAGAAATTCGTTATTCGAGATACAACGCAAGCATGCACAAGAAAAGGAATAATGACAGTCAACAAAGCCAATAACTACCAAAAAATTATCCAACAAGAGAACATTTTTCATGAAAAAGACAACAAATTCTACTAGTTAAATTTCATAAAATTACAAGGAATTGTGGTTCTCTCATAAAGCACACACTTTTGAAAAAATTCCATAACTGACTTTCATTCTTTATCCTCCTTGACTAACCTTTTGCTTTGACACATTTTTTGGCTTTCTTTTTTGGCTTCCATATCATATAGCCTCCAGTCCTATTTGTAGAACTGTCATAGATCTAGATAAGACTAAATTAATTAGTAAGGCCAAACTAGATAAGGCAGGATGAGAGGATACAACTAAACTATAGCAAAGATAATGAGAAAACAAGGTCAAACCTAATAAGGCAGGACTAGAGGATACGACTAAGCAAAATCTTTGTTTCCAACTATATCAACGATTTGGACTTTCCAATATTGAGCTTGTTATAACTGATAAAATATGGCTCTTTTATTATGGAATCCAATTGCTAGTTTTAACAGACATAATCTAAGATGACATGATCATAATTAAGAAGTCATAAAACACTCTCATAAAGGAAGGGCCATATTTCCAGTTGACGATGACTAACTTTGGAGTCAGAAATCTTGCATTAATGGGAGCAAAAATGTTTAATTGGTATGTTCACATTTCCTTTCTCCTTTGTGAGACTGTAGCATTTAATATCATATTTCTGTACCTCACTTTTTGTTTGATGTCTCCAAAACTTGATAAATATGTTACTTCCTGCAGCAATAATTTGGATCCCATACATTATTACTGTTATCATCAATGCTGTCTCTAAAGTGGTGTCGTATACCCAGTCTCTCTCTTTCTCACCCATACTTACTATGTGAAGCAATCTTGAAATTTGCACATAATCTCTTATAGTATAAGGTCGGCTTCTGGAATGCATAGTGAACAAGTTTTCTTTACTTGGAGGGCAGTATAACTGGGAGGGTAGGGTTTCTTTCTGGACGTTATAGGTTTCTTCTGGGGGTTTCACAATATGAGCTCATTCTTTCTATGCTTCTTCATTTTCATAATAAGACATATTATCTTTATACTTATTGAAATTTTCTTCTACTTGATTTCATTGGTGGACGTGTAGGCTTGGTTGGTACTGTTTCTCCATTAATCCTTTGTAAATAAACTGACATTCTGTTTGAATCATTTTTAGAGGCTTAAAACCAAATCGGCAACTAAACTTAGCTGATTTTTTGGTTACTGATACTATTCAGTATTTATGAATTTTGTATATACTAATAAGAGCCAACCTATACAAACATCTCCATTCTCGATTAATTACTTGTCAAATAAGAAAAGACGACTAATCGTTATATTAGATAAGAGAAACCTTACTCCTATAAATAGGAGAACAGGGAAGCGTACAGGACATAAGACAACCCTAATGGGCCAAGACGTACTTGGGCCCATAATACAAAACACTTAACAACATAAATAAACGGACTCTCTAACACTCCCCCTCAAGATGAAGTTGGGAGAATCCCAAATCAGCTTGCAAATAGAGAGTCAAACACAGAAACAAAACAAAAAAAAGATAAACCAAGCCCATACAAAATTTTTCTCCCCCTCAATATTACATAAAACACTCAAACACTCAGACACTCCCCCTCAAGTAGATACTTCAAGCAAGCAGGTAGGTCGCAGAAGCTTCTCGATCATCTGGAGCAGAAATAAGCAGCATCACAATCATCTGGAGCAAAAGATGGAATAACTAATAGGCACCAAGGTCTTCATCAAAGTCGTCGTCGTAGTAGCCAGAGAGTACTGGATCACAGTAGCAGAGCCCAGAGAGTGCTGGATCACAGTAGCAGAAAATCGACGTGCCAAAACACGGACATGCCAGAGAGTGCTGGCGCACAGCAGTAGAGAGTCGACGACGTAGGCAGATAGAAGATCGGTAAGCAGAGTAGCAAGCAAATAAATAACTGTAGTGGACGAAGCTCCATGTAAAGTCAGCAACAAATGTCTTCATCATCTTCCCTCTTTACACAATATCCATCACAATAGCAGACGTCAAGGTCCAGAGAGTGCTGGTCCACATTAGAAAGTCAACGTGCAAATAAAGCACAGACAGCAGAAAGTGCAAAAGCACAAAGCAGCAAACAAAATGTGCTAATCATAGCACAAGTAGTAAGAAAGACGTCTGAATATGTAACTTCATAGCAGCAGTCGAGGTAGATGATGAATAAGCAATAATAGCAGCAAAAGCACCAAATAGCAGCAACAAGAAGATCCATAAAACAACAATAGAAGTGGCATGAATATCCATATAGATAGCAACAGAAAGCACCACATAGCAGCAACATGAAAATCCATATAGATAGCAACATATATATATCTTCTTCTCTTTCTTCATCACTCCATCTCATCTCTTCCTCTATTTCTCCCCCTCACACAAACCACGGAAGGAAACAAGAGTGGTTGGGGTGGACAATGGTAAAGAAACTCCCCAGAAAAACAAGTCACAAAACTGCGGGGGGGGGGGGGGTTGGGGGGCGCAACCCCCCAATTAGGGGGTCCCGCTGCCCCTCAGTGGGCGGGGGTCGAGGGGAGGCCGCCCCGGCCGCCCCTCGCGGGGGCTCGGGGGCAGCGCCCCAGGAAAAAAAGGTCTACAAAGATTTTCAAAGAGAAATCAAGCACAAATCTTCATAAAGATTAATGATATTACGGATAAAATCCATCCAAATTTGCTCTAGCCAGTCAAAGAAATATTATGTCAACTTGTTGCCACATATACCTTAAACATGGGAGATTTTAGATGCAGCAGAGAGCAATGATGCTCATATACAGTAGCAGGAGCACCTGAAGATCTCAAGGCGCACAAATTTCCAGAAGGGAGCAATTCAAGTCACTACAGTTGGAGAAGCCCAAAGCAAACAAACTCGTCCAACCTGGAAGGATGGACCAGCAGAACGAAGTAGCTGCAAATCACAAGCTTGGCTAGAGATTCCAGTTGTGGCAGCAGCAAGGGAGTCCGACGACCAATGACGGGTGTAGCAAGGTGGCGGAGTGGCATGGGTGCATCAAGTAGGGCAGCATGCAACAACAGACTCGGACAGCGACAGAATGCATGGGCAGCGGCGACATGCGGGGGGAACCAGCAGTGCCGACGGCATGACGACAACAAGGCTGCTTGGCGCCGGCAAGAGGCTGCAACAAGGGCGACGGAGCAGCAACAGGCAGCAGACGGAGCAGCAGCAAGGACAGTGCATGGAGCAACATCGACAACAAAGGGCAACAACAGCAGGGACGGATGCGGGGCAGCAGCAGGTTAGAGGCGACAGTGACAAGAAGGGCAGTGGGCAGCAGGGTTGGTAGCCACGGTAGCGCGCAGGGAGTAGGGTGATCGGCGGCTGGGCAATAGGCAGCAGATCCGACGGCCGGTAGTAAGAGTGTAAAGGAACAAGGAAGAAGGCAGGGAACTAGGAAGGAATTCCTTGCGGGCAGCCAAGCACCGCCAAGGGCGGCGGCCACCCGCAAGGGGGGGTGCTCCTTTGGTTCTTGCTCTTTCTCACGTAGGGTTTTGGTCCCTAGGACGGCTGCTCTGATACCATGTCAAATAAGAAAAGACGGCTAATCGTAATATTAGATAAGAGAAACCCTGCTCCTATAAATAGGAGAACAGGGAAGCGTACAGGACATAAGACAACCTTAATGGGCCTAGACGTACTTGGGCCCATAATACAAAACACTTAACAACATAAATAAACGGATTCTCTAACACTTGGCTGCCCGCAAGGGGGGGGGGCGCTCCTTTGGTTGTTGCTCTCTCTCACGTAGGGTTTTGGTCCCTAGGACGGCTGCTCTGATACCATGTCAAATAAGAAAAGGCGGCTGATCGTAGTATTAGATAAGGGAAACCCTGCTCCTATAAATAGGAGAACAGGGAAGCGTACAGGACATAAGACAACCCTAATGGGCCAAGACGTACTTGGGCTTACTAATTTACTACCCAAGATTGTAAGTAAACTATGCATGTACGGAACCTTAATTCACTCCCCCGAGTTGCCTGTCTTACCACCAACCTTGCAATATCTCAGTCACAGTTTGTAGACCTCCTATAGGGATTCTTTCAAAAAAGAGAGCTATGGAGAAATTGAAGGTTTTATTTCCCACTTGCACTTGAAGCATTGCTGAGATGTGGGACACTCCCCATTAATGTGATTATGTAAGAGAATGTTCAAATGTCTGGGCTGAGATATCTAAATTTTGTGCTCCACCTGCCTAGGAAAATATTATTCTCTGCAGTGAAATTTGTTTGGTTGTAATTAGCTTATATTGAATATATTTTTTTAACGCGTTTGTTTATGGAGGGCATTCTCTTCTTGCATTTCGGAGTATTCTCTGGAAAGGAAGGCGAGGATCCTTCTACTGAGGTAGCAATTTCGATTTAATATACCTTATGATCATTGTAGAGAAATCCATTTTTACAACTTTCAGATCCGAGGATTCCGCCATTGCTAGCTCAAATCATGCATCTGATATTGATCTGAAAAGAAAGCAGCCAGAACACCAGACTGAAAATTTGGCATATAATGCCACCAGAGAAAACCCAATCTCTGAAGTCGATCGGCAAACTTCAGCAAACAGGAGGGATTTTCGTAAACCGCAGAAGCGTGAGAAACTGGATTACAATCTTCTAAGGCGACAAAAACTAGAGGCAAAAAGACATTAAAGTTTGAACCCGAATGTGTTGATGATGGCGTTCGATCATGTCTTCCCGGTAAGAATAGTTTAGTGTCTCCAATCATTTTTCTGCAAATCCACATGTACCATGATTGTTTTAGTTTTGATGTAATGTCTTCAAATCAGAGAAGGAATGTAATGTTTCAATACCAAGGGATTTACATTTATCTACAAGTCACTTATTCTTTGTTGAAGGGTTTAAAAAGATCCCTTGATTCCTCCATTCCGATTCTTTCTCATGTATAGGTTTCGATCTGGTCATCCATCCATTAGATATTTGTATCGGTCTTTGCACGTGACAATTGCCACTCGTCGTTGGTTGATTAAAAAGTATCTGTATGCATGTGGTGGTTCAAGCTGACCGATAGTTCTTGGACAAGTTTTTGAAAACTTTTCTTTTCCTTTGGTTTCCTGTCCCTGAAGTATATTTTTTAGGATACTACCGGGTGATGTCAGTTTGGTAGGGAGATAAAGGTGTAGAGATTGTAGAGAATTAAGGTTCACCAAGTTTGTTTGAGTCAATTTAACGGGAAGAGGAGAAGCGAAGGGAAAGAAGCAGATTTATTTGACATGTTTTCCTTCTCTGTTTACATAGATAGCATACGTAACTATATATTATACATTCTCTCCCCTTCTTAATATTATACAATCTTATAGGAGAATTACAGCATGGTTCTATTACCTTTCCTCTATTTCTGTTCTACACCTCCCTGTTCTCACACGATATAGACATTCATTTAGCCTTCATGTAGTCATTCTGAAAAAAGAGTTTCCAGCATGTATTCCTTTTTAAATGGGTTTTGGCTTAATACAGGGATAGCCTACAGCGGTAAGTTTCTTGTCTGGGAGACTGCTTCTATTATGTGTACGTGATTCTTGATCTGCTTAACGGGAAGTAAATGGAACTATAAAAGTGCAGTCGAGGTCTATTATAATTGGAGTTATTCAACAATGCCCGAATAATTATTGTAGGCTGCTACTCGTTTCCTTCCATTTTCTTAGCTCTTCTTTTGGTTCACTGAGGTGGCCTGCGAGGAGTCCGTCTGCTGGTTCTGGAGGAAAATTGACAATGAGAGAAGAGTAACCTTCATCCTGAGTTAGAACTTTAGAGTGGCCTTCATTAGGCCGTGGACATGGACAGTTTTTTTTGTCCGGTGTGCAAAGATTGACTCGTTTGTAGGAATTTATACGGCGTGCATGCATATAATTCAAATAAGATCAGAGGAGCATCTTTCTCATGAAAATTCAGTCCAAGAAAATAAAGTGCTTATTCACATCCTTCTATTCTATTTTTTCCGTCTTATACAGTTTTTCAAGTAGGCAAGGATGGACATCTCTAGATTAGGTTACACGGGAGATCTTCTCTTAACCTCCACACAGAACACCTTCAACAGAACAGATCATTTGAATAGACTTTAAGAAAGCTTCGACAAACGCAATCCACAACCCATTTGTATATATAAAATGACTGTCATAAACCACTTGTATTTAACAATTTTTTTTCACCGCAAATATATATATATTCTAGAATCCATGATTTGACAATCTCTTTCTTGTTTATAGAACATGAGAGACTTCAAAAAGAAAGAAGTTGATCATTTTACTCAAGAATTATCTTTCTGAGGTCTAAGTCTGCCTCTCGTCTCTATATTATCAATGTTGTTAGTGGCTAAAATAAAGTCAATAGCATGTCAACTACAAGACTGACAAACAGATAGATAGCGGTTGTGGTAAACACGAGTTATTGGTGAATATTGATATCATACAATCAAGTGAATTTGCACACTATAGCTTCCTTGTAGTTCACACCATTGATCTTAATATATTAAGCCGAGCGACATACCACACGAGAGCATTTAGTTTGGATATCTGTAGGTAATGCATCTAAGGCTAAAAGAAAGACACATTTAGAAAATTTCAGGATGTTACTTTTGTATTCAGTGGATGCGTAGCTTACATGTCTTTAATTGACTACATGTAGATTAGTCATGCGAAACTTAACAAGATCGCGACTTGTATTTGTAATTAATCTTTCTGCGGAAATATAACTCGCATCTGTGAAAAAATCTATACTAGAGTTTATATTTTACACAAAATCTCTCTACACGTCATTTTAAATGCATGGACTCCAACCACAAACTTCCACTTCAATATTATTTTGATAATTTATAAAGTCTCAATTGTTGATGCCGGATTGAACTTTTCATAGGTGAATTTCCTACAAACAAAGTTTGGCGCATATATATATATATATATATATATATATATATATATAGAATACACTCGAGTATATTCAGAATTGAATACACTCAAATAGTTTTTCATGATGCAATATTTTTTTTCTTCACAAATCTAATTTGTTGATCTTCTTAAACATATTGTGAATAGCTCATACGTAAAATTTGAGCAGATTTGGACATTTATAGGTCATGTTATAAAGACCACAAAAATTATGCATTTCAAATTAGTTTCACGCGTCGATTTTGTTGCCCTTGGATGAATGACTTGCATTCATCCAAATGGGCTCAAAATTTGTAATTTTGTATGTAGCCTAATTATAGTATGATAGTGAAGATCAATGGTTTATATTTTGCAAAAAATAGTCTTGATATGCAAACACACTTGAGTGTATTCGTGCGATATGTACACTCGAGTGTATTCTAGCCCGATTCTCTCTCTCTCTCTCTCTCTCTCTCTATATATATATATATATATATATATATATATATATATATATATATATATATATATATATATATATATATATATATATATATATATATATAAGGAAGTGTGTACCGGTCAGTAAGTTATGTGCACCGGTCATTAAAATAGCATATGCGGAGTCTAATACTTAAATCCAACCCTATGGATTGAATCAACATTGTTTAGATTAAAAGTGTTTAAAATTTTACAATCATATTTCATATAAATCATGAGATATAGCAATATATCATCCAACAGTTTCAGTAGTTTCAGCAACTTACCGTTGATTAGAAAATATACATCTTCCTTCATGAGATGATCTAGGAATGTCATATTGAGATGATTTTTGATATGCATGTTATCTAAACGGTATACAACACATCTGTAAGGTTAGATTGTTCATTATAATTGTGCAACCATCAGTAATGAAGATGGGTACATATAAGATACATGTACTCTTGTACACAATTCTTTTAACCACACACACACACACACACACACACACACACACACACACACACACACATATATATATATATATATATATATATATATATATATATATATATATATCTGTGTGTGTATGTGTGTGTGTTGTGTGTTTTATATCGACTTTTTACACTTCTTCACACACAATTTCAGCTCATTATGTCCCAATTTAGCCTCTATTTATATTCATTTTTCCACATTTTTTAGTTTCTTTGCTTATCACATGATGTTGATTGCAGATATGTATTAAAAAGGTCAAAGTTGGAGATAACCTAACTCAGATCCAACCTCAATGGGACTTCTCAAAGTTTTTCAGCTGACCCAAAACAAATTCCTAAAGAAACGACAGAAGACACGACATGTTCTATTCAGAACACGACGTTTTCACTTACAGGCAGTCTCACAGGACAAAGAACACGTCGTGTGTTATTAAACACACGACTTGTGATTCTCCCGCAACATCTAGTCCAAATCAGAGAAAAGAGGTAACACGACGTGTCCTTCATCAGACACGGCGTGTTCGTGATACATGAAGACCGTATGCACCTTTCTACCAAAGCACACAGCGTGTGTTTATTCAAACACGCCGTGTGCCCTTCATTTGATTCACTCCCTGAAGATAGGAACACGACGTGTCTAATTCCAACACGCCATGTACCTCAATGCAACGACAACACTGAGCAAGCACAAACGACATGACACGACGTCGTTGTCAGTTTCTGCAAAAATGAAAATGACTGCCTTTTATTTTAAAAGAAAATGGGAGCCCAAGAGGCAGTTATGCTCGGTCATTTGAAGTGTTTTACTCCCAAGAGAAGTTCTAGAGCAGAGGAAGACGCGTTTGGGGTAGAAGAAGGTGGTTTCTTGGAAGAGAACCCTCATTTTACTTCATTTCATCTCCGTTTTCTTCTCTAGAGGTGCATCAGAGTTACTATCTTCATTTTAGCTTTTTGGGAGGGAAGTTGCTGTAACGTCCCCAGTTTTTCCAAAACTTAATCCGATGTGTGACATCCAAATCGAAACCCTCACCTCAGCGAGAGTCTCAATTTAAACATCCCACACTAGGTTAAGAAGAAGAAAATCAGAGGAAGTCATAAGGAAACACAGTAGCACATGTACATGAACAATAATAAAACCATACACACATGTTCACCATTCAATATATAATTACAACATGAATTGTTACAACATTTGATATTACATATTGAACAACAAACTTATACATATACATGTACTACATCTAAACAACATGATCTTAAGACAACAGGTCCACCTGTACATCAGCTCGCTATACAACTCGCAACTATCCTGGATCTCCAAGAGCAAAACCACAACCTAAACAAAAAGATTACATGCGGTACACGTCAGCACAATATTTCATAAATATTGTACTGAGTACGCCTACGTGTCTTTTTATATACCTCTCATCATATCTTGGCAATAAGATAAAACTAATATACTTGGCAGTAACAGAAGAATATAAGAAAAACATATACTTGCACATGGATATTCATTAACAAAAGAGAACACATATTTTAAGCACATTTTCCATTATATACTCATGCATCCGCCTACCAATGGGATAGATGCTTTATGGCCTCATGATCCGCTTATCAAAGAGATAGATCATTTCATATGGTGATCCGCTTACCAAAGAGATAGATCACCTTTAAGCACTACGCTTACCAAAGAGATATAGTGCTTTCATATAATGGAACAGATACATTATGTTTCAAGTGTTCATAGCCATAAGTATGGAAAATCAAGCAAGATATCATACATGAACAATCATTTCATCCAATATCATATGCCAAGTATTTTACTATGCATATAGCACAAGCATATTGTATAATAAGCCAAGTAAGAGGTAATGACGTACCTTGATCAAGAAAGACAACCTAATCACATATGTCCTGATATCAGATATATCCTCATGTCAACTATATCTTGGTCAAACCCCTGCTTAAGGCAAGATCATATACTAGCATCAGGTTCTCATCTTCTTACATCTCATCTTAACCCTAATTATATCCATATTAGGGTTTAGCTTAGTTAATATTAGGGTTTTCTCATGTGTATTATGGGTCATCTTCGTATAACATAGATTATGTGTATCATATTGATCTCATATTTAATTATGAGGTTCCAGATACTGATATGAGCTTATTCTGTAAATTTCATCATTTATTGAGCATGTATGCATTAATTGCATTTTACTTAGGGTTATTAGCCCTAATTAGACATATTAATCAAATTACATGATTTCGTACATCAACATGATCATCCTTGACATCAGGTGCATTATAAATATTATTATGGAGTTACTGACATTTTTCCATAATTTTATGTCATCATTTGTTATTTATTATCCACTAAACAAGCATTACACATTTTTCATGATATCACTGAGATTTAAGCATCAAAAGCCTGATATTATAGTTCCAGGTTGTTCTACGCATTTTTCTGAACATTTTGGTACCTTATTTGTATTTTTCTGACATTCGTACTATTTTCTATGATTTATACCAGATTTGAGATTTCTTGAAGATAATTACCTCGTTGGCCTATGGGATGCTGCCACATGTCCACTTTAGGGGCGCGCTGGTTCTGCTTCTGCCGGCCGGTCCAACTCCTGGTTTTGGGTAACTAAACCGGGGTTCACCCCCGTTCTTTCTCCTTTCTCTCCTCGCGATCGCGGAGTCCCAGCAGGACTATGTTTCTCACGATGCAGCCGTCGGCTCTTCGTCTGCGTCGCCTGGCCACCGGTGCACGGCTCACCTTTCTCCCTCTGGGTTCACGATTCCTTCTGGCTGGGCGCCACCATGAGACTACTCTCTGGTCAGAGATAGGCTATGAGGTCGTCCTTCTCGCCATGACCTTCCCTCTGCAACTCCTCCTTGAACTGCTGCCGCTAGGGCTGGACCTCCGGCGAGCCATCAATAGATTTTCGATTCTCCTCAATCCGTGAGGGGGCTCCGCCTCGAGTGATCTACCCAGGCGACCGATCAATAGGGCAGAGACACTCCTTCTCACCCCGATCTCCTGCGTTCCAGCTGGGTCGGAACAGTGACGAGGGGTCAGCCATGGTGCGCCATCGTGTAGCGCCTCCCTCTAGGGCCTCCTCGCTTGACAGAGACTCCGTGCTCTTCCGTCTGTGAGCTCACCTCCAGCAGCAAGGTTGCGGTGAAGTGCAAGGGGGATCCTCGCCCTTCACGTCGTATCTGGCAGCGAAGACCGTTGTGAGGAGTGTATGGGTAGGAGGAACTGGAGAGTGCCTTCTATATCCTATACCCCTTCTTCATCTGATCTGCCTTCAACAATGGAGACGAGGCAGTGTCTGAGAGCTAGAACTCTCTCTAGACTCCACTATTTTTCTTAAGTGAGGGGTCAAAAGGCAGCCAAGGATGATGCAGACGGTTCTACTTGATTGAGCTCGTGTAATGTCCCACGATTGAGGTCGTGGTGACATGGGGGTGCTGGCTGGAGGGACCTCTCCACGTCTCTAGTTCAGTTGGAGGTGGGGGTGAGTTACCTGCCGTCAGATGACATCCAAGAGTCTGAGACCAACTTTTGGTAACAACGATCCGTGGCTCACTTACACAAGAGGCGTGACGTCGAGTCCTATAAAAACATAGGATAACTTTTCCCAATCTACACGCGGTTCCTTAATACTCAAACTGTTATATATTTCTCTAGGAACAAGCTAACATTATGCAACTGCAACTATAGTTATACTGTAATGCAATATACATCCCATCAAATTGTGGTGCCAAGAGTCAACTACTTGACCAATCAACCATTTAAACCAAAATGACACATACCTGGGGGCATAAAACATATGATCAATATCAATCGACTTCCAAACTACATCAAACTGATTGATATGCATATATCTAACTAATCACAATTCAGGGATCATCATTGGATCATAATAACTCTTAAAAATTCTCAATCGTGATAAATAACTCCATAAATATGTAAAGCCAAGCATGATTACATCATCACTGTACATATGCATAGACTCCTAGGAAAAACATTTCAATACTAACTTCAAGGATCCAGTTGATTATTCGATTGGATATTCAAGAATACCAAAAGTTCACTCCATCACATCCTACACACATTAAAAGAAATTTCGTTCTCAAAATTAAGCTCAAAAATCTAGTCTTTTACAGTTGGTCTAAGTTGGAGCTTTCTAAGGGGAGGAACTTCCTCCTCTAGCTAGACTTTTCTCCTCTTAGCCTACATCTGTGGTTCCTCTAGCTTTTTCCTTCTCTTAAGCATGCAAAACTCTGAAATTACTGTCATGTATCTGCATATCTTCACTATGAACGAGTAGAACTCTTTTCTTGAGCATGGAAGAGTAGCTCTCATGCCATTGATCATGTGAACTCAAATTTTATACTTATTGCTATTTAATTTGCTTTCTTCCATGGATTCCTATGGTGTTTTCTTGCTTGTATGCCAGACTGACCACCTTTTATACATGTTTTATACTTGCCTTGTTTTGGGAGAATGCATTAGGAAGTATGGAATATGATCTATGGCAATATTCTCTTGACCACAAGAGTGACTCAGGATTATCGAGGGTTACAATTCTGTTTGATGCTAAACATAGACGCGGGAGCGTTATGTGAAGTTGAGAACCATCTCATGGCATTGAGAAATGCATGACGATGACAACCTCCTTGCTTATTAAACATTGATGTTGTTTCTTATGTTCATGTGATATAATGGCAATTGTAGTGAAATCTTATGCTCAAGTTCCTAATCATTTAATCAATTCTGTTGTTTAAAACCCTTGCCTTGTTTTCCTTTTCTTTAGCCTATAATCAATCAAACTTTTGCAATATGATTTAGATTAGTGAAACAGGTTTGCGCCTAACTAGCCTAGCTCCTCGTGTTCGACACTCGACTACATTGACTTCCGTATACTTGCGGGTAATTAGTGAGTTGAAATTTTTTCCTTTCTTTAAAACTCTCAACAAGATTTTGGCGCTATTGCCGGGGAGCTATGGTAGTTTTTAGTTAGAGTAAAAGTGTTAACTAGTAATTGAGACTAAATCACCATTATCACATTTTACCTTGTGATATCTCTTAGTGTTGTGAATCTCACTCAAATCCTACTTTTTAGGTTGCATGCATCATTCTAAGAGAGGTCTACAACCCTCTATCTTCTTAGATACGGAGATAGAACACACTTTTAGTAGCTGTAGACGAGCAAGGAGGAGTGAGAACTCTTCAAACTTGGAGGGATCACAACCATCATCACCACCACCATCTTCTTCATCCTTTGAAGAAGTCATACAAGAAGAACCAACCATGGAGGACAACTGTCCTTTGAAAGACTTCTCTATGCCGGCTTCCGCAAACATTTGTGGGGCCATTGATCTACCTACGATAGAAGCAAACAACTTCTCCATTAGCCCTTCTATGATGCAGATGATCCAACAAACCCGTTTTGCGGGTACCGCCACCAAAGACCCAAACCTTCATGTAGCTGAATTCCTGGAGTACATGAACACCTTTAAAATCAATGGTGTATCCACTAATGGAATAAGGCTTCTACTGTTTGCCTTCACCTTGAGAGATAGAGCCAAGGTGTGGCTTTTATCTCTTCCTAAGAAGTCCATCAAGAGCTGGGATCAACTATTAAATACTTTCCTTGCAAAGTATTTTCCGCCAAGCAAAACAGTTCAACTGAGAAACCAGCTCCCAAACTTTTCTCAATTAGATGGAGAGTCTTTGTATGATACATGAGAGCGGTTCAAGGACCTCCAACACATTTGTCCTCACCATAGATTGACTAATTGACTGCTACTTCACATTTTACAATAGACTGTTCTACAACACTCGCATGACATTGGATGCCGCATCTAATGGAGATTTAATGAATAAGTCTTATAGGGAGGCTTATGATATCATTGAAGATATAGCACTCCACCATTGCCAATGTGGGTCGGATAGAAAAGTACAATCATCTTCTACATAGAGTTCTTCAACTGGAAAGCAAGGAGGAAAACATAGTGTTGATGCAGTTGATCTAATTGCAACTAAGCTCAATGTCCTTACACAAAAGTTTGAGAAGACGACTACAATGCAGATCCAAGCAGCCGAGGTAACTTGTGAAGCTTGCAGATTTTCCAGACATACTTCTTCTACTTATTTTGCTCCTAATATGAATCAAGAGAACCAAGAGCAAGTGAATGCCTTTGGGATGCATGGGAATAAGCAATACAATCCCTACTCCAACACATACAATCCGGGATGGAGAGATCATCCTAATTTCTCTTACTAAAACACTAGCAATGCGCAAAACTATCAACAAGGACAAAAACAACCACATCAACAACAACTCTTCAAATGAAAATCAAATGAGAATCTGCCGAGTTTCAATAACAATAGGGGTTACCAACAACAACAACAACCCCAAAAATCTTCTTTGGAGACTATGATGGAGCAATTTATCTCTACTGAAGCACAACAAAATGAAGAGTTCCAGGGCAATGGCAAACTGCTAAAAGATGCATTTGCTCAACTCTCTGCTAAAGTGGATGGCATTTCCACCCATACAAGGATGTTGGAAAACCAAATCGCCTAGCAAGCATTAGTGCAGCAAAAGAACACATCGTCCGGTTCCCTTCCTAGCCAACCGAAGGTGAATCCAAGAGGGCAAGTAAATGCTATCACCTAAGGAGTGGAGCGGAAATCCAAAGACCTTCTCCACCCAAGGAGAAGAGCGTTGATGTTGCTGATGAAGAAAAGATGGACACTCCCGTTGATGACAAACTAAAAGGTATAACTGAAATACCACCTTCTTACAAAGCAAGTGCACCATTTCCACAAAGACTTGCAAATAAGGAGGATTCAAAGTTCAGAAAATTTATGGAGATTCTAAACAAATTTCATATCAATCTTTCGTTGGCTGAAGTAATAGATGGAATGCCGTCTTATGCCAGGTTTCTGAAAGACATCCTCACCAAGAAGAGGAAGGTAGACCAGGTTGAAACCATCATGCTTTCTGAGAGAATAAGTTCAATCATTCAAAACAGACTTCCCGAGAAGCTAGATGACTTGGGAGCTTTCACTATACCTTGCAAGATTAGCAACACCACGTTTGACAAAGGCCTTGTGGACCTTGGAGCTAGCATTAGCCTCATTTCGTCTACCTTGTGGAAGGAGCTGGACTTGGGAGATTTGGAACCTATGAAGATGGCTATCTAGTTAGCCGATCACCGAATCAAATATCCCAAAGGTATTGTGGAGGATGTACCAGTGCAAATTGGTAAATTCTACATTCCTTGCAATTTTGTTGTGTTAGACAAGCTTGAAATCCCTTCCAATCCCATTCTCTTCGGGAGACCTTTTTTGAGGATTGTTGGATGCCTTGTTGATGTCCGGGAAGGAAAGCTTACACTCCAGGTCGGTGAAGAAGTTATGGAGTTTTCTTTGTTTAATGCCATGAAGGCACCTTCACAAGTGGAAGAACTCTGTATTATCGACTCTATTGACTCTATTGTGGAGGAAGATCATAATGATGCTAAGTTGATATTTAACTACTACTATGATGATGATGAAGCTACATATGATAACTCTAAAAATTCTGGAGTATTTTCATTTGCTCAACCAAATGTTATTAATGAAGATACTTCATTTCTTGATGATAAAGTCGAAGAAAACACAACTGGGAGAAAGGTAGAACTCAAAGCCCTTCCACCCAGGATGAGGTAATCATTTCTTGACCCCGATTCCACTTCTCCAGTCATAATCAATGGTGAGTTAACTAATGAACAAGAAAATAAACTGCTTACTGAATTACATTTATATAAAGATGTCATTGGTTACTCTATTGATGATTTAAAGGGCATCCACCATTCCATTTGCATGCATCAAATAAACATGGAAGATGATTCTAAACCCACTATTGAACCACCTAGACGTTTACATCAAAACATGATGGAAGTGGTTAAAGAAGAAAATTTTAAGTTGAAAGATGCTGGCATCATTCATCCTATAAGTGACATCCTTTGGGTTAGTGCCATTCATGTGGTACCTAAAAAGGGGGGTGCAACTGTCATTAAGGGAGATAATGATGAGTTAATATAAATATGTATAGTCACATGTTGGCGTATGTATATTGATTACCGATGTTTGAATAAAACAACCCGCAAAGATCATTTTTTCTTGCCTTTTATCGATTTGATGCTTGAGCGACTTGCAAACTATTCTTACTTTTTCTATTCGGAAGGGTATTACGGGTTTTTCCAAATTCCAATCTACCCTCCCGATCAAGAGAAAATCACATTTACATCCACCTATGGGACCTATGCTTACCGTCGCATGCCCTTCGGTCTTTGCAACACCCCAGCCACATTTCAACGTTGCATGATGGCTATTTTCTCTGATTTCATTGAAAATATAATGGAAATATTCACGGGTGATTTTAGCGTTTATAGAGATTCCTTTGATAATTGCTTGTGCAATTTATCTAAAGTCTTAGCACGTTGCAAAAAGGTTAACCTAGTACTAAACTGGGAAAAATGCCATTTTATGGTACAATCTGGTGTAGTACTAGGCCATATTATTTCTAATAAGGGTATTGAAGTTGACAGGGCCAAAGTGGAAGCTATAGAGAAGATGTCTACTCCTTCTTCAGTCAAAGACATCCATTATTTCCTGGGATATGCAGGGTTCTACAGAAGATTCATCAAAGATTTCTCCAAGATTGCAAAACCATTGTGTTCCTTGCTTGCAAAAGACGCCGAGTTCATATTTGATGATGCCTGCCATGCACCCTTCAACAAGCTCAAAGAAGCTCTTGTCTCAGCCCCAATCATACAACCACTGGACTGGAGTGCTCCTTTTGAATTAATGTGTGATGCGACGACTCGCAGTAGGAGCAGTTCTTGGACAGCAGAAAGATATAAAGCTTCATGCTATACACTATACAAGCAAAACCTTAAATGAGGCACAAATCAACTATACAACCACCAAGAAGGAGATGCTTGTCATAGTATACACTTTTGACAAGTTCAGACAATATTTGGTAGGATCCAAAGTCATTGTGCATACATATCATGCTGCAATTAAGTACTTGCTTAACAAGAAAGATGCCAAACCCCGTCTCATCCGCTGGATATTACTACTTCAAGAATTTGATCTTGAAATCTGGGTCAGAAAAGGGACAAAGAACAACGTTGCAGATCACCTATCTAGGTTGACTACAAGTGCTGAAAGTTCATTATTTATTGAGGACCGATTGCCAATTGAGAAACTCTATGCCTTGTCTTCCACACAAGCACCATGGTTCGCAGATTTTACAAAATTTGTTTCTACAGGACAACTACCTCCAGACTTGACGTACCAGCAGAAAAAAAAGTTTCTTCATGATGTAAAATTCTACTACTGGTATGATCCGTTATTGTTTAAGTAATGTGCTGATGGACTCATAAGGAGGTGAATCCCAAACGAGGAAGTTGGTAATGTGATTTCAAATTGTCATTCTTCTCCCTACAGAGGACACTTTGGAGCCTACAAAACAACAACAAAGACCCTACAATCCGTCCTTTATTGGCCAAGTCTATTCTATGATGTGCACACATTTGTGAAGGCTTGTGACAACTGCCAAAGAGGTGGGGGAATTTCGAGGAGAGATGGAATGCCATTAAACTCAATTATGGAGATAGAAGTTTTTGATGTGTGGGGTATAGACTATATGGTCCCCTTCCCGTATTCATGCAGCTACAAGTTCATATTGGTGGCATGTGATTACGTGTCCAAATGGGTGGAAGCAATTCCTACTCAAGCTCCAGATGTAGTCAGTCGTCAAACTTTTTCAAAAGATCCTCTTCCTAAGATTTGGAGTTCCAAGAGCAATCATTTTAGATGGTGGCAGCCATTTTAAGGAGAGAAACTTCGACAATTTGGTTAGCAAATATGGGGTAAAACATAAGATATCCACACCCTATCACCCTCAAACATCAGGCCAAGTGGAGATCTCCAATAGGCAACTAAAGGCTATTCTAGAAAAGATTGTTTCTAGCTCAAGAAAGGATTGGGCACTCAAGTTGGAAGATGCATTATGGGCTTACATGACAACTTTCAAAACACCCATTGGAACAATACCTTTCAAGCTAGTCTACGGAAAATCATGCCATTTACCTGTAGAATTGGAGCACAAAATATTTTGGGAAATCACATTGCTAAATTATAATCTTAAGAAAGTAGGAGAGAAGAGGCTACTGCAACTGCAAGAGCTAGAGGAGATACAAATGGACGCTTATGAGAATGCCAAAATCTATAAGGAGAAGACAAAGAGATGGCATGATAAGAGAATCAAAATCAAAGACTTCAAGGAAGGAGATCGAGTTTTGCTTTTTAATTCTAAACTCAAGCTGTTTCTAGGAAAGTTGAGATCCAAATGGTCTGGACCATTCTTAGTCCTACGCGTCTTTCCGTATAGGACTGTGGAGCTACAAGGCAAAATATCCTCCTTCATGGTCAATGGACAACGATGCAAGCTTTACATCACAAGAGATGAAGTTGACAAGGGAGCCACTTGCTCCCTCCAAGATGCTTGATCAAAAGATTAAAGAGTCCTACTCCAGAATTTAAATGGAGGAACCTCTAGGAGTTTACCCCATATTAGATTAGAATTTATTCTAGTAGTTTGAGTCAAGAACAATCTTTAAATTTCCCAAAAATAAGCTTGTCATGGGTGTATGTAATAATTTAAACACTTATACTTGCATCATCACTATACTTCTGCAGATGCTGGCGAGAAGCTAAATTCTACAGAAACTCAAAGAGACACGACGTGTCTTTATTTGACACGGCGTGTTGCCTCTTACAGTAGGAAAAAACCAAGTAGAAACTAAAAAACACACGACGTATCAGAAACAGACATGTCATGTCACTGTCCAGCAGACTAAAGTAATACTCAATCTAGAAAATAACTCGACATGTTTTCATTCAGACACGACGTGTACTTCAGCAGCAACATGGAGCATAAGTTATCTGGAAAATAACACGACTTGTCTTTATTTGAACACGATTTGTCATAATCAGTGAAAAATACACAATTTAAATTTCTGGATTCGAACACGGCGTGTGCGTACTAGCACACGATGTGTCTTGTAACGCACAAAGGGAGTTCTATCAAGAAACATGCCGTGTCTTATAAAAGACACAGTGTCTTTAGACGAGAATAGGGGTTTTTAACCCTAACTCAACGCCGTCTTCCTCACTTCATTCCAGACGTGTTGCCAACCATGTCTAAGCCTCCTCCACCGACGACCATCCGTGTGTAATTTGGAGCAAGAAGCCACATCTCCAAGCCGCCATCGACAACACCAAGGCCGTGAAGCTCCCTCTTCTCCGCCGATCTTCTTCTTCGGCACCGTCAAGATTGGTTCTTCTTCTTCTTCTTCTTCTTCTTCTTTTCTCAAGCTCCAAGAAGAAAAAGCTTCTTTTCTGAAGCCGTTTGGCCCTTTTGGGTGTGAAATCGCAGCAAGAAGCTCCATCCGTCCCATCTACGCCATTTCTTTCCTTTCCCACACTAGAGACACTCCGTGAAAGCCGCAAATCGGACGTGTTCTTCATGTTCGAGCCGCCGCAGTCGCCCAGGTACACGACATGTCTTTCGAAAGACACGTCGTGTCCTTTTGATCAGTGAGTTCTGCAGCAATAAGCCACGTCGTGTTCACAAAAAGACACGCCATGTCTTTCGATGTTTCAGCAATGACACCTGTCAAGCAAACATCCAACCGCAAGCATGTTGCTAGCTCCTCTTCCGCACCAACATACATCTCCACGGCCCAGTTTTGGGTCACTCCTGAGGAAGACCCGACATACTAGTTCCTCATAGCAAGGAGGGTGCTTCCTTCTCGATTTTCTTGCGAGCAGACTCTCACCAACCTCAGCTTCAAGGATGAGGTCTTCATGCGCCTGGAGGATTTGAGGCTAAGCTACGTATGTCACACAGTATCAAACACTTACCCCCGCTTAGTTTATGAGTTTTTGACGATGCTCACTACAGAGAAAGACCCACAGAAGAAGATAGAACCTTATGGTATTATCCGTTTCCGCCTTTTGGGTTGTAGTTTTAAGCTTACCTTCAGGCATTTATGTAAGGTTTTGGATTGCCACTGCGACAGGGTAATTAGTTATCCGCCAACTTTTGACAGTGATGAATTCTGGTTTGAGATATCAGATGAGGAACACCATGACGCCAAGCAAGCTAGGGTGTATGCTATTCACAACCCCAGTTTTCGATACACGCACCACCTTCTTAGTACATGAGTCTTTGCTAAGAAAGAAACTCAAGGGGTTGTCAGAAATAAGATCTTTTCTTTTTGTGGGGAATGATGTATGACTATCAGATCAATGTAGCTTATTATATCCTTACACGTTTCCTAGACATTAAGAGAGTGAAGAAGAGGGAATCTGGAGACATAATGTGTGGAGGCTTGATCACTTTGATAGAATAAAAGTTAGATGTTGATCTGATAGGTCTTGAGGATGCACCAGGTAGAAACCTGGTAAACATTTAGTATCTACTTTCTACAAGATTGATCTAAATGGTTGCCAACAGTGATATCAAATTTCGGCAATTCTTTGACAAAAATTAGTATATTGACATTCCAGATCCTGAGCATATCACATTGGAGAACAAAGAAAATTGGAAAGTCGTTTTGAACACTGAAGAAGAAGTTGATGCATCTAGAGCTACTGATGATACTGAGGCACCCCAACTACTCCACCACCTCCCTCCACAAGCACACAGACAGAGTACTCCTGGGCCATGCCTGATGTCAGGCATCTATATGGCTATGTGCAGCAGTGGTTTGACCCCATAGACAACCACATGGACCTGATGGGTCAACAATATTCTACTATGAATGATATGGTTCATCGCATGGATAGTTGGCACCTTTCTCAAGGCCACTACTCCATGCCACAACAACACCAACCTACTCCTCTGCAGTAGCCTGAGTTTGTTCCACAACCCATGCAGGTTGATATTCCAGATGACGATGATCTCGTCAGTCAGTTCTTCCCCTCTGGTCACATGGGCATTGACCCATTCCACTGATGCCCCACCTCATGATAGGTACCCAGTTGTTTCATTCATAGGTTTGATTGATACAATAAGGACACTACAAATTTCAAGCTTAGGGGGATGCAACCGGCTGGTAATGTACTTTACTTTTATTGGTTTTCATGTTTTTTATGTTGTCATGTCTTTTATGCTTTCATGTTGTTCTTTGTTTTTCTTTCCTTTTGTGGCAAAATCATGTATGATGTGAGGCTATCTTGATGTAATGAACTGATTTTTCTACCAAGTTTGAACCATCATGTCCTTTTACACCTTAATTTGTCAATGAAAGAATTCTAAAGAGAATGCATAGATTAGTTGAGATCCTTTGGCCTTCAACACACGTTTATTTCTAGTTTATACTTGTAGCTTGAACACTGACCTTTTTCATCATTGATTGTCTAAAATATGTAATGGTTTCATTTTTGTGAGTAAATTAACATCACAACATCATTTGGAATACGGGATACCCTTGCCAAGCTCTTACTGCATTTTTCAACCTTTCTTTCAGTGAATTTTTTTCCAAAACAAATGGATGAAATCTAGCTAATGTTGCTATTTAGTTGACTCTCCCATGTTGTGGAAAATATTTAAAATCTATTTTATCTCATTTCACCTTCTTACCCTATAAAAGACGGCTTATTCACCCACATATCATGCTAACCTAGTGTAAGTCCGATCTGACCACGATGGTTAGGTGATGTGTCTTAAAAAGATGGTAAAATATCCCAACTGGCACTCCACGTGAGCATAAGCCTACATTAACATCCGAGTGCCGGAACCCATAATCCATTGTCATATCATTTTTGGGAAAAGAGGAGAGTGCAACTAATTATGTTAATGTTAGCTAAGACTTCATCATTTGCATCCTTCATAGTTGAGAAATAATATTGTGCATCCACTAGTTGTTTGGCTTGGTTATCCAAATTCTGTTTAATGTTGTTGAGTTGATTGATACATTAAATTGAAACCGTCCTTGATGAACTTAAGAATCTTTTTCATTGATGTTTAAGTTGAGTTGATGGCAATGAGTATAAACTGTTGATCTTTGTTGGCTGAACGTTGCATATCTTTCTTTCAATTAATCTATACATGAGCTTGAAAATTCTTTCATGTACGTTTCTATGTTCTTTTTGCTTGAGGACAAGAAACGGTTGAAGCTTAGAGGGATTTGTTGTGTGTGTTTTACATCAATTTTTTACACTTCTTCACACACAGTTTCAGCTCATTCTGTCCCAATTTAGCCTCTATTTATATCCATTTTGCCACACTTTTTAGTTTCTTTGCTTATCACATGATGTTGATTGCAGATATGTATTAAAAAGGTCAAATTGGAGATAACCTAACTCAGATCCAACCTCAATGGGACTTCTCCAAGTTTTGCAGCTGACCCAAAGTAAATTCCTGAAGAAACAGTAGAAGACACGTCGTGTTTTATTAAGAACACAACATGTTCATTTACAGGCAGTCTCATAGGACAAAGAACACGTTGTGTGTTATTAAACACACGACGTGTGATTCTCTAGCAGCATCTAGTCCGGATCAAAGAAAAGAGGTAACACGACGTGTCCTTCATCAGACACGGCATGTTCGTGGTACATGAAGACCGTCTGCACCTTTCGGCCAAAGCACACGACATGTGTTTATTCAAACACGCCGTGTGCCCTTCATTTGATTCACTCCCTGAAGACAGGAACACAACATGTCTAATTCCAACACGCCATGTACCTCAATGCAACGACAACACTGAGCAAGCACAAACGACATGACAATACACATTCAACAAAAGACACGCTGTGTCGTTGTCAGTTTCTGCAAAAATGAAAATGACTACCTTTCATTTTAAAAGCAAATAAGAGCCAATGAGGCGGTTATGCTCGGCCATTTTGAAGTGTTTTACTCCCAAGAGAAGTTCCAGAGCAGAGGAAGGCGATTTTGGGGTAGAAGAAGGTGGTTTCTTGAAAGAGAACTCCCATTTTACTTCATTTCTTCTCCGTTTTCTTCTCCAGAGGTGCAACAAAGTTACTCTCTTCATTTTAGCTTTCCGAGAGGGAAGTTGGTCTGAGTTGGAGCTTTCTAAGGAGCAGAACTTCTTCCTCCACCTGGAGTTCTCTCCTCTTAGCATGCATCTGTGGTTCCTCTAGCTTTTCCTTCTCTTAAGCATGCAAAACTCTGAAATTACTGTCATGTATCTGCATATCTTCATTATGGACGAGTATATCTCTTTTCTTGATCATGGGAGAGTAGCTCCCATACAATTGATCATGTGAACTCAGATTTTATGCTTATTGCTGTTTAATATGCTTTCTTCCATGGATGCTGTGACAGAGTGAGTTTTTGCAACCGTTTCTTCAACTCCATAAGCTCAGTAGGAGCCATCCTATACAGTGCCTTAGAAATCGGAGTGGTTCCAGGAAGAAGATCTATGGAGAACTCAATGTCTCTATTTGGAGGCAGCCCAGGAAGCTCCTCCGGAAAAACGTCAGGGAAGTCACGTACCACCTTTAGACTTTCTACAGACCCGCTACTAGGACTGGTCTCTAAGACTAATGTGAGGAAGACTTTACATCCTTGAGAAATGAGCTTTTTAGCTTTAAGAGAGGAGATTATAATATTATTAAAAAATTCTTCCCCTAGGGATTTTCACAGGATAAGAATGAGGTTGAGAGAGGACTACCATCTTGTTTCTACAATCAATGTGAGCATGGTATGTGTAAAGCCAGTCCATACCAAGTATGACATCAAAGTCTTCCATAGTTAAGAGAATGAATTCAAATGGCATATCATGATTTTCATATTTAAGAGAGAGTTCATTGGTTTTCTGTAGAGTTGTGAGTATTTTGCCACTAGGAGTAGACACATCCAGAATATACCCAAGTTCCTTATATGCAGATATAATATAGATGCCAGAGTTCGAGAAATAAATGTAATTGTAGATCCAGAGTCAAATAAAGCCTTAACATGATGACCATTTAATATTACAATGCCTACACATGATAATCAAGTTATGAATAATTGCAGGCTTGAACAAGATATTGAATTATAAAGAAATTAGGTTACCTTCACAGAGCTGGTTTGGATTTGCCTTGGCCTCTTATGCATTCACTGCAAATACCCTGCCATTGCGGTGTCCCTGAGGCTGCGGAGCACCTACTGCAGGATTGCCAAAGATGGAGGGAGTGGGGCACTTGGCGACGAAATGACCCTCCTTCTTGTAGTTATAGTAGACCGGCTTGGTATGGCGGCATACCCCACCATAGAAACGCCCACAAGTCTTACACTTGGGATGATTTGACCTTGGCTGGTTCTGGTGGCTTTTCTGTCCTCCCTTTCCTGAACCTCCTCATTTCCCTGATCCCTTATTGTTATGGCCAGGATTGAACTTTCTAGACTTATCCTCTTCTGTAGTGGTTAACCCTAAGTACCCCATGCTGGAAGGTTTCTGCATGCCCTGCTCTCTCTCATGCTTGAGGGCCATGTCTAGGGCTTCATCCATGCTTCTGGGATGAGAGGCTATGACTAGGGTTTTTAGGTGGGCGGAAAGGCAATCAACGTAGTGCTCAGTGAGGCGGTCTTCAGTTCTGATGGGTGTATAACGCTCCAGAAGCCTAAACTTCCGGGTGTAATCAGCTACTGAAAGACTACCCTGCCTTAACTCCATGTACATCTTCTCCTTCCTCTTCCTCTCGGCTATGGGCATAAAATGATCAGTGAAGAGGGTTTTTAAGGCTTCCCACCCCATGTTATCTATTTCCTCTCCCCTATTCCCACCATAGTTCTCCCACTAAATTTTTGCCCCTCCCTCAAGCAGATGGGTGGCGAACTTGACCTTCTTCTCATTGGGTACTTCTAGGGTAGGAAAACTATTCTCCACGGATAGGATCGAGGCCTCAGCTTTGTCCATGACCTCAGGCTGATCTCCCCCCCCCAAAAGGAATCAAGGTTGAGTTTAACGAAGTCTATCACCGTCACTTCCTTTTTCCTAGAGGAGCTAGGTTCAGGGGTTCCTTTTGTGGCAAGAGTTTCCATAAAGTCTAGAAGGATTTTATTTTATTCCTCCCACCTTTCCTTGGCCGCGGCATTGGGATCAGATACTTCAGAGGTTTCAAGCTCTTTTCTCTTCTTAGATGACGATTCCTATGAGGCCTTTGAGTTGTGAGTCTTAGGAGACATCCTGAAATTAATTTGGACATATTAGATTTATTACTCAACAATTATTCTCATCATTATTATTATTGTTTTTATCACATGATATTCCATTATTCTTATTTATCAATTATTAATGTTCATAATGTTATGATTTGTGGAGGATATCCTAAAATCCTAATCAGTCGGTCCTTAAGACTTTCTAAATAGAGAGACTCTTTCCTAACCTTATATCATAAAGGTAAGGGGATTTTTTTTTCAAAAATTGAGATAAGAGGGAAATATTCCTATAGAAAAGATGAGAAAACCCAATGAACTTAATTATCCCACATATGATTTGGAATTAGCTGCAATTATCCATGCTCTCAAAATTTGGAGACATTACTTGTACGGGGCAACATTCGACATCTTCAAAGATCACAAAAGCCTAAAGTACATCCTGACTCAGAAGGACCTGAATCTGCGTCAACGCCGATGGATTGAATACCTAAAGGACTATGATTTCACTATTGCCTATCATCCGGGTAAGGCAAATGTAGTCACTGATGCCCTTAGCAGGAAAAGGGCAGTGTGTGCATCCCTTTCTGTTCCTGAATGGAGGAATATGGAGGATCTAGTGGGCTGGAAGCCGCAGTTTATGCCTGATCGGTTGCATGTTAACAATATCTCCATCACGTCCAACCTGCATTTTGAACTTCTTGAGGCACAGAAGGCTAGTCCTGATCTTACAGAGCTCTCTTCTCTCCTGTCGAAGCCACAAACACATATGTCTATGGGTCTTGATGGTGGTCTTTGATACAAGAACCGTATGTGGGTTCCTGAGCAGTCAACTGTACAGACAACAATTCTTAATGAGGCACATGGGTCCAAGTACACAGTTCATCAAGGCACGACAAAGATGTACAAAGAACTACAATGTCAGTTCTTGTGGAGGAACATGAAGCGTGATATTGTTGATTTTGTGTTCAGGTGTCTGACATGCCAAAGGATCAAGGCCGAACATCACAGACCAGACGGTCTACTACAACCCCTTGAGATCCCAGAATGAAAACGGGAACACATCACCATGGGTTTCGTGGTGGGATTGCCCAGGACCAGGAAGGGATACGACACTGCATGGGTCATAGTGGATCGTCTGACCAAGTCAGCTCATTTTCTTCCGGTGAAGACCACTGCGAAAGTTTCTGAGTTTGCCGACCTCTACATACGGGAGATAGTACGTCTGCATGGAGTTCCAACATCCATTGTCTCAGATAGGGACCCAAAATTCACTTCAAAGCTATGGAAGCAGGTTCAAGAGGAATTGGGCACCAAATTGAACTTTAGTACAACCTACCATCTACAGACAGACGGGAAGTCAGAGCGTACAGTGCAGATTCTGGAGGATCTTATGCGAGCTTGTGTTCTCGATTGGGAAGGCTCGTGGGACTACTACTTGCCGTTAGCCGAGTTAGCATATAATAATAGCTATCAGGCAAGCATTTGGATGCCTCCCTATGAAGCTCTTTATGGCCGACCATGCAGATCGCCATTATACTGGGATGACGTCAGAGAACATACTCTGATGAAATCCGAGGAAGTGCAGTTGTATACTGATAAGGTTGCACTGATAAGACAGAGGATGAAGCGGGAACAAGATAGACAGAAGTCTTATGCAGATGCTCACCGTCAGGAACGTCATTTCAAGGAAGGTGACCATGTTTTTATGAAGATCCGACCTATTCGAGCTTTGGCCAAGAACAAAGGAAAGATCAGTCCTCGTTATGTTGGACCCTTTGAGATTTTGGAAAGGGTTGGCGAATGTTCCTATCGTCTTGCTTTGCCACCTCAGTATAGTGCCATGCATAATGTCTTTCATGTATCTAATCTGAAGCCTTATGTCAAAGACCCCAGTCACATTCTGAATCATGAGCCTCTTGATCTGAAAGATGATATGTCTTATGCTGAGACACCAGTCAAAATCCTTGATTTCAAGACAAAGGAGATTCACAGTAATCGACATATAGATATGGTGAAAGTTCTCTGGAGCCACTATGATCAAACTGATGCCACATGGGAGCTCAAGTCAAAGGTCGAGAAGAAATATCCACATCTCTTTCAGGATGCTTGAATTTTGGGGACAAAATTCTTAAAAGGAAGGGAGAATGTGACAAAATGAGTTTTTCATATATATATATATATATATTTATTTTCTCTTTCCTACAATTGTGATTATTCCAATTATGTCCTCAACTGACTCTCACACCAAATTTATTAAATGGTCTATCAATTTCATATAATGACATCTCTAGTATCATGTAAACCCATATTACATGCAATATGAGATTTAGTCAATTGACATAGTCAACAATCAAATTTTTAACTCCAATCTTGCACCATAACTACATCATGACATTATTAAACCATGCCTAAAATCTCACTACAATTGGATGTACCAATTGGGAGTTATTCACAATTGAAGATTAGGTATATAATGTCACCTAGTAAGCTCTAGGACCTAAGTTCTCGCATTATTTGATCAAAATAATGTGTCACGCGGCCCCAATTTTCTAACTTGGGCACAAATCACTTAAGGGAACCCATCCCAACCGTTCGATCTATAGATCGCGGACCGCGCGAGATATGAAGACTCTCAAGTCGTCCTCTAACCTCCCGCAAGACTCGGTCTCCACCTCCAACTGTGCATCGGTCCATCCAATGCCCCTCACACTCAAATCTCGCCTCCTCTTCACAAGATTTTTTGGAGGATGACTTCTATTCCCCAAACCGAACCTAACAAGCCCGCACTTAACTCCCCTCGTCCTTGGATTAGGGAGAATGAACCCCGACTCCCTCACTGCTCTCACTGGCAGTGGCGCCCATTTTAGGGCTCCATTCCCTCGACCACCCTGTGCCTATTTAAGGACTCCAATAGCTTCACCGACCTCCCTTTTATCATCCCTGGCCCTCAATTTGGACGAACAATGCCCCTTCCTCCCCGACCTCGAGCAAGATCCACCCCATCTTTCTCGACCTCCTCCTCACTCCAGTTACCCTCTCCGATCAATCCAACGCAGTTGCACCATCGTGGGACCTCGGCGAGGAGATCCCCACTTCTCGTTGGAGCTGCGGAAGCCCAGGGTGTCAGGTCGATGAGCCGTGCAACCAAGCTCCAAGAGCTTCACCGCCGGCGAGGTTGGAGCCATCTCAGAGCTGCAGGAAGATCACAAACTCATCAGTAGACCTCCATGAAGCTTTCAACTCCCTCAATTAAACCTGAGGGTAGGTGACCCTCATCTTCACTCCTCGATTCGTTTCAACCTGTTTTGATCGGAAAATGGTGCCCAGATCTCCCTAGTCGACGATCTTGACCTCCCCGCCACCGTTGTGAGTCTGTGAACTCAACCCAACCATTAGCTTCACCCAACTCTTCCTAGAACCCCACCTGCACCGTGATCTACCCTCCCCTGTTCCCTCGCTGCAACCATGGCGCGAGCGGGGAACATTCAGAGGGGTGTTTTTACCAGGTTGAAAAATAAAAAAAGGATTGCAAGCTCTTCTTCACGGATCATGCGAGGGATCCGACTAATTGGACCCTCCTGCTGACCCGTGAGTAGGCGCTCGGCTGAAGAGGGGCCAGGCGGGTAGAAGGTCAGGAATACCCATGGCCCTTTGGTTGGGTCCATCCTCGGGTATGGGCTCTGATACCAAATATATGTACTCGGTTGCTTGTAATTGAAATACATTATTGGATGTAGATGTATGTATATTGATAATTTCTACCTTGAACAATTAAGAACATAAATGAATAAGAAAATGAAATGTAGTTACTAGTGGTGCTCATTAATCTCCCTATTGTAGAGAGAAAGTATTAATGTTGATTAGCACCTCCCTAATGGTACAAGGTACGCAGGGAGATCCCTAATGGTATAAGGTATGTAGGGATAGGGCCCAATATATTTATGTTTGTGCTAAGTCCACCATAGTAATGCATATTCATTCTAAATGTGGTTAATACCTTGGGATTACCTGATTTTCTGCCTCTGGATAACATTTTCTTTCTCTTTCTTCAATTTCGAGTATTTTCTATGCCAGCATAGTATAGCTTTTAATTCCACGTACCAACTTTGTTGATGTTTTTGTTTCTCGTATTTTCTAGGTACAAGAAACATATGAAGCACTTCAAAGTACCAGAAGCCACTAAATAATGAACATGGAGGATATTAGATAGATCTCCACTTCTCACTTTATTCATTTCAGTTAGATAGTTTTTATTCTTCTTGATGATGTAATAGGATGTTATAGATCCTATGTAATAATCATATTTTCTTTCTCATAGATTTATTCTTCTTCCTTCTCAATTATTAGTATGTATGACTTTATCTATTATCAATGAATGAAGTGTAGTGTGGCTGTCTAATGATGATGTGAACATGATCTTGGCTTATCTCTGATTTTAGTTGACTATCTTGGTTTCTTATATTTTTCCCTTTTGACATTTATAGATATGAGTGCACGCATATCTATGTATGTCACTAAGGAAAGTATATATAAATTGGGGTCGTCACACAAGTGGTATGTTCCACACAACAAGCCATGTAGATATACATATATCCCTCATAATCAAGCAAATAAAATGTGTAGGGAAAACCAGATAAAGATACTACACACACTATCCTACTAAATAGGTAGGAAGAAACTAAAGCATAGCCAATGGAAACACAAAATTTTGGGGCTCCTAATCATCCTAGGAGGATTGCAACAATACCTTCAAGTAGACCACAAAAGGGAAGCCACACAAAATGCTCAACCAAGTTATGTAAAACATCACAATTCTGTTTGCTGCTAGTTTTTGTACCCCTTGACTAGAAATATGGCATCATTGTACATAAGCTACAACTCTAGTATAATAAGAGGCATGAAATGCACACAACTAAAGTGGAGTAACATGCTACACATGACAAGGCTACATGTTTCAATACCAAGAGTATGACACATGTGTATAGGATTGAGTAAGAAAAATTGTAGTTTTGTCATTTAAGAAAAGATAATATGTCATACTTTAGATGCTTTAATATTATTAGTTAACGTACATCACTAGATTTAGTAACCCAAACAGGATTTTAGAATTCTTGAAATTCGAAAATCTTCATTAATAGAGTGGTATTCACCAACTCCCTTTTAGATAGAAAACATGATGGGTCTCTTAAAGTAGGATTCTATTCACAAGAAGTTCCCATAAGGGTGCCCACTCTAAAAAAAGTTAAAAGAGGACACAATTGCTTCAAGAATATAGGCATTCTAGGGGACTAGATTAAAATTTCCATTATGTATTTTAAACATCATCAAATCACCAATATCATTTTAAGAGTAGTATTAGAATAGGGCACTATACAAGCTCAAAAACTCATAACTTTTTTACTTAAAAAGGAAATGTGTAAGAAGAAAGAAGAAAAAGGAAAGAGGAATATATCAAATAAGCATGTATGGTTCACAAGATAGATGACAATCAAGAGTCATACAACCAATATGTAGATGCTTTTAAGAAAAGGGCACCTACATGGGTGCACACCTTTACTAGGAAAAAGACACAACCTCAAGTGAATGAAACACGATCGACAACCAAGGGTGGTTAAACGATCCTAAAAAAAAACCCATATATGGTTTAACCAACAAACCATTTACAAAAGAAAACACATTAGGATTTGATGTCTTATTTGTATGATTCAATTCTTTGAAGGTTAGATATTTTTGGTTATCCATTTTTCAATTGTATCAAGTTAAACATTGATTATTGTATTCATCAATGATTAGTTATATCATTGTATCACTCACTAACCCCTATTTGATGTCACATTAGATATGGTGGTGCTTAGGGTTACACTCGTGATTACGATGAGTTCAACATCTTATTAGCCTATATCAGGGTTCACAAAACTACACTTACAATCATTTTTTTAGTTTTCATTTTTGTTTAAACTTCCATGTCAACTACATATATGAAATATATAGATTTCACAAATGATTTGTATTATGAGACTATGGATGTAGTGTTCCGAAGAATCAGGTTTCTAGGCTAGTAGTGCCCTGCCTTCTATTCCAATGTAAAATCTATTATGTTAAGAGGTAGAACCAGAGTCCATACTAAGATGGAAAAAAGAAACAAATGATTTCAAGAACAATATACTCAAATACCTATATGTTATTTTACTATTGGTTGTATATATAGATACACCACTTCTCTTAATATTTATACTATTTTCTATGATTTTCATGAATTAGTTTTTTCTTCAATTGTTTATTTGAAAAACTAAATGCATGTTAAGTCAATTGGGAATTTTAGTTAAAATGAAAACATTACAAAGAATTGGATCATTCCAAATGGGATATGTGTCATTAACATGCACATTGTCTCTATTTCGATGCACTCTTCCCGTGTCTGGCCTCATGGACCAATTGACCCTCTCCAATTAAACACACATGCTTGCACACCCCTATTTCCAATCCATACCTATATAATTCTATCAACTTACACCTCCATAATTAGGGCCTCAACCTTGCTCGCTCTCTTCTACACGCCTCATATCTAGATACTACATGAGCTCCTCTACTATGCATCATTGGAATATGTTGATCCCACTACCTTCAACTATACTAACAATAACAATACTCCATGGCACTGACACCTCACACGGAACACCACTTGCACCATTATCCCTTCAAATTAGTTCATTACTCACATCAACAAATCACCACTAAACACCACCTAACTTCACTTTCTGACATCTAATTAATGACACATACTAAGAACCCATTTAGTAACTCCACACCTCACATCCTTGACACCAAGCACCCAACCATTCAATGAAAAGAACCCCATCATAATCACACACACTCACACCATAAAAATCACTTCTATCACAAATAGTACAATCACCACCACAACCACCACAATGCACACTACCTTATAGTTATACAAACACCCACACCTTCACACAACATTACCACCATTGTTAATGGACTCACCCATCAAACCACATGCACACACTAGATCCAAGCACCATCTTCACTCAACCACATTGAAAAATACCCTAAAAACCACACAACAAGTAACAAGTTGAGAGAATAAAATGCAAATAAACCATAATAAAAACTTGTACATGAAAATGTGAGTAAAAGACAAAAGAAGTCCACTGGCATACTGGGAATGACCAACCTCCATTTGTTTCTCTCAGAGAATCTACTAAAAGGTGCACCTCTCAATGAGAATTGGTCTATCACATTTGCATTGTGGATTTCCAAATCTTACTACGCCTTCACTACATAAATAGCAACTTCAAGACACACAACGATAGTCCATGCTTCAAACCCACCACGTAAAGAATCACTAATGAGGAGATGATCTACTCTCACTCAAGCAGAGTATAAGAAGGTATAAAAAGAGGGTGTTAGTTATGTTGGCACAAACAAGGGAAAATAATAAGAAACATATAGAAGAGGGTGGTTCCTGGATGATATTGAGGTAGAGCAAAAAAATGCCAGAAGTGGGGGGTTGGGGGCCAGTGGAGGAAAAACAATGGGGTTGTTTCCTTATATTACAAAGTAGTGGACCCTAATATTTGATGTGCGTAAGAAATAGGAGTAGGATTCATGAAAAAAAGCTTGAGAGGAAGGAGGGAGGAGAAGGGTGAAAGCAACAACGAGATGCATGATGGTTATTGGATCAAAGATTAATGGCTGTCCATGACAAATACAAGACCCACAAGCACCGATCCACATGTGGCAATACACACACTTGGAACAACAATAACCTAACCTACATACATCTAGCGTAAGCTATTGAATTCTTCTGTGATGAGTCAGATTGCCCCTAGAACACCATAATATATTATTGTCAACATTTTAATTCAAAAAGCCTAATGAATGTTACTTTGAAAATGTAGGAGAACCTATATATGCATGTCTAGTTACAAAATAAAACGATTAACCAATTGAATACTTTTAGGATCGTCAAACTGAAATACTAAAATGCAAAACCTTGATATACATTTTTAATACTCAAATAATAATTTAGCATCGTTGAATGCATAAAATCAGTCCCACAACTTTATGTGGCATAACAAGTAGCAAAGATTGTATTGAGCATGTGAATGGTATTTGAAAAATATAACACATCAATAACCATCATCTTACGTGAATGATGTCATTTAACAAAGTAGGACAGGAAATACATTTCACAAACTCACTACATAACAATACATATAAACATTTTAAACACTTATTCAGGTAAATGACGCCCCTTACAAAACATAAGTATGATGTCACATATGTAAGCAACATGGCCATTTAAGTATGACTCCATTTAATATTTTTAAGTTTGAATGAAACCCCACATCATTGGTAAATCAGAGGACAATAACAATGATCTTGCACGGCTTAGGCTAATAAAAGGAAATCTTGCGTATATGCATCAACGAAGACTACAATGTGGGATTTTGGATATACTACTAGGTGGACCATTATGCCTAATTAACTATATATAACGATAACATACACAATTTGAACAATAAGATGTTGCAATGAAACATGAATAAGGGTATGTCAGGCAATTAGGTTTGAATTAACAAAGGATATGAATAAGAACTTTGTCATTTTCATAATTTAATCTCATTCATAAAAACTTTCGACCACTAGGAAGTTATAAAACCATTTGATATAATAACTTTAGCAATTAAAGTAGTTAAAGGGACACAAGACGAACTTCAACAATTAACATAAGATATATATAAGCGTGCACACACACATACACATACACATACACATACACATACACATACACATACACATACACATACACATACACATACACATACACATACACAATTACAGATGCATACAATTCTCAAAATTCAAAAGTTTGATTTTGTGAGTCAATGCATGTTTTAATCTCTATGTGTGTGCATGTGTGTATATATATACACACATAAATATAATTTATGTATTGCCTCACAAAATAGAAAATAATTAAATCTTAATGAACTAGGATGGTATAGGAACACTCCCCTAACATAGAGAAATTTTAAGTCTTGACGAATGACAATTTAATAGGGACACTTTCCTCATATATGTGTAGAGAACCAACATGGCTACGATCCTGACCACTTTCACACATTATATACAACTAGCAATCATTCTCACAGCTAGTCCATGTGGCACCCTCACTCTTGAATCAAACTTATGTCTCCTCAGAGTTCCACCGATGCTATGAATATGATTATTGTTGATTCAAAGGATTATGTAACATCCCTGACCTGGGTTATGAGTTAACCCTAGGTATTTTGCCTAAATATGTGATTAAATCTTTGTGATTAACTCTGAGCATGTAATTAAGTTTCTCAGAAACATATATTTCAGTATTTGCTCCTTTTTATTTAAAATTGTAGCATTGTTTTGATATACAGGGACCTATGTGCAATTTACCCAGTTAAAAGGGTTAGTTTGCAATTTGCACATGTTGAGATGTTCCTCTAATGATGAGACATCATGAGAATCTTTTTGGTAAAGTTTGAGGGATTTCCCAAGCTAGGGCACCAAGGTGCAGCTGTGGAAGCAATCCCAGTGCTTGAAACCTTAAATTGGGGTAAAATGCAATTTACCCAAATTAAGGGATACAAATTGTGAAATATGTCATCTAATGTATCTTTTTAGACTTTTGCCATCATTTAGAGAAGAAATGATGAGGAAGTCACCTCAATTGAAGTATCAAGTTATGAGACATGCCTTGTGATTGAATAATCAGGGTATATGTGTAATATTTCTTTATGTATGTACCTCAGTATTAGCTTGCTCTCCTTTACCTTCTTTTCCTAATACCTTAAGAGAAGGTTTGTCCTTAGAATAAAGAGGAAGGGACGATCAAGTAAAGAAGGAGGGACCTAATTGGAATTATGGACAACTTATGAACTAATGTTGAAAATCCTACCCCATGTATATAAGCTCTCCTTCCCTTAGTTGCAAGGGAACTCACCCTTCGTTCCCTTACTGTTTCATTTCACCAAAGACGACCAAGGACTGCCTTGGAGCTAAGGAGGACGACCAAGGGGTGCAAGGTAGGTTTAAACCCATCTTCTTGCCTAATTCCATGGTTAAAACTCGAATTCAAGGTCATCTTCATGGCTAACTCTTGAAACCCTACCTTTCTAGCCGTCTCTTTTCATCCTTCCTTGGAGTTTTCACCTTGGCCAACCTGAGGGAACTCAAGGACGACATTAGAGCTTGGAGCTTGAAAGCTTGGAGCTCAAGAAGCAAGCTTTAGGCGGGTTTTATAACTCTAAACCCATGCTTTACTATGTGCATCTTTATATGCGATTTGATGATAGCTCTTAGTATTTCCCTACTTTTCCCTGTTATTTTGCAAGCAAATCCATGGGATATTCGTACTGTTCTTGCGCTAGGAGATGAAGGCGTGATTTCCAAGAAAAACCCACCGCTTTTCACTTCCTTAAACGGTCTCAAAAGTTTGCTCTCTCGGACTCAAGACCGCGAGGTGAGCAAAACGGTCTCGAGACCGCGACAGGGAAAACGGTCTCCAAGACCGTTTGGCCCCGTTGACCGAGCGTGGACCGTATAAGCAATTTGTTCCTAATTATATAGGTTAATTACCCTCAAAATTTGGGAGGCTAACTTCAAGGGAATCGGGAGATATGACCTTTTTAAGTGACAACTTTAAATGAATTTATTACTGATTTTCAAACGGTCTGAAATTGCCTTTTTGGGCAACGGTCTCAAGACCGTGTAAGGTCGTTGACTAAGCGTTGAACGTATGAGATTACTGTTCAAAATTATGTTAGTTAACAACTCACCAAGTTTGATGGTCTAATTCCAAACGGGCTAAGAGTTGAAGGGTGAATACTAGGGCTAACCCTAGGTAAAATCAGTACTGAAATTATGGTGACCTAATTAGGGTTTTTAGGGTTGATTGACCTAAACGGTCTCAAGACCGTTTGGGGGTCACCAAACGGTCTCAAGACCGTGAGGGCAATCAACCAAGACCGTTTGGAGGTCTGGGGTCAAGGATAGTTGACCAATTGAAGGTACACCTACACCAAATTACATTGCAATAAAATATTGACACGATCATCAACTCAATGGGTCAGACCTTGATGAATTTGCACTAGAATCCAAAAATTTGATGGGCAAACGGTCTCAAGACCGTTTGGAACTCATCCAAACGGTCTCAAGACCGAGAGGACAATCACCCAAGACCGTTTGAAGGTCTAGGGTTGAGTAATTTGACCAATTGAGGACCCAATTGCAAATAAGTTATCAATTTAATCAAAATTCTGTTTTGTGACTCAATCATGGTTCAACCCCTATCAAATCATCTTAGATTTTAATGAAATCTTGGGAAAACGGTCTCAAGACCATGTGGGGTCCACCCACATGACCTCAAGACCGTTTGGGCCAAGTTTGGGCCCAATTGGAGCTCAATTGAAGGGTTCAACCTTGTGTTGATGCACATTGTTGAGTGGTGATGGGTGAACATTGATAGATCCCAATTGAATCGATTTCAATCATAATTGGTCAACAATTGAGGGTCAATTGAATGACCAATTGGTTAAGCATAACCTTAATTAACCCAATCCATAGGTGGTCAACATAGATGGGACCTTTTGAAGGCTTCAACTTCGATTGACATTATCGGTTGCATCTTTGAGTCTTGATTGAAGGACCAAGCGGCTGAGACCATGAGAGCCTCGCGGTCTCAAGACCGTGAGAGGGCTCGCGGTCTCAAGACCGTGAGGGGGCTCACGGTCTCAAGACCGAGAGGAGGCTCGCGGTCTCAAGACCACGAAGGGCCTCGCGGTCCTGAGGTCAAACTAGCTAAACGGTCTTCATGACCCTCGCGGTCTTAACCTCAATTGGAGTCTTCGCGGTCTTGAATGCATGATGGCTCGCGGTCTTGAATGCCTGATGGCTCGCGGTCTTGAAGCCTAAGGGGGCTCACGGTCTTGAGGTTAGAAGGAGGCTCGCGGTCTTGGAAAGTCAAAGTGGGCAAACAGTCAACACTTTCAACCGATCTCAACTCAATTGATGATTAATGATTGAAATCAATCAATGTGATTTAAGGTTGACCTCATTCAATCATTTGATGATGTAAATGGTTCAATGTTGCCCAAATCAAACCCTAATGATAATCTAGGATAGTAAGGGGTTAATTAACTAAGGTTTTGACCATAATGATGATCAATGGGGTGAATTACCAAAATACTCCTGAAGGGTCAATTAAGTTATACCTTGCTCAATTCAAACCCTAATTACATGAGAATGATGTTTTTAGTCATAATGACTCTATCTAACTTGATCTAGTCTAATGTTATCATCAACCATTAGTATGATGAAAGAGAGAGTACTCTAGAGAGAGAAAGTACCCTAGAGAGAGAAAGTAACTCTAATCACATAATGGTGATGCTTTTGGCTATGTTAGCCTATGATGACTCAATCCAACCTGTTTTAGAGTGATGTTGACATCACCTAGCATTATGATGAGAGAGAAAGTACTTCTAGAGAGAGAAAGTACTTCTAGAGACAGAAAGTACTTCTAGAGAGAGAAAGTACCCTTTTTAAGTGGAAACTCAAGTAAAGCATCTCCAATGCACATAAGTGAGCATAATTAGGGTATGGTCCACCCGTGTGAGGTCATAGAAACCCTAATTATAATAAATGATGAACTCTTAACTAATCTAAGAGCATCAATGAAGATGTTACTCATACATGATGATGTTATGAGTTTAATTCACCTTGATGTGAATAGTAAACCCTAATTCAAGGGTGATGACATGTAATGTGAATAGTAAACCCTAATTCAAGGGTGATGACATGTAATGTGAATAGTAAACCCTAATTCAAGGGTAATGGCATGCTTTTGAGCAATAAACTCTATTTGATTTAAATTAAAGATTTAACTCTTATGACAAGAGTAGGAAGTACATTCCTTATTGTTGCATTACCTTTATCAGATGTATTAACCATGCAGGTTCTGATATGAAGGTAATCATATCCAGGTATGGATGTTGATGTTATATTCATTAAAGGCATGCTGTTAGCCTTATGAATAAGTAAAGTAATCTGATGCCTTGCCAGTGGCATCCTATGCTGATAATGGGCTATGAGAGCCATGAATACCATCAAGGTCATGCCTTAAAGATGACTTGTGATGAGGATAATGAGAAATAATGATTGATATGAGTTAGGCCTGTTACATTTAGTATTCTTCTTTTATAGCTGCTATGCTACTTTTATTGTTTGAAGAACAATGTATGCTGTTTAAGAATACTGAATGTACCTAACTAATCAAGTATAATGTAGAGCCCTAATCATAGATCCATCATTGTCAGAAATTAAGTGATGGTGAAACAGGTTTTCCTTAGGGAACTCCTGGAGCACATACTTTTGAGTATGTGGGGTACATGGATGTGTAGAACCTTACATCCTAGTGTAGGAAAGTGATGTAGATGTGGAATCCATCCATCCTTCACTATAGTTCCTTACCGTATCAGTGGTAGGTAAACATGAAACCTCCTGATGATGAAGAAAGCACAGATATCCGTATCAGTGGTGGGTAAATATGAAACCTCCTGATGACGAAGAGAGTACAAAATGCCACTGTGACTCTAGAATAGCGAAGGACCAGTTTACCCTGGTGAGCTATAGTAGTAGAGACACGAGATGTCCTACAAGTGATCCTCTTACTGACTGAGGAAGGTGAAGGTCATGAGAATTCGGCTCTCTTAATGACCTATGTATGATACTGATGCGACTTCTCAGCGATCAGTTGGAGTATGAGTGGTAAGCCTCATCTCCACAGGGCATAATGTTGTCTGTAAAACATAATCAACCATGTAGTATAACTTGTTAGAGATGACTCCAAGTTAGTTGGTTGATGTTACATTGCAATAATGTTGATATTCTCCATATCTCCTAAATTGTAGAGATCTTGTTATACCTGCAACTGTTATAGAATGCTTTGAAGGCTTTACTGTTTAAAATAATCTTTGATTTTATAATAAAGCTTCTGGCGAAGAGTTATAAATCTCGCTGGGACAATTATGTATAATTGTCTCACCCCGTAGGCTTCAACTTTTTAGGTGGACGTCGGAGACGAAGGAACCAGCCTACAGGTGACCAGTCTCAGCAGCAGCACCAGGGGCAGCAGTAATCTCAGGTGGAGATTTGTCCTGCCATGTGGTGTAGTTAGAGTCAGTCCTATGTGTCCTCTGTACTCTCAGGTCTTGGAGTCTTTTGTATAGTGATCTTGAGATTTTGTATCTTGATGTATATAATTACTCGAGAAGTAATTATCCTGAGATGTAAATAGTTTATCTCTCTTTATGAAAGAAGCTTTTATGGATTCAAGCTCTTGTCATGAAAAGTTTTAATTTCCCGTGATTTTTGTCTTCCGCTGATTACCGATTCGCTTCCGCTAAGTTTTAATTGTGTATATGTTATGGTTTGGAGATCAGAGCCCACAACTAGTGGTATCAGAGCTCCAGGTCCAGTTGAGTCTACAGAGGCATAGGACTTAGGATGTTGAGTCTACCTTTAGTACTCCTTCCTCATCTAATAGAATCTTCTGCTCCTCAGGAGAAGAAGATACATAAGAATGTCAGAACATCACGATGAGCACGTGGCAGAAAGTAGTGCTAGTGCGCCTCAAGGCGGTGCAAGAGTTCCGAGAATAGAACAACCTGCACCTGAGTCGCCAAGAGAGCCACCCCAGTTCGACCCAGCTGACATGAGTGATCCAGCTGTATAGACGATGTTCGGGCAGTTCATGACTGCCATGACACATATAACCGATAGGATGCCCATTCCTGCACCTAGGGCACCTGTCCAGCCTGAAGTACAAGGTATTGGTAAGACATTCGAACGACTTCGTCGTGTCGGAGCTACCGAGTACTTCGGAACTGCCGACCCTGCAGATGCTGACTTATGGTTGACAGAGTTGGAGAAGGCTTTCAGGATTCTTATGATTCCGGAAGCTGAGAAGGTTAGACATGCTGTCTATCTTCTCAAAGGCAGTGCTGGTCACTGGTGGAACATGGAAGAGCAGAAGAGACCTGGAGTAGAGTTCTCATGGGAAGAGTTTCGTCGGGAATTTATCAATAGATATTTTCCAAAGACCTTCCTAGATGAGAAGATCTCTCAGTTTGAGAAACTAAGGCAGGGTATGATGAACATTAGTGAGTATGAAGCTAAGTTTATGGAGTTGTTGCGGTTCTGTCCGCACATGGCTGCTACGGATGAGGAAAGAATCAGAAGATTCGAGAAGGGTTTGAATTCTGATATGTCAACCCCTATGTCTGCCTTAGAAAACAGAGAGAGATTCTCTACCTTCGTTGAGTCAGTCCGAAGGATAGAGAGATCTGTGGTTGAGAAAAGACAAACCCATAAAAGATATCCACAGTTCCAGGGTTCTTCATCTAGGAATTCCAAGAAACCTAGATTCTCTGCACCTAACCCTCCACCACCCAGATCGAGTTTTCAAACTCAATGGACACCAAGCAGAGGTAGAGGGCGGAGTCAACCGCTTCAAGGGACGCACAGTTCTGCATCAGTGTCAGTTACTGGACCACCCAGACCACAGCAACAGGAGAAGAGTTGCTACAACTGTGGTAAGGTGGGACACTTGATGAAGGATTGCCTTTCTAGGCCTGTCGGTGTGACACAACAAACCCCGAGACAGAATCAACAGGGATCTCAGAATAGACAACATCAAGGAGCAGCTCGAGGACGTGGACAAGCGTCTCAAGCTGGATCATCAGCACCACCTCAACACCAGGCGACTGCGAGGTTCTATGCTATGAACCCACCTGAGGCAGTGGTCAATCCACGGGTAGTGGCAGGTCAGATGAAACTTTTATATTCTGATATGTCTATATCCTGTGTTGTATCCGTTCTGATTGATCCGGGTGCTACGCACTCTTTCATCACTCGTGAAGTGCTTCGTAACTGCAATGTGACTGATAGCCTTAGAGCAGATAGTTTGTTGTTAGAGACTCCGTTGAGTGGGTCTGCCGTTTTGCAGGAGGTGTGTTCTCCCTTTATCCTTTTCTTTTCTGACCATCGCATTCAAGTGGATCTTATACCACTTGATATGCAGGGATTTGATATAATCCTCGGGATGGATACCTTAGAAAGGTATAGAGTTGTCTTGGATTGTGAGTCCAAGTTGGCTGTGTTTGCTGATGAAAGCAACATATGGATCTTTCAAGGTGAAAGAAAGATTCTTCCCACCTGTCTTGTGTCAGCTATGGTTGCTGATAAGCTGTTGAGGCAAGGATGTTATGCATTCTTAGCCCATGTGGTAGATGTTACCAAGGAAAGGACCAATCCTGCTAAGGTTCCCATAGTCGGGGAATTTGAGGATGTGTTTCCTGAAGAACTTCCTGGTATACCACCACCTCGGGAGATTGATTTTGAAATTAATCTGATCCCAGATACGAAACCCATAGCTCAAACTCCGTATAGGATGGCGCCTGCCGAGATGGCAGAACTCAAGAAACAACTTCAAGAGCTACTTGAGAGAGGTTTTATCCGACCGAGTACTTCACCTTGGGGTGCTCCGGTCTTGTTTGTTAAAAAGAAAGATGGGTCAATGCGGTTGTGCATCGACTATAGACAACTCAATAAAGTAACAATAAAGAATAAGTATCCTCTGCCGAGGATTGATGATCTCTTTGACCAGTTGCGTGGTGCAACAGTCTTTTCAAAAATAGACTTGAGGTCTGGATATCACCAACTCCGCATTAAGGATAGCGACATATCCAAGTCTGCCTTTAGGACAAGATATGGTCACTATGAGTTCACGGTTATGTCGTTTGGACTAACCAATGCACCAGCTGCATTTATGGAACTCATGAATAGAGTTTTTCGACCTTTCCTTGATCAGTGTGTTGTCGTCTTCATAGATGACATACTGATTTATAGTAAGGATGCCCAGCAACATGAGCAGCATCTTCGCCAAGCTTTGACCTTGCTAAGAGAACATAAGCTGTACGCTAAGTTTAGCAAGTGTGAGTTCTGGCTGCCGGAGGTATCTTTTCTTGGTCATGTAATATCCGCCTCGGGAATTCGTGTTGACCCTACAAAGGTAGAATCTATTCTACCATGGGAACAACCAAAGACACCGACGGAGATTCAAAGTTTCTTGGGGTTAGCTGGCTATTATCGAAGGTTCATTAAGAACTTTAGTTCTATAGCTTTACCTTTGACCAAGTTAACCCGGAAAGATACTCCTTTTTCTTGGAGTGATAAGTGTCAACAATCTTTCCAGTTACTGAAGGAGAAGTTGACAAGTGCACCTGTGCTAGTGCTACCTGAACAAGGAAAAGGATATGTAGTTTTCTGTGATGCTTCCAAGAATGGGCTTGGATGTGTGTTGATGCAGGATAAACAAGTGATTTCTTTTGCTTCCCGACAGCTTAAGAAACACGAGGAGAATTATCCAACACACGATCTAGAGTTAGCTGCTGTGGTTCATGCTTTGAAGATCTGGAGACATTATCTCTACGGAGAGACATTCTAGATTTTCACAGACCATAAAAACCTTAAGTATATCTTCTCTCAGCATGAGCTCAACATGAGGCAACGTCGTTGGATGGAGTTAATCAAGGACTATGACTGTACAATTGATTACCATCCAGGCAAGGCCAATGTTGTTGCAGATGCCTTGAGTAGGAAATCAGCAACATCAACCATGAATAGAGCACAACTAAACTCTTTAGTATGCTCTAGAAGAGATATGCTTATCTCTTTAAGGCAAGACAATGTACAGTTGAAGGTGTCATTGTTAACCGGTTTGTTAGCTGAGATGCATATTAAACCTACTCTAAGGGAGCAGATTAAAGAGGCACAGCTAGGTGATGCTGTAGTTCAACATATAAGATCTGAGTATGGAAATGAGAAGCTAGATGGTTTTCATGACTCAAAAGATCAAGTAGCTTGTTATAATGGAAGAATGATAGTGCCAGATGTGGACAACTTGAGAAAGTTAGTCCTGGAAGAAGCCCATTCTTCCATGTATGCTATGCATCCAGGGAGCACCAAGATGTATCGGAATTTGAAAGATCTGTATTGGTGGTCTGGGATGAAGAAGGACGTTGCAGAGTTTGTTCTGAGGTGTCCTGTGTGTCAGCAAGTTAAAGCTGAACACCAGAAGCCTGCAGGAACAATGCAACCTTTACCCATATTACAGTGGAAGTGGGACCATGTGACCATGGACTTTGTTGTTGGCCTACCCAGGACAAGCAAAGGACATGATTCCATTTGGGTAATTGTTGATAGGTTGACTAAGACAGCACATTTCTTACCTGTCAAAACAACCTATTCTGCTGAAAGGTTATCAGAGTTGTATGTTCAAGAGATAGTGCGTTTGCACGGAGTTCCTGTCACACTAGTTTCTGACAGAGGTCCTCAGTTTACGAGTCATTTTTGGGAACAGCTACACAGAGCCTTAGGCACCAAGCTAAGGTTTAGTACGACCTTTCATCCGCAGACTGATGGACAGTCGGAAAGGACCATACAGACCCTAGAAGACTTGTTGAGAGCATGTGTCCTCCAGTTCACCGGAAGTTGGGATCTACACCTAAGCTTGATAGAGTTTGCCTATAACAATAGCTATCAGCATAGTATTGATATGGCACCTTATGAAGCCTTATATGGTAGACGTTGTAGATCACCCTTGTGTTGGTTTGAGACTGGTGAGCACCAGTTGTTAGGTCCTGACCTGGTGCAGCAAACCACGGAAAAGATTAAAGTTATACAACATAAGATTAAGACTGCTCAGGATAGGCAGAAATCTTATGCTGACAAACGTCGTAGACCCTTAGAGTACCAGGTTGGAGACAAAGTGTATCTTAAGGTCTCACCTTGGAAAGGGGTCCTTCGTTTTGGAAGGAAAGGGAAGTTAGCTCCTAGATATATGGGGCCTTATCCAATCATTGAACGGATTGGAAAGGTAGCATATAAACTAGAGCTTCCCCCAGAATTACAGAGGTTACATCCTGTGTTTCACATTTCTATGTTGAAGAAATGTCACCCAGACACCGAGTCAGTTCTACAACCTATGGAGGTAGAATTGAATGATGACATATCCTATGAGGAGGGACCAGTGTCAATCATTGATAAACGAATTAAAAAGTTAAAGAAGAAAGATATAAGTCTTGTGAAAGTCCTCTGGAACCATCGTGGTGTTGAAGAAGCCACTTGGGAGTTAGAGGATGAGATGAGAAGGAAGTGTCCTACCCTTTTCTCTTAGTATGTTTTATCGATTTCGGGGACGAAATCCTTGTAAGGGGTGGATAATTTGTAACATCCCTGACCTGGGTTATGAGTTAACCCTAGGTATTTTGCCTAAATATGTGATTAAATCTTTGTGATTAACTCTGAGCATGTAATTAAGTTTCTCAGAAACATATATTTCAGTATTTGCTCCTTTTTATTTAAAGTTGTAGCATTGTTTTGATATACAGGGACCTATGTGCAATTTACCCAGTTAAAAGGGTTAGTTTGCAATTTGCACATGTTGAGATGTTCCTCTAATGATGAGACATCATGAGAATCTTTTTGGTAAAGTTTGAGGGATTTCCCAAGCTAGGGCACCAAGGTGCAGCTGTGGAAGCAATCCCAGTGCTTGAAACCTTAAATTGGGGTAAAATGCAATTTACCCAAATTAAGGGATACAAATTGTGAAATATGTCATCTAATGTATCTTTTTAGACTTTTTCCATCATTTAGAGAAGAAATGATGAGGAAGTCACCTCAATTGAAGTATCAAGTTATGAGACATGCCTTGTGATTGAATAATCAGGGTATATGTGTAATATTTCTTTATGTATGTACCTCAATATTAGCTTGCTCTCCTTTACCTTCTTTTCCTAAGACCTTAAGAGAAGGTTTGTCCTTAGAATAAAGAGGAAGGGACGATCAAGTAAAGAAGGAGGGACCTAATTGGAATTATGGACAACTTATGAACTAATGTTGAAAATCCTACCCCATGTATATAAGCTCTCCTTCCCTTAGTTGCAAGGGAACTCACCCTTCGTTCCCTTACTGTTTCATTTCACCAAAGACGACCAAGGACTGCCTTGGAGCTAAGGAGGACGACCAAGGGGTGCAAGGTAGGTTTAAACCCCTCTTCTTGCCTAATTCCATGGTTAAAACTCGAATTCAAGGTCATCTTCATGGCTAACTCTTGAAACCCTACCTTTCTAGCCGTCTCTTTTCATCCTTCCTTGGAGTTTTCACCTTGGCCAACCTGAGGGAACTCAAGGACGCCATTAGATCTTGGAGCTTGAAAGCTTGGAGCTCAAGAAGCAAGCTTTAGGCGGGTTTTATAACTCTAAACCCATGCTTTACTATGTGCATCTTTATATGCGATTTGATGATAGCTCTTAGTATTTCCCTACTTTTCCCTGTTATTTTGCAAGCAAATCCATGGGATATTCATACTGTTCTTGCACTAGGAGATGAAGGCGTGATTTCCAAGAAAAACCCACCGCTTTTCACTTCCTTAAACGGTCTCAAAAGTTTGCTCTCTCGGACTCAAGACCGCAAGGTGAGCAAACGGTCTCGAGACCGCGACAGGGCAAACGGTCTCCAAAACCGTTTGGCCCCGTTGACCGAGCGTGGACCCTATAAGAAATTTGTTCCTAATTATATAGGTTAATTACCCTCAAAATTTGGGAGGCTAACTCCAAGGGAATCGGGAGATATGACCTTTTTAAGTGACAACTTTAAATAAATTTATTACTGATTTTCAAACGGTCTGAAATTGTCTTTTTGGGCAAACGGTCTCAAGACCGTGTAAGGTCGTTGACTAAGTGTTGAACGTATGAGATTACTGTTCAAAATTATGTTAGTTAACAACTCACCAAGTTTGATGGTCTAATTACAAACGGGCTAAGAGTTGAAGGGTGAATACTAGGGCTAACCCTAGGTAAAATCAGTACTGAAATTATGGTGACCTAATTAGGGTTTTTAGGGTTGATTGACCTAAACGGTCTCAAGACCGTTTGGGGGTCACCAAACGGTCTCAAGACCGCGAGGGCAATCAACCAAGACCGTTTGGAGGTCTGGGGTCAAGGATAGTTGACCAATTGAAGGTACAACTACACCAAATTACATTGCAATAAAATATTGACACGATCATCAACTCAATGGGTCAGACCTTGATGAATTTGCACTAGAATCCAAAAATTTGATGGGCAAACGGTCTCAAGACCATTTGTAACTCATCCAAATGGTCTCAAGACCGAGAGGACAATCACCCAAGACCGTTTGAAGGTCTAGGGTTGAGTAATTTGACCAATTGAGGACCCAATTGCAAATAAGTTATCAATTTAATCAAAATTCTGTTTTGTGACTCAATCATGGTTCAACCCCTATCAAATCATCTTAGATTTTCATGAAATCTTGGGCAAACTGTCTCAAGATCATGTGGGGTCCACCCACATGACCTCAAGACCGTTTGGGCCAAGTTTGGGCCCAATTGGAGCTCAATTGAAGGGATCAACCTTGTGTTGATGCACATTGTTGAGTGGTGATGGGTGAACATTGATAGATCCCAATTGAATCCATTTCAATCATAATTGGTCAACAATTGAGGGTCAATTGAATGACCAATTGGTTAAGCATAACCTTAATTAACCCAATCCATAGGTGGTCAACATAGATGGGACCTTTTGAAGGCTTCAACTTCGATTGACATTATCGGTTGCATCTTTGAGTCTTGATTGAAGGACCAAGCGGCTGAGACCATGAGAGCCTCGCGGTCTCAAGACCGTGAGAGGGCTCGCGGTCTCAAGACCGTGAGGGGGCTCACGGTCTCAAGACCGAGAGGAGGCTCGCGGTCTCAAGACCGCGAAGGGCCTCGCGGTCCTGAGGTCAAACTAGCTAAACGGTCTTCATGACCCTCGCGGTCTTAACCTCAATTGGAGTCTTCGCGGTCTTGAATGCATGATGGCTCGTGGTCTTGAATGCCTGATGGCTCGCAGTCTTGAAGCCTAAGGGGGCTCGCGGTCTTGAGGTTAGAAGGAGGCTCGCGGTCTTGGAAAGTCAAAGTGGGCAAACGGTCAACACTTTCAACCGATCTCAACTCAATTGATGATTAATGATTGAAATCAATCAATGTGATTCAAGGTTGACCTCATTCAATCATTTGATGATGTAAATGGTTCAATGTTGCCCAAATCAAACCCTAATGATAATCTAGGATAGTAAGGGGTTAATTAACTAAGGTTTTGACCATAATGATGATCAATGGGGTGAATTACCAAAATACCCCTGAAGGGTCAATTAAGTTATACCTTGCTCAATTCAAACCCTAATTACATGAGAATGATGTTTTTAGTCATAATGACTCTATCTAACTTGATCTAGTCTAATGTTATCATCAACCATTAGTATGATGAAAGAGAGAGTACTCTAGAGAGAGAAAGTACCCTAGAGAGAGAAAGTAACTCTAATCACATAATGGTGATGCTTTTGGCTATGTTAGCCTATGATGACTCAATCCAACCTGTTTTAGAGTGATGTTGACATCACCTAGCATTATGATGAGAGAGAAAGTACTTCTAGAGAGAGAAAGTACTTCTAGAGAGAGAAAGTACCCTTTTTAAGTGGAAACTCAAGTAAAGCATCTCCAATGCACATAAGTGAGCATAATTAGGGTATGGTCCACCCGTGTGAGGTCATAGAAACCCTAATTATAATAAATGATGAACTCTTAACTAATCTAAGAGCATCAATGAAGATGTTACTCATACATGATGATGTTATGAGTTTAATTCACCTTGATGTGAATAGTAAACCCTAATTCAAGGGTGATGACATGTAATGTGAATAGTAAACCCTAATTCAAGGGTGATGACATGTAATGTGAATAGTAAACCCTAATTCAAGGGTAATGGCATGCTTTTGAGCAATAAACTCTATTTGATTTAAATTAAAGATTTAACTCTTATGACAAGAGTAGGAAGTACATTCCTTATTGTTGCATTACCTTTATCAGATGTATTAACCATGCAGGTTCTGATATGAAGGTAATCATATCCAGGTATGGATGTTGATGTTATATTCATTAAAGGCATGCTGTTAGCCTTATGAATAAGTAAAGTAATCTGATGCCTTGCCAGTGGCATCCTATGCTGATAATGGGCTATGAGAGCCATGAATACCATCAAGGTCATGCCTTAAAGATGACTTGTGATGAGGATAATGAGAAATAATGATTGATATGAGTTAGGCCTGTTACATTTAGTATTCTTCTTTTATAGCTGCAATGCTACTGTTATTGTTTGAAGAACAATGTATGCTGTTAAAGAATACTGAATGTACCTAACTAATCAAGTATAATGTAGAGCCCTGATCATAGATCCATCATTGTCAGAAGTTAAGTGATGGTGAAACAGGTTTTCCTTAGGGAACTCCTGGAGCACATACTTTTGAGTATGTGGGGTACATGGATGTGTAGAACCTTACATCCTAGTGTAGGAAAGTGATGTAGATGTGGAATCCATCCATCCTTCACTATAGTTCCTTACCGTATCAGTGGTAGGTAAACATGAAACCTCCTGATGATGAAGAAAGCACAGATATCCGTATCAGTGGTGGGTAAATATGAAACCTCCTGATGACGAAGAGAGTACAGAATGCCACTGTGACTCTAGAATAGCGAAGGACCATTTTACCCTGGTGAGCTATAGTAGTAGAGACACGAGATGTCCTACAAGTGATCCTCTTACTGACTGAGGAAGGTGAAGGTCATGAGAATCCGGCTCTCTTAATGACCTATGTATGATACTGATGCGGCTTCTCAGCGATCAGTTGGAGTATGAGTGGTAAGCCTCATCTCCACAGGGCATAATGTTGTTTGTAAAACATAATCAACCATGTAGTATAACTTGTTAGAGATGACTCCAAGTTAGTTGGTTGATGTTACATTGCAATAATGTTGATATTCTCCATATCTCCTAAATTGTAGAGATCTTGTTATACCTGCAACTGTTATAGAATGCTTTGAAGGCTTTACTGTTTAAAATAATCTTTGATGTTATAATAAAGCTTCTGGCGAAGAGTTATAACTCTCGCTGGGACAATTATGTATAATTGTCTCACCCCGTAGGCTTCAACTTTTTAGGTGGACGTCGGAGACGAAGGAACCAGCCTACAGGTGACCAGTCTCAGCAGCAGCAGCACCAGGGGCAGCAGTAATCTCAGGTGGAGATTTGTCCTGCCATGTGGTGTAGTTAGAGTCAGTCCTATGTGTCCTCTGTACTCTCAGGTCTTGGAGTCTTTTGTATAGTGATCTTGAGATTTTGTATCTTGATGTATATAATTACTCGAGAAGTAATTATCCTGAGATGTAAATAGTTTATCTCTCTTTATGAAAGAAGCTTTTATGGATTCAAGCTCTTGTCACGAAAAGTTTTAATTTCCCGTGATTTTTGTCTTCCGCTGATTACCGATTCGCTTCCGCTAAGTTTTAATCGTGTATATGTTATGGTTTGGAGATCAGAGCCCACAGATTCCCTATCATGATTTGTTTTGTAGTTTCAACATTATTCTTCTAGGGCCTCAACATTAAGTAGGGATTGTGGTGGGAAAATTTAGTCGATATCATGTTTTCTTGTCGTGCTTCAAGTTCAATGGGACATTAAGAGAATAATAGATCTAGATTATGGTGGATTGGAATTGGATCATATCATCAATAATATTTATTTTACGCTACCATGGTTCACCATTTTTGTCCTCACACCCTTCCTTGTGAATCATTTGCAAATACGAGTATGGTATAACCGTGATAGATATGGAATTTTGGTATTGTGGAGAACTAATCACATAACCATTTATATGGGACTCAGAGATATGATTGTTGTGTATGGATAATACTCAATGAGTAGCCAATAGCCATAGATTGTTTTAGGTGAATATCTCCACAATCCCTCTCATTTGGGGATCCTTGGAAAAGTCTCATTGGTAGATATGTACTCATTGTACATAATGTAAGAGATCATTAGTAATTTTAATATCTTTTGGCCTCTCATGTGCTTCTCCCCCCTACTTTGATATAATCATCCACTCTCGATACTGCTGCTTATGTTTACTTTAGTCTCCAGGAATCCAAAATCAACATTGTTACAAGCAAATCCTCCCTTACTTACCTAGAATTCTCTCTGGTATCAACATCTACAGAAGTCAAAGGTATATAATGCCAAGATTTGATGAAGATGGAGGGAAAAAACCATATCAAGCAGAATTTACAAGAAATAAGTGAAAATGTTAGATTAAATAATCGTTGAGATTATCAAAAGGCTTAGAAAGAACTAACAACATTATAAGTGTGTATCACATTCATGTACTATGCCTAAAATATTTTATGCAACACTAGAAACCAAAGAAAAAAGAGTTCAAAATAGAAACACATACATACATACATATGTACATACAAAAGAGTGACTCAAATGGTCAAGCACGATGTCCCCTAACAAAGAGATCCATGTTCGAATCCTAGTTGCTGTCTTAATTTACAATCCTCCGGGGCATTTGGCCTCCACCACGGGTATGAGAGAGGGGGAGAGAATGCCTCTCTTAATCTCATACATATGTACATACATACACTTACAAGGAGTATCTTAAGTGGTCCAGCACGACTTCCTCTAATAAAGGAATTCAGATTCCCCTAATAAAGGAACTCAGATTCAAATCCCAACTGCCGCCTTAATTTGTCACCTTTCCAGGCGTTTGATCTCCGCCATGGGCATAAATATATATGTATATATGAGTTCGTTTTTAATAACCACGCAGTTACTTTAGTACTACTATGGTGCTCAAAGACACGATGGCAAGTATTGTAAATAAAAAATTATCAGCGCCCATCTTCCATATTTGTATTTCCGACTCTGCCGATATCCGTCTGTGACCGGCGATCTCCTCGTCTATCTAGCAATATTGTCGTGTATCCTCTCACACTCCCAAGTCTACTGCAGGGTCTGAACGGTTGCATGGCCCTGAGGCACCCTCTTGCCCTTCCTCCCTTACGAGATATGATTTGTAGATTCGAGTAGTCTAAAGATCACCTGGATCTGCTGATCTTCTTAGACTCAGCGGTGCTGGGACGGGAGAACCTTCCATTGTGACTCATATCTCTAGATTGAGATTTCATCAGAGTCAACTGAGGGTTCTTATCGGTGGTGCTGCCGCTGCTGGTTTCCTCCTGAATTGGGATCGTCGATTGTGTCGACCACAACGGTAAACACCCACGCACGACATTGCTCACAGACCCAAAATAGGGGTCGTGGTTCCTGGCCAATGCCTCAAATGAAATTGTGGAAAGATCCCAAGGCGAACGTTCCGAACACAAACTCTAGTAGGCTAGCTGCCACCTAGGTATGTGAATAGCATGTCCATATTATCCCCAATTGCCTCGTCTATCCTTGCCAGGACATTAGCATCGTCAGTTCGTCACCCGTGCGTGTGAAAACCCACCTTCCGTAGTGTCGTGGGCGTGGCTGCTTGAGCTAGGGGCAAGCCAGCCGTGGTCAATTAATTACGAACGACATCTCAACAGTGCTGGAGCAGGCAGTCCATGAAGATTGGTGTCATGTTCGTCATCTACCGGAACAGTGGCCCTTCACTCTACAAATAGTCCAACCGTAGTTGCGATTGGTATATTACACAAAGATGCTAGAAAGAGGGACACTGCCATGACACTGCCATGAAGATATTCTAGAGAATCTGAACAAATGAAAAACCTCATTGATACGTTTTCTCCCTCATTTATACAATGGAAGACGAGAGAAGAATGAACAACATTTAATTGGGGATGGATAAACCCACCTGGTAATTCTTATCAGATGAGAAGGCAAGAGAATACAAATAAAACCAAGTGATTGTGTGGGTCAAATAAAATAGACAAAAGAGTTTTACCTTTTTTTTTGTGATATAGAAAACAACGATTTAGTATTAAAAGTAACAACTTGACACGGAAAGTAACAATCAATTAGAAAAAGTAAAAAATTGGTTAATAAAAGTAATAAAGTATACAAGTTAAAGAATTTATTGCATTTATAGAAATGCTATGTGCATGTAATTTAAATATAACGTGATAGAAAGATAAATTAGATGCATCAAATTGTATATCCACTACAAAAAAGTGACGCCCAAATGTAAAAGCAAGGAGTTTAGGCCATGCATTGCTTATTGAATAGAACCTTGTAGTGGATGGACACCTAGTAGTAGCCGCCTAATACATAGATCCTGACCACTTCCTAATTCATTTTTTTCCCATTATTGTCTTTCACCTAGATCTGCTCATTGTAGTATTATTGCTTGACTCCCATGGCTGCTCGAAGGAGTAGCCCAAACAACCCATAGGCTGACACAAGTCACTGTGTTATATCTAGTGGAACTTTAATGGGTGGTACAATAGATTTAAATGAGATTGTTTGTCTACCTTGGAGTACATGGCGATGATTCATTTTCTAGGAAAATGAATATTCAGTTGATATTTGAGTGCTTCGGTTGATAGAATATGATGTAGGCATAACCCAATGATAATGGTGTCTGGAAAGGATCACGACTTCAGGGGCTAGAAATATTTTCCTCTGCATCATTCTGTTGGTATACGGGGACTCCCTTAGCCAATACCTGCCTGGCCAGTACCCAGGGTTTGCCTAAAAGAATGTTTCCTCTAAGCTTCTTATCTCTAATTTCATCCACTTCTCATCTCTTTTTTTAATAAACCCTAAAATACACTTCCCTCCTCATCTTCCGCTAGGGTTTTGAGAAGTACGGTAAAGGCATCCTCGTCCAGTTAATGCACACATAATGTTAATATAATGACATGGTTATGAAAAATGGTTGTGTTATTTGGGTTTCTCTAGTAAGGGTAAACCCTAGAAGTAACTCAGTATGGGTAGGAAAATTCATACATCCATAAAGAACTTGAGTAGGGTATCCCAGTAGGGTATGAAAATCCTAATAAGTCAAGGGAAACATAAACCCTAAAATATAGGGTTTAATCCCTACCTCTAACCCAAAACCTTAATCCTGGGTAATGGGAGTAGTACGGGTGAAATTAGTACCCTACTGAACCAAATCTTAAGTAGGGGTGAAGGAAAGAGGAAAACTCAAATGGGTTTGGGTAATTTAGTTTTGGTACCCTAATTTAAATATCGACAATTTTCCATTCATGCAATTACATGACAACAACCATGCGTGCATGATGCACACGATGGCTTTAGCATATGCAAATGAGACATATGAATCACTGGTTACATATAGGAAAAATATGATACCCTCACTTCACTAAGTGATCTTCTTATCCCGGCCTGATCATTCGTCACCATAGTGACATTTATTACATCCCACATGTATCACTTACATCCACCAGATATAGTTGAGCAAGTTATACTTATATGATGTGATAATCATAGTGGCTTTAAAGATTTCAAAAATTAAATAAACAACCAATAGTCTGTTTACAATCAATGCATAAAAACCTTGAAAACCACGGAGGTCGGTTAATTCGAGTAATCATAGGCATAACCACATACCTTTCTTAGAAGTGATCAAAGTCCAAGCAATAAATGCAGATTGAGAGCAAGCAACAATCACCCTAAAGTTAGTGCATAACACCCAAGAGTGCTATTTTATCCAAAGTCTACCATTAGGACTGACTTGGATTCTAAGTTAGGGTTTTGGGGTCAACTTAGGGTTTCATTAGGGTCTTGACTTTCTAAACCCTAATTATCACTTTTAATGCCTCTCAAATTTACAAACCCTAATTTTAACATTAAATGCATCCTTAATCTCAAATTAAGTCAAAGATGTTATTTTTATCCAAAAAGACTAAACTTTATACATCTAAATCATTTAAACAAGTTAAGTAGCCTTAAGAAATTAGGGTTTCCATGCTTTTATTACATTAAAGTTAGTAATCTTAGGAACTTTTAGAACTAGAAGCATTATCAAGTCTCAAATTATATTTTATTTGTGTTCCTCTTATTAGTTTGATCAATTTTCATATATTATATATCTTTATCTGATAATCCTAGCAATTACTATAATTTTTGCAAGATTATCATCAATGAGCCAATAGAAAGGCACCACATCGGCATTATCCATTATATCCTATGCAGCTAGGCCAGCCAATGGGTGCCTGGAAACTAGCACGTCACACTTGCGTGGATGGGTCTAATACAAGAAGTGAAAGACATATATGCCCTTACCTGCAAGTGTCCGAGTCAGGGGTAAATGAGTAATCTGCATATCCTCATCTTCAACCTCGGTCCGCCTCTCCTTGTAAGCTGCTCCCTAGACGAGTCAACTTATCAGTTGACTCTATACCTCTGAGCCTTGGAGCAGTGAGGGGCTGCTTCTTCCTGTTAAACCTACTTTGCCAAACTCGCTGGTGGTCACAATTGACCAGAGGAGGTCAGATCAAGAAGAAAGGAGGTAAAATTTCTCCTTTGTTGCACCTGGAGGTAACGAGAGGGAAGGATAGAGTAGTATAAAAATTGTAGGTTAGGATGACAATGTCGAATCTCATCGAGTTCCACAGATCTATCCACAATCTCACAAGGGTTGGTTACTCTCTTTTGTAGTCTTGGTATCCCTAGTTGGGCACCGCCTTTCCTGTGATTTGGGGAAAGTCGTAAGTGATTTCCAATGGTATCTAAACCATGGGTTAAATGATTGAGAAACATCTCATATTCACAATGGGAAGGATTCCACGTGTTCATATGGGTTATGCTGAGAGGAAAATGGAGAATCAAAAGTGAACCAACTGTTCCTTGGTTACCTTTTTTGGGTGAGGCATATGATAACTGTGAGTCGTCTGATCTTTATCCAATGATTGTAGTGTCAAGAAAATTATCAAGGTCGGGTCCTACTTCTTTTCTGATAAACTGTGACATTTAAATGTATAATCAATTAATGTTCTCACTTTAGGAAGACTAGTGAAATCCATAACTTCCTCCTCTTTTATCCAATTGGTCTCAAATTTTAAGGGAATGTTTTAATGATTAACTCTTGGTGTGGGCAAGATTTGGTGTCAAAAAGATATTTCTAGATCCCCTTTTCTCTCTCTCTCCAAAAGGCATATAATTCATTCATTTCAAGTAGATACCTCTATCTTTACAAATTTCTCTAGGCCACCAGAAACATCATTTTTCTATGAAACTTATTTGTAATATTTGCGGTACTTTCATAGAGTTAGCTTTGCTTTACTTTATTTTTATTTAGGAGTACAACTCTTTAATGTCTTTCCCAACTTTAACCAATTTTGTGGGATTTATTGGAAAAAGTTTAAATAGGCAAATCTTTCTCTCTTAGCATATCCTTAAATTAGTTACTATTATCACATGGGAAGTCTTTTTTCTTCAAAATTTTAAAGGAAAGTCTTTAATACTTTTATCTAGGTTTGGGTGAGATTTGAGATCAACATTCAAAACTTAAAGACACTATTCTTTGTCTCCAAGTATCCCATTTATGTTCTTTATTTAAGGCATCAATTTTTTTTCTCTTTCTTACTTGGCCATATTTCTTATTTTGATTACCTTTCTTATTAACAACAACATAGGAACGAAATTAACCCATTACTTGTCTTTAATATCACTTTTCCAGAAAACTCCAAACAATTACATATGTAGAAAACTAATTATCCATTACTTTTGGTAATTCTCTTAATATTGGTTTTCCTCTCTTTCTTTTTTTCGTATTAATAATTGGTTTATTGAAAATAGTAAAGGCCCAAAAAATCATAACAATGGGAGATTTGCACATTAAATCCATGTAAAACAAAGCACATAGATTTTTATACATATCCTTATTATTCAAATATTTGTATTTCAAATTTATAAATACATATGAAAAATTAGGTTATAACATCCTTTCCCTCTTATAAGAATTTTTCCTCAAATTCAATCTATCATATTATAGGTTCAGGAAACCTTTAACCCCCATGTGGCTTCATCATCATCAAAGAACCACTACCATCTCAAATTCTAAAACCATTTTATTATTATCTTCATTGAATGTCTTACTACATGTGTTGCCATTCAGATTAAATCTTGTATTCATAGAATTGGAATTTATAAAAAATTGAGGATCTAATGTTCACCCTTCCTTGAAGGGACTTTGTCCCCAAAATTCAGGCCAAATTAGACTAAGGGTGAATGATAATTTCTCATTAATTTGAAAACGTAGGGTTACAAGTCTTTATCTAGATCATTCTTAACAACTTTTATTGATCTGTAAAAATTGTCACCTTACTAAGGTTTGTATTCAATCTCAATTTTAGGGCACATCCACAACCCTATCCATTGTATGAAATTTATCACTCATTAATTACTTTGTGATTCCAATCCCACTTTGTAATTATAGTTTCATCTTTGATTCCCATTTTTACTTGGTGACGACCAATGTTTCCAACTTATTATATACTATTTAAGGGTGAGGTAACACCTCCAACCCTAGGTTATGCCATTAAATTTCAACTTAGGTATTCATTTTCATATATCACTTTTCTCCCCCCTTTTTATATTATAACATGTGTGTATCCAATCTCTCACACTCATAACAAGATGAAATGAATATTTTAATGCAGTCCAAATACAAAGTTCATCCCATTCTAAGGGCATAGATGATGTATTCACACATTATCTTTTTAAATCTAAATTTTGTTTGAGTCACTCTCAACAATGACTCCATACCATGGGTACCTTTTAGTTACACAATTCTCTCTCTATTTCATGCACTCACATGGAAGTGATTCTCTTTTTTTAAGATCCTTATTTAAACATCATCTTATGACTTCTTAGCCTTAGTATTTCCATTAAGATCTCTAGGGCATAGGTACCTTTGGAATGATCTCTTGACCCCCAAGGGCCTTATGCACTTAGAACATGATCATTTCCATCCTCATAAGTCTTGCCTGGTTGCTGGTGTCTTTGGATGATAATGTCAAGAAGAATAGACCTTTTACATTTTTCAATTTTTGGGTAGATTGGCCTGGGTTAAGAAGGCTTGGGAGGGAAACGTAAAAGGTAATTCGATCTTTTTTGTGGATGAGAAGCTCAAGAGAATGAAGAATGCCCTCAAGACTTGGTCGAGGGATCTTATCAATCTCCCCAACCTTGTGAATAATGCTAAGGAGGAGTGCAATCATGTGACACTGGAACTTAGGCTCCAAATTGAATGATCTGACCAGAATGAAGGAGGAGGAGCAAAAGGCCACTAGGATGCTTCAAATGGAAAAGGTGGAGGAGATATACCATTGGCAGAGGAGTAGAATGAAGTGGATCAAGGATGGGGACCGCAACACCAAGATCTACCATAACATGACAAAGAAAAATCATATGAAGGACTGTATCCATGGCTTGATTAAACCTGATGGATCTTCTACCGGGGGACCGAATGAAGTGGCAATGGAAGAGGTTGCCTTTTTCAAGAAGTTATATAACAAAGTTCATCACACCCAGGACTGCATCCTTCCCATGACGAAAGTGACTAAAGACATGAATAGGGCCCTTTATGGACCGGTGACCGATCATGAGATCAAGGAGGCAGTTTTTGTCATTGGGTCCTCCAAGGCTCCGGGACCCGATGGTTTCAATGGAAAATTCTTCCACCACTCCTGGGACATCATCAAGGCTGATATATGTTGTGTGATTCGATGATTTATGGTGTGGGGATCCATGGTAAAGCAAGTCAACCACACTTTCATTAGGATCATCCCCAAGAAGAACCTACCTACGACCATGGTGGATTACCGACCCATCGCTTGCTGCTCCATCTTCTACAAGGTCATTGCTAAAGTGCTAGCGGCATGACTTAAGAAGATCCTACCAATGATTATTTCCCCCAACCAAATGGCGTTTGTGTAGGGTAGGTCTATCGCAGACAATGCCCTGTTGGCTTTAGAATTCCTCAACTCCTTCAACCTAAAAACTCCACCAAGAAGGCTTGTTTCAAACTCGACATTACCACGGCTTATGATCATGTTGAATGGTCCACCTTGTGGAATATAATGAACGCCATGGGCTTTTCGTGTAGGTGGATCAAGATGATGATGCAATGTGTAGAATCCACCTCCTTTTCTATTCTTATCAATGGAGTCCCACATGGTCTGTTCAACGCCTTCAATGGGCTCCGACAAGGTGATCCCCTATCACCTCTTCTATTTGCCATTGCCATGGAAGCCCTTTCACACATCATTTGCACTGTTGAAGGAGAGGGCAAGATCAAGGTGTTCAAGGTAAAAAACACAATGACCTTTTCTCACCTTGTGTTTGCTGATGACATTATGGTGTTCATGGACAGACACAGTAGATACCTATGAAATATGAGAACAACTCTAAAGACTTTTGGGAAACTCCCCAGCATGTTTATCAATGCTATAAAATCCAAAGTCTTCCTTTCATGCTCCTATGACAATAGGTGGGGAAGACAAAGAGAGGCAGTCGAAATCACTCAAGGAACGTTTCCTATGAAGTATCTTGGCATCCCGATCTCTGATAGTACAGGGAGAGGCAATGATTATGGCCCATTAGTGGACGATCTCAGATTGGCAATTGATAAATGGGAGGGGCTTTCCATCTCCATGACCGGATGGCTGGTGCTCTGCAATGTTGTGCTGATGGCCAAGTTCAGATTTTGGTGTAGACAAACAGAGTTACCGCTGTTCATCATCGATAAAATGAAGTGCCTTATCAGTGGTTTCTTATAGGGTGGTAAATCTCATGGAGTGTCATGGGATATCATTTCCAAAGATCAGAAGCATGGTGGGCTAGGGCTGAAGGACACGAGGGCCATGGCGAAGATAGCCAATCTACAATGAATAGATAGATTCATAATGGCAATAGATTCCCTCTGGTCTAGGTGGATGAAGAGCCGCTATGGTGATTCATTGGACACAGTGGTGAATCAGGGATGCTCTATGACTTAGAGAAGAATGATACAAGGCTTTCCAATAGTGAGAGGTGAGTACTTTGAAGTGAATGGAGGCAGTTGGGAGCTCAAGTTTGAGAAACCTTGGTGCCTCAAAGCCCTCGGTCCGGTGGTCCCTTGGGCGGGGCTGATGTGGAACAAGTTGCACAACCCAAAGTGGAGTTGTTACCTCTATAGAGCCTATTTGGGTCGTTCCCTACTACACGATGGATGCTTAATTGGGGGCTGGAGGTAAACCCTATATACTACCTATGCAAGAGTGAGGAAGAATCACATGAGCACCTCTTCTTCTCATGTTCTTTCTCCACAGACCTATGGACTCACTGGGCACTTAAAATCTGGTTGGGGCGGCATGCCCCCTTCTACGCTGAATGAGGACATCCAGTGGATCATGTATATGACTATCAGAAGCACGAACATGAGATATTTTTGTGGTGTGGGTATTTCTACCATCACCTATTTGATTTGGCAAGAAAGGAATAGCAGGCTCCATGGGGGCATAGAGACAGACATGTTTGCTTGTTTTAAGTCTCTCTATGAGAGACTGGCTCTTATTTGTAAGGCCAAACTGACTTCTATAAAGGTTTGGATCCTATAGTGAGAACACAGTGGGGTTTTTGTAGTTAATCCACCCTATGTACAATATAGGTTCACCTATACGGTTTTTGGTTAGTAATATTTTACCAGATCCAAAAAAAAAGTCTTGTGTACCTTTAATCATCCTACAAGATATTAGGGTTGACTTGTGGCCCTACCCTTCCCTAAGGGTTTTATTGAGATGTCATGATTTTATTTTATTTCATTACACATTTTGCTTGAGGTTTCTCTGATAATATCCAAGCACATTATATCCTTTAAAATTCTTTCACCCGAATTTCCTTCATCTCTTAGGGCACAAATAATTTTCTTTATGTCCCTTCATTGGGCTAATGGCTACCTTCCCATCTGGTCCTGGTCCCATTATATCAGTCACTTCCATATTGACCTTTCCTCATGCCCCTAAGAGATGGTGATACATGGGTCCAAAGAATCATACTAAATATATGTGCTTCTATGCTTCATGCACTTAATTCTCTCAACATTTTTATTGACATTTAGTGTTACCACAATTCTTAAATTGATTTGTGAATCCACCCTTCTAGGAAAGGTCCTATCCCAAGAAAAGAAAAAAAAACTAATACTTGGCAATACAAAAGCATACTTGAACCAAAGTTCATAGCATTACAAGAGAATAGACCTTTTCGGCATATTTTCCATTATATCTTTCATGCATTTACCACCTAGGAGTTATATCATTATATCCCATGATGTACCAGTTAGGAGTTGGATCACTATTGGTATCTAGCTACCACAAATTGAAGTGCTTAGATATAATGGGATCGACATATCATGCCTCATGTATCCGTGACTATAGGGACAACTATTTCACCTAATATCATATGCCAAGCACGTTCACCAATCCATACTATATGATAGGCCAAAAAAAAGAGAGGTAAAGCATGCTTTAAAGAAGACATATTTATTTATGACATATCCCTCATGTCAACTGTAATCCTCATTCAACATTTATCATGAGTATTATCCCATTTTAACTTTATCATATTAGGTTGCACTCTTTATTTAAGGTTCATCCTGAAGTTAGCTAACCACTTCATATTTTCATATTTCTTGCATGTGGCTAACCAATAACACATAGAGAGCTTATTAAACCATTTCTAAGTTTTACATTATGTCATACCCATTCATCACTTCTCCATGTTAGATTAATTTATGATATTATGGTGCTGTTAAACCAACTTGTATGAGTGGCTCATCAAACACATATCAAAGTCCTAAGTGGGGTTTCCCCTAACCCATCACTAGAGGGTAGGGGACCTACTCAACCTCTATGAACTCACTCATCTTTATGAGAATTATATGCACTATATACCACCACTTTCCTACGTTGGTCTAAGGACCTAGGGTTTACCTCTTTATCATGGTCATCAATACTGCAGAATCTAGCCACTCAAGAACGTACCAAACCAAAGCACAATATGGCATTCTATTATTAGATACCTACTCATGAAATATTATTGACAAACTTTTTATTTCACATAAACAACCCTTAGAATCCTACACAAGGGACTACCAACCTGAGTACGAGGCTTCACAACATATTACAATTCCTTACCTCTCTAGGATCTTGGGGCTCTCTCTCCCTCACCTGAATGGTAGATAGTCATATCATATACACATCTATATAAGCAACCTCTTTCTCTATTTTTAGGGTTTAGTTCTTTCCAAAGACACCTAGAGTACGACAAGCCTCTAGGGATCATGCATATATCATCTCAACCATCTACTCAGGGGTAGTCTAGTTTCAGACATACCACTACAAATTTTTCTCTTAATGTCGCATGTCTTAGATTTTAGGTTCCCAACCTTCTCCTTATGGGTCCCAATCTCTTAAGAGTTAACCCTATCACTGGTCCTAACACTAAGGGTCCCCCTTTGTAGAAGAGGTTGAGGCTCTAGCATATTCACATCTTATCTTTACTTAGCTTATCTTATCTCAGAGAAGCACACACTCTCATGTTATCAAAGCCCAAGAACAAAAGTCAAATTATCAACACTGACTGAAGTCATCATCAATTATCTCATCACGTAGAACTAAAATCCTTTTATCTATTCTATCTATTATTCCTTATCTCATAAACCAACATGGCATTAAACCTTTTGGATTAGCACTAATCCCCTTTTCTTTTTTAAAACCCCATTGTCATTCATTTTCATGTAGATACAAGTCTACCTTCTACTCGTATCTATGTGGGAACACACTTTCTGTTAGGATGCCTACAAGAAAGAGTTTAGACATTTCGTCACAACCCGTACTTAGGGTTTTATCTCTCTCATAAATCTTTTCTCCACTTTTGGGTTGGCCCACCCCAGGGTGGGACACCAACTCCGAAAGTTGCAGTGTGTGTTTGAATATTTTCCTCGTTACATAATCACTTATAACCCATGTTTCATATGTAAGTACAATCTTGTCTCGTGTATTATGCATGCCTTACTCCACGTTCCTGCATGCATGGGTAAGCTAGGGTATCCCAACTCATTTGGTCTCTTACCTTTCCTCTATCCATTTCTTAGATTAGGTTTTAAGGTTAGGGTTAGGAACCATACCCCAACACCTCACAGTTTTCTATGTCCCTTGACCCACGTAGGGGTTTTCTAAACTAACTCTTGCTCCATCTAAGTTTTACCTTTGTAAGGAAAAGCCCATGAACCCATTTCCTTTACTTTATCATTAATTCCACATTATACATTCATTAATGGGAAAAGGATGTATTAATCCTACATCTTATAAAAACCATAAATTTAAGTGAGGGGGAAGTATCTTTTAAGGTTTATTAACCTTGGATGAGAAGTGGTTGAAAGTAGAGACGAGAAGACTTATAGAAAATGTTACTTCAGGGAATCCCAGGTTTTGTCCAGGCCGATATCACATTGGCTAAAGGAGTCCTCATATACTAACTTAATTGTGTAGAGGAAAATATTGCCATTCCCCAAATCATGATCCTTTCTAGACACCATTGCCATTGAGTTTGCCTATAGAAGTTTCTTGATATTTCTACGAATTACTTGAAATTATAATCTATTAAATATTATTTGAAAAATCTCGGGCTCTGATACTAAATGTAACGACCTCAATTTTCAACAACCCCCAATTAAGGAAGGCCAAAAGGATGAGAGCCATTACCTATTTTTTTTCCAAGGATCTAGATTTACCAAATAATAAATAATAGTAAATAATTTCCACTAATATAAATAATTTGTTTACAAGATGTTCCTTTAGAACTTACATAACTTTCTATCATCAGAATTGTATATATGAGAACTATATGAGAATAAGTATCTATCTAATCCTCCTTACAAGTTAACCTTAATACTTTCTAGTAATTTCATCTGTCCATAATATCAAGATATCATCTTATCTAGCATGTACCTAAAACTCCGTGAAATAAAAACACGGCCAGTATAACAAGTTATAATGGTATGTGGGGAAAATAAAACATCTACATGTAGGTGTAACAATATAATTAGCCATAGCAACAAATGTGACTACAAAATTGAACATGGATTTTCTTTCTAACTCTCAACTTAATCTCTATTAGACACTCGCTCTCTGTAGTATTCATGTGGGGAACCCTCTCTCTAAGGTTTAGTCCCTACAATGGACACATCATACATAGGCCCTGACACAATCACCAGTCACCATAGTGACATTTCATACAAAGGCCTTTTCTCAAGGTGATCTTCTTTTCTGGGCCAGATCATTGGTCACTGCATTGACATTTCATACATAGGCCTTTGCCTGAGGTGATTTTCTTATCCCATCCGGATCATTCATCACCATAGTGACATTTTTTACATCTCACATGTATCACTTACATCTACCAGAGATAGTTGAGCAAGCTATACTTATATAATGTGATAATCATAGTGGCTTTAAAGATTGCAGGAATTAAATAAACAACCAACAGTCTATCTACAATCAATGCTAAAAAACCTCAAAAACCACAAAAGTTAGTTAAGTCGAGTAATCATAGGTGTAACCAAATACCTTTCTCAAAAGTGATCAAAGTCCAAACAGTAAATGCAGAGTCAGAGTAAGCAAGCAATCACCCTGAAATTACTGCATAAAACTCAAGTACTACTATTTTATCCAAAATCTACCATTAGGATTGACTTGGATTCTAAGTTAGGATTTTAGGGTCAACTTAGGGTTTCATTAGTATTTTGACTTTCTAAACCCTAGTTATCACTTTTAATGCCCCAAGTTTATAAAGACTAATTTTAACATTAGACACATCCTTAATCTCAAATTAGTCAAATACATTATTTTTATCCAAAAAGACTAGACTTTATCCATATAAATCATTTAAATAGGTTAAGATCATTACCTTAAGAAATTAGGGTTTCCATGATTTTAGTACATTAAAGTTAGTAAGAAAATTTTAAAACTGGAATCATTATCAAGTCTCATTTATATTTTATTTGTGTTTCTCTCATTTTTTTGATCAAACTTCATATATTATATGTCTTTATCTGATCAGCCTAGAAATTACTATAATTTTTGCAAGATTAATGAGGCAAAAGAAAGGTGCCACATCAAAATTATCCATTGTATCCTATTTAGCTAGGCAATCCAATAAGTGCCTGCCAAACTAGCATGTCACTCCTGTTTGGATGGGGCTAAGAAAAGAAGCGAAAGAGATATATGCCCTTACTCGCAAGTGTCCCAATTGGGAGTAAAGGAGCAATCTTGCATATCCTCATCTTCAACCTCGACCCGCCTCTCATTCTTGCAAATTTCTCCTTGGGTGAGTCAAATTAACAATTGACTATGTGCTCTGAGTCTTGGAGTAGCAAGGGGATGTTTCTTCCTCTTAAGACTACTTTGAAAAACTCACCGATGGTCACAAATGACCCAGAGGAGACCAAAGCAAGAAGAAAGGAGGGGAAAGTTCCCATGTGCTGTGTGGGGAGGTAACGAGGGGAAGGACAAAGTAGCAATGAAATTGTAGGTTGGGACAACAATGTAAAATCTCATCGAGTTTCACAGATCCATCCACGATCTCGCAGGGGCTGGTTATGCTCTTTGGGGAAAGTACTAAGTACTTTCCAACAACATCCAAACAATGGGTAAAATGATTATGAAACATCTTATATTCACAATCAAAAGGATTACGCGTGTTCATATGGGTTGTTTTGAGAGGAAAGTGGAGAATCGAAAGGGAACCAACTGTTCCCTGGTTGCCTTTTCTGGGCAAGGTAGATGACGATTGTGAGTCGTCTGGTCTTGATCTGATGGCTGTAGTGTCACGTGAATTATCAAGGCCGGGTCCTATTCCTTTCCTGATAAATTGTGACATTTAAATGTATAATCAGTTATTGCTCTCTCTTTAGGAAAACTAGTTAAATTAAAAAATCCTCCTCTTTTATCCAATTGATCTCAAAATTTGGGGGAAGGTTTTTAATGATTAAATCTTGATGTGGGCAAGATTTGGTGTGAAAAAGATATTTCTAGATTCCCCTTATCTCTCTTCAAAAGGCATATAATTCAATAATTTCAAGTAGATCTCTCTAACTTTACAAATTTCTCTAGACCACTAGAAACATCCTTTTTCTATGAAACTTAGAGGGCAACTGTCTAAAGTCTTTCTCAACCTTAACCAATTTTATTGGATTTATTGAAAAAAGTTTAAATTGCCAAATCTTTCTTTTTTAGCATATCCTTAAATTAGTTACTATTATCAAGTGGGAAGTCCTTTTTATTCCAAAATTTGAAGGAAAGTCTTTAATACTTTTATCTAGCTGGGCGAGATCTGAGACCAAAATTCAAAATTTAAAGACACTTTTTTTTGTCTCCTAGTATCCACTTTATATTCTTTATTTAAGGCATTAAAACAATTTTTTTTTTCTTACTTCACCTATTTGTTATTTTGTTACCTTCCTTATTAACAACAACATAGGAAATGAAACTAACCCATTAGTTGTCTTTAATACCAATTTTCTAAAAAACTCCACACAATTATATATGTAGAAAACTAATTATCCATTACTTTTAATAATTCTCTTAATATTGGTTTTACTCTCTTTCTTTTTTTCCATATCTATTGTTGTTTTATTGAATATGATGAAGACCCATAAAATCATAGCAACAGAAGATTGGCACATTAAATCCATATAAAACAAAGCACATAAAATTTTCTAACATATCCTTATTATTCAAATATTTGCATTTCAAATTTGTAAATACGTGTGGAAAATCAAGTTATAACATCAGCTGAATGTCTCTAAAAATGGGGACGGGACCTTGTCCGAGTGCCTCTTGGGAGTCCTTGGCACAGAGGTGGTGAGCCACAACAACCAAAATAGCCCCCAAAGTAGCACTTCTCTACTCGTAGGTTTGGAAGGTGCACCCACTGGTGGAGACGTGATGGAGCACGGGATGGCTGAGGCTGTATCCTGGAGATGATGGCAACTTTGGGTGGTGTACATGAGAGGAGGCGTGTGGACTGGTGGCAATGACATAGGTGCTCCAAGTTTGGGCGTTGTGCGTCTGCTCGCGTGCATGAGTCGGACATGAGGGAGATGAAGGCAACGTAGGGACACTTGCACGAGTGGCTCGACAATAGACCGGTCGGGTCAGGGAAATAAGATGCTTGAGGGCCAGTTTTGTCTTAGTGGGCCTCAGATCTCCTTACTGGTCTTAGATTGAGCGGGCCAATGGGAGTCCGCCAACTTTCGTTTAATGAGGTAATACTTTCGATAACGTCGAATATCTAACAAATATCATAGAAAATGCTAGGATAAACCAAATATAGTGATACTATATATCAAATTGAACAGAAAAATTAGAGGAACACAAATAAAATAGTTTCTAACTCTAATTATGCTTCTATTTCCAAAAGTTCCGTGAATACATGTTTAGTAAGTGATAATACATTAAAACCCTAGATTTGGATATTTACAGGTTAAATATGTTTAAAATCTCTCTTTTATGCTATTATCTAATATCATGGACTATAATGGTAATATAACATGGTTATGATTATAATGACGACAAACTAGATTTTTTTAGAGTGGATGATCCTTAATATGTGTAATAAAGATCTTCAACATCAATGATGTAAATTGATATAACTAAAGTGAGAAAATTTTGAAATAATGTATGGATATTTGGTAACCCCCCGGCCCAATACCTAAGGCTCTAGTAGAATTTAAGAATTATGGCTGGACCAAAAGACCACCACTAGAATTAACAACGAGGTTTGTCCTCACTCACATGAAAACCAAGAAAAACTTCCTGACTGGTCACCCATCCTAGTACTACTCTGGGCCGAGCATGCTTAACCATGAAGTTCTTTAGTGATGGGTTACCTAAAAAGGAGGAGCAACTTGGTGATATGGGTAGTCCAATCATTCATTTACGATCATTTTATCCATGGCCTCAAACCCTGGGACATTACAATTTCCCCCACTTAGACTCTAGACGACGTCCTTGTCAAGGCTCAACTATACGACCTCATTATCTCTTCCCCATTTTAGTGTAGACCCAAAATGGCCCATGGACACCCAACTCTCATCCAAAGCTACTAGCACAAGGGTGACTCTATCTCATCTCATCAGATAACCCTTTCCAACTTGCTTGGACCGCACAGCTTAAAAGTGGCATGCCACATGCCCAAGTGGGTCCACCTACTAGAGGTGAATTGGCTTTGATACTATTTTGTAAACCCTAGGGCCCATTGCCTAAGGCTCTGGTAGAGTTTCAGGAATGACAGATGGCCCCACAGACCACCACTAGCCTTAACTGTGGGCTTTGTCCTCACTCACACGCAAGCCAAGAAAAAATTCATGACTGGTCACCCATCCTAATACTACTCTGGGCTGAGCATGCTTAACCACAAACTTCCTTAGTAATGGGTAGTCAAATCATTCCTTTTAAGATCACTTTATTTGACGTCTCAAATCTTGGGACGTTAAACCTTTGAGAGGCATCCCCTACCTATTTCTAAATGGAAGTGAATTTGCATAACTATGAATTTGTGGCCAACCTACTTAGGATGTTCAAGGGACGTGATTCCATCTGGGTATGTGGAACATAATCTTGGAATTCATACATACTGATGATGTGTGTCAGATGAATAATGATCATCTCAACCTAAACCTTAAGTTGTAATCAACTAACCCTAATCTAGACATGCTTTTTGCCATGTATGAATGCATTAGTAATGTTAGATGCTTATAGTCACATAACATGTCTTTATACAATTAATGCTGACCTAATGAGTTAAATATGCCTTAATAAATAGGTTGATCCCATTATATGTAACACATTTCACATGGTTTCCTACTAATACACATATAATGACTTATATGTACACAGTTGGTAATCTAATATGAACAAATATAAATGAATGATTCATGTGGATACTATCGTGACTAATAGAGATAATGTGTCTATAATTGATTTTTAATGTAAGTGGAAAGAAATAATATGCCATTATTTGAGTTAATGTCGAAAGTCATGGACATAATGGAATTAATTAGTAAAATATCATAACTTGTATGATATGATATATTGTGACCTTCATGGTACTCTAAATCCTAAATATGGATAATTATTATGATGTATAATAATTTATATTAAGATAATCATGTTAAACCCTAATTGAATTAGAACCCATAAAAGGAGGTATTAAAATCTAAACCTAAGTTCAAAATTGGATTTCTTGGGTGCCAGTTATTCTAGGTGCAAAGTTTCAACTTAATCAAATAATGTTTGTTGTTTTAATTTTCCCGGGGAAGATAATTCCTAAATACATAATTTTAGTGTTAAGCATACTTTATTTTGGTCATTGATTGATCAACTTTTTCTAGGTTTGCTTGTCACACATGGCATGTAACTCAGGCTCTATTGGATCCGTCAGATCTACATCGGACGGCAACTGGCTTTTCTTCCTCCTCGAGTCTGGAAAAGCCTAGAGTCTACATTCTGCTTGTTCTCTATGTATTCCTTCATCTCTCTCTCTATTCTTTCTTTCTTTTCCCCATCTCTGCTTCTCTTCACAATCCTTATGCAAAGTCAACTCCATGGAGATCTAAATCAACTAGGATATGTGCCCTAGAGGATTTCTCCCCAACTTTGGCTCCTTCCTTCCACTACACCAACTAAGATCGAGACTCCTCACCTCGATGTGACTCCTCGCCTATAAGTAATCCTTCATTGGCCTTCACATAAATTCTAGCAACTATTTCCAACCATCCTTAGATTTTCAGTCACCCAGAGTCATGTTTCCAAACCTCACCTTCTTGTAGACCCTTGGAAGAGTTCATCATCCTTCCTCATCCCTTTACAAGGCTTGCAAAGCATCCAACATAGTTCATCGCACCATGCAGGTGTCGTAGGCCTAATCAATTTGACTCAGCTAGAGGTAATGGTGGTTTCCCTCTTTTGTCCTTCTTCCTCACATGTCTACTAATGGTTTGGGTTGTTTGTGTCCTGATCTCTTAGTAACTTAGTTTTCCTATGGATGGCATCGCCCTGAGGCTCTAGGCCTCCAATTTTTGGATATGCCTCACTAAGTGCTGCGTTTCCATGATTTTCTAGTGTCTTGCTCCTGCTTCACCTTGACGTTAATGATAGGATGTGAAGCTTGGGCTATTTTACTCCCTAACATATCTTTTTGGGGCCTTTGAGTACGTTTAGGTCTCACAAAACTATTGGTGATCTCTCCAACATGATTTGGTGGTTGAGGTTCAGATTTGATTCTCTTTCTATTGAGACCATGACTGAACATTGCTTGTTCTTAGGAATAAGAGAAAACAAATGTAGAAAAAGATGGCCATCTAGTTCTTTTACAAATATAACCCCATTGATTTGATTCCATCACGTGCCCCATGGGTGACTTAGTAGTTTGCTCTATAATTTCTCTTTTGATTGTGTTCGTTTTGAGTAAGGTGTATCAGACTATATTACACTGTCAAACATCATTATTTGATGTATGATGCATGGGTAGTGGGGTCTTTTGCCTTAATTTTTATTTCAAATTCTAGTTTATTTATTTAATTTAGATAATTCATAACAATTAAAATACAAGTCTGAAAAAATAAGACATGTTTTGGAACCAGGGAACTAGTATCTACATTTTGGTATAATTTCTTTCACCTAAGTTGTATAAATTAAATTACGTGAGGATTTACCTAATTAACCTTAGTTTGTAAAATTCATACATAATTATTCACAGGTCAAAAATTAACAAATAAATATATTTTGAAATCATGAAATTATAATCTATCTAATTGTGTAATTTTCATAACCTAAATCAATAATGGTAAAAAGGTATTTTTAGGGTTTTTTTATGGGAGCCTAAGGCCGAATTCATCTGAGTGTTTAATAGGTAGCTTCAAATCCTTGTTTGGATCTAGATTTGAACCTTTGAACCATTGAGATACAATTTGAGGTATGTTGCTTCTCCTTTGAGTCATAATGGACAATGATTGATATTTTCTCTCCCTCTCTTTGACTTAATTGTGACATATTGCTTTATATGTCTCTTGGTTATACTTATTTGACCCAATTGGGTCAAATTCACTGAATTTTATCAAATTCATTGTTGAAGGTTCAAATTGATTCTACTTTCTTTAATTTTGTTGGTACTTATTCAATTTTAAACCCTTATTGCAAATTTGCATCTTATTATTCCATTCTATTAATGGAAACCCTAGTTTGATGAATTGTTTGGACTGAGCCTATCTTGTCTTCCTATCTAATGCATATTTGATTAATTGGAGTATCTTTATCTAGTAGTAGTACATTATGGGCTTGGATCGCATTGTAAAATTTTTCCCATATATGAGGTTTAGGTGCTCTCACCTAGCCCAAGATGTTCACATTTGATATATATACCATTACAGAGAGGATTGCGATTGTTCCCACCTCCTTCATAGGCACGGGATGTGAATGTGTCGCAGCCCTACTTTTATATGATTGTAGCCTATAAGATAATATGTAAGCAACTGAATTCAATTTAATTGTCGGGATTCATTTCCATTCTTGTTCCCTATAATTGTTTAGGCAAGAAATTTATTATTTTACTTGTTACTTCTTCATATAGTCTCTTTGTCTTACTACATGCAAATATCTTTTGATACCCATTTGGATGTGATGCCTCCTTTTTCATTGGGGACCTGGTTTAGCTTACATTTGATGTATTGTGTCCATATATATATATATTATCAAATCTCTATTTTAAGTGCCTATCAACTTTTTCTGATTAATTTCCACTTTGTCTTCTCTTGTCAACCCCTTAGGTGGAGAAAATATTGTCATAGATGATCACAATTTGCGTCCTACTAATCACTCTTTTTTGCGGGTCAGAAGTGTAGATACATTTTCCCAGTCAAAGGAATCAAACTTTAAATTTATACCCGACTTCAAGAGACTTCTGCAACTCAATACAAAGTGTGTTGTAGTAACACAAGGTCAAACACATGGACAAGAATAACAACATAATAAGAGCAATAGATATTAGCTTAGTTTAGTCAAATTAAAGAGGTTAATTGGTATTCCATTTAAAGAGCGAATTAACCTAATTAAGTAGCAAATCCAAGTTACAGAAGATCAAAAGAAACAAAGATAATCATAGAAATTATAAAAGGAGAACTTGGATTGGGTTTCACCAATTGGACCCACCTTAATCATGAAAAACCTTCAGTTCTAATTAATATACATTCTTGACATGTTTTGCAAACAGTGATAAAAGACATCCACTCCTTCCTTCTATTGAAATCTAGGTAGATTTCTACGCAAAGTATCTTTCGCTTGAGATGATAACAAAAGGATCAAGTATAACCGTATGACTTTTATTATGACATCCTGAATCTTGTGTCTTATTTCTAACCCATACTCCAGATCTTACTGAAATTGTTCTCTCAAATAAATCCAGATAAATCATCACTAGAAGGTAGCTAATCAATAAGCGATGCATTAAAACAAGAGTATAGAAACAAAACTGTAAGAACATATTAATTAAATAGAAGAAGGAAATATTACATGCTTTGGAGGGCTTGATAGCTACTCACAACCTAAGTTATGGAGTTTAGCCACTCATGACATGGAAATGAAACATATTACAACTTGAAGAATTCATGATAAAAAGTAAAAGAGAGGGAATAAGTCGATACAATGGTAGATCAATTGATCGATCTACCCACCTTTCGATTGAATCTGAAAGGTGGTCAATGACAAAATGTTAATTGCCTCACTCTTCTATACAATCAAGACTAAAGCAAGTAGATCCATCAATATGTTGACGGAAGTGGATGGAATGCCTAGTCTAGAGGCCGATGGTCTCACTAAGTCGATGCGACTATCCATATCGACGACTCTATACTTTGGCTTTGGTCTTAGCGACAACCTTTTGGGTTATTGACTCCAAAATCGAAGATGTCTTGATGTGATGCCTTGAGGGGATATTTATAGGGGTTGACTTGTGCTTTGTGGATCTCTGATTGGTCCATGTGGCTCAAACTCTTGGTCTTCCTATTGTCGACCTTAGAGGTCGATGATTCTTTGTTTGATAGATAGGTATTCATCTATCTTTGAGGGTTGTTGATCTTGGAGGACTGACAAGCTCATCTTATGACAAACTGTTGACCTGAAGGTCAAGAGATGGTATTGCTACTATTAGTTGGATGGATTTAAGCTTTTTTGATCTCTAACATCGATGTCTTTTTGTCAAACTTAGGTCCATCATCAAGTTTGATTGATGCCTCTAAGCTCGATGGATGTGTCTATCAATCTCTAAGTGAAGGTTCAAGTGTCGACTGGCTAGGTTGATGAGTTGTAGAAATTTATTTGAGTTCAATATTCATATCATGAATAATAGTTATTCTTGGAGGTCAATGGAAATGCCATCAATCTTCATGAGTTTGTTAAAATTTTGCAATTTGCAATAAAAGTTGACAAAAAAAAGTATTTGCTTTTTAAGTATTAAATGAATAAATTTGAGATCTATAATAGATAAAGCAAATGATTTTATTTATGAAAAATTCATGAAATGTGAATAAAAACTCATGCTATCAACTCCCCCAAACTTAGAATTTAGCTTGTCCTGAAGCTAACAAAATCATTGTGCAAATTAAAGTGGGAAGGATAATCCTATTAATGTCTAAAAGAAATTTTCATGTCAACCTCTTATCAAAACTATTTACTATTTCATAAAAAGATCTAGTTCTAAAAAAACATCCACATTCAAAAGATCCTTCTTTGTTTGTTGGTTGGTTGTTTTTTCTCATAAACTTATCTCTGACTTACATCTCACATTTCAAAGTATCTTTCACTCTCGTCACATTGTTGGTGGTGGTAAATGAAATGAGTAGGAAAAAAGGCTTGTGGGTATCCCTTCTTATGAAATGAGTAGGCAAAAAGGCTTGTGGGTATCCCTTCTTTCTTCTTTAGTTGTTCAAGTATAGGTTTTTTAAATGAGACAGTGGTCTCTGAATTCTAAACTAGTTAGATCTAGAAGTGGGACGTCCTAAGTACCACTACCCCAGATTACATTACCTTTAATGGACACCATTGGAATTGGAGGTGTGTATTCTTGGTATCAAAGTTTAGAAAAAGTGACATATCTGCGTTTATGATAACAACAATACACTTCTTTTGACTAGAAGCATGTCACAACTCTCTAATTTTTATTCTCTCTACTTTTGTTCCTCACTCTTTTTGGGATGTTGAATGAATTGGACATGGAATGAAAAATGAAGAATCTCTTTCTTCTTTTATAAGGATATGCCTTTAATTGAATTTGTTTTGGTTTGATATTTCTAATCTTTCGATGATGTTTTGAGGTTAGAATTAGATTAGAGGAAGAAGTAACATTTTGTTGAGAGAAAAACATAAAAACATCATCAATATCGATGAAGGAAGAATGCCCTAATTTTTTCTTCCTTGTCATTGATTTGTAAAAACATAGCTTAAAGAACAAAAATAAACTCTTTGGAGATGTTTTTTTAATCATCTTCATCTTCATTGTTTTGTACATGAAAACATTTTCAAAGGGTTGATGAAAGCATGTGAAATTAAAAGAAAATTATGAAAATGATTAAAAGGAGAAAAATGAAGTTTTTTTGATACTATGAATACCTATTTCACGGGATTACAACCCAAAACTTACAACACATGTTGTCCTTGGAGTGTGAAAATAAGAAAGAAAAATAAGCATGTAATATTATCATTGACGTCAAGGATCAATAGTTACTCACTCAGAGTTGAGAAGCATAATGGTGTAATTTTTGTGTAAGCAATGATAGTTATCACCATGGTATTCTTCGATAGCAACATGGAGGATGCCAATAGAATACATCCAGTGGAGGATGTAAAAGCCACAGTCGTTAGAAAGACACTGATGTTGTGAGTTATGGTGGAAAATTTTATAACTTTCCATTTCTAGGGTTCCAAAGAAGCATACCCATTGCCATAGAGGAATTAGTTCCCTAGCACGTGTATCAACAATGCATTCATGGATGCTTTGAATAAAAAAGAGTATATGAGGCCTTCAATGGTATAGGTGGCGTCAGATTTATTATAGAATAATACTTTATGCTCTCAAGTGAAGATGATGAGTGATTGTCGTGGAGCAGAGGTAGGAAGACATAGCATGAGATTGAAGTTTTCAGGCGCTGAATGAGTAACCCCTTTTTTCCAGTTGCAACTTTCTAAAAAAGATCATTCTTCAAATTAGGTCCAACCATATAGACATCATCCGTAGTTTGGCTAAGAAGGAATTCATAGGTAGACATAAGAATGTATGATAGATAACTTCTAGGTCTGAGAGTTTCTTTAAGGTCATTTTTCATGACAACCACATTGTTTCAGAAAAATATAATACATTTATCAACACCATCCTTGAGTCACTGCATGATAAGGTGGAGATGCGCCTCATAAATCTTGTAGTAGGAGCTTCCGTAAAAGTTTGCAAAACCTAGTTTGATGGATGCTGCAAGCCCATAGACAGGAAAAAACTCAGGTTCAATCAGAATATAGAAGATATCAACCGCCTAATGGGCCCGTATAGAAGTAGAGATGATTCCTGGTGGTTGAGATGCAATAGGGAAGGCTTCATCTGGCCTTCTTCCATTGTTTCTCTTTGTAAGACTTTTCAGAAAGGTTCCTCAATAGGTAGGGGAATCAATGGGTAGAGATCTCTTAAATTATCAAGAATCTATGGATCTTAGAAGAAACAATGATCATGGATCACCTCATGGCATAGAATCCACGTAGTGTTGAGAAACCATGAGGATGTAGATTAGCTACAAAGATCCTATGATTGAGAGCTTCCATGACTCAAATGACAACAAATGCACTATCACCTTTTTCCCAGTTTTGTTGATTAACTAGTGTCTTGATACGTAGCTGGTCCAATTAGGGTGTAATATAGAACTTGACGTATAATGTGTTGTAGACAGATAGGGTGCAAGGGATATTTTCTGATCCTGGGTCCCAAAATTGCATATATGCTTTTTGTAGATCGGCTTGGCAATTGTTGAATAAGGTAATATACATTTAATCAAATTAGTAACATATAGTAGCCGGAATCCTCTGAAGTGAAAAGGGAGAAGAATCACTCGTGCTTTCTGCAACTTGAGTTTTTCAAGGAGTGTATCTATAGAGGGTGCATCCAGACAAAACTTATATAGGCAATCAATAAGGGATGATGCGAAAATGTAGTAAGGCCACTAGGAATCACATCCTCCAAGATAGTAGATGCTAATACTATGAAAAGACATTTGGTTATCCTAGATAGGGTGTGAAAAATATGACAAAATTCATTCAAAAAAGAGAGTGGATCCCATTGCTGTTTATGATTTTCTGACCATATCGAGTATCATCTAAAACCATCTAAAACATCTTGTAAATGAAGATGTCACGAAGTGGCATCCCATTCAAGCAATCAGGATCCAAAGTGTTCATTTTAGAAGGGAGCTGGGATGGGAGAGGCAAAGGTGGTTCCAGAAAGATGGGATTTGGAGGGCTTGGGCCTACTGTTGAAAGAACAATAGATAACTTGCCATTATCTTCCCCAAAAGAAGCGTGTTCATTGTTAGAGGGACTATCGACATATGCTTGTACATCTAGATTATCTATATATAGTCCCACAAAAATATCCTCCTTAGAAGTATGGTGGCTATGAAGAGACCTAACTGGCTATCATCACCAAGTAGAATCTCATGTATCTTCCTCATTAGGCTATTAAAAAATAGTCAGAATGCATTTCAGTGAGTGGGATATCATTTTCAGAAGGATGGGTGTGGATATCATCAGAAAGGCTGAATTGTGGCTCCATTAGAGAAGCAGGGAGTCCCGATCATGGAAGAAGGAAAAGTGTTGCTTGTTGCTGATCAACATGGGTAGTAGTAGATGTTGATAGAGCATCATTCAAGTTGTTCTTTGTCAATATGGTCTCAGAGACGTGTTATATTGATGCTTTAAAATACCTAGATGAATTCTTAGAAGAATGACGACGAACCTCGTTGCTCATTGCATTTGTGACATAAGAATTCCCATTTGATGAACATGAATGATGGAGAAGAACCTTTGTCCGATGACTGAGCATGGAGAAATTGTCACATGATTGCACATCACTCAATTTTTCTTTGGCATGCGTCATCTTTGACCTTCTAGTGATTCCAGATTCATTGCTGCGAAGCTAGTATTTCTTGCATCTGCTAGGGAGGATGAGCTAGAGTGTCAACTTTATGCTCGAGTGCAATCACTTGTTGGGACAACTGCTATAAATAATCAACATTTGGTTGATAATATTGACATGTCTTAAGAAAACATGCACATCTCGTAGCTTGGGAATAACAGACATGTGGCCTATAGTTACCTTACACAACATGTCAATTTCATGACTAAAAATTTTGTCAAGTGTTTTGGGGTACTCCATGTCACAAGATTGGTACACAGATGGTGTAAAGGGGTGCTCAAACCGAGGTGGAGTGCCAGAGGTGGATGGTTAAGTAGTGTGCCAGTGGTAGTGTAGAGGACTATTTGGAATATCATGAACTATGTGATGGGGGTAGATGGTATTATAGGTGTGGCGGAAGTTGTGGGTACAACTGGGGTGGTGGATTGAGGTGGATCCCTTTGTTGATGGGAACCCATTTCTCAGAGCATGGTATTTTGTTACATGTTCACCACAATCTTCTTCTGTAATTTTAGGGCCGCACGAGTGACCAACACTTTGATGGTTGTGGAGGAGAGTGTGACATTGCCTCAAAATTTTCATCATATGTTGATTGTCCGTGATCAATTTCCTCATGAATGATAGGTAAGGGTCCTTTGGTAGCAATTAGTTTGATACAAATTGAGTGATTCTTAGAGGAAGAGGCGGCTTGTTCATGTGACGAAGTTTCACTGGAAGCATGAACTTGAATAATGAGTTGTAATTCCTCTTCTATGAAGAGAAGTGTCTGAGAATCATAGTCAGCAAACTATGGAAGGGGTATGTAGATGTTTGTCAGCAAGAAGATGTAAGGTAATTTCTCATTGCAGCATAGAATAATACCTCAATAGGTCAACTATTTATAATTGATGAGATTATTGACTAGAATCTCTTTGAAACCATTAGGAGGAGTAGGATTCCCATAAGCTCTATAAATTAGACTGATCAAACCCCACATACAATATTCTCTATGGGAAGATCTGTAAATCAATAATTAGCCATTAACAAGCTTTCCCTCCATGATACAAGATAAGATGTAGAGTTCTTCGTGATAGGTATTGTCCAATTCTAACTTTATGAAAAGGATGTTAGAGACAATATTGTGCATAATCCTCCATAAGCCAGAATGCACAGTTGAGGCCTTAGAGGTTCCAAACTTGTAGTGGTGCTTGCCTGTGAGTTTCGCCCAATAAGTACTAGCGCTAAAATAAGAGTCAACTTTGTTGAGTAGGCTGGTGCATGATTTTTTGGCCTTTTCATATGAAGTGCATATGATTTTATTGAGTTTCAGCTTACCAAGCACCTTATCAACATTGTTGATATGGACTTGAATGTGCCCACGTCAACATGTTAGATCAAAACCCTATTTGACAAAGACCTCTTTGATAGAAGGCATAAACTCCATTGTCTCCTATACATAAGACTTGGGATTGACTAGACACAAACGAGTTAGATTTAAGCTTCTAAGAAGACATGACACCTGCTTCCAAATCCCAAGTTCCTTTAGAGTGGATTTTAGGCGAAGCGTGTAGGTTAGTAGGTGTTGTCTTCACTACCTTGTATGCTTCCAGATGGTCATCATTATGTGGTTGGAATGTTCCATGGTACGTGGCATCAATTGGGTAGCTTGGGTTTCTTCCATGGATGAGCCGGTGATGCACACCTTTTTGCTAGCCTTTGTGGTGGATGATTTTGGGCGCACATGTTTCTCAACCCACTGTGAGGTAGTGTCAATAGCTATTGTCTCTTCCTCAATCAAGTCATTGTTGGATCATAAAAGCATTGATAGGTTAGTAAAACAAAGCAAACAATAATGTTGAGAGTGAAGAGACTATTGATTAATTGGTAAAAAGGTCATCGACCTCTGTGATAGAGGTTGACAGTCATCAAAATCAGTAGGTTGACAAAAAAAAAGTGATACTAAATAAAACACCTATCCATCTTTCATATTGATGAGAAGAACGATAGAACCACATGAAAAATTAATGATGATGTTCACAATAGGGGTCTACAAAGTCATAAAGAAGGTTGACAAGGTTTTAGGTCGACATGGTTTTAGTGCCCGTCGATAAAGTTACAATTGATTCAAAAGCTACCAATCTAGTCGAGCAAGCTCATAGCTATCGAGTTGCAAGGCCGATGGAGGTCCCTAGTTCGGAAGGTCTATGGGAAAGAGAATAAGAGCCAGATCTCCAATGCAACTTGGAGGTGGTAAATGAAAATTACAATCTGTCTACTATTTATAGGCGGGAAAAAAAATTCAATGATTTACTTGGGTTAAATGGATGTAGGAATTTTGACCATCAAGCTTTTGGGTCAATGGTTGGTGGTTGACAGTCATTCGATCGACATGCATAAGGTAGACAACCAAGGGTAGATAGCCAAAGGTCAAAAATTAAGGTTGACAAGCCATACTACTATGAAAATTGTTGATGTCAATTTTTTTTTGAAAAAGGTCAGTGCATGTGAGAATAAAAGTGGATCAATGTTCGGGTGATAGATCATTGTGAAAGGATTATCGTCCAATCATCCTTTAAACAAAACTGGTAATCTAGGATATCTATGATCTCAGTTCGATAGAGAGATGGAGCATATTACAGAGAAGTTTATCTAAGAAAACAAAAATAAATGAAAAGAACAAAAAGATAGATTTTGGGATGCCTCCTAAGTAGTGCTTTGTTTAGAGTCATTGAGCTTGACTAAGAGATTGTTGTTATTATGCAACGGGTGCTCCAGACAAATCCATTTCTACTTTCTTTGTAAAGACTTCATCTTCATAGTAACATTTCAAATGATGTCCCTTGACTGAAAAGGTTCCAGACTTATCATTGTGAATATCCATCATGCCAAAAGGATAGATGGTGATAATAGTAAATGGTCCAGACCATCGAGAGTGTAGATTTCTACAAAAGAGTCAGACTACAAAGTTGAACAATTGAACTTTATCTCCTTCCAAAATATCCTTCTACTTGATATAATAATCATGTCAGATTTTAGTGTGTTCTTTCTAGATCTTTGTGTTTCCATAGGCATGTAGTTGGAGTTCTTCCAACGCCTATAATTGAAGAAAATATTTCTCCTTGGTGAGATCAGTTCCCATGTTGAGGTTCTTAATGGCACAAAAAGATTTATGCTCCAATTCTAGAGGGAGTTGGCAAGATTTTCCATATATAAGGCGATAAGCGAGGGTGCCAATGGGAGTTTTATAGGAAGTTCAATACACCTAGATAGCATCATCAAGTTTTGTTGACTAATCCTTTCTATATTCTTCCACTATGTTTCAAGTATCTATTTGTTTGTCTATTTGAAACTGCTACTTAACCAACGGTTTGAGGGTGGTATGGGGTAGAGATATGATGTTTTTATCCATATCTTTTCATAAGTGCTTCATTTTTTTTCCAATGAAGCGTGAAACACCATCAATTATGACTTTTCTAGGGACTCCAAATCTCAGAAAGATGATTTTTGTGAAAAGGCACATAACTGTCTTGGAATCACAGGTTGGAGAGGACAACAACCTCTACCAACTTTGAAACATAATCAAATGCTATGAGTATATATTTATTCCTAAAAGAACAAGCAATGGTCCCACGAAATCTATTTCCCAAACGTAAAAAATAATAACTTGAATTCAATGATTCCAATCGGCGAGGGGCATTTCATTTTTCTTGTTGATGTTTTCAATTCTCTGACTTGCATCATGTTGTTGAACATAGGTGTGTGAGAATCTTTATAAATGATGGCCAGTAAAATCCCAAGTTTAATATTTTCATAGCAATCTTTTTACACCCAAATGTCCCCCATAAGGAGCAGCGTGGCATTTCTTTATGATAGAGTGAGCCTAATCACTGGAGACACATCATATATAAACATTATCTACACACTTTCTAAACAAGAGTGGGTTATCCCAATAATAGTTCTTCAGATATGAAAATAACTTCTTTTTCTGGTTATGTCATATCGGGTGGCATCTACTGACAAGCAAGATATTTGTGAAAATATGCATACCATGGTGTGGATAGCTAGAAGTGACTCATCTTGATAGGACTCATTGATAGGCAAATGATTGTTTTCTTCAATAGGTATGGGGGAAAGGTGATCTGCAACCATATTCTTGGATCCCTTCTTATCAATAATTTCATGATCAAATTCTTACAGTAGAAAGTCCCATCATAGAAGGAGAGGTTTAGTATCCTTCTTTTGCATTAAATATTTGATCACCCCATGGCCAATATAGAAAATTCCATATCCTCCCAACAAATAAGATCGAAATTTATTGAAGGAATGATGCTAACATTTCCCTTTTTGTGGTCATGTAGTTTGTTTCTGCCTCATCAAGAGTTTTTTCGGGCGTAATAGATCACATGATGTTTCTTATCCTTATTTTGTCCTAGAGTGCTCTCACTGGCATCACACATAAGCTTGAAGGTAATGTCCCAATTTGGAGCTTGCATAATTGGTGTAAATATGAGGGCATCTCTCAGAGTATAGAAGGCTTTAATATAGTCTTTTCCAAAGACAAAAATGGTGCTTTTTACAAGAAGTTTAGACATGGGTTTTGATATTTTAGAGAAATATTTGATAAAATGACAATAATACCCAACATATCCTATAAAGATTCAGATGAAGGAGACAAAAATAGGTGGCGGTAACTTGGAGATTGCCTCAATCTTGCTTTTGTCAACTTCAATACCGACTTCAAAAACCTTTTGTCTGAGAATAATACCTTCGCGAGCCATGAAATGACATTTATCCCAGCTGAGGACGAGTTTTTTTTCTTCGCATCTTAGAAGTATAGGCGATAAATTTTTCATACAGTCGTCAAAAGACAACGGATAGACAGATAAATTGTCCATGAAAACTAGCATGGTATCTTTGATGAAATAAAAAAAGTATAGTTGAATACACCTTTGAAAGGTGGCGAGAGCATTGCATAGGCCGAATGGCATTCAACAAAAGGCATAAGTTCCATAAAGACAAGTAAAAGTGATTTTCTCTTGATGATCAGGATGGATAGGCACTTGGTAGAAATTGTAGTAGCCATCTACATAGATGAAGAGAGAGTGATGAGAAAGGTGTTCTAGGACTTGATCAATGAAAGGAAGGGGGAAATGGTCCTTTCTTGTTGCGGCGTTCAACAATCTATGGTCGTTGCACACACACCACCTGGACACTATATGAGTAACTAAATCTTTTGTTCACTTTCCCCTTTTACAACAGAATCCATCCTTTCTTAGGCACTACATGCACCAGACTTACCCAATTACTATCACTTATGGTGTAAATGATTCTGACATCATAGAGTTTGATAAATTCCTTACACACAACCTCATGCATATTGTTTAGCTTTCTTCAGTGTTGGATGCATGGTGTTGTAACGTCCTCTAAGTTAATTCGATGCATGCAGATAGTGGGACTAAGTCCTTTGATGTCATCTATGCAATATCCTAGAGCCTTTCGTCTAAGTTTGAGCTCAACCGATAATTTTACTTGTTGATCGGATGATAATTGAGAATTTATAATCACATGGTTTCTTTACTCATCATCTAAAAATGCATATTTTAAACCTTATGGGAGAGGCTTCAGTTTTGGTATGGGCCTTGGTGCAAAAATTTCCTTTGATTCTCTGTAAAGAGAGACATACTTGACAATCTCTAATGAACCTTGTTGATGTGTTTCCTCCTCTTCTGTTGCTTCTAAGTAACTGTGGATTTTTTCTACTTCAGGATTTGAAACCCCAAAAGTAAGATTAGTAAGTGCTCACATAATTGGATCCACAATAGCATTGTGTTCTTGAATTTCAGCACACAACTGACAGTAACAGTCAACAAAATAATTTGTCTCCATTAGAGAGGGACCCTTCATGTGTGACATGCCTAAACTATGCATAAAAATGCAAGTGTACGCATCAAGTAGTATAGGCCTATGAGGCCTGAATGTTGAACTCAGGAAACATATTCTAGAGACTACTACTAACTATGAACTAATTATCTAGGCCTAGAAAAGAGTGATTAGTTGTTTGTATATAACTAACTACAAGAATGAAAATATAAATATAGTGGATTGTGATCACAGATGGATGAATTCCTTATGATTATAGTTTCACCATAGTTTACATTGCATTTAACTCCACTTCATTAATCATCATTTATCCTTAACCCTGGACCATAAGACTTGTTGCAAGTATTACCCACTCGTGTGCAACGTAATACACTACCTATACTAAACACATTCTAGTTCTGTAGATATTTAGGAATTAGATAGGCACATTTGGATATCTCTGGGTTATTCCCTTCACAACAGTAAGCCCTCTCTCGAGGCACAATATAGGCTATGTAAATCTATAACTTTTCCAATCCTTAATCCCTCTCCTGAAGCAATTAGTGATCTAAGAAATTGAATGTGGTGATCAAACACATGCAAATCAACAAGCAATCATAGATTTAAGTCCAAACTTTAGGATATATATATATATATATATATATATATATATATATATATATAATCATATAGGTCAATTACAATGCAAAACTGGGCTATTCATGGGTCCTAAGGAATAAGGGGATTAGTCCCACATGACTTCTATAAAAAAATACAATGAAGAAGAGAGAGGAAAAGAGCTAAATAATGGGGAAGCTAATGAAAAACTTTGGAGAAACCATTATGTATGATCCCCTCTGGTGAGTGCCTCGATCCCTAGTGTTTTGACTACAAATCTACTTCGCTGAGGTGCCCGAATTGTCTACTATGTAGTCATCTCCTTCATATCCTCCTCTCTCGACTCTGTGCTCGGTTGCAACATGATAGAACATGATGGATTGGTATGGCTGAACCCCCCTTTGGCCATAAGTGAGGCTCTGGCCGTCATTAAGTCTCTATCACCAGATCTGTCTTAATCTTTAATCTACTCTAATCATGAAAAGTCAGTACCATCGACAGGAAAGTTGGTGGCACCAAGTTTCCAGCTAACCCAAAACCTTGATAAGTGTCAGTACTACTGACTTGTGTGTCGATAGCACCGAGTTGATTCCTACAAGTTCCGACTTATTTTGGATGCAAAAGTCAGTACCAGCCAAATAGGTTATTGGTGGCACTAAACCCATAGAATCTTCTATTGACGTTCCTGACCAATAAGTCTGTAGTATCGACTGTACATTTCTGTAGTATCGAACTCCTTCTCAGTAGCACCGAGTGATTTCTCAACAACATTGAGAATTTGAGATTTCCCTATTGGATTTTGCCTAAATTTTGTATACTTTTACGTTGGTAGCACCGACCTATGTTGTAAATGTTGATATAAGAGAAAACCAACATAAGTCTGAATAAAATATGATTATTTAACTCAATTCGGTACAAATACTCCTAATTTGACGCAATAGTGTTTCATAGGCTAATAACAACAACAACTGCCTAAATAATGTTAAAATGAGCACTTATGCATGAAATACATGGGAAAATAAACTATGAAAAGTGAATACAACTCAGTGCATCAAAATCCCCTAAGATTGAATTTTGATCGCCCTTGAACAATACTACCTTTGGATCTGTTGGAAATAAGTCAGCAAGAGGACAAACAATATGAACTATGGTTCTCAAATACCCTTGCCCGAGGGTCTTTAAGCGGACCTTACCAACCAATAAACAAATAACTACTATGTTATGACAAAAGTGTTCATTAAAAATGTCCACCCTTAGATCAATGACCACTATCAATGGAGTAGTTAATATCATAGTCAATAAGGCATACATTTGATGCACCATGCGATTCCTTATCTACATTGCTCTTATCTACCTACCAAACTATGTTGGAAGCAATTCCCCCTATAGAGATGAATGAGCAGATCAATCATATAGGTGTCTTACCATAAAGAACAATGGGTGGAATGAATATAGGTGGACATGAATAAGACATCACATGTAACATCCAAATCACTTATGCAAAAACAAAATATGATGAACCTCTATAATGAAGGATATGAGAAATGCATGAATCCTAATGTCTACTATTGTGGTGGAGTGATGAATGGACTAAAGGTCCCATCTGAACAATGTGAGTGGGATAAAAGAATGCATACATGTAAATATTTTTAGTACTCCTTGAACAACTTTCAAATTTGAGTTCAAGGCATCCTTTTCTCTCTATTTCTTTGATTTCTCTTTTTTTCCTGCCCTTTTTACTTTAGGATGATTTATAATTATGCTGGGAATTTTCTCCAACATATCATTATCTTTTTAATCATTTGGGAGGGATGTGGATGTGTATCATTTCACTTTAAAATTGAGGAGAAAGTTACATAAATGCAGGATGCAAAGAATGATTGAAAAAGAGAATGCAATCTACATTCAATTTGTTATGTAACTAATTTTTATGCACATACCCATTTTTTATTTTTCTAACTAATGCAATAGAAATACTAGCTATCATGCCAACTATTATGCTATGCAATGCAATCAAGAGGAAACAATTCAGGTTACTTGATCATCTTAAGGCGTTGAATGAAATGTCATGAAAAGTGGATGGAATCACATGATTATGAGACAATGTCTGTCTTAAACTATGATATGCCAATCTCCTACTAGCCTGTGTATAGGGTAACCTTAGAGGTTCTTTCTAAAATCACACTACTTGTTTGGTCAATTTGGGCTCAAACCCCATCGTCATATTCAAGTCCTAGATAAATTAAGATTTTCATTCATATTAAGTATCCTCAGGATGACTAACCCATACACTTCTTCTAACCAGTTTTTCCTTAGATTTTGCAAATTAATCTATAAAACATGTGATCATTTAGAATTTTAATTTTCATTGAAATGTTAAGAAACAAATTTTGCTTGGATGGTAGATGAAAACATGCTAATTAAGCTCCACTATTACACTAGATAGACGTGGATGTTGTACTTGCAAATAAGAAGAACAAACTAAAAAGATGAAAAATAAAACAAATAAAGCTATTTCAACAACTCCATAAGATTGAACTAGACTATGCCCTCATAGTCATCATTCAAACAAAGAGGTGGAATGGGGTACCGTGTGCTCAGAATGGGGGTGGTGGATGAGACGTTCCTAACAACATGTCAAGATAAGGAGGGTGGAAGGTGCCAATGAATGTGGGTGGGTCTGCTGGCATAGGAGGTGGTTGTGGGTAGCTAGAAAAGTTGACCTAACTCCAATAGTGATCATAGAGCATCTTTTGATGGTACTCAATGTGTTGCAAGCGAGTGTGCAATTTCTCCTAGCTGGCTAAGAGAAGGTGCTCATTGGCAAAGATCGTCTGCTACTACTGAAGGAGCTTTTCTTGGACCCCGTGTATTTGCACCATGGTGGCTGATTGTTGCTGCCAACCCTGCTAAATGGCCTGCAACATCCCAAAAATACCCTCCATGGAGAAAGAGTCTCTTAGTGGTGGAGGTGATGGTGGTACTTTAGAGATGGATGCTGTGTAACATCGGGGGATGCTGTAGAAATGCCTCCTCTAAGTAAAAGGCATTGCCACATCTTCTTCTTCTTCTTCTTCTACATATTATTCTTCTTCTTCTTCCTCCTCGACATCCTCTCCCTTAGGTACATGCTAAGCATTGTCTGCCATCCAATGAATATGGCACAGTCGTCAGAGACAAAAGATAGGGTCTGGAAGGGCCATGTAGTAGGCACACACTTGTCCTTGGCATTTGGCTACAAGTGTGCCTGCTTGAAGTGCCTGAAGTCGAGTGTCAATGAAGTCTTCATAGTTGTGACTTTGGAGAGATAGAGGTAGAGGTGGAGAGTGAGTGACATAAGCAGTCCTCCAAAGTGAATTGGGGGTTTCCTCTGAGCTTGCCTCTTGACCGCTAGCATGTGCAAAAGGAAGAACAATCCAATATTGACTATCTCCTTCCCCAAAGAAAGGAACATCTACATAACAAACATGTCCTCCTTCTGGACCTTCCCCTACATTTGAGTGGACCTAGAAAATATCGTATTCGTCAGGTAGCGATGCAAGATCTAGGAAAAGAGGTGCTCGATGTCCATCACCCACAACTGGTGCCAGTTAAGAGTGAACTGTTGAGGTAGGGTTGTCAGCTGCCTCCAAGCCAATGTGTAGTTAAAGTCACCTAGCATGAAATGACATCCATCCGTTAGCCAAGAGTAGATGACATTGAACTAGGCTAGAGTGATATGATGGTAGATGTTTTATATATAAAACTTCACCCAACCTAACTGCCAACCTTCCCCATGCTCAGGGATGCAACACATCTCCAAAGTGGCGAGTAACACACATGATATTCTAGTATGTGATCCAATCACCAAAGAAGATGTCATCACCTGTCATACCCCGCCTGATGGAGACTTGGTACAAACTGCCAACAAAGCCAGTTTTGTTGAGGAACACACGACCGCCATACCGCGTTAGTATGATCTCCCTCTTCATCATGGTGGCAAATGGCTTATTATTATCTTTGTCCAAAAAAGCCATTCTTGACATCTTGGGCACTTTCTAGTTAGACGTGCGTGCTAATGATGCTTGCCTCCTTGAATCCATGGTTTCTAGAGTGAGGACTGGGGGTAAATAAGGGAACTCAATGTATACTCAAGGACATTAGAGAGTTATGAAAGCCTTCAAGATTGCCCGATGCCTTCTTTATTGCAAGGGGAGTGCTTTGGGTGTGATTGAATAACAACCAAGCCTTCCCTTATATAGTTTCTGATTGAACATGATGTGTTGTATCAGTGCCACCATCTTTTATCCCTATCCATGGGTCATCAGTGCCATCCGTTGATTTTGAAGGCCGTGAGCCATTGATATACCGAGTCACAGATTGGTCCATGTTGGTAGTTCCAATAGAAGTCAGTGGTATCAACTTCCTGCATGTGCACTCAAATCGGTGCCACAAAGCATGATGTCGATGTAATAGATTCCAATTTTTTGAATCGGTACCCCCAACGTGTTGTCGGTGGTTACAAGATGTGATGGTGTGCGCCTCTGACTTTCTTTTTTGGTGCCACTGGCTTTTCTTGTCATTGGTAGTGAGCTGTGTCAGTTCTTGTGGATGGAGACAAATGAGTCGATACCACCGAGCACCCTCTTAGTGGTATTGACCATAAATTTTTGGGCGCGTGTTCTTTCTTCACCAAACTTTGGTGCTACCAAGATTCATGTCGGTAGTTCCAAACTCTTGCAGAATTCAACCTGATAACATGTTGGTACCACCGACCAGCCTGTTGGTGGTACCAAAATTTTCCAAAATCCCTGTTGAATTTTAATTGCAAGTCTGTGCCACTGGCCCTCATGTTGTGGTATCAAAATTTACTCTGTATGCACACCAAACCAAAAGCATCAAGATGCCTTGTTTAAACTTATAAGATTTCTGACAAAATAAAATGTAAATAATCTATTGAAGCATGGTAAACAAAATATAGATGACATAATTGAAAAACTAATGGGTTGCCTCCCATAAGTGCCCTTGTTTAGTGTCTTAGGCTTGACAATCTTAGCATTAAACATTTCAACGAAGCTCAATGAGATTCAATTCCTCTCCTTCATGGACCACCACTCCTCCATAGTAATGCTTGAGATGTTGTCCTCAAGAACATTTTGACCCCATCACTTATCTCAACGGCTCCATGAGGAAATTCCTTGTCCACCACATAGGGTCCACTCCACCCGGACCTCAACTTCCCAAGATGTAGTTTCATCCTAGAGTTGAACAATAATACCCATTGGCATGGAAGGAAAACTCAATGGAGAATGTGGGGATCATGCATTTTCTTCGTCCTATCCTTGTAAATTCTAGAACTCTCATATGCATCTAGCCTAATGCCATCCAATTAATTTCGTTATAGTCTACACTTCTTCCCAGTACTAGAAAGATCCAAATTAAATTTCCTCAATGCCCATTTTGCCTTATGCTCTAATTCCATGGGAAAATGACACGCCCTTCCGAAGACTAGCTTGCTGGGGTAGTGCCAATATGCATCTTAAAAGCCGTCCTATAAGCCCATAGAGCATCATTTAGTTGCATGCTCCAGTTCTATTGATTAAGATGGCCTTTTCTAGGATCATCCTTATTTCCCTATTTGACACCTTAACTTGACCCTACATTTGGGGTTAATATGGGGTTTCTACCCTATGATTCACTCCATATTTTCTCAAAAACACCCTAAATTTCCTATCTGTGAAGTGGGATCCCCCATAACTTATGATCACTCTTGGAACCTCAAACTAGTAAAAATTGTGATCCTTAACAAATTTGCACACAACTTGCACATTGTTGGTGTAAGTAGGAATTGCTTCCCCTCATTTTGATACTTAATCAGTTGCTAGCAAAAAGTACAAATTTGAACTAGATGACACAAAAGGACCCATAAGGCAAAATCCCCAAAGATAAATAAGTTCTTCCTCCTAAAAAGTATTGAGTGGCATTTCATGTCTCCTAGAGATGTTGCCAGAATGTTGACATGCATCTCACCTCCGCACATAATCATATGCATCCTTAAATAGCATCATCTAGTAAAATACACTTTATAATACCTTAGCCATTGTTCTTGAGATTTCATAGTGTCCCCCAATGGGTAAATAATGACAATGAGCAAGTATGCTCTCAAACTCACACTCTAGAATGCAGATCCTCAAAATGACATGCCTGCATTGTTTGAGTAAGATAGGGTCGTCCCATACATAGAATCTCAAATAATGGAAGAATATTTTCTTGTCTTGATATCCCCAACCCTCTAATATTTCCCCACATGCTAGATAGTTTACTATGTGTGCAAACCAGGGATCCTTGTCCTTTATGGAAAAAAGTTTCTCATCAAGGAGTTCCTCAAGAATGGGTACCTCCAGCCCAGATTCATCCACTCTCTCCAACCTAGACAAATGATGCTACTACATTTTCTATTCTAGCGTTATCCTTGATTTCTATATCAAACTCTTGTAGTAGTAGAATCCATTTAATTATACTCGTTTTAGCATCCCTTGTTCTGCAACATATGCTTTATAGTTGGATGGCCAGTCTATACTATCATTGTTGCCCCTATAAGATATTGTCAAAATTTATCAAAGGCAAAGACTACAACTAGGAGTTATTTTTCTTCTGTGGTGGTATAATTTAGTTGTGCATCATTAAGTGTTCTTGATGCATAGTAAATGACCAAAAGAGCCTTATCCTTACCTTGTCTTAGAATAAATCCAACTCCAAAATTCGATGCATCACACATAAATTCGTACCGTTGAAAATCAAATTCGTACCACCACTGGTGTGAAAATCAATTTCTCCTTTAAAACTTTAAAAGTGTTTAGGAAGGAATCATCAAATTTGAAATCCACATCTTTCTCTAACAGTTCACAAAGTAGTTTAGCAATTTCAAAAAATTCTTTTATAAATCATTGGTGAAATCCGACATGTCCTAGAAAGCTCCTAAATCCCTTCAATGATGATGGTGGAGGTAGTTTAGATATCACCTTTATTTTTAGCAGGTCGACTTCCATCCCTTTGTTGGACACCTTGTGTCCTAACCCAATTCCTTCACTCACCATCATATGACATTTCTCCAAATTTAAAATGAGATGAATGTCCTCGCATCTTTGCAAAATTTTATCTAGACTGACAAGGCAGTCTGGAAAAGACTCTCTGTGCACTAAAACGTCATCCATAAAAATCTCAAGAAAACGTTCCACCATGTTAGAAAAGATTGCAATCATGCATCTTTGAAACATTGTCGATGCATTACATAAACCAAAGGCCATCACGAGGTATGCAAAAGTATCATAGGGACAAGTAAAGGTAGAATTTTCATGATCCTATGTTTCAATAGAGATCTAATTGTAATCGGAATACTTGTTAGGAAACAAAAATGTGTGCGTCTGGTGAGCTTGTCAAGAATTTGATCTATAAATGGAAGTGGGAAATGATATTTAAAATTAGAAGTGCTCAAACGATGATAGTCAATGTACACACGCCACCTAATAGCTAACCTAGTCGAGACTAATTCACTAGAAAAGTTTTTAGTAACTGTGATTCCCCCTTCTTTAGTAACAACTAGTGTAGGGATAACCCATTTAGAATTAGAGATAGCACAAATTATAACTGCTAACAGAAGTTTGACTACCTCTTTCTTTACCACCTTCATCATAATCAAGTTTAGATGCCACTGAAGTTGTGCTATAGGTTTTTTCTCGTTCTTCTATACAAATATTGTCTTGACATAAACTAGGGGAAATCCCCTTTATGTCTGTAATGGACCACCCAAATGCGACCTGGTGATTCTTTAGAACTATGGGCAACTCTGAAAAATGTTAGAATCTTTCCATGAGAATTTGGGATCCTTTCTCCATGAAAAAATTTCTTCCCCTATTTCTCTATTTCTGCATGTACATGCACTCTTCTTCCTCACCTCCAAAAGAGTTTCCAGATTTATGCTCCAACTTCCTTGCAAGCCTCTCCATCTAAGCCTTTAGTTCTACTATCTCTTTGGATTCCATAGCACTCTTTATTCTTGCTGGTGCCTCTCTTTGCTCACCCCAAGACTGGCTTTTAGCCATGTTCTTCAAGATACCTAGAGTATTTCTTGTTTAGGAATAAACCTACTTCTATGCTTTCAAGAGTAGTTCTCTTCCCCTTATGTATCCCATAATAAAATGTCTTCATCTGTCCATAAAGATCTATCTCGTGATGAGGGAATTTCCTGACCATGTTTTGATATCACTCCTTGGCTTTAGAATAGGACTCCTCGACATGCTTTCTTGAAGTTGTTAATTTTTCTAGTAGCTCATTCATTTTTTGAGGAGGAAAATTTCTCTTGAAAAAAGTGTCAATCATCTCATCCCAAGTCTCAAAAGATTCTAGCAGAAGGCTTAGGAACCATGCTTTAACTTTGTCTGATAGTGAATAAGAAAAAACTTCAAGTAGATGACTGTGGCTGGGACCCTATCGAGTTTAAGCATATCACAACTCACTAAGAAGCTATTAATGCGAGCCATAGGATCCTCCAAGTTGTGGCTATGAAATGATTGCCATTTAATTAGTGCCACTAGTCCAAGATCTACTTTGTGACTGCCCCACATTGAATGCCTACCTTTCAATAGGACCCAGCTACACTGTGGATGAGGACACCTTTATCTTTTCCTACACAGTCTATTATTCAAGCTCAACCTCAAAATTCTCTTCAACATATGGGTCCATGTCTACTACTTTTTTCTTCTCTGACTATAGTGGTGGAGTTTGGATGAGCTTCTCAGCTGAATCTCTAAACTCTCACGCCTTATGAAATATCTCCTCCTATCCTGTACAGATGGAGTATACTCTTCATAATCTTTGGTTCTATTAAAAACCATGTACCAATACCTAAAAATAATATGGAATCATAAGAAATTGAATACTAGCGAGTTGTCGCTTAATAAAATATTTTCAATGTTTGCACAAGATCATAGAAAATATTTGAAAATTTATTAAAAGAAAAGAAAATGACCTAAAGTGACACGTCACAACATTTGTAATGCTGTAATTTCTATTTCCCCGACAACTATGCCAAAACTTGACATGCCTAAACTAGGCATGCAAAAAGCAAGTGTACGCATCAAGTAGTATAGGCCTATGAGGCCCATATGTTGAACTCAAGGAAATGTATTCTAGAGACTTACACTAACTATAAGATAATTAGCTAGGCCTAGAAAAGAATGATTGGTTGTTTGTTTATAACCGATACCAAGAATCAAAATCTAAATTAAGTGCATTATGATCATAGATAGATGTATTCCTTAGGATTATAGTTTCACCATAGTTTACATTGAATTTAATAATATTTCATTAATAACCCTTTATCCTTAACCCTGGACCAAGGGATCTGTAGCAAGTATTACCTACTCAAGCATCATATACACTACCCATACTAAAAATAATCCTACTTTTGTAGTGATTTAGGAATTAGATAGGTGCATTTAGAGATCTATATGTTAATCCCTTCATAACTATAAGCCCTCTCCCAAGGCATAGTATAGGCTGCATAAATATATAACTTGTCCAACCCTTAATTCATCTACTGAAGTAATTAACGTTCTAAGGAATTGAATGTGGTGATCAAACACATGAAATTCATTAACCAATCATTGATTTATGATTCAAGAATATATATATATATATATATATATATATATATATATAGAGTCAGGCTAGAATACACTCGAGTGTACGGATCACATGAATACACTCAAGTGTGTTTGTATATCAAGACTATTTTTTGTAAAATGTAAACCGTTGATCTTCACCGTCATACTATAACTAGGTTACATACAAATTTTGAGCCCATTTGGATGAGTGTAAGTCACTCATCCAAGGGCAACAAAATCGACGCATGAAACTAATTTAAAATGCATAATTTTTGCGTTCTTCATAACATGAGCTATACATATCCAAATGTGCTCAAATTTTGCGTATGAGTTGTTCACGGGATGTTTAAGAAGATCAACGGATTAGATTTTCAAAAAAAATATTGCATCATGAAAAACTACTTGAGTGTATTCCGCTCCGGATACACTCGAGTGTATTCTAGCCTGACTATATATATATATATATATATATATATATATATATATATATATATATATATATATATATATATATATATATATATATATATATAATCATAGAGGTCAATTACAATGCAAAATTAGGCTACTCCTAGGTCCTAAGGAATAAGGGGATTATCCCCACATGACTTCTATCAACAAATACTACAAAGAAGAGAGAGACAAAGAGATAAACATTAGGAAAGCTTATGAAAAATCCTAGAGAAATTGGTCCAGATGATCCTCTCCGGTGAGCACCTCAATCCACAACGTTTTGACTGCAAATCCACTTCACGAAGGTGCCCAGATCGTCCAATACGTAGTCTTCTCCTTTGTTTCCTTCTCTCTCGATTATATACTTGGTTGCAACATGATAGAATGTAATGGATAAGCATGTATGGACTCCCCTTAGGTTGTAAGAGAGGCTCTTACCATCAGTAAGTCTCACCCATCAGATATGTCTTAGTCTTTAATTTGCTTTGATCACAAAAAGTCGGTACCATCGACAGGAATGTTGGTGGCACCAATTGTCGGCTGAATCAAAATCCTGATAAGTGTCGATATTACTGACTTGTGTGTCGATAACACCGAGTTGATTCTTGCGGTCTTGTTTTCACTGTAAAAGTACCATTGACTAGCTGTCGATGGCACCAAACCCATTAAATCTACCACTGATGTTCCTGGACAATAAGTTGGTAGTACCAATTGCACATTTTGGTAGCATCAAATGCCTTTTGAGTAGCACCAAGTGATATATTGATAGCATTGAGATTTTGAGATTTCCCTATGGGATTTCTCCTAAAGTCAGTGCAATCGACTTTTCTGTCGGTAGAACCGAGTTATGCTACCAATGTTGAAATAAGAGAAAACCAACATAAGTTCGAATAAAATATGGGCTTTTATCTTAATTTGGTACAAGTACTCATAATTTGATGCAATGGTGTTTTACGAGTTGATAATGATAACTAATGCCTAAATGATGTCAAAATGAGTACTTATGCATGAAATACATGGGAAAATAGAATGTGAAAAGTGAATTAAACCCAGTGCATCAATGGGATCTAACACATTGAAGTGTATGTGCTTGTTTTTGACTCAAATAGTGATTAGTCCATCTGCAACATCAATCAAGGAACATGCAGTGGATAGAAAGGGTCAGCCCAAAATCATAGGGAACATATGATCTTTGATGGCGTTAATGATTACTATGTCATAATGGACAAAGAGATTTTCAATTCGAATATGTACGTTTTCGATTATACCCACCGAATTGGTGTAAAAGTTATCGACTAATTGGATTCTATATTGGAGTGAACAATGTCTATCAAGCCCAGGATTGGTAGAGTATGTGGCATGAGGCTTATGCTAGACCCCAAATTGGTCAGGCCATATATTATTGAATGGTCTCCTATAAGAAATGGTATGGAAAAGGCCCTAGGGTATTTTTGATTAGTTGTCATAGTTTACTGGAAAAAAGACGTTGACATCCTAGATAATCCCAAAATTTGTATTTATCCTCCTTTTCTCTTCTTGTAATAAGGTCTTTTTTCTAAAACTTGGCATAAAATGGCATTTCATCAATGATGTCCAAGAGAGGGACATCCAAGTGCATTTTTTGACCATGTCTAAGAATTTAGTATATCTTTTCTCAATTTGGGCCTTGTTGATGCGATGAGGAAAATGTACCCCAAATGGAAATTCTGATGTCCTGATGGATGGAACATGTTTATGGAAATTTTAATATCTTGATAGATGGAATAGGTTTAGTCATCCCTTATGATTTATTGGTTACTAGAATATCTCCTTCTCCAAGATTAGTTGGATCATCACTTTCTTCAACTATGGACATGACAAAGTGTTGTACATTTGAAATGGTGCTAGTTCAGAGTGTTGCCATTCTTGCACTTTCATTATTTAGATTTTGTTTAGTACTGGAAGGAAATTTTGCAATTGGGCTCTTCGTTAACACAAATATAGAGGATACTTGTTGATCAATCATCTTGTTCTACTGTTGTATGTTAGTTATTTGAGTGTTCACACTCCCCAACCGTTCTTGCATGCTTGATATCAGGTTACTATTTCTCACCATGCATTCCCCCCATCTTTTAGTGAGGCTATTCAATTGGTTTATGGAGTTCTGCTACTATTGGAACAAGATTCCCCTTAGTGGTCTAGTGAAATTGCCTTGTTGTTGCAATAATCTAGTTTTTGGAAACCCTGGGTGATTCCCTCTTCTCATGGCTTTTCCTCTTCCCATTGATTGAGGTTTTTGATTGAGTTAGAAAGAGTTTTATGCTGTAGAGGTATTTCCATATGAAGACCTAGATGATAAGGCATTTTCTAACTCACGTAAGCCACGTTCTCCATGAGAATCATGTAATTATCATCTGACTCATGGGTATAGATGCAGTGGTCTATGCCATGGACACCTTCTCCACAAGTAACACATTCACTACCACCTGAATACGATATCTAGAATTTGCCTCCAAGTTCTACACATCTATTGCCATTTTGTCTAGCTTGATATTTAGGCTTTGAAGCAGCCTTGATTCTGAAGAGGTATTGAAGGGGAAGAGATGGTATTCATGGCACATGAATTTCCAACAAGACCTCTATCGTAGTCTCACCCAACTTGCAGCACAACCATGTTATTGATTATTTCTTTAATAGTCTGGTTCCTTTGGTTGTGAGCCTCTCCTCTAATTCTACTTACCCCCACTATCTCTCTAGAGAGATATGATCCCTATCTAGATTGGGTGACCTATGGCGGGTTCTACCAAGGGTGGGTGAGACTCCTCCACCTCGTCCTCCACCTTGAAGGAAGTGGGGTCCTGGGGAGACCCTTCCACTGATGTCATTGTAGGGCGAGGCTGGTCGGCGGCGGTGGCTCGGCCCCTAGATGTTTGGAAAAATCTCTCCCCGGTGGCTGTGCGGGGTGATCCTAAAGGTCCATGCTTTAGGGAGGACGAAGGGTGACCATGGATGAAGATGTCGGTGCTGGTGGTTGCCGAGATGTATGAGTTTCATAAGTTCTTTTTTATCGTCCAAGTGACGGGGAGTAAGTGTATCATCCACCAACTCTATGGGTGGATGATAAGAAGCTGGCGGCTGAAAGGGGAACTACAGTGCTCACCTCTTGTAGAGGGCCTCTTCCTCACCCGCTTCACCTGTGAAGAGGATATGAGGACCGCCCTGGATAAAGGTCCTTGGTTCTTTGATCGAAAACTAGTGATCACGAGAAGGTGGACTCCAGAGGCGGATATTCATCGGGCGTCTCTCACGTCGGCGTATGTATGGTTTACCCTGCTTGAAGTTGGACACCACTGGTCAAGGAGAGCCATCACCATCATGTCCTATGGCATGGGGGAACCCAAAGTCATCGATTTCTACTCTAAAGGCCATTAAGAAGGAGCAGACCACGTCTGCATTGAGCTCAAGGCGGATAGGAAACCACCTGAGGTGGTCATGGTGGAAATGCCAGACGGTAAGGAGCTCGAATTCAAGGTCATCTACGATGCACTTCCACAACATTACAGTGAATGCAAGGTGTTCGGGCATGTTACATGTGAGTGCCCTAGTGAGAGATCTTCACACCCTCTACCTCCTTTGTCTCGTAGATGCAATCTGAGTAGGAGGCTTAGACAAAACAAAAGAGGGAGGACCAGATGGACTCAAGACCAAGCGAAGATTAACAGAACTGCCACTATCGCTGGAGGGGTGAGGCTAGTTGTTGATGGTGTAGCTTCTGTGTTTGCCCAGGAAACTCTCGATGGTATGGAGGTGTCGGTAGAGGGCCACAAGGAAGAAGAGAGGAAAGGAAACATCTCTGAGGTGGCAAAGGACGTGGAGATCTTCTATGATGAGGAGGGAATAGAGGGTGGTGCTCCTTTTGGGCCACTGGGGAACAACAATTGGTTCTCCATCTTGGAAAACCTGTACCCAGATGACCTATTTAAGGAATTTTCTGGCACAACAAGGAGGAGAGGCTTACAGTTGGCAACGACCAGTGTTAGAGGCAGGCGTATTTCACCAAGAATGACCACCCAGGGGAGGGGAGGTCACAACAAGCATTAAGATGTCCATCCTCACATGGAATGTAAGGGGCACGTCTTGGACTAGGAGACAAAGAAGGGTCAGTAAAGTTATTATGGAGTCTGGTTCATCGCTGGTCTTCGTTATGGAAACTAGAATTAAAAGGCATTATGAAGAGAAGATGGTGGGACTATTTCTGGTTGGTTGGGGGGTATAGTCTAACCTGGATTAAATTGATGGTGGTAGAATTGCGCTAGGATGGAACAAGGACCTGTGGGATGTATAGGTGATCAATGCAACTGACCAAGTCATGGTGCCCAGTTGCATTAATCATGGAGGGTTTCATTGTGTTGTGATGGGTGTGTATGGGCACAATGATGAAGGTAGACACAGGAGATGCTGGGAAACTATCAGGGTGTCGACACAACAACATGTGCCACACCTCGTGATAGGAGACTTTAACCATGTGACGAGAGCTACCGAGAAGGTTGGTGGACTACCAATCCCAAACTCGATCTTGGGTAGATTCAATGACATGATTGATGAGGTGAATCTGATTGAACTCAACATGTGGGGTGGGATTATGACATGGCAGAACAAAAGGTGCCTAGAGCATAGAATTTCAAGTCACCTTGATAGAGGCTTGGTGAACTCAGCTTGGTTAGAAGCATTCCCTGAGGAAAAATTGTGCCTGGGAGGGCACCCCAATAGAGACCACTCATGGCTGCAGACGCCTCTGGTTGAAAACAACTTGAAGAAGAAACCATTTAGATTCCTAAACTTTTGGGATGAATTGTCGGGTTTTGAGGGGAAGGTCAGGGAAGTGTGGGCAGAGCCGGTATGGGGCAACCCAATCTTCTAGTTAGCTGAGAAGCTAAAGAAAACCAAAGTGGCACTGAAGACATGGTTGACAACTTTCTACAACCTGGCAAATATGATGAAAAAAGCCAAGAAGGAGTATGAAGATGTGGCGATGCAACTCAAGCAGTGTCCTAGCGACCCCATTTTGATGGAAGTGGAAGAAAATAAAGCAAAGAAGCTCATGCAGGTGGAAAAGGTTGAAGAGTCCTACCATTGGCAATGGAGTAGGATGAGGTGGATCAAAGATGGGGATATGAATACCAACGTGTATCACAATGCTACTAAGAAGAACCACATGAGGGACTGCATGCATGGGCTGATATAAGAGGATGGAAATCTGAGAGGAGGTCCTATGGAGGTGGCAGAGGAAGTGGTTACCTATTTCAAGAATCTGTTCAATAGGAATCACCAGAGACAGCAGTGGGAGCTTCCGCCGAGAAGAGTGGATGAAGCTATGAACATGATGCTCTGTGGTCTGATCACAAAATGAAAGTGAAGGATGCAGCTTTCTCCATTGGTGCGTCAAAGGCACCAGGATCATATGAATTCAATGGGAGATTCTTCCAAATATGTTAGGAGTAATTAAATATGATTCATGTTGCACATTTTAGTGGTTCTTGGTGGGTAGCACCATGGTCAAACATGTTAATCACGCCTTCATCAGGTTGATTCCCAAAAAGAACATGCCTGCCTCTATGGCCGACTACAGGCCCATTGCCTGCTAATCTGTCTTATACAAGGTGTTCTCTAAGCTTATGGTGACACGATTGAAGAAAATCTTGCCACTCATCATCTCCCACAATCAATTGGCGTTTGTGCAAGGAAGGTCGATTAGTGTTGGTGCCTTATTAGCTGTTGAATTCCTCACCTTCTTCAACCAAAAGAGCGCTGCAAAGAAAACCTGCTTCAAGGTTGACATTACAAAGGCTTACGACCATGTGGAGTGGTCTTCCCTATGGGAAATCATGACGGCCATGGGTTTCTCTAGAAGGTGGGTCAACCTGATTACTCAATGCATCGAATCCACCTCATTCTCCATCCTGGTTAACGGGGTGTCACAGGGACTTTTCAAGGCCACTAATGGACTGATGCAGGGTGATCCTTTATCCACCTTGTTGTTTGCTATTGTCGTGGAAGTGTTAACATATGGAATCAACCGGGCTGAGGGTGATGGGAATATGAAACCTTTCAAGGTGAAGAACACCCTGGTCACATACCATCTGGTGTTTGTAGATGATGTAATGGTTTTCTCGGTTGGGCGCTGAAAGTACTTGAGGCATACTAGGATCATCATGGAGCAGTTTGGGAGACTATCTGGTTTCTATATAAGCCAATGAAAGTGTAAGATCTATCTTTCACATTCTTGTGATGCTGGACATGGACATCTACATGCTGCGAGTGGGCTCTCCCGAGGCCAATTCTGTGATGATAAAATCCAAACAAAGTATAACGATTAATGCAGAAGCGATCATTAACAGTGGATTACTGAAAATCACTAAAAATTAAAACCATTTACAAAGAGATCCAAACACAGGAAAACTCTTTTATCAAGAACCAAAGTATTTTATTTACATTCTGGTTCATAAGTGCATATCCTGTACTGTCTCTTCTCGAGGATTACAAACATCAACTGCTCTGTTAAAACTATACATATGCAGCATAAGAACCTCGAGGCATCAAGCCAAAATCTCAGATCGATTCATTAAAAGTGCTAACTACTAAATCTGAGGACCTGATAGTACAAAGATGACACATAGGACTCTCTATACAAAATATGACAACTAGTACCTCCACCTGGAATATCACTGCTGTCCCTGTTGCTGTTGCTGCTCTTCCCCTGCTATAGGGTTTCTTCTTCTTCTTCTTCTTCTTCTTCTTCTTCTTCTTCTGCGTCTACCTAAAAAGGTTGGATCCCACATGGGTGAGACAATTGAAATTGCCCCAGCGAGATATATAACTCTCCGCCAGAAATATTATTATTGTAGTTTAATAGAATAAAATTGAGTAGAGGAATCATATATATTCAACAATAGATAAATCAATGTCTAAACATATTAGAGCATCATTCTTATTCAATGCATCTCAGCTATAACTTGATAAAGCAACATGTCACTTATACAATAAGGAAATGAAGAACATGTATAACATTTATCCATCTAGGATATACTAAGAAAGGTAACATCAACCAATGATTCTTGTATTTCAACCTTAAGAAAATACGCTACATGGCTGATCACATTTTACAATCATACTTAAGCCCTAAGTAGATGAGGTATACCGCTCATACTCCAACCGACCATTGCAAAATCGAAATCGGTACCATACATAGGTCAAGGAAGAGCCGGGTTCCCATGACCTCATCCTCCCCAGTCAGTGTGAGTATAAAATGCAGGACATCTTGTGTCTCTGTTAAATAGCTTTACAAGGTATACTGGCAACTTCACTATAGAGTTACAGTGGCAGTTATACTCTCTTTGCAATCAAGAGATTTCATGTTTATCTCACTTCGATCCGACATTAACATCATCAGGAGATTTGTGATACATCCATCCCAACATCGGGAGATTAGTGATACATCCATCCCGACATATATAATGAAGGATTGAGAGATTTAATGTTTATCTCACATCAATTCCTCCATTAGGGCGTACCTGTTTCACCAACACCAACTACTGACGATGATGGATCTATGGCCAGGGCTCTACATGATAAGATTTTACTTGATTAATTAAGTACATTACCATATTCTTTTAGCATCAGTCATGTTTTCAAACATAAATTATTATAACAAATGCTACAAAGAATGTGTAATACTTCTATCAAGTGCTTTTCAAAGCTTTATAGAACATTGAGATCTCAATCCCTTGTCACATCATGGGCATTCTCATCCCTTAACATCTCATCATCATGATTATGGAATATGGGTATTCAAACCCTCAGTTCATCAAAGAACACTTATTACCACTTATCAGGTGAATAATACCTTTAGGTCATCTGACCAAGGTAAACATGATACTTGCTACACAAGAATCTCACATGGCTCTCAAAGCCCATTTAATCTCTTATTACCTCTTACTAGGCAACAAAGCATATTATGGCTCACAAGGCCCATAAAACAATTTGAATAATAAAAAATCATAGCTCATACCTGGCTATGCCCAACATCTCATGATACCTGCATGGTTAATACTCATGATAACAATTATATCAATTACATATCATCACTATGCAATGTAATGGTAGCATCATAATTCCCTCATTAGGGTTAGGGTTTCCGAATTCATGTCAATTAGGGATACTCATCCCATTACCCAAAATTTGGGTTATGGTTTATCATCATATTGCCCAAGGTTAGGGTTTCATGCACTATAACCCAAAATTAGGGTTTCACATACCTTCACCCTATATTAGGGTTAGTGTTTCATACATCATTACAAAGCATCACCCTGGATTAGAGTTTCACATCACATCACTGCATTAGGGTTTCATATGACATCACCCTAGTTTAGGGTTTCACATCACATCACTGCATCAGTGTTTCACATGGCATCACCCTAGATTAGGGTTTCACATCACATCACTGCATCAAGGTTTCACATGGAATCACCCTATATTAGGGTTTCACATATCATTATCTTGAATTAAGGTTCCTTATAACTTTTCCCCAAATTAGGGTTTCATGTAACTTTACCTGAAATTAGGGGTTCATGAAGCATCCTCTTAAATCAGGGTTTTTCATGATATTACCATGAATTAGGATTTCTCATATCATCACCCTAGATTAGGGTTACACCATTACCCTAGATTAAGGTTTCACCTAGCATTGCCCTAAATTAGGGTTAGGGCTCATCAACCTTCTCGATTAGGGTTTCATGATCTCTTTATCAAGGAGCATACCCTAATTACATGTTCTATTCATGTTGAAAGTGTTGAGGCTTAACCACTACATGATCATTATACATGTATGAATTCCTCTCTCTCTCATCCTCTCTATGATGTTAACCACTCCAAGGGTACTAATCTCCCTAGTAACTTAAAGGTACAAACATTGTAATTATCATTGATATACATCATTAACAATCATGGGGATAATTGATCTTTCATCACATTAGGTCTTCAAATGGTTTTGGTTACATTGAACCTCCAAACGGTTTTGACCCCTCAACGTCCAAACAGTTTTGAGACCGTTTGCCCTCCAAACGGTCTTGAGACCGTTTCAGAATCTATGGTTGAGACCATTTGCCCTCCAAACGGTCTTGAAGACCGTTTGATCTCAAACGATTTCAAGAATGTTTGGACTCAAACGGTCTCAAGACCGTTTGGTCCAAACTACCTTGAAATCAAATGGACCATTTAAGGTTTCTTAATCAATCGATTTAGGGTTTCCACTCATTGAACCATCCAACATTAAGACCATTGAAAGTAGATCAACTTGTAACCCTTGTATCTCCATCCATCCATGACTCCTCTTGACCTCAAACGGTCTTGATACCATTTGCCCTCAAATGGTCTTGAGACCGTTTGGGCCATTCAACATAGAAATTGACTCAATAAATTTAGGGTTTCAACCAATCAATCCGATTAGGGTTTGTAATCAATGGATCATCCATTCTTGAATCCATTATAATTATATCAATTTGAACCATTGGATCTTCATTCATCCACATCAGCAATTGACCCCAAACGGCCTTGAGACCGTTTGACCTCAAATGGTCTTGAGACCGTTTGACCTCAAACGGTCTTGAGACCGTTTGCCCTCAAATGGTCTTGAGACCGTTTGGTCATCAAAATTGAAGACCGTTTGCTCATGATATTTATTGAGATGTGTGCTAAGATGAAATCATCATCTTCAAGCTACAAACCTTCGAAATTTTCTGTGATCTTTGTGGAGATTTCAACAATTAATCAAAAGGAATTTCGGGAAAGAAGAAAGATTCAACATATGATGAAGAAGTGAAATCAATAATAACATTTAAGGGTTCAAGTTATATAACCCACTTTCAAAGTTGAATCCAAGATTCACGCTTCACATATTTAATGGTGAATGAAGATTTATCAACTGTCCAAGGTCTGTCCTCAAGTCTTTGGATGCAAAGGATGATCAAGGTTGAATTGAATGGAGAAAAGAAGAGAATAAGCATTGAATTTCGATTTCCACCATGAAATCAAGGTTGAAGATGATTAAGGAGCTCTCCTACAGGTTGGGGTACGTCCTTCTGTTGCTCCTAAGCTCCCTTGTGTCCGGCCAAAGCAAGGAAATAAAGAAGAGTCGAAAAAGAGTCTTCCATGTGGGTGGAAAATGGGGTATATGTAAGGGAATTTCAAGAGAGAGAAAGTGTTATAAAAATCTTTCAATTACATAAATTTGTGCCACTTATCCCCCTCACTTCCTTGCATACGAAGCCATCATCCTCCCCTTCGAAATCCTCTTCTTTATCCATGAATTAAAAGAAAACAAATTAAGCACCTTAATCAATATAATAATAATATCCAAAAATTAGTGGATATTACTTTTTCTTTAACTAATGTAAGTGGACTCTCAACTCACTTTAGATATTTCGGTGCCATTGTAAGGAACAAGGACGTCCATACTTATACAAATTCAACCATCACATTTTTGGTTGAAGGGAACTTCCATTAATATATTTATTTTTGCATTAAATTGAATTAGGGTTTCAATTATGCTTAAATCTTGATTATTTTAATATCAAGATTCTCTCTCCCCCAAAGGGATTCAAATGAGATGCCCCTATTATTTTCTTGTCTCTAATTGTTACCAAGAAACATTAGGGACTCTCTAGAAGTGGTATTTTTCATATTGAACCCTAGGTTTTGGGTAAATTGCACATTACACCAAAACTAGGTTTTAATGCACAAACATTGCTTAAAAAGCTCTTTCTTGGTGCTCAGGCTTTCACAAGCCATACCTCTGCATCATTTTCATTCTTATGATGCTTAAAAACTTTGAGAAACATTTTATCATGTAACATTTGCAAGTTAACCCCTCAACTTGGGTAATTTGCACTTTAGTCCAAAACGGGCAAAACATTGTTTTCAACATTATTCAAAAAGGAATAAAATTGAAATATAAGTTCCTCTTGAGCCTTAATTACTTTTCAAAAGATAAAATAAAGCATATAATTATCTTTCTTAAAAAACATCTAGGGTTAAAGCATAACCCGTGTCATGGATGTTACAGGTTCCCTACCAAGTATCTAGGGATTCCGATTTCGGGTGGACGAGGTAGAGACAGAGAATACAAGGTCCTGGTTGATGAGCTCAGGACCACAATTGATAAATGGACAAGGCTGGCTATATCCTTGGCTGGGCGGATGGTCCTATGTAATATGGTACTCATGGGGAAATTTGGCTTCTGGAGCAGGTAGGCGGAATAGCCATTGTTCATCGTTGAGAAGGCACACAACCTCTTTGGGGGGTTCCTTTAGGGAGGTAAGGCACACGACGTGGCTTGGGAGACCATCACCAAAGAAAAGGATCAGGGGGGTCTAGGGGTTTTGGACCCTTGGGCCATGGCGGAGAGGAGCACCTGGATGTGTATACACAAATTCCTCATGGACCATGAGTCATCGTGGTCCATTTGGATGCGGGGGAGGTATGGCTTTTCTCTTAAGGAGGGAACAATGTAGGGCTGCTCTTTGGTTTGGACGAGGATGACACAACAATGGAACCAGGTGAGGGTAGACTATTTTGGTGGTGAAGATGGTTTGTGTGTGTGATCGGATGGGAAGCCTTGGCTCAAGAGAAGATGTGGGCCGCCTGTACCTTGCGGGGAGATGGTGTGGAACAAATGGCACACTCCAAAATGGAGCTGCTACCTTTATAGATATCACTTGGGTCGCCTACCCACGATGAACAAAATGATCGGCTGGGGGATCAATGTGAATAATAGGTGCTCATTGTGCGGTGTTGGTTCTAAGTCACACGAGCATCTGTTCTTCATGTGTGATCTCTCCGGTTATATGGTGACAAGGTGGGATTTGAAGAATGGGTGGGGTAGCTCGGTCCCTAGCAACATCATTGGTTTCTTCCAGTGGATCCTCTCGCGAACGAAGGGGAACAATAACATGAGGTTTTTTGGGGGTATGGGTCTTGCTACCATGGTGTTTCTCATTTGGTAGGAAAGGAATACGCAGGCGCATGGCGGCATGGGTAGGGAAAAATTTAGCACCTTTGATATTTTGGTTGAGAACCTTGACCAGTTGTGTAGGGTCAAACTTGAGATTTATAAAGGATTGGACCCGGTTTCTAGGACACACTAGGGTTTTAGTTGTTAACACACCCCTGTACAGAATAGGCCATACCCTATATGGTTTTTTGATGTGCAATATATTACCTTATCCAAAGGAACCAAATTTTAAATTTATACCTGAATTAAATAGATGTCTAACTCAATACAGAGGCAGGGTCAAACATAGGGACAACGAGAACAACATAGTAAGAACATGAGATCTTTACTTTGTTTAGTCAAATCAAAGAGGTGAAATTGGTATTCTAGTTAAGGAATGAATTAATCTAATCAACCAGTAAATCTAAGTTATCGAAGACTAAAAGAAACAAAGATAATTGTGAAACAATAAAGGGGAACTTGGATTGTGTTTCACCAATCAGACCAATCACAACCATGAAGAAATTTTTCTTCCAATTTATATATATTCTTGACATGTTTTGCAGACAATCATAAAAGACATCTACTCCTTCCTTCTCTCGAGATCTGAGTAAATTTCTATTCAAAAGTATATCTCTGTCGAGATGATACTAAAAAGGTCAAGTATAATCATCTGACTTTTGTTATAGTAACATCCTCACTCTAGTGTCTCATACTAATCCATACTCCAAATCTTAATGAAATCATTCTCTCAAATAAATCCAGATAAATCATCGCTAGGAGGTAGCTAATCAACAAGCAATGCATTAAAACACGAGTATAGAAAAAAATTGTAAGAACATATGTAGTAAATAGAAGAAGGAAAGATTACATGGTTGGGAGGGCCTGACAACTACTCTCAACCCAAGTTATCGAGTTTAGCCACTCATGGCACAAAAATGAAACAAACTACAACTTGAACAAGTCATGATAAGAAAGAGAGAGGGAGAAGTGGATACATGGGTAGATCGAATGATCTATCTACCCACCTTTTGGATGAATCTGATAGGAGGTCGATGATCTCCACTCTTCCATACAATAATGACTGAAGCAAGAAAATCTGTCAACTCAATAAATGGAAGTGGCTGAAATGCCAAGTTTAGAGGTCAATGGTCTCACTATATCAATGACACTAGCCAAGTTGATGGTTCTAGACTTTGTCTCTGATCTTGGCAACAATCGTTTTGCTTACTAACTCCAAAATCCAAGATGCCTTGAAGTGATGCCTTGAGGGACTATTTATGGGGTTTGACTTGTGCTTTTTTGACCTCTGATTGGTCCACATGGTGCAGACTCTTGGTCATCCTATTGTAGATCTCGAAGGTTGATGAGTCTTTGTTTGATCGATGGGTCTTCATCGGTCTTTGAGGGTCATTGATCTTGGAGAGACTGACAGGTGGATGATGTGATGAATTGTTGACTTGAAGGTCAATAGATAGTATTGCTACTATTAGTTTGATAGCTTTAAGATTGGTGAAACTTTGTCGATCTCTAAGATTGATGTCTTCGTGTTGACCTCAGGTCCATCACCATGTTTGATCATTGGCTCTATGGTCGATAGATGTGTGTATCGATCTCTAAGTGAAGGCTCAAGTATCAACCTGATAGGTTGACGAGTTGTACAAATCTGTTTGAGGTCAATATTCATACCATGAATAATCAGTCTTGGAGGTGGATTGAAATGCCATCAATCTCCATGAGTTTGAGTCAAATTTCTGCAATTTGCAATAAAACTTGGTCATAACTAAGTATTTGGGTTTTGAGTATAAAATGAATAAAAGTGAGGTCTCTAATAGATTGAAGCAAATGATTTATAAAACAAGTCATGAAATGTGCATAAAAACTGATGTTATCACTTGCATAGGATTAGTCTTTTCTTGGAGATAGTTTGGAGTATCTAGGTTGCACTCTACAACCTCTTAGAAACAATTTCTTTTCTTTTAATTCACTTTGTACACATGCTACATGGTGATGAACTATGATAGAAATGAAAATTGTAGTAGTTAGACTTTTGTTATCGTTGCTACATTTTTGGCATTTGATACATTACAATATTGAATTATTATTCATCATTCTCTATGAAAAAATATTATCAAGTTTTGCATTGGATAATTTTCTATTATGTCCCTGAGTAAAAGAGTGGCTCCCCTATCGGGACCCACTCCTTACAAGTATGGCATCAGAGCTAAGGCAATTGGTTAATCTCACTATTTTAATATTCATCTCCTTTAGGTTGTTTACCTATCCCATAGGTTCCTTACACCTTATGCCCTTACCTTGTGCATGCACAACAACATGGTTGGAGTTAATTCCACTATTGACAACTCATCTGGTCTTGAGATACCTCAAGATCCATGGTAGGAGATTCAAAGGATGGATCCATTCTTTGCACATGCTATGTCCCAAGATCCCCAAATAGTTGAGTGTCAACCCCTATTGGTTCCACGTACCTCAACACCAACTTGGATTACTCTAAGTTGGAGTATTCCCCTTGACCAAGTGTTGGCTTATCTCCGTGGACTTCTTTCCTCTACCCACTTTACAACCTAAGGAGTGTCAGCTTAGATCTCTCTTGAAGTTGCACCCAATGCACTTTTATGGAGAGAGTGAAGTGCACATGGTGGAATAGTGGATTATTGGATTCTCTCCATAAAAAAAACTTTTAAAGGCATGGCTTGCCCCGAGCATCAAAATGTTTGTTCTACTATGTACAAGCTTAGTGGGCAGCTGTAACGACCTCAAATCTAGGTATCACCTCTATTTTCCTTTTTCCTAAAAAAAATCTTAAATCCTATTTCCCTTAAACTTTGTTGAGTAGTAATTTTCGACCTTGATAATAATCTTGGGGTAGTTTTAACTTTATATCACAACCCATTCACATAATCATTCATGGGTGTGACATTGAGAAATTTAATTCACATATTGTGGGATAATCATACATAATGTTAAGTTTGAAGCTTGATCTGATAAAATATCTCCTTTTACCCTAGAGGGAGTTTTAGTGAGGAGAAACTACACAAAAATCATTTTTTTATAATAGAAAATGAAATAATCTTATATTAGACTAATTAGCACCCATTAATTGATATTAACACCTAAACACTCTTGGAATGGACTTATGAGGTCAGATTATGTGCTTTACTGATTTAAGAGTCAGCCTACGAAATTAGGGGTCCAAATGGAAGATTTAATGCTTACTTTAACTGCTCAATGATAAATTAAATTTGGTAGTATTATTCAATTTAAATGCCACAACTTCAATGATCAAATTGAATAATCACCCATTCATTACTTGTAATGCATATTCGCTGAATAGAGAACGAAGACTATGATGGTCCATACAAGGCAATATTTCATTTTTTGTCCTCCAGGCACAACACGCGCGTAGGCGTTTCACTTGTGCCATGACTCAATTGTCCGGTCGCGCACCTTCAGGGCCTTAATTGCCCACGATTTTGCCGGTGGAAGTTTTGGGAGAACAAAGCGATCGCAATAAACTCCAATACGATGCTGGTGGTACACAGAGCGGTGAACGCTCAAAACTCACTAGGTCTACTATTGCGGTTCCTTCCATAACATCTCGTCTTATCTTTTTACTTTTCGCCACCACGGAATAATCACAATAAGGAATGTCTTCCTTTCTCAACTTCTCCAGTCGATTCCCACTGAGCGCCGCTGCCTCTTCTCGCCAGTGCTGCCGGCGTCTCTGGCAAGGAAACAAACAGAGGCGCTGCCATTGCCATTCTTGGGTTGATTAGATGTAAGACAAACACCCCGACACTATGCTTTAGTTCTCCACATTCTTTTCCCACTGGATTTAACCCAACTGCTGGGTCGATGAAGGTCGCCGCTTTATACCTTGGAGTCATCATCTTTGTGAAGATTGACGGATTATAGTTCTGGTCTCGTGCTCAATGATGATTCTCAGAGGTACCGGCAAATGAACCATGCTAGTTTTGGCTTCACCGCCGCACCAATGCTTTCCCATAATTACCTCAGTTTCCTCTATTCCGATTCACGAACCATCCTGGTGGACCTAGGCAGTTGGCCTCCAACCTGGCAGTTGTGCCAAAACCTTCGCAGTAACGTGGGGATGGCTTGAAGTTGTAGGGTTTTTTTTATTTATCTACCGTCGTGCTATCATCAAGCTTATGCTTCATCGCGATTACACCCATGCACCTTCTTTACCTGTATCGACATCAATGCTGGTGGTGTGAGGCCTGGCGAGCACCATGGTGGACTAGAGGGAGTCAGGCTACGAATAGCCTCGACGAGTGGAAAAGCTCTGGATCACGCTGATGAGTTGACATTCCGAATCTGACTCGCGTCGAATTCCATCAAGTACTGGAGATTGGGAGTTGTCAGGATCCTGGTTCTTGTTTGGGTTACCGTCACACCGAGTTGTGTTCTCAAGCGTGCGTTCTTGTTATTTCTGGTGTATCTAGTATTGCATGTCCTACAATTTATTTAATGTCAAAAAAACCTAAATGGCACATTTGCCAATTTTAATTACCTAAATGACACGTTCTTGAACTTATTGCCCAAAATGGCACATTTCGGGAGAAATGCGTCCCAGCAGGGGACACATTGGTCCCACAACAGGGCAATGCACCCCGAACCGAGAAGCATTGCCCTCATGTGGGACCAATGCGTCCGACGCGGGGACGCATTGCACCAATGCATCCCCATGCAGGACGCATTGCACCAATGCGTCCCCAAGCAGGACGCATTGCACCAATGCGTTGTGTTTTTTAATCATATTTTTGCAGTCACTGATATTGTTTTATGGTTATTGATATGTATATTAACAATATTGATTATATTTGTACATTTACAATTTGTTCACTTGTATTTGGATGTCTATAATATACCCAATTATTATAAATTTGTCAATTTCAATAGCTCGTAACATGGATATGGAATATATAAGTGTATTGCAACCAACATCAGATGGTTCCTAATTGATTATATAATAAGAACTTAATCCAAAAAAATGAGATAGCAATTAAAAACATGGTTAAAACATGAACCAACATGACAAGAAAATAATACACAATAGAACAATATGATAGATCCAAAATGAATCAATGTGATATCATAATATGATAGATCCACATATAATAGATGTCTTCACAAAGGCATACATACACAACAGAACAATATTATAGATCCAAAACGAACCAATGTGATATCATAATATGATAGATCCACATACAATAGATGTCTTCAGAAATGCATACATACAAAACTGTACAATATATAAAAAACTAAGTACGTCGTCCTCGCCCACGACGTCCTCGCCCACCTCCCTCTACATCTGGATCCTCTGTACCGATGTCATATGGAGACGACTGAACTGGAGACAACTGCGTAGGAGGCTGCTGGCGAGCATCAGGGAAGAAATGAAAAGGTGGAGGTGGGGTGAGGGGTCTCTGAAAACCAGGATAGGATGCATCAGGTGGGGTGCATCCTGAGAAATCAAACGGAGTAGGTGAATATGTGACATAAGGTGGTGGTCGGCTCTCAGGAATAATTGGTGGTGGGAATGGAGTGAATGGAATAGAAGAAGAACTTGCTCCATAGTATGATGCTGGTTGAGGTGGGGTGATGAATGAGGAATAAAAAGCAGATCCTGAAAAATATGGCCATGTCAGTCCCCATGACATGAACTGAGAAGTGGGAGTGGTAGTGGGCTCAGTAGTAGGAGTAGGAGTAGGAGTAGGAGTAGGAGTGGGCTCTGGGGTTGTGGTATGAGTGGGTATGGGATCCCACGACCGAGCATAGTCGGGAAGACCATCAAAGTAACTCCCCTGGATGTTATAGATGCTGTCTCTGATCTGTGCAGGGGCGTGCTCTAATGCCGCTCGGACGCCACTTGTGTTTGTACCTGTAAAACAAAGTATGTACACATAATAAAGACCAATTACATATATTACAAATAATAAAGATAAATAATAACAGTTTGTAAAAGAAATAATAATGATACTCACAAATTCCTGCTGGTGATAACTTTGCGGGTAGTATATGCTTGGAGGCATAGATGGAGGGGGCATGATGTATTGTGGATGATACCATGCATAGTGAACCTGAGGACTGAAGACTGTATCAGCTGGTGGAGCGGGAACTAAGCTCTCACGTCTGTTGTTCCACATATGCACCTCCCGCCTATGATGAAACATCCAATCCTCAGCCACATGACCCCTCCCATCTATCCGGCTAAGCTACGACAGCTCAAGAGTAGGTTGTACTTGAACAAAGCCGAACTATCCAAGTACTCTATTGGGGAAGTGCCACTCCACTATTGTGTAGCACAATAGAGGCACTCGTGCCAACCAAATATCACTACCATCTCTACAAATGGTAGACAATCTCTCGAGAACATCAGCAGTGTAAGGAGTCAACTCTATCTGTTATTTAAATAGACAACGTGTATCATATAAAACGGAGTAAATTGCAAATAAATAAAACATATACCATACAACATGTTAGTAGAGGTAAGTTATACCTGTGAGGGCAACATCTGGTCAAATGCTGAATCGTAAAACTGGATTGTTCCCCTAATAGTTTGACTCCTTTGGACAAAGGTAGGCCACCTATTAAATTGACAAACTAAATTTAGATAAACGCTACATAATGTTTGGACAAATATAAAAATTAATTGTGTAGATCTTTAACCTGTAAAGTGGGGTCAAGGTGGATAGAGGGTAGCCTATGAACAAGCCCAAAACCAGCCATGGAAATATTTTCTAAAACATCCGGGTCAGTAATAGGCCATTGTGCCAACATGATGTGGTGCTGGGAGAGTCGGTAGGTTGCTTGTCTAGGAGCCATATCTATGAAAAGTGCAAATATTACATTAAATGAAAAGTACAAATATTATACAACATTTAAGTTTGTCAAGATTCTTCATTAGATAAGATGAAATTAATTCAAATACATGAACTACCAAACAATATAAAAATACAACATGAACTACTAAAAGAGAAATACTACAATAATTAGTTATTGCATTTGATTCAATATCTCATCTAGAGGTTCATAAAATGGCCACATTTGATGTACAACTCGATGTATCTATGGATGTGATACAGCTAACTGGTTTTTAACTTGTTCATTGATTGGGATTGCTTTCTGTTTCGTGTGATCCCAATACCAACCAGGTAGCTCAATAAGTTCTTCATACATGTGAAACATTTGCTTTAAAAATTGCCAATGAAATTTTGCTTGTTCTTTTGTCACTATAAATCCTAACTTGTTGTACAACAAATCTGGTATGTCATTCCAGTCATCATCCAATAGAATTTGATGAGCCATTTTTCCCTGTAGGCACTTCGTAGCTATTACTTGGATTAACTCTACAGACATGTGAAATGTCCATGTCCTTCGATGAGCCATCTATAAAAAAACCATTATAAATTCATTGTTTTAGTGAAATTGCAAACGTTACATGACTTGAGTAAATTAAAATTTCAAACATTACATGACTTGAATAAATTGAAATTGCAAACATTACATGACTTGAGTAAATTGAAATTTCAAACATTACATGACCAGACATCATATGACATTAGGACAAGTGCGTCTATTATGGCCCTTTCTGCTACACTTATGAGAGTGATATGTATACTAATTTGGATCAACATCCATAGTTGAATGCCTTCTCTTTTTCTTTGGTCTTCCAGCTTGCCTTCATTTCCTAGGGGGTAATAAGGGATAAATACCTCTAGTTTCATCAAATTGAGGCCAATACCTCTTGTCGGGAATACCACGAAATTCAGTTCTGTATGCATTTAGATAAGCCTCATTTGTATAATATGCACTCACAAGTGCATCAAGATCCCAATTGACAGAGTCTGCAGCTACCCAAACATGAGAACATGGATAATGCCATTGTTGTGGAAAACCACAACTGCATTGGCTGCCACCATTTGTACGCACTATTATTTGAAATCTATATCCATCCATGTCACCAACAAGCCATTCATCATTGTTCACACGGATGTGTATTGTCAATTTTTTTGCATCCTCTCGAACATTATAAAGCTTATCATGAACCCTAAAGGGCCATTTCAGTCCATCTTGTGCACGTTTATTTGCGAGATTACGCCTATGCAGCCACATGGTCACGGAGCGATAGTATGTGACAACAATTAACGCTTGTATGGGCAAACCTCTAACACCTTTTAAGACTCCATTACACCCTTCAACATGATTGGTAGTCAATGACCCATACCTGCAACCTCTATCATATGCGAGAGCCCAAAGTATTGGATTTTGGACTAATAAATACGCCTTCTCTACTGGTTCTATGGTTTCTATAACAGTCATATGACGATCAAATTCATGTGTATCAGTTGTGGATCCTACCTTCCACAAAATCTCCCTCAACTCCTTGGACTTGAACTGCTTATGGAAGTTCTCCCGAAGATGTCGAAGACAATAACGATGTTGAGCCCAATCAAATTTTGATTCAAGTGATGGAAAAATCCCACTCATTCGATCAGAAATAATACACAAGTCTGTACATCGTGGAATGATTGGAATACAAGTTTGTAGACAACCAAAGAACCACTCCTAGGAGTCCTTATTTTCTTTCTCGACAACAACAAAAGCAAGTGAAAATAGACCATTATCAGCATCTATGCCACATGCAATGAGAAGTATGCCAGTATATTTTCCTATTAAAAATGTGCCATTAACAGTAAGAATAGGCCTACAATAGGCCCAACCCCTCACAGCTGGACCAAATGCCCAAAACACCCGCTTGAATCTACGAGTGCCTTCAGTTTGAAGGGTATAATCATTAATAAGGTGGGCATATATAGTTCTTGGAATATATTTTGTCAGAGAAATTAGGAACGACAACAAACTATGATATGATGATTCCCAGTCTCCAAATATTGTACAAACAACCTTCCTCCTCGCTAGATATGCCTTCTTGTAAGATATATGGAGCCTTAGTTCAACATTCACCTTGTCACGAATTTCTCGTGTCGACATATCCAATCGTGATACTAGGATTGGCATTATCATTCGAGCAATATAAGATGTTGTGACTTGGTGATGATCATGATTCATAACAGTTAATTCACAATTGTGGACTGCTTTACAATGTTTTATCTTCCACATGCCACCTGCTCTTTTAGACTGGCAAGCGGTCAATCTCCAAGGACATCTTTGATCATGGATACAAACAAGTTTAAGATGACGATTATTTGAGCGTAATGTACGGTACTGGACATTCTTTTGTACCGACCATTTTTGGAGTGTCTCAACCAGTACAACTTTGGATGCAAATAAAGCACCCTCATATATAACAACATTGGAAGGATTGTAATTGAGACAAAATTCATGATGAAAATCTTCCACCCAATCATCATCTTGAAAAGCTTCATAGTTGGAATCAATGTGTTCATGTTGGGGCCATTGGTTGTCAAATATGGATGGAATAGAACTCAATGCTGCAATAGTGTCAGGGAATGGATGTGTGTGCTCATCATCAGTTTTGGTCAATGACTCATCCTCAGGTGGTTCACTGTTATTACCACCTTCGCTATCACTATTGTTATCACCTTCGTGATCACTATCATTATCACCATCCTCAACCTCAACACCACTATTCTCGGTAGTAAGATTTTGAGAAAATTCAGGTGGTTGACTCCATTCAGCAGTTAAATTGCTAAGACTGAATTGAGGTGGTTGACTCCATTCAGTAGTTAAATAACTTTGAGGGAATTGAGATTGAAATTGATTCAATAGACTCATTAAACAAGGTTGTTGGTGGATAGATGTTTTTTCAAGAAACACATCAATATAGGCATCAGCTGAAAGTGATAACAAGGTTCTGTATGCATCATCATCATCAACTTGTATGAGCATATGATTTTCTCCAGGGAAAAGATAGGATATTTTGATAGAGAAGTGGTTGGGATTGATGTCAAGTGTTGTATAGATATATGATTTTAGTTCAGATAGGGTATTAATAAGTGAAATGTTTATGGGTCTAACAGATCGACTAGAATAAGACCCATCAGAGAGAAATTGCCCATCATATCACATCTTCACAATTCGTGAATTTGAACTAGATGCCATGTTCCTATATTTTAGAATATTATATTAACATTAGAAAGAAATTCATATTTTATAACATTATATTAACATGAATTAATATTTTAGAGCAGTGACATCATTTTTAAAATAATAGTTAAGATTTTAGAACAATAATTTTGAATTTGGAATTAAATTTATTTTACTACTTTTTCTATAAAATTAACAGTGAACAACAATTCAGAACAACAATTTTGCTATATTTTTTAGTAAAATTAACTAACATTTCATAACAACAATTTTGCTAATTTTTAGTAACACTAACATTTCAGAACAACAATTTTGTAATTTCGAACAATAATTTTTTAGGTATTAATTAGCCTTCAATTGTCATTTTCTACATCATTATTTCACTAATGTGGAATTAAGGAGTAACAATACAATTATTTCAGTTGTAATATTTCGTACTAATGTTAAGTTCAAGTTTTGAAAATTAAAATTTTGGTAGAATAAATACCTCAAATGGAGAGTTATCCCTTGACAATCGAAGAATACAAGAAGAGAAAGAAGAAGCTCCAAGATCGTCTCTGAGCAGTAGAAGATAGCAGCTCCAAGATCGCTCGAAATAGGCTAGAAATCGCCTCCAAGCAGTAGAAATCCGAGAAAAAGCTCCAGAGCAATGGGAGTATAGAGAAAGAGTAAGGAAATGAAGAATGGTGTGAGTTTGGGGGGTTGATTTCGGCCAATATATATAGGGGAGCAATGAGTCTCGGTTGGGGACGCATTGCGCCCACATGGCACTGCGCCGCGGCCCCAACGGTAAAATAGCCGTTGTCCAGGGAGCAATGCGTCCCCGTCCCGGACGCATTACCCACGTGGCAATTTCTAGCCATTGGGGGCGTCTCCATGTGCCACACATTGGCCCCACAGAGGGCAATGCTTCCCCTGCTGGGACGCATTGACCTCACACGAGGCAATGCATCCCAGCAGTGGACGCATTGGTCCCACAGGAGGGCAATGCGTCCCAAACCGTGACGCATTGCCCTCCTGTGGGACCAATGCGTCCGCAGCCGGGATGCATTGCCTCGTGTGAGGGCAATGCGTCCCAGCAGGGGACACATTGCTCCCAAAATGTGCCATTTTGGGCAATAAGTTCAAGAACGTGCCATTTAGGTAATTAAAATTGGCAAATGTGCCATTTAGGTTTTTTTGCCTTATTTAATCATTTATCCTTGTTGTGCACATGGGACAGGAGCAGGTTGCCCCTGTCGTTCGGAATCGTGAGCGTCATCTAATCGCGTTGTGGTGGAAAACCAGTAAACGAAGTCGATTGTCAATGTTAATTAAATATGAAGATGATTAATAGGACTTATTCAGCAGTGTTTCGGGCATTAATACCCTACTGATCACATAAGATCTTATACTCATATTACCTTTCATTTTCTTTCTAGCCCGCTTTGTCCAGTCTCGGTGTTGATTGGAAATCCAGGTGGTGTTAGTTGTTGTTTTCAGGTGGCTTTGATATTTGTATGTTCCAGATGCTTTTCTACCCTTATATATATAGAGGCATGCTTTTCCGCCTAGGGTGTGCTTTTCCACCCATTTTACTTAGGCCAATGACTCGGTGGTGTCATGGCCCTACTATAGTTACTTTAGTCTAATATATCTGCATGCAAATATATTTGTTGTGATATTGATGATTTATTATGGCAAGAATCATTGTTTAATGTTTTAATTATACTGCCTCATTCTTTTGGAAATTCCTTCTCTTGCTAATTCTCATTGAAACTTACCTAGCTTCAATGACCCCCTTTTTGATGGGAACATCTTACTTTATTTTTTAAATGCCCTAGTTAGTCTTTTAACATACATACTCAGCTTTTTCTGATTCATACCTTGTTTTCCTATTATTCTGGGTGTTCCCTCCACCCAGGTGTAGGTGTTCTATAGGACAGAGATTGAGGATGATTGTGAGATAATTGGTGGACATGTAGACAAATTGAGATAACCTTGTTACACTCTACATATGGGATCAAGTGTATATAAATGTAATGTTTTCATTCTTTGTACTACCCTTGGGGTGAGAATGTTATGCACATGGCCATATTTTGTAACTTTGTAAATAGTAATGTTTTCCGCTGCTTAATTATTTCATGGCTCATGTTTTTTTACCATTGAGTGGGCCCTCTATCGGGTTGCACTCTTTACATCAGCTCATCTGTGACAGCCTTTTCCACACAAAGCGAGATTACTAAAACCAAGTCCATAATTAACACTAATAATGATATTACCACAAATAGGGTAGATCAAAAGTGATTTCATAACCATGCATCAAGCTAAACTCATCATGTATAAAGCCATAAACTGAAGCCACTTATATTTCATTCGTATCAAAAAGAGTTACATAACATTGTTCACTGGCTAACTAGCCACACTCTTACATGTGATAACCTTCTCATATATACAAACCATCTCTGTACCATCATCGTATAGACTTAAAAACTCAAACAGATGTACAACATCTATAAAACACCCCCAAGGACCTACATGTACAGGGACGACACATAGGACTCTATTACTAGACACTAGTTCATATCCATGATCCAACAACTACAACACCTCAAGATGTCTATCTTAGCAACACAAGCTCTATCCCAACATACATGTCCACCTAAAAGATGTGGAAACCCACAAGGTGAGACCAAATGTTCTAGATAGAGTTATAACTATCCACCAACATCTATTAAAAGCACAGATAGCTACACATGAGATTAAATATACTAAGAAATAAGTAGATTCAGGTAATTGATATAAGTAGAGCAATTAATATTCTAAAAAGGAATATGAAGAACATGTATATTTTCTATCCATAGAACTATAAAAAGAAAAGAAAGGCCTCAACTAATGTTTTGTATTTGATCCTAAGCAAATATGCTATGCGGCTGATTACGTATTTTATTATGCCTCGAGGATTTGAGTCGTACCACCCAAATCCAACTGCCCCCTATAAAGGGAAACCGACGGTGCTATACAAGGTCCATGGAAGAGCCAGAATCCATGACCTCTCGAACACCTCCTGGTCAGTACAAGAGTGAAAGTGACATATAGTCAACTGAAGGATCGACTCACACATGGCCGTCCATATATAAACACCTAGCTCACCTTGGTACAAGTAACGATGCTATAAGAATAGGCTCACACATGGCCGTTCTTGAAAGAAGGACTGGCTCATGCATGGACATCTACATCACAAGAAGATCGGCTCATGCATTGTCGTCTCACACAACTGCTATTCAGGATGTAAGGAGATACTCGACTTGCACCCCAAATATTCAAAAATATGCGTTCCGTGTTAAACTTGCACCAATACAACTAACAAAGCTGACACTAGAATGGATATATGGCCAGGGAAAACTACATGATTATGTTTCACTTGATTAGTTAGCCAATCATGAGACTTTTAGCATCAATCAAGTTACAACATATAAAGCCCAAACAAACTCCTACAAGAATAAGGGTGTGTTGCAACTTCATAAGATATAAAATGTATAATGTGTGAACTTGTCACACAATCACCACATGATACTCATTGTTCTCCCATTCATAAGGCTATAACCAAGGTCACATATCACCATGGGTATCAATCCCTTAATCACATATCCCATTCATAAGGCTATAACCAAGGTCACATATCACCATGGGTATCGATCCCTTAATCACATCACTTGAAGACATCACCTCTCAATAGGTATCAAGCTGACCAATCACGCTATTCCTGTATGTCAACATCAGATGATGCCTCATCAAGTACTATGGCATGATTATCACCATGTATTACATATAGATCACCATACATTCATAGAGATACGGCATTCATTTCTCCTACAAGGTTAGAAGCTCATAAGCAAGAGAGAGAAAACATCATAAATCCCTGTCTCATCATAAGATCTCTACATGCCTCATATCATTCATAACCATTAGCATAGCATACACAAGCCGTGGCATACATTCAACCTACAAGGTTAGCATTAAACAAGTAGGAAAGAGAAAATATAATCATGTGCCATACATCTCTACATATTTCAACAAGTATAACATACCCTATGATTAGGGTTAGGATTCACACTCTTAACTGATTAGAATTTTCATCATGCTTATATCACTAATCCCTAGGTACACCATATCCCACTTTCTTGGAGCATATTAGGATTAAGGAACATGATTAGAGTCAATCAAACAATCATTCAAACAACACTAGTCATGATTCATTACTTGCTTACTCATATACATGTGTTGATTATATGATCAAGTATGTGTCTCGACCACCCATAAAGCAAGGGTTGTCGACTGCAACACATCATATGTCTCGACCTCAACCATCTAGATGTCATGATCACAACATACTTAATTGTCTCGATCATCACATGGAAACATGTCTCGACCACTTCAAAAGCAAAGCCATGTCTCGAACGAAATAGAAGTAGGTGTCTCGACCTACACAAGGACATGTGTTTTGACGACCACCACTAGACATGGTGTCTCGACCCAAATCAAACATGAGTATGTTGAACCTAAAACAACAAGAGGGTCTATATCTCTACCTAAAACATCAAGACCAAAAAAGTCTCGACCGAAACAAGGCTAAACATTAAGAAAACCAAACGTCATCAAGATCAAAACTCATGGATTCAAGGGCATCAAACCCTAGAACAAGCTCAATGAAGATCAACCAAGGAAAACCACTTAGGAGAGAGAATTTCAAACCTAAACACATGAGGAAAACATCCAAAACACTAAGGAAAACATAAAGGCTAAAACTTAGCATGGTGATAAAACCCAATCTTATATTGCATGTATCAAGATCACCTCAAGCGACATATAATCAAATTGGTTACATGAATTTTGGGTTTAAGAAAAAGAGTAATCTACATGAGAATACTACGAAGTCTTGAAACCTAAATTTATGATAACATCATCTAGCTCATTAACATCATATCTAGGGGTTAAAAAAGTAGATTACAACAAGGAAGACCACCATCCTCAAGGAGAGGAACTTCACTCAAAATTGGTCACTAAAAAGCCTAAAACTTGTATTATAAATGTTATGACCCACGTTTCGTTTTACTAGTAAGTACCTTGGTTAGTGCATAATTGAACTAGTTATGTTGAGATGAGTACTTGCTTTTGTTAATAGTGTTTGGAGCTTTGAGCTAGTGTTAATGTATCATTAGCTTGTTTTCTTGTCCTGAGGTTGAGGACAAGTTTGTGCTTAATCCGTTGCCGAAGAAATCATGTGAAACCGACTTACGAGTAAAAAGATATGAGCTTTTTAGTGTGCAGGGACCTATGTGCAATTTTAGAAAGTTTCTGGGCAATTTGCATCCGGCCCCCTGGGCGCCCTTCCTTATCCTTTCCTTCAGTTTTTCCTTTTTAACTCTATTAACCGACTTTGGAATGAACGATAGTTCATTTCCTTCGGTTGCCGCTTGGGAAAAACAGAGAAGGAGAAAGGGAGAGAGAGCAAGCTAGAGGAGAAGCTAGGCAACCAATTTCCTTCCTTCTCTGTTCTTCTTCGATTTCTTCATCTTCTCCAGCCAAACCAACCGGCTGCATCATCTTCTTCTTCTTCACCTTCTTCTTCCTCCTGCAGCTGCGAAGAAGACGACCATGGAGATGGTCTAGGGAGCGAACGGTGCTTTCCCCTCCGTTCTTTCTTCTTGCCAACTGCTTGCTAGGTCAATCCGAAGCTATAGGAGTGATTCGGGTAAGAATCGTCCACCGAATCGACCCCAATCTTCTCTTTTATTTCTGCAATTTCCGCCCCTGCGCAGGTTGCACGGCGTGCAACATTGCAGAAAGCTAATTTAGGGGAATTCCGTTTCCGCGCAGGTGCACGGCGTGCAAAGTCAGTTTGCACGGCGTGCAAAGTTACAGGAAGCGGAACGAGTTTCTGCCCAGGTGCACGACGTGCAAAGTCAGTTTGCACGGCGTGCAAAGGTGCAGAAAAGTGGAACAGAAGTGCACTGAAGGTGCACAACGTGCAGTCTGGGTGCACGGCGTGCGCGCTGCTGTAAAGGGCAGAATTAGGCGTGTTTGTGGACGTTTTTCGGTGTATACGAACACACCGAAGTGTGTGAGTAGCAGTTCATTTAGAAATCATTATTTAACTCATTTTAAATGCTTATTTGCTTCAGTATCGGTTGATATGACTCCTGAACAGTGTAACATATACTTTAGTATGATAAGTTCATTGGAACTTGAATTGCGTGATGTAAATGATGAAAAAGAGGAAATTCTATGTCTTACAGTTGCTATATGATATTTTTGTTTATCGGTTAATTGATTAATAGACCTAAGTGCCCTAACACCGTAGAACCCCTAAAGGAAGGTCTGTTACTTAGGGGTGAAACTCGTGTCCAACATCAACCGGTTGAGTAATTCTGGTGGCACGAGGATAGAAAGAGAGGCAGTGTCTAACAATATTCGTGCATGTGTCACGATGGCACTGGGGAAAACAAAAAGAAAACTTGGTTATCTAACATCATTCGTGCGTGTGTCATGAAGGTAACCCTGTGACCCTCCGCCGGTGTACTCCGGTTAAAGGAGGAGTCGGGAGCACACGTGGTTGTGCATTGAGGCCGTAGAGCCTATGTTTCTGGCCGGAGAGCTAGGGGTCCTGTAGCAGAGCAGGGCTGGCGTCAGACTTAGCATTTCCCGGGTGTGTCGCTAAGTCTTATACGGTGGGACCGTAGCATGGACTTGTTGCGGATCTTTATATGCAGAGTACACTGCATATGATTAGGGCATAAATAAAAATGAATAAGTAATTATGTAGGATCACAGTAAATTTATATAACTGTTTATTTACCTGAAATACCTGTTGATGCTTAGAAGTGTGGTTATTATCTGTATATTTGCTATGTTAATAGATCTGCCCTGCTTGAACTGCATAAGTGTTTATTTTCAGTTTATAAACCTGACGAGTTGTTTAGTGATAGCTAAGTGAAATGTTATTCACTGAGCGAGTAGGCTCATACCTCTACTCAAAACATTTTCAGGTCAGCATCAGCATCAGGAATCAGAAGGATCGTTTCACCCTAACGCTTAGTCGATAGAAGGTTTGTTGTTAGTCTAGTTAGATGTCTCTTAGTCCATTCCCCTCGATCCTCGGGACAAGGTGTGAGTGAGAGAGAAAGAATGTGTACAAAGATGTAAATTAATGTTATGCTTCCTTTATGTTAATCAATGTATTATGCTATAGACTTTGCTTGTATCTTTTATCAGTTTAATAGAGAAGTTTCTGCAGTTTGTTTAGTTCTTGTTTACAGCTTAAACTTGGTTATCAATTAAATGCTTTGGATTGTTTTAAAAAGTGACGAATGATTGGTTATGTGTCAATCCCACCTGTCGTGCCCTAATTTCGTGGTTTGTGTTTAATGTGAGATTGGGGTGTGACAACTCTTGGTATCAGAGCTTAGGTTGAGTACTTAGTTACTCAGAGTCCAGGTCAGGGGACGATAAGAGACCAATAGGATTAAGGTTTAAGTGTCTTTCTTCTATCTGTAGTGTTCTAATAGGAAATATTCTATTATATCATTGCAGATGGCAGGAAGAGGCTTTGATCGCGATGATCAGGCCGAGAGCCATGTTGGCCCTGATCCTTTGTACTTGGGTCCAGGTGGTGGTGACCACGTGGATGAAGCATCCCGGATGTACAGGATGTTCCTGGAGACCAAAGAAAAGTATAAGGCTGATAGGCGAGACTCTTCTTCTACCAGCAGTAAAGATCTAATGCGATCTTATGATCTTGTGAAGAAGCTTGGTGGCACAGAGTTTAGTGGCACTACAGATCCAGCAGAGGCTGATGAATGGTTTAGACAGATAGAGAAGGTCTTTCGTCTGATGGGGCTTCCAGAAGATAAGAAGATTAATCATGCAGTCTACCTTCTGACAGGCGATGCAGAGTTGTGGTGGCGTGGTGTGGAAGAAAAGAGGAGAGGTACAGAGCTTTCCTGGCAGGATTTCTCTGAGGAATTTCATCTCAAATTCTATCCACCCACTTTTCTTAATGAGAAAATCAGGCAGTTACAGAATATCAAGCAGGGGAACATGACAGTTACAGAGTATGAAGCGCTTTTCACACGGTTAGCAAACTTCTGTCCACAGCTTGTTCCCGATAACATAGAGAGATGTAGAAGGTTTCAGGAAGGACTAAGGCCAGAGATTCGGCATACAGTTTCTGCTACTAGTAGGAGGAACAGAGAGAACTTTGGTGAGTTTGTCGAGGCTGCTAGACAGGTTGAAGAATCTGTGAATGCTGACAAGGTGCCTGAGTCTAAGAAGAGATCTGCAGACTTCAGTAGAGGGCAATCCAGTAGTGGATACAGGGGTGGAGGTAGAGGTTTCTTTTCTAAACTTGGGCGTGGTTTTGGTTGTTTCGGCAGGCAGAGATCTGAGGATGTCACTACTTCTAAAGGCAGAGGAGGATACAACCCAGGAAGATGGGGCAGTGCCGATAGTGGACAGTCTTCTGGGTCGTCAATGTCAGTGACAGGTCCTCAGAGGCAAGAGATACCGCCATGTGACAAATGCGGAAGGCCACATACTGGTCAGTGTTGGGGTGCAAATTCTCGAGGTTGTTTTATCTGTGGACAAGTAGGACATTTCAAAAAGGAATGTCCTCAGCTTCGACAAGCAGCATCGCAAGCTTTCCAGCCTCAATACCATGATGTTCCAAGTTCTTCTGTGGCTTCTGGATCTAGAGGTGGTGGAGTGTCTAGTGGCAGGAATGGTCAGAGAGGACAGCGTGGCAGAGGAAGAACTTCAGCACGTTTCTTTTCTTTGACACCTCAGGAAGGTATAATTTCTTCACAAGTTGTTACAGGAGAGATGCTTTTGTTTAATAGTATACCAGTTTCAGTTTTGATAGATCTGGGTGCTACTCATTCTTTTATACAACACTCTTTAGTATGTAAACTTAATCTGTTAACTCAAGAATTGGTAGATGAGTTAGTGTTGAGGGTTCCACTAGGTGGACCAACAGTTTTGACTGAGTTCTGTCCCGAATGCTTGTTATCTTTTAGAGGTTATACCTTTGCTGCTAATCTCATACCCTTGGATGTAAATACCTTTCAAGTCATCTTGGGTATGGATTGTCTTGAGGCATATCGAGTGCAACTCGATTGTTGGAAGAAGGAAGCTACCTTTCAACTAGGGGAATTTTCTTGTATCTTTATTGGAGACAGGAAAGTTCTGCCTACGTGCATAATATCAGCTGCTGTAGCTGATAAGATGTTATAGAAAGGATGTGAAGCATTCCTTGCTCATGTGGTTGACACCAGAGCAGAGAAGAGCACTGCCAGTGTTTATGATGTACCTGTGGTTCATGAGTTCTCTGATGTTTTTCCAGAAGAGTTACCAGGCCTACCTCCTGTCAGAGACATTGATTTTGAAATTCAGATATATCCAGGTAGTCATCCAGTAGCACTGCCAGCCTATAGGATGGCACCTGCAGAGTTGAAGGAACTCAAAGTGCAGTTGCAGGAGTTATTAGATAAGGGTTTCATTAGACCCAGTTCTTCACCGTGGGGTGCTCCAGTACTGTTTGTTAAGAAAAAGGATGGTACCATGCGTCTCTGTATAGATTACAAGCAACTGAACAAGATCACTATAAAGAACAAGTATCCATTGCCGAGAATAGATGATCTGTTTGATTAGTTGCGTGGAGCGACGATCTTCTCTAAAATCGATTTGAGATCTGGATATCATCAGCTTAGGATTAAGGCTTCTGATATTCCCAAAACAGCTTTCAGAACCAGGTATGGGCATTATGAGTTTTTGGTCATGTCGTTTGGACTGACCAATGCCCCAGCAGCCTTTATGGATATGATGAACCGGATTTTCAAACCGTTCCTAGATCAGTTTATTGTAGTCTTTATAGATGATATTCTGATCTATTCCAGAGACGATGAACAACATGAGCAACACCTGAGAGTAGTGTTGCAGTTGTTGAGACAACACCAGTTGTTTGCTAAATTTAGCAAATGCGAGTTCTGGTTGGCCGAGGTAGCATTTCTTGGACATGTTATCTCGAGAGGTGGAGTTAGTGTTGATCCTAAGAAAGTTGATTATGTACTTCAGTGGGAACAGCCTAAGACTCCTACTGAGATCAGAAGTTTCTTGGGATTAGCAGGATATTACAGAAGGTTCATACAGAACTTCAGTGCGTTAGCATCACCTTTGACACGCTTTACGAGGAAGGATGTACCGTTTGTTTGGTCTGATAACTGTGAGAGAAGTTTTCAGATTTTGAAGAAGAGATTGACTTCAGCACCAGTATTGGTTTTGCCTGAAGCAGAGAAAGGCTATATAGTGTTCTATGATGCTTCCAGGAGAGGTTTGGGTTGTGTACTAATGCAAGAAGGCAAAGTTGTGGCTTACGCATCTAGACAGCTTAAGAAGAATGAAGAGAATTACCCTGTTCATGATTTGGAATTAGCTGCTATAGTTCATGCTCTTAAGACATGGCGTCACTACTTGTATGGTGAGACATGTCAGGTGTTTACAGATCATAAGAGCCTAAAATATATCTTCACTCAGAGAGACTTGAATTTGAGACAGCGCAGATGGCTTGAGCTGATTAAAGACTATGATGTGACAATCGATTGCCATCCGGGTAAGGAAAATGTTGTAGCTGATGCCTTGAGTAGAAAGTCAAGTTCAACAGCTAATGCATTTTCTATGGCATGTTTCAAGAGAGACTTGCTTGTAGATATGCGAAAATTGAACTTGGACTTGGATGTGACTGGACAAAGTGGGTTAATTGCTCAGATGCAAGTCAGACCTACTTTTTATAATCAGATTAAGGAATTACAGCAGAGTGATGATGAGTTGTGGCAAATCATGCAGGATATGTAAGAAGGTAAGAGAACAGAGTTCAGGTTTTCTGATGAAGGCGTGTTGTATCTTCATGATAGGTTATGTGTACCTGGAAACAGTGAGTTGAAAGAGCATATTCTTGAGGAAGCACATACTTCTATGTATGCGATGCATCCAGGTAACACAAAGATGTACAGGAACCTCAAAGAGCTGTACTGGTGGTCTGGTATGAAAAAGGATGTGGCTGAATACGTGGCTAGGTGCGGGGTGTGTCAGTAGGTTAAGGCTGAGCATCAGAAACCTACTGGTACTTTGCAGTCGCTTCCTATACCAGAATGGAAATGGGAACACATCACGATGGACTTTGTGGTAGGATTACCCAGGACGCCTAAGGGTTCGAACTCGATATGGGTGATTGTGGATAGACTAACTAAGTCTGCTCACTTTCTTCCTGTCAAGTCAACCTTTGACGTTTCAAAGTTAGCCAAAGTTTATGTGGATGAAGTAGTCAGGTTGCATGGGATTCCAGTTTCCATTATTTCTGACAGAGATCCAAAGTTTACATCTAGATTCTGGAATCAGTTACATCATGCGTTGGGCACAAGGCTGAAGTTCAGTACAGCGTTTCACCCACAGACAGATGGTCAATCTGAGAGGACCATTCAGACCCTAGAAGACATGCTGAGAGCATGCGTGCTACAGTTCAGAGGTAACTGGGAAGAACACTTAAGCCTAATGGAGTTTGCATATAATAATAGTTACCATTCTAGTCTTGGAATGGCTCCATATGAAGCTCTTTATGGCAGGAAGTGTAGATCGCCAGTTTGTTGGTACAAGGTGGGTGAGAAAGAAATTCTTGGACCTGAGCTAGTTGATGTAACTACAGAGAAGATATCTGTGATCAGGGATCAGTTGAAAGCTGCTCAGGATAGACAGAAAAGTTATGCAGAAAGACGACGTCGACCTCTTGAGTTTGAGGTTGGTGACGAGGTTTACTTGAAGGTTTCACCGTGGAAGGGAGTGCTGAGGTTTGGCAAGAGGGGTAAGTTGACCCCTAGGTACATGGGTCCATATCCTATTGTTGAGAGGATTGGACCTGTAGCTTACATGTTGGATTTTCCGTCTGAGTTGGCAAATCTTCATGATGTCTTCCACGCGTCTATGCTGAAAAAGTGTCATCCCGGTACAGAAAAGATTGTAGATCCAGAACCGGTGCAGCTTAGAACAGATGTGTCCTATGTAGAAGGACCAATGCAGATAGTTGATCACCGGATCAAAAAGCTTAAGAACCGTGAGTTATCCTTAGTGAAGGTTTTGTGGAGGAATCACAATATAGAGGAAGCTACGTGGGAGCTTGAATCAGAAATGCGTAACAAGTTTCCTTTTCTATTTTAGGAATTTCGGGATGAAATTCTTATAAGGGAGGGAGATTGTTATGACCCACGTTTCGTTTTACCAGTAAGTACCTTGGTTAGTGCATAATTGAACTAGTTATGTTGAGATGAGTACTTGCTTTTGTTAATAGTGTTTGGAGCTTTGAGCTAGTGTTAATGTATCATTAGCTTGTTTTCTTGTCCTGAGGTTGAGGACAAGTTTGTGCTTAATCCGTTGCCGAAGAAATCATGTGAAACCGACCTACGAGTAAAACGATATGTAGTGTGCAGGGACCTATGTGCAATTTTAGAAAGTTTCTGGGCAATTTGCATCCGGCCCCCTGGGCGCCCTTCCTTATCCTTTCCTTCAGTTTTTCCTTTTTAACTCTATTGACTGACTTTGGAATGAACGATAGTTCATTTCCTTCGGTTGCCGCTTGGGAAAAACAGAGAAGGAGAAAGGGAGAGAGAGCAAGCTAGAGGAGAAGCTAGGCAACCAAGCTCCTTCCTTCTCCGTTCTTCTTCGATTTCTTCATCTTCTCCAGCCAAACCAACCGGCTGCATCATCTTCTTCTTCTTCACCTTCTTCTTCCTCCTGCAGATGCGAAGAAGACGACCATGGAGATGGTCTAGGGAGCGAACGGTGCTTTCCCCTCCGTTCTTTCTTCTTGTCAACTACTTGCTAGGTCAATCCGAAGCTATAGGAGTGATTCGGGTAAGAATCGTCCACCGAATCGACCCCAATCTTCTCTTTTATTTCTGCAATTTCCGCCCCTGCGCAGGTTGCACGGCGTGCAAATCCGTTTTGCACGGCGTGCAACATTGCAGAAAGCTAATTTAGGGGAATTCCGTTTCTGCGCAGGTGCACGGCGTGCAAAGTCAGTTTGCACAGCGTGCAAAGTTACAGGAAGCGGAACGAGTTTCTGCCCAGGTGCACGGCGTGCAAAGTCAGTTTGCACGGCGTGTAAAGGTGCAGAAAAGTGGAACAGAAGTGCACTGAAGGTGCACGGCGTGCAGTCTGGGTGCACGGCGTGCACGCTGCTGTAAAGGGCAGAATTAGGCGTGTTTGTGGACGTTTTTCGGTGTATACGAACACACCGAAGTGTGTGAGTAGCAGTTCATTTAGAAATCATTATTTAACTCATTTTAAATGCTTATTTGCTTCAGTATCGGTTGATATGACTCCTGAACAGTGTAACATGTACTTTAGTATGATAAGTTCATTGGAACTTGAATTGCGTGATGTAAATGATGAAAAAGAGGAAATTCTATGTCTTACAGTTGCTATATGATATTTCTATTTATCGGTTAATTGATTAATAGACCTAAGTGCCCTAACACCGTAGAACCCCTAAAGGAAGGTCTGTTACTTAGGGGTGAAACTCGTGTCCAACATCAACTGGTTGAGTAATTCTGGTGGCACGAGGATAGAAAGAGAGGCAGTGTCTAACAATATTCGTGCGTGCGTCACGATGGCACTGGGGAAAACAAAAAGAAAACTTGGTTATCTAACATCATTCGTGCGTGTGTCACGAAGGTAACCCTGTGACCCTCCGCCGGTGTACTCCGGTTAAAGGAGGAGTCGGGAGCACACGTGGTTGTGCATTGAGGCCGTAGAGCCTATGTTTCTGGCCGGAGAGCCAGGGGTCCTGTAGCAGAGCAGGGCTGGCGTCAGACTTAGCATTTCCCGGGTGTGTCGCTAAGTCTTGTACGGTGGGACCGTAGCATGGACTTGTTGCGGATCTTTATATGCAGAGTACACTGCATATGATTAGGGCATAAATAAAAATGAATAAGTAATTATGTAGGATCACAGTAAATTTATATAACTGTTTATTTACCTGAAATACCTGTTGATGCTTAGAAGTGTGGTTATTATCTGTATATTTGCTATGTTAATAGATATGCCCTGCTTGAACTGCATAAGTGTTTATTTTCAGTTTATAAACCTGACGAGTTGTTTAGTGATAGCTAAGTGAAATGTTATTCACTGAGCGAGTAGGCTCATACCTCTACTCAAAACATTTTCAGGTCAGCATCAGCATCAGGAATCAGAAGGATCGTTTCACCCTAACGCTTAGTTGATAGAAGGTTTGTTGTTAGTCTAGTTAGAGGTCTCTTAGTCCATTCCCCTCGATCATCGGGACAAGGTGTGAGTGAGAGAGAAAGAATGTGTACAAAGATGTAAATTAATGTTATGCTTCCTTTATGTTAATCAATGTATTATGCTGTAGACTTTGCTTGTATCTTTTATCAGTTTAATAGAGAAGTTTCTGCAGTTTGTTTAGTTCTTATTTACAGCTTAAACTTGGTTATCAATTAAATGCTTTGGATTGTTTTAAAAAGTGACGAATGATTGGTTATGTGTTAATCCCACCTGTCGTGCCCTAATTTCGTGGTTTGTGTTTAATGTGAGATTGGGGTGTGACAATAAAAATATCATGAAAGGTCTTTGTGCAAGAGAGATAAAACCACGTTTGACACCTCCAAAATAGAATATAGACTCCATGATACATCAAGACACACGAACATCATGTATGTGACCAAAACCAAGATCAAAATATGGGACATAAACCAGCATAACACATCCATCCTCCAAGTCAGGTACTTAACATTAGGGTTTTGTATCATATGACATCATCAAACCCTAGGTGTATTGTTTTCCCACTTTCTTGGATCATGTAAGGGTTAATAATCACGTTTAGAGTTAAGTAATATGTTATCTAAACAATAATATAAATGTATCATCATGTGTCCAAGTGTATGTGTGCTAACCATGTATCATATATAGGTGTTCATCCATACCACCTACAATAGTTGTGACCTGCTAACATCTAGGTCACAACCATACATATAACCAAGGGTGTCATCCTTCCTAGACATGTGTTATGACCATAACACACCCCCTTTTTGCGACCTGAAACTCTCTTGTACTTATCACGACCACAACATCCCAACTAGGTTTAGGGTGAGGTCAATATACAAAGCCTAAGCATCACTTTCATCATATAACGACCACCCATGAAACTATGGTCACAATGCTTCACCTTTACTACTATTGCAACCTACACCCAATAGCTAGAAGGTCAACCACCTATGTGGTGTCACGATCAGTACAAAAGCTAAGCCAAACTGGTCCATCAGGAAATGGTTTCGACTGCTACAAGAAAAGGTATTGACCTACCACTTAAGCGGCTAACATGTTACGCCATGTTGACCCAAAGCTAGGGTATTGACCACAACACTCAAGGGGTATCGACCCCACAAGGTCAAGACCATACCCAACACATCCCCAAGGTTGAAATAGGAAGGAAACAGATCTAGAGCAGCACAGAACACCATGGAATGCCTCCATCATCAAGGTGGAAAACTCCACACAATATGATCACTAACAACCCTAAAACCTTTACCAAGCGAACTCCATGAAAGCACCAAATGCAAGGGTGGAAATCCATGGATGTCATACTCAAAATAGAACCTAAAACACCCTAAGGTATCAAGGTACGAGAACCCCAAAGAACATGCTCAAGATCATAGCCCAGAGATGAAGAAAATCACAATTATCTCATAGTTATAGAAAATCGGGTATACAATTAGGGTTTCAGATTCTTACGAAACCAAACAAGATTTTCTTCACAAACTAGATACAGAGATCATAATTATATACTAACATGATAAGGGAACATTTTAGAGAGAGAAAACAACAACATGCAAATGAAATCAAGAGTGCTAATAATAGAGGAGGGTACACAATTATAAAACCCACCTTAAGAAGCTCAACACCAAGGATCCTCAAGATCCATGGTTTCAAGTTCCAAACACACTATCAAAGGTTGAAGAAGATCCACCAAAGGTCCCACTTTTGGCTATAAAAATACCTCCAAGATAATAATATGACAAGGTCAAGATAGCCCAAGAAAAGGAGAAAGAAAGGAAACCCTAATTGAACCAAGGAAGAAGAAGGAGGAAAAGGTGAAAGAACTTCATCCCACCATGGACTATGACCTTAGAGATGAGGGTTTATTCCTCAAGAACGACCATCACATCTAAGCATGGTCCATGGCTGAGAAAAGGGAATAAGATGGAGTAGAGATTCCAAGGAAAATGTTGTAAGAGAAGAGAAGATACTTACCAAGGTTGAAGATGAGCAAGGATCAAAACATGCAAGGGATCTAATCACCAAAGCTCCAGGGACCATCCCTTCTTTGCTCCACCAAGATCCAAGGATGAGAAAAAAAGAGGGAGGAAGGAGGATCGAAAGGTTCACTTGCAAGAAGAAGAAAGGGTTTTTATACCAAAGGAGGAGGGAGGTAGGGTGGAGATGAGGTGACAACACCTAAAAGAACCAAAGAGACACTTGTCCACCCAACAAACCAACATGCAACCACTTAAACCTTGCATGCACAAGATGGTAATAAAACCTATATTGGGTATCGACCTACTTAGGTCCCCAATAGGTGGTCCAGGTCACAATACCTCTTAGAGGTCAAAACAAGAGCCAAACATCAAGGTTAGGTCGAAACAGGTTGATCACCTTCAAGGAGGTCGAAACACAAAAGAACAAGCCTCTAGGTCAAAACACATGGTCCCAAACCATCATGGTCGTAACAACATCACACCTAGGCAAGTGTTTCAATTGTAACACAACCAAAACATCCCCTAGGTCACTACCTAGGTCACTACATCAAGACTCAAGCAAGGTCAAAATAAAAGGTCACCATTCATGTAAGGTCGATACACTTCACACAAAGACAAACCATCACGACCTAAGCTAACAAAAACCATCATGGTCAAAACCACAACATCTAGGGAAGGTGTTTCAATTGTTACACAACCAAAATACCTACTAGGGTCAAGACAAGGGCCACTACCCTCCAACTATGGTCATATAGGTTGACACTCACAAAGCCCTAGAAACCCTAATCACCTCTAGTGATTTCACTACTCAACCAAGGCCCAAAAAAGGCAGCCAATTCTTACTATATATTCTAGATTATTCCAAGGGATGGAAGACTCACTCTGGAGGTGACAAATTGCACACCAACCCCCTATTTTGGGTAAATTGCAATTTGCACCAAAACTAGCACACGAGGCACAAACATCATCCAAACAAGCTCAAACCTGAAACTTAAGCTCTCCACAATCTCTAAGATCATCTCAAATTATTAGAGAAATGTCCTAAGCACATCATAATGCCAAAGCAACCATGGTTAGCTCAAAACCTAGGTCAGGGGCCTTACAAGCCATAAACCCCTAATAAGGATTTTGCCCCCGAAATCCTCAACAGAATGAGATGAGCACTGCCTCCGCATCTCTACCTCAAGCTCCCACGTGGCTTATTATATGCCTTGGTGATGCCATAACACATTTTATCCAACATCATGTTCTTTTCCCAATATTTATACATGACTCATCACATAGGGCACACTCTCAACATAGAAACACTGTTCATACCTTGTACAACTCTGATGAAAATTTTAATTTGTATGTTACCTTCTCAACTTGTAACATTACAAGATAAGGTTCACAAATATGAGAGTTTATCATATTTATCATAGGGAAAAGGGAATATTACAAGTTTAAGGGTATAAATCATTGAATTCTCATTACTAGAACCAAAACATCATACTACCATCTTCATTATCAACCATTGTATGTTATGGCATTTATTCACAACTATTAAACCAGGTTTAATAATTTCAAAAATATTGGTTGATATGTAGGTTTAACTCTTGAATCATATATCCAAAGGAACTATTAGTTAAGGGATTAATTAAAGCAACTTAGGATACTTAATTACATTATGGTGTGGTAACTTGAACCATCATCTATTATGAAGCATCATATCTTCATTGGCTGATGGGGATAACACTACCATATTTGAACACACTTGGATGCTGAGCTTAAAATCACCACTAGTTCATGTCACATTACTTGTGGGTTAAGGTGCCACCACGCTTCTGCTATGCCACTCTGATTTGTTAACTCACCATCAATCTTACTAGTGACTGTGTCAACAGTCCAACTAATAGGAAAGGGTTTACCAACTCTCTTTGTTATCATACAGAGTTACAACTTATATATATCATTCTCCCTTTTTCAACTTGGATTCCTTGCTATCAACATAGGAATCATCAAGGTTAAGGCATCTTTTTATTTCATTTTTGGTTATTTTTCATCATCCTCATGTATGTTTTCTTGTTTTAATACATTTTCCAACTTCTTTTAAGAGGTAACCATCATATTTCATATCTCTTTTGTTAAGAAGAGATCATCCCTCTTTAACTCTTTCATATATAATGAAGGTTTTCATTTAGTAAGTTCCTTAATAACATAGGATGGTCTGAGGCTAGCTCAGATTACACTTTATTAGTTTATCATCATTCTCATGTGTTACCTTTGTCATACTTATATCATGAATTCTCTTCATATTATGTGAGTTCTACACCTTGACTTACCTTATTAACATATATTTATTCATCTTTTACATTAGAAACATCTTAGAATTACCTCTTCAACGATATCTTATAGCTTATTCGTGTTCAAGTTTAGGTTTTAAAGTGCCATATTCTTCTCTTATGATTATCAGTCATTCAAGTTCTGATAGGGTATGATGTAGTTCTGTCCTTCTTTAGAGCAAGATGAAGGTATTATTACCATGATTCATGTTTCATCACACTCTTTAGGTTGTTTTGAAATGACTACTTGATCAGGGTAATCATAAAGAAAGAAACATAAGAGTTCCATACTCACCTTCTTGTCAATAGTTGTATGCCTGGCCAGGGCACTCAAGTACTATGATTAGGTAGTATGAACCATGATTTATGTCATGTCCTCAACTTAGACACCATCCTAATCCTAGTCTTAGTGTCCCTGTAGACTAGCGAACCTTGAGCTCTGATACCACCAAATGTGACACCCTTTGCCACACAAAGTGAGATTACTCAAAACCAAGTGCGGAGTTAACACTAATAACAATATTACCACAAAATAGGATAAATTAAAATCGATTTCATAACCATGCATCGAGCTGAACTCGTCACATATGAAGCCATAAAATAAAGCCACTTATATTTCTTTCATATCAAAAGGAGTTACATAACATTGTTCACTGGCTAACTAGACACAATCTATTACATGTGATAACCTACTCATGTACACAAACCATCTATGTACCATCATCATATAGAATTAAAAACTCAAACTAATGTACAACATATATAAAACACCCTCAAGGACCTGAGTGTATAGGGACAACACATATGACTCTATTACTAGAAACTAGATGCATATCCATGATCCAACAACTACAACACCTCATGATGTTTCCCTCAGCAACACGAGCTCTATCCCAGCATGCACGTCCACCTAAAAGATGTGAAAACCCATGGGGTGAGACCAAACATCCTGACGAGAGTTATAACTCTCCACTAACATCTATTAAATTCACATATAGCTACATAGGAGATTATACTATTAACAAATAAGAAGATTCAACTAAATGATATAACCAGAGCAATTAATATTGTAAAAAGGAATATGGAGAACATGTATATTTTCTATCCATAAAACTATATAAAAGCAAAGCAAGGCCTCAAATAATGTTTTGTATTTGATCCTAAGCAAATATGCCATGTGGATGATTACATACTTTATTATGCCACAAGGATTTGAGTCGTATCACCCAAATCCAACCACCCCTATGAAGGGAAATTGATAGTGCCATACAAGGTCCATGGAAGAGAAAAAATCCATGACCTCTCCAAAACCTCCTAGTCAATACAAGAGTGAAAGCAACATACAGTCAACTAAAGGATTGACTCACGCATGGTCATCCATATATAAACACCTAGCTCACCTTGGTATAGGTAATGACACTAGAAGAACAGGCTCACACATGGCCATTATTAAAAGAAGGATAGGGTCACACATGGCCATCCACATCACAAGGATATCGGCTCACGCATGGTTGTCTCACACAACTGCAATTAAGGATGCAAGGAGATACTTGACTTGCACACTTCATATTAAAAAATATGTGCTCCGAGTTAAACTTGTTTCACTAATCCAAAAAACAAAGCCGACACTAGAATGGATCTATGGTTAGGGAAAACTACATGATTAAATTTCATTTGATTAGTTAGCCAATTGGGTGACTTTTAGCATCAATTAAGTTACAACATATAAATCCCAAACAAACTCTACAAGAATAAGGGTGTGTTGCAACTTCAGAAGATATAAAATGTATAAGGTGTGAACTTGTCGCACAATCAAACATGAACTCATTGTTATCCCATTCATAAGGCTATCACCAAGGTCACATGTCACCATGGGATATCAATCCCTTAATCACATCGCTTGAGGATATCACATGTAATTAGGTATCAAGCCTTCACTAGGTCAAATGACCAAACACATTATTCTTGTATGTCAACATCACATGATGCCTCAACAAGTACTATGGCATGATTATCACCCTATATTACATATAGATCACCATAGAATTCATAGAGCTATGCCATTCATTTCACCTGCAAGATTAGAATCTCATAAGCAAGAGAGAGAAAACATCATAAAATCCATATGTCTCATCATGATCTCAACATGCCTCATATCATTCATAACTAGAACCATAGCATACACAAGCCATTGCATACATTCAACCTACAAGGTTATCATTACATAAGTAGTAAAGAGAAAATATAATCATGTGCCATACATCTCCACATATTTCAACAAGTATAACATACTCTAGGATTAGGATTAGGATTCCCACTCTTAACTAATTAGAGGTTTCATCATGATTATAGTGCTAAACCCTAGGTACACCATCTCCCACATTCTTGGAGCATATTTTGATTAAGGAATATGATTAGAGTCAATCAAACAATAATTCAAACAACACTAGTCATGATTCATTACTTGCTTACTCATATACATGTGTTGATTATATGATCAAGTATGTGTCTCGACCACCCATGAAGCAAGGTGTGCTGATCACAACACATCATGTGTCTCAACCTCAACCAACTAGATGTCTCAACCACAACATAACTAAGTGTCTTGACCACCACATGGAACCGTGTCTCGATCACTTCAAAAAACAAGCAAGAAAACATCTCGACCGAAACAGTAGGTGTCTTGACCTACACAAGGACATGTGTTTCAGCCACCACTAGACATGGTGTCTTGATCCAAAGCAAACATGAGTATCTCGACCCTGAAACAAAAAGAGGGTCCATGTATCAACCTAAAACATCAATGGAATAAAAGTCTCGAATGAAACAAGGGCAAGCAGCAAGAAAACCAAACATCATCCAGATCAAAACTCATGGATTCAAGATCATCAAACCCTAGAACGAGCTCCATGAAGATTACCAAGGCAAACCACTTAGGAGAGAGAAAGTCGAACCTCAACACAAGAGGAAAACATCCTAAACACAAAGGAAAATATAAAGGCTGAAACTTAGCACAATGATAAAATCCAAGCTTATATTGCATGTATCAAGATCACCTCAACCGAGACATAATCAAATGAGTTACATGAATTTAGGGTTTAAGAAAAAGAGTAATCTACATGAAAATACTACAATGTCTTGAACCCTAAATTCATGATAACATCATCTAACTCATTAACATTATATCCAGGGTTTAAAATAGCAAATTACAACAAGGAAGACCACCATCCTTTAGGAGAGGAACTTCACTCAAAATCAGTCACTAAAAAACCCTAAAACTTGTATCATAAAAACATCATGAAAGGTCTCTGTGCAAGAGAAATAAAACCATGTTTGACACCTCCATAATAGAACCTAGAATCCATGATACATCAAGGCACATGAACCTCATGGATGTGACCAAAACCAAGATCAAAACATGGGAAGTAAACCACTAGTAAGATAAAAACTTGCCTAGGTGTGACCCTTTGTTTCGAACTTGCTTGAGTCTTGGTCTTGGTAGCGACATAGGGACTATTTTGGTTGTGTTATGACTAAAACACTTGCTTAGGTGTGATGTTCTTATAACCATGATGGTTTGGGACCATGTATTTTGACCTCGAGGCTTATTCTTTTGTGTTTCAACCTCCTTGAAGGTGATGAACTTGTTTCAAGCTAACCTTGATGTTTGGCTCTTGTTTTGATCTCTAGGAGGTGTTTTGACATGGACCACCTGTTAAGGACCTAAGTAGGTCAATACCCAACATAGGTTTTACCACCATCTCATGCATTCAAGGTTTAAGTGGTCACATGTTGGTTTCTTGGGTGGACAAGTGTCTCTTTGGTGCTTTTAGGTGTTGACACCTCATCTCCACCCTACCTCCCTCCTCCTTTGGTATATAAACCCTTTCTTCTTCTTGCAAGTGAACCTTTCAGTCCTACTTCTTCCTCCCTCTCTTTTTCTCATCCTTGGAATTTGGTGGAGCAAATAAGGGCTAGTCCTTAGAGCCTTGGTGATCAGATCCCTTGCATGTGGTGATCCTTGCTCATCTTCAACCTTGGTAAGTATCTTCTCTTCTTTTGCAACATTTTCCTTGGAATCTCTACTCCATATTCTTCCCTTTTCTTGGCCATGGATCATGCTTGAATGCGATGGTCGTTCTTGAGGAAAAACCCTCATCTCTAAGGTCATAGGACATGGTGGGATGAAGTTCTTTTACCTTTTCCTCCTTCTTCTTCCTTAGTTCAGTTAGGCTTTCCTTTCTCTCTCCTTTTCTTGGGCTATCTTGACCTTCACATCTTCTTCTCCCTGAGGTGTTGTTGTGTCTGAAAGTGGGACCTTTGGTGGATTTTCTTCAACCTTTGATCATGTTCTTGGAGCTTGGAACCTTGGAGCTTGAGGAACCTTGGTGTTGAGCTTCTTAAGGTGAGTTTTATAACTTTTGACCCTCCTCTAGTATTAGCACTCTTAATTTTATTTGCATGTTGTTATTTTCTCTCTCTAAAATGTTTCCTTATCATGTTAGTAGATAATGATGATCACTAGATCTGGTTGGTGGAGAAAATCTTGTTTGATTTAATAAGAATCTGAAACCCTAATTATATACCCAATTTTCGATAACTATGAGATAATAGTGGTTTTCTTCATCTCTCAGCTATGATCTTGAGCATGTTCTTTAGGGTTCGTGTATGCTGATACCTTAGGGTGTTTTAGGTTCTATATTGATTATGATAGCCATTTTTTCCACCCTTGGATGTGGTGCTTTCATGGAGTTCTCTTAGTGAAAGTTTAGGGTTCTTGGTGATCATCTTGTGTGGAGTTTTCAGCCTTGACGATGAAGGCATTCCATGGTGTTCCTTGCTGCTCAAGATATGTTTCCTTCCTATTTCGACCTTAGGGATGTGTTGGGGATGGTCTTAACCTTGTGGGGGTCGCTACCCCTTTAGTGTTGCGACAATACCGTAGCTTCGGGTCAACATGGTCATAACATGATAGCCTCTTGAGTGGTAGGTCAATACCTTTTCTTGTAGCAATGGAAACCATGTCCTTATGGACCAAGTTGGCTTACCTTTTGTTGCGGTCATGATACTGCATATGTGGTTGACCTTCTAGCTATTAGGTGTAGGTTGAAACAGTAGTAAAGGTGAAGGGTTGTGACCATAGTTTCATGGATGGTTGTTATACGATGAAAGTGATGCTTATGCTTTGTATATTGACCTAACCCTAACCCTAGTTGGGCTGTTGTGGTCATGATAAGTATCAGAGAGGTTGAGGTCGCAAAAAGGGGGTGTGTTATGGTTGTAACACATGGCTAGGTAGGTCGATACCCTTGGATGTATGTATGGTTGTGACCTAGATTTTAGCGGGTCGCAACACTTGTAGGTGGTATGGATGAACACCTATACATGATACATGGTTATCACACATACACTTAGACACATGATGATAAATGTATAGTACTATTTGGATAACATATTACTTAACTCTAAACTTGATTATTAACCCTTATATGATCCAAGAAAGTGGGAAAACAATACACCTAGGGTTTGATGATGTCATATGATACAAAAACCTAATGTCAAGTACCCTATTTGGAGGATGGATGCGTTATGGTGGTTTACTTCCCATGTTTTGATCTTGGTTTTGGTCACATACATGAGGTTCATGTGCCTTGATGTATCATGGAGTCTAGGTTATGTTTTGGAGGTGTCAAACATGTTTTTATCTCTCTTGCTCAAAGACCTTTCATGATGTTTTTATGATACACGTTTTAGGGTTTTTAGTGACCGATTTTGAGTGAAGTTCCTCTCCTTGAGGATGGTGGTCTTCCTTGTTGTAGTCACCTATTACTCCTAGATATGATGTTAATCAGCTAGATGATGTTATCATGAATTTAAGGTTCAAGGCTTTGTAGTTTTCTCATGTAGATTACTCTTTTTCTTAAACCCTATATTCATGTAACTGATTTGATTATGTGTCAGTTGAGGTGATCTTGATACATGCAATATAAGCTTGGGTTTTATCACTATGCTAAGTTTTGGCCTTTGTGTTTTCCTTGGTGTTTTGGATGTTTTCCTCATGTGTTGAGGCTCAACTTTCTCTCTCCTAAGTGGTTTTCCTTGGTGATCTTCATGGAGCTTGTTCTAGGGTTTGATGCTCTTGAATCCATGAGTTTTGATCTTGATGATGTTTGATTTTCTTACTGTTTGGCCTTGTTTCGATTGAGACTTTTGTGCCCTTGATGTCTGAAGTTGATACATAGACCCTCTTGTTGTTTTAGGGTCGAGATACTCATGTTTTCTTTGGGTCGAGACATCATGTTTAGTGGTGGTCGAAACATATGTCCTTGTGTAGGTCGAGACACCTAATTTTGTTTCGGTCGGGATGTTTTCTTTGAGCTTTGGTCAAGACATGGCTTTACTTTTGAAGTGATCGAGACATGGTTCCATGTGGTGGTGGAGACACTTAGGTATGTTGCAGTAGAGACATCTAGATGGTTGAGGTCGAGACTGATGATGTGTTGCGGTTGACACACCTTGCTTCATGGGTGGTCGAGACACATACTTGATCATATAATCAACACATGTATATGAGTAAGCAAGTAATGAATCATGACTAGTGTTGTTTGAATGATTGTTTTATTAACTCTAATCATGTTCCTTAATCCTAATATGCTCCAAGAAAGTGGTAGCTGGTGTACCTAGGGTTTAAGGCTATAATCATGATGAAAACTCTAATCAGTTACGAGTGTGAGTGATCCTAGGGTATGTTATGCTTGTTGAAATATATAGAGATGTATGACACATGCTTATATTTTCTTTTTCCTACTTGTGTAATGCTAACCTTATAGGTTGAATGTATTCCATGGCTTGTGTAATCTATTTTTTTTGAGGCAAGGTAATGATATATTTAAAAAGCACATACAGCAAGCGAAGACCTGCTAATGTGAAGAACCAACATAGAGTTTGTAGGGAAAAGTAAGTAAGCTGAAAGTAGACAGGGGGAGGCACCCCTTAAGACAAACCTCTTTTAAAATATAAAGTTTTTGCAATCTAGAAAATGTGACAAAAAGTGCAGATCTTGTCAGGGATGAAATATCACTAAGGTTGCTGCACAAGGCTTGTGTAATCTATGGTGATGGATATGAATGATATGAGGCATGTTGAGATCATGATGAGACATAGGGATTTATGATGTTTTCTCTCTCTCTCTTATGAGCTTCTAACCTTACAGGTGAATTGAATGTCATAGCTCTATGAATTCTATGGTGATGCATATGTAATTTTAGGTGATAATCATGCCATAGTACTTGTTGAGGCATCATGTGATGTTGACATACAAGAATAACGTGATTGGTATATTGGCATAGTGAAGGCTTTATACCTATTGAGAGGTGATATCCTCAAGTGGTGTGATTAAGGGATTAATATCCCATGGTGATATGTGACCTTGGTGATAACCTTATGAATGGGAGAAAGTATCATGTGGTGATTTTATGACAAGTTCACACCTTATACGTTTTATATCTTCTAAAGTTGCAACACACCCTTATTCTTGTAGAGTTTGTTTGGGATTTATACATTGTAACTTGATTGATAATAAAAGTCACCCAATTGGCTAGCTAATCAAGTGAAACTTAATGATGTAGTTTGCCCTGGCCATAGATCCATTCCAGTGTTAGCTTTGTTTGCTAGATTGATGAAATGAGTTTAACTTAGAGCACATATTTTTAAATATGTGGGGTGGAAGTCAAGTATCTCCTTGCATCCTTAATTGTAGTTGTATGAGATGACCATGCGTGAGCTGATCTCCTTGTGATGTGGATGGCCATGCGTGGTCCAATCCTTCTTTTAAGAACGACCATGAATGAGCCTATTCTTTTAGCACTGTTACATGTACCAAGGTGGGATAGGTGTTTATATATGGACAACCATGTGTGAGCTGATCCTTCAGTTGACTATATGTCACTTTCACTCTTGTGCCGACCAAGAGGTGTTGGAGAGGTCATGGATTCTAGATCTTCCATGGACCTTGTATGGCACCGTCAGTTGCCCTTCACAGGGGGAAGTTGGATTTGGGTGGTACAACTGAAATCCTCTGGTCATAATAAAATATGTAATCAGCCGCGTAGCATATTTTCTTAGGATCAACTACGAAACATTGGTTGAATCCTTGCTTTGCTTTTGTATAGTTCTATCGATAGAAAATATACATGTTCTTCATATTCCTTTTTATAATTTTAATTGCTCTGCTTATATCATTTAGCTGAATCTGCTTATTTGTTAATAGTGCAATCTACTGTGTAGCTATCTGTGCTTTTAATAGATGTTGGTGGAGAGTTATAACTCTAGATGGGACGTTTGGTCTCACCCTATGGGTTTCCACATATTTTAGGCATATATGCATGCTAGGATAGAGTTTTTGTTGCTGAGACAAACATCCTGAGGTGTTGTAGCAATTAGATCATAGATATGCAACTAGTGTCTAGTAATAGAGTCCTATGTGTCCTCCCTATACACTCATGTCCTTGGGGGCATTTTATAGACATTGTACATCAATTTGAGTTTTTAAGTCTATACGATGATGATACAGAGATGGTTTGTGTGCATGAGCAAGTTATCACATGTAATAGATTGTGGCTAGTTAGCCAGTGAACAATGTTATGTAACTCCTTTTGAATTGAATGAAATATAAGTGGCTTCAATTTATTCCTTTAGACATGATGAGTTCAGCTTGATGCATGGTTATGAAATCAGTTTAAATTTACCATGTTTTGTGGTAATATAGTTATTAGTGTTAATTCCACACTTGGTTTTGAATAATCTCGCTTTGTTTGGCAAAGGGTGTCACATTTAAGGGATCTCTTGTAATTTTACTCAGTATGTTGGTTGCTTTCCCTTTTTCCATATGTAGCTATGGATAGACACTTAGATTCTCTAACCTAGCTTGTTGTCTTTCCATTGGTTAAGAAACAATGGAAGTGGCTAGACCTTCCATCTTTCAAGACTGATGGAAGTATATCTGCCCTTCAATCGATTGAAGACCAATGAGGTTAAGATCCCAAGTTGTTGGTTTTGTAGCATGATTAGCCTTTGTTAGTTGCGGAGATGAAACATGATTCTGCCTTCCTATTGGCAGACATTTGGCGGGAAGAGGCTTGTTGTGACCTTTAGGGTTTCTATCCGTTAATAACTCGATGATGCGACAAGCAGTTTGCTGATAAGTTCCATAATTAGAATGCCAATGGAAGACATGCTTCCTGTATTTTGATGGTTTATGTGATCTACCTACTGATGGTGCTCTCATGTGTCTTCTGACATTTTTCTTGGGGAGCTTAAATCAAAAGTTTTTATGCTTATGTCTACCGGTTGGTTTCTTGGCTGCATGTATCAATGGAATATCAAGGTCCTTCTTCCAATGGCATGACTGAACGATCAAGGTATAATTTTTACCACTAACATGACAATTTGACTTAGTTTTCTCTTTCCTCAGGTCTATAAATACCTTCTTAGTCCTCCTTTTCATTTCACTTGTACAAGCAACAAAGTGCTACAATAGAGTTCACCATAGGGTTGTGAAAACCGAATGGATTTCTGATTTGGTTGGTTCTTACATTTAAACTGGATTTTCCCTCATTCACTCCTATGCTGATTCAAGGCAAGCCAATTGGTGGATCTTTATCTTTGATCAGGGTAAGTTGAACCTTGATCATGTTTTTTCCTAACTTCACTTAGCTCCTTGTTCATCTTGGATGCTTTCTAGGTGATTTTTCTTTAGGGTTTTGACTGAAGAGCCCAACTCCTTGCCTCTCCTTTTCACTCCTACTATTTAGTTGCTCATGGTCATAGAATGACAGTGTTGATGCATGGGTGAAGGAGAGGCACTCAAACCCTTGGGATTTAACATCTATATAATTATTACTTGACTTGTTCTTGCATGTGGTTGATCTAGCAGTTGTATACCTTTATTTTTCTACAATAGAAGTTATAAGTATCTTAGGTATTAATCAATGAGGTTATGAACTTGCATGTTGATAGTACATACTACTAATATCTTTCTATGACATACATATAATTTATCTACCATGTTTGAATAGGTATACAACTTTATAAGGAAATAATAGCCTAGGGGTTTCTCCCTAGTGGGCACTATGGAGTACATGATAAAAAGATGTAATCTTATGGATTGGTTGCAATAGTTGTCTGATCATTATGCATGCATTTAATCATTTCCACAATACTATAATATTAGAATGTAAAAGGTGGCTCCTTTATAGGAAAAGATAGGGGCTCTACTTGTTCTCCACCTAGTTGGGCTGAAAGTGAAAAAGGTGCGACAACTGATGGTTTTGAGGAACTTGTTATCTATGATACATCGTGAAGAAAGGTCATGATTGTTGAATGTTTATATCTTTTCAAAGTGTTCAACTACTTATTTCTTATCGATCTACTGATGGATTGTCTTGTGAATGGTTTGATGTAATGTTAAGGTAATGGATTTAATTAAATAGAAGAATTTTAGTGGATCCTTGAGTCTATAGAATTGTCCCCTCAGGTAACTAGGAGGGATGGGGAAACGAGTGCATCTTGTTGTAGCCCAGAACCCTGAGAAGATGCTCGAAGCCAAATATTAGTGAATATATGGGAACTTTTAGGAGAAAATATCTTTAAACATTTTTTTTGGGTGGGGGTATGTGGTATTGTGATGTGTTATAGAGGATGGTTATCTGGTTCATGTAACGTTGTGACCTATGTACCCATGACATGCCTGTTGTGGTGGGTTAGTTTGTGAATGCATATCCGCTGTGGGGTCGCCAACATGTTCACTACCTTCATGACGCGTCACTTTTGACCCGAGGCTAGGAGGAGAGATCCAGGGAACTTCGATTTCACTAAGATCGTATAAGTACAACTAGGAATGGACTAATGGTATATAATTAGTTGTTTGAATGGTACACCCCATATAGCCTAGGGTACTAATGTTAGTATGTATGCCTAGAGAGCCAATCATATAATGATTGTAATAGCATGATGTGTAAATGATTTGATTAATAATAAAGACAAGCTTCCAATTTATTCTATTTTATTCTATTATGAGATAATCATGTAACATAATAAATGTCTAGAGAATGATATTACTCAATGATGTATGTCTTCAAGTACGTGAGTTGAACAATGGGATCGTATGGATGTTAAGAGTATATACATTCTCATTATTTCCATGGTCGGATGTCATTGTGGAAGCCAGATTGATAAAAATAACACATAAGATCAGAGTGTGTGTTGGTTGATGACAAAATCTCATTAGTCATGATATGTGATGTCAAACTAACTACATAAATACAAGTTAGAGAACAGTGTACCAGAGAGACCCACCATGAGAGTAACACATGAAAACCATTACAATGGTAGTCATAGTTAGATCTCATAGTGTTGGTGGTGATTGTGGTTCTTAAACCTGAAGTCACTACACTCATCACATGTCATTCGGTGTGCTTTAACATCATCCACCGTAATCCTGAATAAGCGTTATCATACATGTGATGATTGGGTACACTGTGACACATGGGGATGACTGCGAGGGATGTATATGAGATTTGTCCGTCCTATAGGAACGTGATATCCTAGGCCTCTTGATTAGTGAGACTGAGAAATGCATGGTCATACACATGTAAGTCAGTATGTGATATTGAGTTTACATATATCTCAGACAGCCTGCTCTAGTTCAAGGAATAAGATTGAATGTTGAAGAGGATGACTACTCCATGCCTCGAGTTCAATCTGGATATCAATGAAAAAGGAACTATACAAGCACTATAACACCATTCATAGATTGTATGTTGAAGTTGTTCTCCAACTTTTCATTTACTTGGGTAGAATTAATGTGTGACTAAGCACCACTCTTTGCTTGTGATGTCATAACTGGTTATGGACATTCACTACCAACGTAATATGCGACCTATAGGGTCACACATATAGGAACTCACCTGGAATAGGAGTTTATCCATGAATGATGTTTAAGTTGATTATTAAAGATGTTTAGGTATTCAATTAAACAATAACTGACTAGACTCAGAACCATCAAGTTCAAGTGTTAAACAAACTGGTTAGAGTGTCAGGTTGATTGGAAATTGAATTGGCTAATTTCTACATGAGTCAAGGCACCAACCAATCGGCTCACAGGGTGAACCGATCTCCTCAAGTTGGTGATATGACTGGTTCACCTAGTGAACAAATCAGCTCATTCATACCAACCAAAGATTTTGGTGATTTTCCCGATTCATGAAAATAGTTGATCGTTTCACTTTGTTCAATTTGATTGGAACAAGGATTAATGTTGGGCATTAATTGAAATGAATTGCGATTAGGGAAACATGTGAAATGACCGATTCACTATGTGAACCAATTGGCTCACACTGCCCAGCGATCGGTTCACCAGTGAAATGACTGATTCACCTATCGCAGTTTGTGAAATTTTTAGAAATTATGGACTCTTCTACTCCTGCACAGACTGGGAACCCAGACCGTAGCCTCTCCTATAAATAGAGGGGTACTAGGAGTTCCCAACACACACAATTGAGAATCAATTTCTCTAACAAATGTTGTCCTATCTAGTTGTGGTAACCAAGAGAGCCCAAGCAACTCCTATCAGACTAGGGAGGGATAGTGAGGGAGAGAACAACTAAGAATAATTGTGGAAAAGTAAGTTTGTGGCTAGTACGCCAACAAAAGGGGACAACTCCTTCCTGTCTGTTCTGGTAGAACGATAGGAGTTCTAGGTGGTCCATGTGGACTTCTCTAGAGGTGTGGATACTTTTCCTGCTAGGAGAACAACGTCACCCTACAGTCCATCAAGGAGCTGTTGCAGACGCTATTTGACTATGTTGTCCGTGGTGAAGACATGGAGGCACAACAAATGAATCCCAATACAACTAGAAGATAGATGCATTCCTACAATGATGAGGAAATGTTGTTGGACTTGCTCCAGGACCAGATATATCCTCAAAACTATTCTTCCCACCATATAGTTCTTTACGCAATCCACTAGTTTATGGGTAATATGGAAGTAATTGTTTCCACTGCCTATTTTGTAGCCATATTTTCCTATAGTGGTATCAGAGCCAACGTCAATCTACCATATTTTGGAATAAATGATATGATTGAATTTTTGGTTTTATTATTTATTTATTTCATGTAATGCAAATAATCCAAACCAATATATATATATATATATATATATATATATATATATATATATATATATATATATATATAGTCAGGCTAGAATACACTCGAGTGTATCCGGGGCGGAATACACTCAAGTAGTTTTTCATGATGCAATATTTTTTTTGAAAATCTAATCCGTTGATCTTCTTAAACATCTTGTGAACAACTCATATGAAAAATTTGAGCACATTTGGATATGCATAGCTCATGTTATGAAGACCGCAAAAATTATACATTTCAAATTAGTTTCGCGCGTCGATTTTGTTGCCCTTAGATGAGTGACTTAGACTCATCCAAATGGGCTCAAAATTTGTATGTAGCCTAGTTATAGTATGACGGTGAAGATCAACGGTTTACATTTTGTAAAAAATAGTCTTGATATGCAAACACACTTGAGTGTATCCGTGTGATCCGTACACTCGAGTGTATTCTAGCCTGACTCTCTCTCTCTCTCTCTCTCTATATATATATATATATATATATATATATATATATATATATATATATATATATATATATATATATATATATATATATATATATATATATATGAGTTTGTTTTTAATAGCCGCACCAGTACTGTACATTAGTTACCCGACAGCAGAAATTTGCCCTGGTAGGCATTTGTAAATAAATAAAATACTTCGGTGGCAGAGTCCGCTTTTCCCATACCTCTCTTTCCCATACCTCCCTTTCAACTGCCGCTGCTGGCGGCACCTCCTGCCCCGCCACACTCGCAGGGATGCAGGGGAGAGCCCTCACCCGGTTGGAACCGCACTGGAGCCTTCCTATCCGGAGGACACCGTGAAGCCATCTCGTTCCTCAAGCTCGTCTTGCTCCTCTCCAGTGGACTGCACGTTGTCGCTGGGGACAACATCCACTCGACACAATGGCAGGAGAGACGCATCTCCGCCAAAGGCCAACAACACTTTCTACCTGCCGGGGTTCTACTAGGACGTCTTCGGGTCCATCTCCAAGCACAACGCTCTGGCACCACAAGCTGCGTAGGCTGCCAATGCCAATGGATGAGGTGGGTGAAGCTATCAAGAGGGGATAGCATATCCCTCGCTCCAGCTTCCTCTCCGTAAATCATTAATAAGAATGTTGATGTGGCTGGTGGATTCCTTATTTCCCCTCTTATTCGGGTCTGCCATGAGATACACCACCGCTATGAGAAGAGCACTAGCAACCGGTGAGGCTTGGGGGTTATTGATTTTGGTGCTGAGGCCAGAATGGTGTGGAGGATGAGGAGAGTAAGCAGAGGAAACAAATTGAGGAGAACAGGGATGACGGCGTTATGAATGGGAGTGAATCAACTACTTGTGTAATCCAAGCTACTCACCTGTCCTGAACGATGCCTTCAATAACTAGAATGGGGGTGGTGGAGTTCAATTGAGACGAGTGACTTACTCACAATGAATGTGGTGTATTAATTATTGCCAATCTTGTGGGCGGGATCTAAATTACAGACTGGCATATTTGTATCTCTGTGGCTGGCATACCGACATCACCAGCCATGATTAATCACATATTTGTATGTCTGAGTCCTCGTCGCTATAGGTGTAATTATGCAATGTACATATTTCAGAATTGAATTAATCTGAATTTTAGAAAGAGCTGTTAGGCACGGTCATCAAAGTCAAGACTGAAGGGTGACATGCATGATGTAAATGAAGAATCATATACAAAGGGAGTGTGGTCTGAAGTAGTTGAACGATGTGTGTTCATACATATATTTATATATGTATGCCTAAGGAAAATATGGACTTACATATTAATGTGTTATCTCAAGATTATACATTATGTGAACACATGATCTACTGGTTTAATTCCAGCTCAGCGTTTAATTACTCATGATTGTTGCTATTAGGCGTCATGTTCCTCTCGACCAAAAATGAAATAATGTTTAATCATATGGACTGGTTCACCTGATCTAGATTAGGCAGCAATGTTCAAAAAGTTTTTTTTGTATCTTGGTGTTACTTTTTTGTGTTAGATAGTTACTTTTCTTACCATATAGTTACTTTTTGTGTCATGTTGTTACTTTATGTGTCAGACAATTATTTTTTGTGCCATGATGTTACTTTTAATGTCGGATAGTTAGTCTTCGTACCATATATTTATTTTTTCTATCCTAGTCACTTTCGGTGTCGGATAGTTATATTTTGTATTATGATGTTACTTTTAGTATCATAGTTACTTTTTGTGTTCTGGTGCTACTTTCGGTATAAGATAGTTACTTTTAATACTATATAGTTACTTTTTGTCTCCTATATGTAGTTACTTTACTGTTCATAGTGATTATGAATGCAACTTTTTGATATTAAGACTGCGATAAACTTTATTGAGATAAGGATCACCGTATACATTTATATCAATTGTTTATTTAAACCAAATCTATTAGGCCTGCTGGGTAAACTCAGTTATCTACAACTACTATGTCGAGGATGTATATCAACTCTAAGACTATATCGTGTTGGATTCCATGTGGTAGCATCTCCTATATGACTCCTACGCCTGCCTGGCCTGGTGCGACACCATCCATACGTCACAACAACAACAACCGAGTTAGCATTTGCTCAGGCTACAACCTCTGCAAGCACACACGACGAGCATTCCCTCTTCTTCCATCTGGCCTGCAAGAAGTAAAACCCATGTGTATTGTATGCCGTCATTCTTCATAAGCATGTACCCGCCGTACCTGAGCGACACCTGGGACAATCTTTTACTGAAGGTGGTCGACTTCGATTTGACATGCTGGTGTACGGGCGTTCAGTGCGGGATGGATCCGGTCCCTCAGCAACGATGACACACTCAAGAGATCAGAAACCTAACCATGATTTTATACGGAAGACGTCTTTGGAAGCGTGGAACTAAATCTCAGAAATTATACTATCCGCTATTCCACAGCTGATCGCAAATGGGGCTTTTTGTCAGCACTGCCGTTCACACGTTCGTGTCCTGGAACATCCCGTCTGGCCCGAGGGCACTTGAAGCACAGGGACACAGAGCGTCTATAGACAGAACGTCGATGCCTGGGGCTAAAGGAGGAGGAATAGAACCCCGATGACTGCCTTGACACGGTGATCCTGGTGGAGAGGACTACGAAGTACTTCGAGGAGGTCGTCACCGCAGGGCTGGAATTCATTGCAGAGGTGCTCTAGTCTTTCCTGCAATGGATGATTTGGATGGAGATTGGGAGATTGGGTTGCTTCCGAGAGGAAGTGGAGAGTCCAGGCCGCTAGTGCTAGTATTGACCTTATTACAATATCTGCCACCGCTATTCGCAACATGAGTCTATAATTACAATTTTATGCCGCCGCCGCATCAAGTACGGGTAGCTTTTTTACAATAAAAACCAACTCTATATATAATTTACCCACGTCGCCCTAAAATCGAGTTTTGATGGTGGATGTGTAGCGTGGTTATAGCCAATGATCCTAATTATCTGTGCATGGTTGTGCATGATTGATTATTCTCATTTTATCTCAGTTTGCATACCGAGTCTCTACCTTATATTCCAATTGTAAAAATATTATTCTTTCCTAACTTTGCTCCACTCGAATGTAACTTGAGGTTTCTCTATGATCATGTAATAGTAGGACATTTTTTGCTATGAAGAAGACGAGCCCATAAGATGTAGGACCATGGAGGACCAATCGATTGGAAGCCCAACCAATCAACTGGAGGACCCAGAAGATGGTATACGCCAGACGACCAAGGAGATGACCAACTGACAGTCCAGGAGGTGAGCCGATCAGTTCAAGGGTTGAACTGATCAACCCAAATTGGTAAGCATGGATCTCCATCAACAACATATTTCTACATGTGATGTAGACCCTAGTTTGTGGTAATTCCTTATGACTCCATGGAATTACATTAGGATGACCATGACTATTTCTTTTTGTTTATTGTATGTTTTCCTTGAGGGATACAACATGTATATGATACATACTATATATGTGGTGATTGGATAAAATATATGTATTTATAAATACAAAATCCCTCAATTAAATATTAAGTCTTAGATGCTTTCCAAAAGCGGCACACTTGAAAAGCTTGATCAACTAAGTGTGGGCATCCCAAGGGTGGTGTGCCCTCTATCTCATTGAAGTGTGATGGTAATTATGTGGGCCCGCTAAGCGGGGTGCATTATTATCATGTCAGTGTTTGGGTTAGGCTTAATTATGTGGCCTTAATGAGATTATGCACCAGAAGTAAGCAAATGATTATTGCAAGGAGTTGCACATATCATATGTCCAAGAGTTGCATATGATGCAATTGGAAAAAGTTTCCTACCTCGATAATTGACTATGGGCACCGACATTGGCGGGGTAATAGTTAAATTATTTTAGATCTTGGCCCACTAGAATATTGTATGCTGCAACATTACGAATTGATATGTGAGGGCTATCAATTTGAATAAAATAATGGGCGCGATAATTAATTAATGACATAATTGATGTCGTTAAAATGTCAAATCAAATCAAAAAGTATTTTTGACAAAAATTTTTTTTCTCTTGTAGAATCAAATGATGAACAAATTAGTAGTGCGATCAGTCCTTGGGAAGGAAAAACTTGATGAGACAAATTTCCACAAAAGGTTTTTTACTTTGAGAAGGGTTCTAAATGAAGAGTTCAAGTTCTATGTCCTTGATAAACTAATACCAAAAATACCTACTCCTGATGCACCTAAGGCTAAAGTGGATGCTTATTGGAAGCATGCCAATGATTCCTTGGACATAAAGTATCTTATGCTAAGATGCATGAACTATGAGTTGCATGAACAATGCGAGGATGCGAGGATTCTTGAGATGGCGACACATCTTATGAAAGTGAACCATAATCTCAGAAAGAAAGTGTTATATCCTCAATTTGATAAAATTGAATATAAAGTATTTTTTAATAAATAACCTCCCACAATGGTTTTATTGATGGAATAATAACTTTGATCGACTTTTGTGGCGTGGGTGCTTGTATCACAAGTTAAAAAAAGAAGGATTTCATACATGAATAAATAATCATGGCTTTTGTTATGATAAGTGAAATAATTGTCAAGGCTCCAAAAGAAAATAAAATACATGGTGTATTGGGACAATTAAAGGAATAATTATCTTGCCAAGAGGGCAACACCATGTTTAAAGAATCAAATGTTAATATTTTGATATGAATTTTTGTATATTTGGAAATAATAATGGGAAGGAAGAAAATTCTAGAAGTTGGATATTCCATGAGATAAATTTGTAAATAAGGCTTATTCCCATAATTTCTAAGGAATGCAAGTATAAGAGGGGAAAGGAATTTATTGATTTATCTATGAACAATTGGCAATATTCATAATCCGTAGAGAGAAAAGAGATTAATGTAAAAGATGGAGTATAAAGGAAGTAGTTTATTATATTGAAAAGAAAAACATGCCTTTCCTCCCTCATAATATCACTTGCTTCTAGTTTATTGGAAAGGGATATATCTTTGTAAGATAATGAAAAGAAAATATCTTTAAGTGCAAGAAAAAGCATTAATAGAACCCCTTAGTTGCAACAAACCGTGTTAGAACCAAAGTTTATGGGAAGATGGGAGTTTCCTTATCACAACATATGGTTGTAGTGTTTGTATGAGGAAATATATGAGAAAAGTAGTTAAGCACCTTCCTTCTCATGAATTGAAGTATGCATGTATGGGTAGGAAAGACCCTGGCTCCTTCTCGATGCTTCTCTCCATTTTTTCCTTTGTAGTAATCACCATAGGGCTCTCGTATATGTGTATATGTAGAAATCCCTAAGTGCCCTCATCTCAGGAGGTAGCACCCAACCCCGTTGATCTCAAGGAGTCCTACAGATTCTTTTAAAACATCATAGTTCCATCCCCTGCAAATGACATGTGATCAAAGGGGGAAACACACCCCACCATCTCTCCTTCCTCTCACATCTTCCTCAAGCCCTAAAGAATACCCAACTAGTGGATATAAGAATGAGCCTAAGAGTCCTTGCCTCTACCGCCCTCAGGTTTCGTCAAGCACATCAGTCTTCTACCAACAGCAGATCCGCGCTGGGGGTGGGCGGCTGCGGTAGTGGGTTGAAGTGGATGGACGACGAAGCTCTCCTCCTATTGTATAGCTCACCGCTCAGGGAGCATGAGGACGAGAACTTTGACTGGAATAGGCACCACTGTAGACAAAAATATGTGGTCTTTAACTCATAGGTATATGACCTCTTCACCTACTATATGGTTGCTCATTTTCAGAACCCTAGGTGTAAACCTCATCTTTGAGTCGGTGACCATCGCCAGCTGTGTCCAAGCCTGTCTGGGACTGGCGAGGTCAAGCATGGCCACCCCTGCATCCTCTGGCCTTTAGGCCCGTGAACCTGGGGGAAAGGTGAGCGAGGTAGGTCACTCGTGTAAAAGGAGTCAGGAGTTGTCGCAAGGTTAGGGACAAGACAAAGTTGATTGACCATAAAGCCCCGAAGGGTGAACATGAACCCCCAGGGTGGCACAATATTTTTCCACCATCTAAAGGGTAACACCTACATGGAAAGAGGGGTCGTGATGTCCACAGGCCATTGGCCAAGGCTGGCCCGCGTGGCATGAATAAAGATGGGATAACCATTGCTGATGTGTTGTTTACTGATTGGCCAAGATTTGATAATCTTAAATAAATCATAACTAATTATTGGTATATCAGATGAAAACAAACTTTCATGAAAATTGATCAACAGAACACATAGAATCCAAATAAAACATTTGCATACCCTAATTAGACTTTCAATTCTAAAAGTGGTGTAATATGGGTTAAAGTGGTGATTCATGCATATGAACCCTAGTTTCTGATAGATAGGTTGTTAATCATGTTACACGTGTTTGTTTGAGATGTTATCTGATATTGATTAACATGATGAGAAATCAAAGTGATCATGATAATAATAATGAGTATTTAGGTTTTATATTATGAATAATCATGTACATGAAATATTAAGGCTAAAGGTCACATCTTGCAATGTTAATAATGAACTTAATTTAATCTAGTTCTCATGATAACATAATATGGTAGATTTGATAATCATGGAAATACCTAATATGAATTAGGGTTCTTGAGTCATTAGATCAATGAAAATGGGAACTGAGGGATCAAACATGACCCTAATGATAACTCGATAACAAGGAAACTTAAACCCTGGAATAGGACCGAGTAGGGATTAATGCGATTAATATATGATGGTGACACTTTAGAATTTACATAATGCATATTATAGGATAATTGCTTGATTTTCCTGCTTGATTGGATAATATACTTAGAGAATGTTTGCATAATGTGTATGGGTCACCATCAAGGTACATGTTTATTCTTATGATTACATGTACAGACTTCCAACATTTACCGAGGTTTCTTGAAGATTGAATGAATGATATTTGTTTGATGTCTATTGATTTCATGCAAATTATAAAGTCCCTATGAGTATCACATAAAGTAAATAAGTATATTTGGAACCCTAGGTTACACTGATCGAAGGGTAACACACATAAGTCCAATGATGAATAGTAAATACACCTGAGATGTTAGACCAAATATGGGTTAAAATATGAAAGAAAATACATGTTATTATGTGTAAATAATTGATGGTTGACTATATGTACTTGAGATTATTGGATGAACCCACGTACTAGTATAGAAATATGCTGACTATGTTTTGTTTGTCGGCGTTTAAGGTAGTGATGCACAAGATACAAACATGAAGATAAAGATGAAATACATGGAAGGTATTAAAGCTATACATGAGGATTATATAGTTTAATTACTTCTTCTCAACTTGTATTAGTTTTATGAGGAATATCATTGTACAGTTTGTAACAAATATGTGGAATAAATGAAATTATTTGCTGTTATTTATTATTTGCTAAATCTGGATCCTTGGTAATATAGGTAATGGCTCTCAACTTGAAGGTCTCTCCATAATTGGGGGATTCTAATAGTGAGGTTGTTACATTTGGTATCAGAGCCCCAAATTTTGTCAAATAATATTTAATAGTTTATAATTTCAAGTAATTTGTAGAAATATTGGGGAATTATTAGGGCATTTTCTAAAGACTGAGGTGTCTAGAAGGGACCACGACAGGGCGTTGGAAATTTTTTCCTCCCCACCGCTAGTCGGCACACGAGGACTCCCGAACCCGTGCATCCTGCCTGGCCAAAGTTGGAAGTCTTTGCCCAAAGTAAAACAATGAAAGGAACTCCTCTTTCGTCCACATCTCATCCTCTTGCTTGATAAACACTGAAAGGAACTCCTCTCCTCATCTCAAGTTATGATTTTTGAAAAGAAGTAGAAGTAAGGTATCCTCCGTCAATTAATATACACATAATGTTGAAAAAATAATATACATGTAATGAGGAAATGATAAGTACATGTAACATGGAAATAATGATAGAATAAAAAAAGATGTTTTATGGGTTTTTCTTGGGTGGGTAACCCTAATGTAACTGGGGTTGGTTTGGGAAAACCCTAGTGGGTCAAGGGACATAGAAACCGTAAGAGGTAGGGTGTAGTCTCTAACCCTTACATAAAACCCTAATCCTGAGAAATGGAAGTAGAATGGCTAAAATGCAAACCCTACCCATATGAATCCTAATTAGGGTAAGCATAATCAAAATTAAAGAAAATGTAAATAACTCTATATGACATAGATTTCCATGTATGAATATGGATAATTGTATGCATGATGCATAAAAAAGATTTCAATACATGAGAGACATAATTGACCAACGACTATACACAAAAAATGAAAATAGGAATATAACTTGCTCATCGCCCTAATGTAATCTCTGAAGGAATGGATGGATAAATAATACCCCCAGTGAATGGGTATGTTGTCCCTAGATAGTTGGTACTATTGAGAATACTCCTAGTGAGTGAGTACGAATGCCCCCAGTGAGTGGGAATACCATAGAGATTTGGAAAATAAAGGTTGAGAAGTTATAATATAAAATGCATAAATGAGTTAGGTAACTCAGTCTCCCATGCATATGAGTATGTAAAACAAGGCATTTATGAGGAAAAGTTTTAAGAAACACAAGAAACCTTTGAATAATGCATTTTTGAATGTAACCTGCTCAAACCCTATATCAAATCTCTGGTGAGTTAAAAAGCATGGGTTGAAATAAAGTCATTCTAAAAATGACTATGAACCTAGCCCGGATGGGAAGGTTGCTAAGGGGGCAAGCCCGGACAGGATGATATGAATGTCCACTAGGACTAAAACCCTAAGGTGATGGTTCCCCATAAAGAGGCTCCCCTAAAGAGAGGGCACACCATTGAGAAAAGAGGATAAGGGTGATGAGGTTAAAATAAGAAAAGCTTATTTAGCATAAAAAGATGATGATATGAAAAAAAGAAAAATCTGAATATAACATGCTCAAACCCCATGCTATCTCTGAAGTTTGAATATGGAAAGAGAATTATGACCAAGCCCTAGAGGGGAGGGTCAACAAGGATCAAGCCCTGGAGGGAAAGGTTAAGACAAGTTGAGCCCATGCATGGGAAGGCTGACATGGAACCAAGCCCCAAGTAGGGAAGGTGACCTAGTACACAATGTAGACAACCAAACCCTAGATAGGGAAGGTCTCAAAAGGTCAAGCCCCTGACTAGGAAGGCTGGTGAGGTACCAAGCCCCTGGAAGGGAAGGTGGCCCAAGTCCACTGTAGGGACAAAACCCTATGAGAGGATATCCTAGAGATCAAGTTAAAAAAAGGGTTGAGATGTTATAATAAAAACAATGCATGAATATGAAACCTTTAGGGCTAGTGTGCCAACCCAGGGTGGGTCAACCCAAGAGTGGGAAGATGACCTATGGGGGAGGAAAAACTTTAGACCTTGGGGTCAGGTTGTGGCTAGAGAGCCTAACTTCGTCGTATGAACTAGAAGGCACCCTAGGTTAGGACCTTTCCTAGAAAGGTAAGTTGAGTAAATCAATTTAAATATTAAATAAACTTAAATGTCAATTGAAGTATAAAGAAATAAGCATATAAAGGATGAAAGAACATATGTTAAGTATGATTCCTTGAAACCCAACTATGCCATCTCTAAGGGGCATGAACAAAAGTCACTATGGATTTGACTAACGGTATGAGACCGAGCCCGGATGAGAAAGTTACCATGAGTCTAATGAGGGGACATAAAAATGAACACTGAACATCATAAGAGTTGAGGAAATCCGGTTTGAAGAATTGCATATGAAAATAATGTGCTTGAAAATGATCGAAGTATGACATCTCAAAGAAACCCTTGGGAAGGGTAGAGTCCTAAGTCAATCGTAAGGTCAAGTAGGGTGTATTAAAGGTACATAGAACTGATGGGATTAGGAGTTGATTGTGCCCTGAGTGCATAAGACCATGCGGTCGGGAGGTAACAACTAGGTTTGCCTAAGGTCCATGATGCAGGAGATTGGCTACCTTCATTATGATCATGAAGCCTAATGGGTGAATGTGAGAGGCACTCCCTAGATGCATAAGGATGAGATCACTCCAAAAGTAGATGTACCCCTAGAGACCTTGAGGAAATGACTAAGGCTAATGAGTCAGGAGGTGTAAATATAGAAGATACAAGAAGACATGTAATAATTTGAAGTGGAAGTGTGCACAAACTCAAGAGTGAGAAAGGCACTTGACTTCATGAAAAATAAGGAAGTTGTGGAATTAAAAAGCACGTATGATTCAGGATCATGTTGAGGATGATTCAATCTAAAATGTGAAATTGAAAGATAAAGTGTGTGTACACCATATCTGCTCTTGGAATGGGATGAACTTTATTTTGGGACTGCATCCAAATGCTTATTTCATCTTAATATGAGTGAGAGAGATTGGGTAGCCACGTGATATGGTTAAAATTGAGATATGAGAATGAATACCTTAAGTTTTTTTTGGTCAGCCAATGAATACCTTAAGTTAAGTTGTAATGACATGATCTAAGGTTGGAGGTGTTACCTCACCCTTATGTGAGAATAAATGAACAATGGGTTGGAAACCTAGGTGAAAAGGTAATCACCAAGTGAAATTAAAATTTCAAAATGAAAAAGTAATCATGAAGGTGGTATCATGTAGATACTATGGGTGTGGATATACTTTGAACCGAATTCAAGTACCAATCTTAGTAATAACATGGAAATTTTTGCATATTAAGAAAATATGTTAAAGTTACCTAAGTAGGGTTGCTAACCCTAAGGTTAGAGAGATGAGTTATCATTCACCTTAAACTAACTAGGTTTGAATTTTGGGACAAAATTCCTTTTAAAGAGGGGTGAATGTTATATCCTAAATTTTGATAAAATTGAATATAAAGCATGTTTTAGTAATTAACCTTTCACAATGGTATTATTGATGGAATAATAACTGTGATTGCCTTTTGTGACGTGGGTGCTTGTAGCACAAGTGAAAAAAATAATCATGGCTTTTGTTATGATAAATGAAATAATTATCAAGGTTCTAAAAGAAAATAAAATACATGGTGTTTTGGGATAATTAAAGGAATAATTATCTTGCCAAGAGGCACCACCATGTTTAAAACATCAAACATTAATATTTTGATATGACTTTTTGTATATTTGGAAATAATAATTGGAATGAAGAAAATTCTAGAAATTGGATATTTCATGAGATAAATTTGTAAATAAGGCTTATTTCCATAATTTCCAGGAAAGTAAGTACAAGAGGGGAAAGATATTTATTGGTTTATCTACAAACAATTGGAAATATTCATAATCCATAGAGAGAAAAGATATCAATGTAAAAGATGGAGTTTAAAGGAAGTATTTTATTATATTGAAAAGAACAACATGTCTTTCCTCCCTCATAATATCACTTGGTTCTCGTTTATTGGAAAGGGAGATATCTTTGTAAGATAATGAAAAGAAAACATCTTTAAGTGCACGAAAAAGCTTTTTAATAGAATCCCCTAGTTGCAACAAACCGTGCAAGAACCAAAATTTATGGGAAGATGGGAGTTTCCTTCTCACAACGTATGGTTGTAGTCTTTACATGAGGAAATATACGTGGAAAGTAGTTAATCACCTTCCTTCTCATGAATTGAAGTATGTGTGTATGGGTAGGGAAGACCATGTCTCCTTCTTGATGCTTCTCTCCTTTTTTTCCTTTCTAGTAATCACCATAGGGCTATCATAGATGTGTATATATAGAAACCCCTAAAAAATCTCAGCTTGGGAAATAACACCCAACCTTGTTGATCTCAAGGAGGTCTATAGATGCTTTTAAAACATCATAGTTCCATTCCCTGCCAATGCCATGCGATAAAAGGGGGAAACACACCCTGGCATCTCTCATCCCTCCTCACATCTTCCTTAAGCCCTAAAAAATGCCCAACTAGAAGATATAAGAAGGAGCCTAAGAATCCTTTCCTCTGCCTCCCTCAGGTTTTTTCGAGTGCATCAGTCTTCTACCAACAACAGATTTGCGCTAGGGGTGGGTGACTTCGGCGGTGGGTTAAAGGGCATGGACCACATATCTCTCCTCTTACTATCCAGCTCACCGCTCAGGGAGCCTGAGGATGAGAACTTCGACCGGAATAGGTGTTGTAGTAGATAGAAATATGTGGCCTTTAACTCATAGGTATACAACCTCTTCACCTGCTATTTGGTTGCTTAGTTTCAAAACCCTAGGTATAGACCTCATCTTTGAGTCGGTGACCACCGTCAGCCGTGTCCAAGCCTGTCTGTGATCGACGAGGGCAAGCATGGCCGCCCATGCATCCTTTGTCCTTCAGGCCCATGAACCTAGAGGAAATATGAGCGAGGTAGGTCGTTCATGTAGGGGGAGTCGGGCATCATCCCAAGGTTAGGGACAAGATAAGAGTTGATTGACCATAAAGCCCCGAAGGGTGTACATGAACCCCGGGGATAGCACAGTCTTTTTCCACCATCTAAAGGGGAACACCCACATGGAAAGTGGGGCTGTGATGGCTGCAGGCTGGTCCGCATGACGTGAACAAAGATGAGATAATCACCGCTGACGTGTCGCTTCCTGATGCGCCAAGATTTGATAATATAAAATAAATCATAACTAATTATTGGTGAATCCTATGAAAACAAACTTTATATAAAAATTGATCAGGAGAACACATAGAATCCAAATAAAATATTTGCATACCCTAATTAGACTTTTAGTTTTAAAAGTGGTGTAATATGGGTTAAAGTAGTGACTAATGCATATGAACCCTAGTTTTCGATAAATAGGTTGTTAATCATGCTAAATGTGTTTGTTTGAGATGTTATCTGATATTGATTAAAATGATGAAAAATCAAAGTGATCATGATGATAATAGTGAGTAGTTAGGGTTTCTAATATGAATAATCATGCACATGAAATATTAGGGCTAAAGGTCACATCTTGCAATGCTAATAATGAACTTAATTGAATCTAGTTCTCATGATAACATAATATGGTAGATTAGATAATCATGGAGACACCTAATATGAATCAACATTCTTGAGTTATTAGATCGATGAACATGGGAATTGAGGGATCAAACATGTCCCTAATGATAACTCGATAACAAGGAAACTTAAACCCTAGAATAGGACCAAGTAGGGTTTAATGCCATTAATATGTGATGGTGACACTTTCAAATTTACATAATGCAGATTATACGATGATTGCTTGATTTTCCTACTTTACAGGATAATATACTCATAGAATGTTTGCATAATGTGCATGGCTCACCATCAAGGTACGTGGTTACACTTATTATTACATGTACTGACTTCTGACATTTTTTGAGGCTTCTCGGAGATTGAATGAATGATATCTATTAGATGATTATTTATTTCTTGCAAATTATAAAGTCCCTATGAGTATCACATAAAATAAATAATGATATTCTGAACCCTAGGTTACATTTATCGAAGGGTAACACACATAAGTTCAATGATGGATAGTGGATACACCTGAGATAGTAGACCAAATATGGGTTAGAATATGAAACAAAATACATGTTCTCATCTACAAATAATTGATGGTTGATTATATGTACTTGTGATTATTGGATGAACCCACACACCAGTATAGAAATATGCTGACCGCATTTTGTTTGTCGACATTTTAGGTAGTTGATACACAAGAAACAAACATAAAGATGAAATACAAGGAATGTTTTAAATCTATATAGTATGATTAGATAGTTTAATTACTTCTTCTCAACATGTATTAATTTTATGAGGAATACCATTGTACAATTTGTAACCAACATTTGGGATAATGAAATTATTTGTTGTTATTTATTATTTGCTAAGTCTAGATCCTTGGGAATATAGGTAATGTCTGTCAACTTGAAGGTCTTTCCTTAATTGGGGGATGTTGATAGTGAGGTCGTTATAGAAAGAAAGAGATGATGTCATAAATGCGCTCTTCGAGTGTAAGTGACAGAGGGAAACTCAATAGAAGAACATGTACTCAATATGATTAGACATGTGTATCACCTTGAAGAAATGGATTCTCTTTGAGCCAAAGTTGGCCAAAAATATGATTCTAAAATCATTGCCAGAATCATATAGACACTTTATTGCATGTTATCATGTGACTAATATGGCTACACTGATGTCACATTTGATTGGTATGCTGATTCATGCCAAAACAAGAATGAAGAAGGACAAATGATGGAGTTTTGCAACACCACTAAAAATCCTAAGGTGATGAATCCTTAGGTTTAGCCTTGCTAGTACTATGGTAAGAACTCCACCCACGTGTGTTAAGACACGCGGAAGTCTTATCGTAGTATAGTTAAGGGTCGAATCCTCGGGACAACGGTCTTGACGAAGTCAAGATGGAAAACGTTTTAGTTCTACTTAACTACTTAACAGTTGATATTTAGATCGAAAGTTTGATGTTGGTTCTAAAGCTAAATGCGAGGAAAGCAAAGCAAGAAGGTAAAGATTAAAGTTGTAAACAAATGATAAAAACCACTAGGATGTTATCGGGTTTCACACCACTACACATGGATCAAGTCATGCAACATAATAAAACAACCTGCAAAAAGGGTCAAATCAGTTAGTATCTTGTAGTCCTAGCTTCCTTTCGGATAACTAGCTACGAGAAGTGTGGAGTATTGCAATGCCAGCCATCCCATAACGAATGGTCACATGCCTTGCATTACTCCTTCATGAAATGTGTTCCTCGACCTTACCAAGGTTGCACTTCCATACGTCAACTGATTCCATTTCATAGTATGAAAGTGCAACGATGGGGGTGAGTTTACTCCACTCCTGAAAACACTTCTAGACACCGAAACAGACGTATGGTGACTACATACATCCATAACCAACATTCAATCGATATTTAGATCTAAGGGTACAAACGTAGACAATTCATACCAAAAGACAATATGTAACACAAGTTGATGATCAAGCAACTAGTATTCATTAAGCGATTGGAGTCAAACTGAAAGGAAGAGTATCTTTATTACAAGTTATTGAATTACATCACATGAAATGAAAACATGGGTAGCGGGGCTACTCCCCGCACCCTAGTGAAAGAAACTACTCGCTCATGGCAAAGGAGGTGAGAAGAGAGAGAAAGAACGTCATCTCCACGGAGGAGGGAAGGTTGAACCCTTGGTGAAGAGAGCAACGATCTTCGCACTTCGTGGTTGCTTTGATGAAGGATTTTCTCTTCCCACCTTCTTTGTTGAAGAGATGGAAAGAAGAGAGAGAAGGAAGCTTGATGATGAGCACGGATCCCAAAACTGGCAGCCTTGGGGCAGTGGACAGAAGATCAGAGTGCTCTGGGTCTGGAGAGGCAGCCTTTGGGCGTCTTGGAATTCGATGCCCTTGAAGTGGCCCTTGAGGTCCTATTTATAGGCTTCAAGTTGAGCCCAAACGGTCTTGAGACCGTGAGGCTTCTCGCGGTCTTGGGACCGGGAGGCTTCTCGCGGTCTTGGGACCGTGAGGCTTCTCGCGGTCTTGGGACCGTGAGGCTTGTCGCGGTCTTGGGACCGTGAGGCTTGTCGCGGTCTTGGGACCGTGAGGCTTGTCGCGGTCTTGGGACCGTGAGGCTTCTCGCGGTCTTGGGACCGTGAGGAGTCTTTGTGAATTTTTTTTGTGTTTTCTGTAATGAAAAAGGGGAAAAGTTAGTTTATTGATGTATCTGCAATAAAATAAGAAGGTTTAATGATTCTATTTAGTTTATCTAAGAAAGAGTATGGAAAACTAAAGATAACTAATAAGATAACGTCACAAAATGAGAGGTTATCACCCCCCCTAACTTAGAGTCTACCTTGTCCTCAAGTTAGATAGAGCTAAGGCATGTAATGGCGAGGCGATTTTATTTGATTGGGGTTTCCATACTCATGCTTCAATTCTAGGTCAGAGATCTACCGAGGTCTTATCAGGGCTTCCGCTTACACTAACTCTTTCGAGTATCAAAAGTTGCATGGATCTCAGGTTCCTTTTATATCGTGAATCTCGCATTGGGACCACCTTTCTTAATGTGTGCATGTCATCGACTCCAATTAGTTTTATACTTCTTTGGAGAAACCTACTGGTAGCTAGAGTGGGTATGAGGGCTGGCTTAAAAAGCTTATTGTGTAACTCCCCCTTCAAGTGGGGAAAGGTTTGTCTATGCTTTTTAGAGATTCACTACCGGGCACGACACATCTGCCTTTATGAGGGCAGCTGAATGTACCGGCCGGGTGAGCTCTTTTATCAGCCTTATCATATATTAGGAAACCTTAGGATCTCATTACCGAGCACGACACATCTGCCTTCATGAGGGTATCTTTATGTACCGGCCGGGTGAGATCTTTGTTGGCTCTTCATATAGGTCCTTATGCATGGCACAACTCTCATGTTTTTATTCAGCACTCTGGCTTTTATTCAAATCTCACAGGCTTGGGAAGTGGGTTTTGTTGGGGTTTTTGATTGGGCGGCCAAGCCTCTTTTATTGAAGAAAAGAAGAAAACTGTTCTTGGGGTTCTTGACATGCACTTGGTGGTCTGCTCGCGAGATTTTCTTGATTTTGGATTTCCCTGATTTCCCTCTTGACTTTGAGAGTATTCGGTTCGCTTTGGCCCTGAAGTTGACCTGTGAAGAGTCTGAGATAGAATTGAAGCAAAAGTATAGAAACCACTAGTGAATGAATTTTATGGATTCGCCATTTCAAGCCTGTAAGCTAATCTTATTATTTATATGAGGACTACTTTATCTCTAACTTTGGTAAGGGTGATACTTTTCATGATGAAAGTTATACTTAGAAGTTGTTTTATTGAAAAAGAATACTGGAAAAAGTCTAAGTACGAAAAGAAAATTTGAAAACGATGTGCGAAAAATAAAAATGAGTTAGAAGAGTTGGAGAAGAATGATACCTCGCCCTTGTCCAGTGCACTCCCCCCTAACTTATCACGCACTCTGTCCACAGAGTGTCAAAGGGATAGGATGAGAGGTGCATGGACAAGGGCATTTAGGTGTCAGTTAATCCTGAGCTTGCCCCTGGTGCTTGGAGGAGCTTAGCTGCGAACTGTCCACGCAGGGCGTGATAGTCTACGTCAGTCATATCCTCTACTGGTTTCTGAAGAACTAGGATGGTGTACATCCAGTAGAGGACATGGAAGCCGCAGTCGTTGGATTGGCGGATTTGCTGGGGACACTTGTGGCAGAAGGAAGGGCGGTGAAAGTGTTCTTTGGCGTAAGCTTTTGTGTGCTGACTAAGGAGATCAATTAATCTTTCAGCACATTCTTTTGCCACTACCTCTGTGGGTGTTTTTGGCGTTATGACGTAAACTTTCTGTCGTGGGTTGTACTGTCTATCGGAACTGTTATAAATTGTAATTGTTCCATCCGGTAGGTTTGCTGCCAGAAGTAGCCAGTGTTCATGGTAGAGGAAGGGTAGCATGATGAACTTCGGCGTTGTGTGTTGTAGATATGAGATTAGCGTTTCAGCTGCGCCGAAATTCTTTAGCTTTAAAAGATCATCCTTCAGATATGGAGACGCCATGTATGCTGTGGGGTGATCTTGTCCGATAAGAAGCTGATAGGCGGACATAAGGCCAACAGAGAGGGATCCTTTAAATTGTAAAGATTCTCGCAGAGTGTCTGCCATTATAAGAATGTCACCAGACATGAAAACGAGCTCATCATTCGCGGCGGAAAGCTTTGACATAATGAGCCGTATTTCGTAGCTGGATAGGCCGTTGCAAGCACTGAGATCAAAGTCTGGAAAAGATGGTGTGATGGCAGACAACGGGTTGCTGGCATCTTTGCTTTGCTCAGTAGCGGAGGCCGGTCCTTTTGATTTCTCTGACTCTTGTAGAGTTTGGCGGAAGGGTCGCCGCAGTGGTCGTTGGATAGCAGAGAAGAGGTAGCGAGGGACATCATCTGGTGCCATCGTTAGGTCCTTGAAGAACCGTCTGTCACAGATGAGTTCCATCGCATAACGTCCTCTCAAGGAATGAAAATCTTCAGTGACCAGGGCAGAGAAAGGGATTTCTTGGTTCAGCGCTTGGATGTGACGAATGGTGCAGAAAGTGCAATCCCCGGATCCTTCTGCGGCTTGAACTGGTGGGTTTATAATTTTGAACCAGGGCTGGCACCAGTCTTGGCGGAGAGATGGGCGTGCAGCCCAAATTAGCTTAAGTAGCCGAAAGGGTATGCATCTTGCTTCGCCGGCTGCTTCACCCACAAAGTTTATCGTACCGGCGGGTAGCTCGGTGCTGCAGAAGTTATAAACTGTGGCGTCCCGAGCCTCTGTATCGACAATCATGGCTAGCCAATGGTTTAAAATTTGGAATGGCACAGTAAGATAACGTGCTCGTCGTGCTAGACCGATACGCAGACGTTCGATGGATTGTTCTTGGATGTCCTTGTAGAGGAGGCCCAAGGATAGGGCGGGTGAGGCATTGAAGACAGGCTGCTTCCTTTTGTGGCTTCTGTAGATTTCGATACAGTTGGCGAGGAGGACACGGAAGATAGACATTGGCATCGTCGACCCAGGTCGCAGGATTTTGCGAAAATCTTCACGTGTCAGCTTGCGCTTCATTTTAGTGTTGTGGTAGATAATATCAGCTCCTACCTTTGTATCGTCCACGATAGTATTCAGTATAAAGATATCCTGGGCATCTAAAGTGGAAATGGCCGCCATATCAAGGTCATGCATTTTGTGTGGCAGGGGTGGTGGCGGGGGAAGCTCCTGTAGAGGGGGGGAAGGATGTACTTCTGGATCTTCCTCAGAGCCAATAGTATCGTTGTCTGAGTCCGAGGCAGAATCGAGCTCTTCATCAGTATCCAATTGCACTCGTTCTGACTTGTACTCGTCGAGGGGTGAGGTTGCCGTCATGGTGGCCGCTGAGAGGGGCAAGACAGCTGTTGTAGGAGGGGTGGTGGAGATTCCGATTATGCATTGGTGGAATTCGGCGAAAGCTGCTTCTTTAGCAGCTTCTCCGATGGATCCCATAGCAGAGTAGTCAAGAAATTGATCCCCATATGATATATTAACATTATCATGGTGTGGGGAGGTGGGATCCTTATCACCGTCATGGTGATCTGTTTGTTGTCTGGGTTCTGCTCCTTGGCTTGGACCCTCCCCAGCATCAGCTGGTTTGTCAGAGTTTTCATCTGAGGAGGTACTGTTGGTGGAGTCTGCTGAAGAATCAGAATCGTCATCATTATCATCATCATCTTCATCGTCGTTAGATGTCTTCTTTTGTGCGTTCTTTTTGCACAGGCGATGGATGGATTGGAGTTCATCATAAGCCACCTGCACGTGCTCGTGTGTTTCGAGCAGTGCTTCGTGGGTTTCTTTAATATCTAGAAAACGCTGTTCAGCCGAGAGGAGTCTTGCTGTGAGATCTGTTACTTGAGCTCTTAACTGAATGAGCTCATTATTTGATGACTCCTCCTGGCGATGGTGTAGCTGCGTGAGGGAGGTGGTGATGTCATCCAGGCGCGTGCTGAAAGCTTGTTGTTGTTGCTGCAGCTCGCGTAGGGTCTCTGGCAGAGGTGAAGTCTGCGCGGAAATCCGATCGACTTGTGTTGCCAACACTTCATGCTGGCGTTGTACTCCCTGGATCAACTTGGGCAAGTTGTTGCAGTGGCCGTCGATGTGGTCGACTTGCTTGGCCACTGAAGCTTGATGTTGTTTGATTTCTTGGAGGATGCCTGGCATGGTGCGGTTCTGCTCGCCGAGCTGGGCAACCTACTGAGTTAGACCCTGCACACATGAAAAAATAGAATGTAAAATGTTAGATGGGTCGGTGAGGAGGTTTCGGATGGTGTCAAATTGACGTCCGAATTCCGCACCGACGTTAGCAAAAGGGACCCCAGTGATTGAAGGGTGAGGTGGCTGGGGTTGGGGTGGAATGATAGTGTCATGTGGAAAAGACACATGTGATGGACCCGCGAATTGCGTGGTGACTATAGATGGAGTCACTAGCGATGTCGGGGTGGTGGAGGATGGAAAAAATGGTGGCATTCCCGAAGATGGAAATGGATTCGGGAATGTTGATGGAAAGTCGGTGGATGTGAAGGAGGAGAATGTGGGCATTGTGGTGGAGAAAGGGGTGCCCGAAGTAAAGAAAGGTGGAGGTGGTGGAGAGGTGGTGAAGGAAGGTGGAGCGGAGGAAGATTGAAGGGTGGTTGATGGTGGTGGGGTGGTGGAGATTGGGGTAGTGGAGGGCGGAGAGGTGGTAGTGAGCTCAGCATTTAGACTCATTATAAAAGAGTCTAGTGATGAGGATGTAATATGTTCTTCAGGGAGGGGGGGTTCAGTTTCAGGGTTAGGTTTCGATGTGGGTGTCCCTGACAGCTCATGAGCTTTGACGAGCCTTCTGGAAGGTCGTTTGACTAGGAGCTTTGCTGTTTTAGTTGCCGGGGCAGTTATACTAAGCTCTGCCTGCCCTGCCTTTGTTTTCTTTTCTCTGCCTTTGAGTGAAGCGATGATTTTGGCGATCTCATCTTCAGTGAACAGGAGCTTGTCTTTATCATAGTCAGCAAGCTCAGGAAGTGGCAGCAGGGTTCGTGAAGATTTTGTGGGGCAGAATACGTAGTGCAGCCTTCCATCCTTATTTTTTAAGATGTAAGAGTTCTTTAGTGTATGTTCATTGGTAAGAATGTCGCCTTTTATTGGGCTGCATTTGGGTAGAAGTCTATCCATCTTGAGATATTTGATGATAGATGTGATATGACCACCCGTGCAGATTTCTTTCCCGAGGGCGAAGGCTGAGAGCTTGATCAGCATGTGCCGTCCAATGTTGATAGGCAATCCGTTGAGGACTGACCAGAGGAAAAAAAGGTCGGATATGGAAACATTTCCCCCTTCGGATCTAGGGAAAAGTGCGCCGACTATAATTTTGTGTAGCGTGCGCACTAGGCCAGAATGAACGTTGGAGGCCTTGCTTGTCCTTGGATCGAAGGTTGGTAACCCCGTTAAAGACTTCCAGAATTTATGCTTGTTGAAACTTGGGTGGTCTGTGCTAGCAGCTTTGGCTTGCTTCAGCTGGTCTTTATTATCGATGAAGATTTCGTTTAGGACATTTTCGGTGATGACCACTTCGTTGTTGAAGATTCTGGAGGTTATTCTACGGTCACCACCGTCCCTTTCTTTATGCGAGATGTCCACCACTTCTTTGTTGAAGTATGTGAAGAATTCAGTAGTTGGCTCAGAGTAGGAAATTTCCGATACAAAGTAGAGCCGGGAAAGGTTCGAATTGTCAAGAAGAGTGAGGATTCTGTGGTAGATCCCCATCTTCATCAGTATGCTGGGGCAGGCATACTTGGTTGGTTTGAGGAGTTGGCTGATGGGGGGAATGATTTGGAGGTGAAGGTTCTCGGGTGGTGGTGCTGTGGTGGTGATGGGAGGAAAGATAGGAACAGTTATTGTGGCAGGGTTGGTGACGGTGGTGGAGGGTGGTGGGATGTACCCTGCTAAGATTTGTTCTCTTGAACAGGCAGGGTGGACCTGCTTCCTGGCTCTCTTCTTAGATGTGGGATCAGTTGTTGGTTCTTGAGCCAATCTCTTCCCCTTAGATTTTGTAGTGGGGGATTCTTTCTCAGGGGAAGGCTGGTATTCGGAGGCCTCGTCGGATGAGGTCTCTTCGACCTCCTCGTCAGAAGGTTCTTCATCTAGGCAGCGGTTGATTCGCTTGATGTCCTTCATGACAGCAGTCAGGTTTACTTCTGCTGGGACTTTTCCAGTCCTTTTGAAATCGTCAACTAGGCTTTGCAGATTTGCTCGTTCAGCAATGAGCTTCTCTTTTGTCCAGAAGGGAGCGTCTGTTGGTCCTTGCTTAGCGGGTGAAGTCATTCTGAAATAATTGATAAGAAACAAAAGTTAGAAATCTTAAATTTTGAAATTATAACAAAGTAAAATTATTTTGAATTTGAGTTTTATTAGTTTGATTTAGTTCAAACGGTCCTGAGACCGTTTGGTCTCAAACGGTCTGGAGACCGCGAGGATCCAAACGATCTGGAGACCGCGAGGATCCAAACGGTCTGGAGACCGCGAGGATCCAAACGGTCTGGAGACCGCGAGGATCCAAACGGTCTGGAGACCGCGAGGATCCAAACGGTCTGGAGACCGCGAGGATCCAAACGATCTGGAGACCGCGAGGATCCAAACGGTCTGGAGACCGCGAGGATCCAAACGGTCTGGAGACCGCGAGGATCCAAACGGTCTGGAGACCGCGAGGATCCAAACGGTCTGGAGACCGCGAGGATCCAAACGGTCTGGAGACCGCGAGGAAGACGAACCGCGCGGGAGACGAACCGCGCGGCCGTTCGTTGGCTAAAAGCTGCGGAAACGATGATGGCGACAACGGCGGGAGGGGGCTCGAACGCGAGTTTGAAATGGTGATGCGTCAACCTGTCGCTGCGGTCGGTGGGTCGGCGAAGGGGTAGCTGTTGCAGAGCTGTCGATAAGCCGGGAGCGACGACGAGCTAGGAACGACGACGACAAAGTCGAGAACGACGGCGATGAAGCCGAGTCGTCGGCGAAGCACTTGAAACAGCGACGCGCGGGAGTGTAGAAACGAAGGTCAGAGCAGAATGAAACAGGAGAGTTCGAGAATTCGAGAATCAAGAAGAGGGGTGCGTAGGTGGGGGGGGGGTATATTTATAGGTTTTTAGGAGCCCCTCACGGTCTGGAGACCGCGAGGAGCCGCACGGTCTGGAGACCGCGAGGAGCCTCACGGTCTGGAGACCGCGAGGAGCCGCACGGTCTGGAGACCGCGAGGAGCCTCGCGGTCGTGAGACCGCGAGGAGCCTCACGGTCTGGAGACCGCGAGGGGTCTCACGGTCTCTAGACCGATTGACCGCAAGATCAAGTGGATTTTTATGTATATTTTTTTTTTGATTTAAAGAAAGCAAAAGAAAAAGGAAAAAACAAAGATAGATAAAAGGGTGTTTAAAAACAAAAGAAAAGGCTAGGGAGGGTGATAATCAGGCCTTGGGTTGCCTCCCAAGAAGCGCCTTGGTTTAGCGTCGCTGGCTCGACAAGAGTATTGCTCCGGCTATACTGACTTTATAGGGTCATGAATTTTGATGGTTTGTCTGGATAACTTGTCTGCCGGAGTGTGGTACTTTTTTAATCTGTGGCCATTTACGGTCCTCTCTCCTCCATTATCGTCAATAATGATGACAGCTCCTGTCGGGTATATATGTTTGATTGTAAAGGGACCCGACCATTTGGTACGCAGTTTTCCAGGAAACATTTTTAATCTGGAGTTGAATAGGAGGACTTTGTTTCCGACGATTATATCTTTTCTTTTGATGTGGCCATCGTGCCACATCTTAGTTTGTTCTTTGTAGATTCTTGCGTTGTGGTAGGCTGTCATTCGTAGTTCTTCTAACTCTTGGAGTTGAAGTTGTCGGAATTCACCAGCACCTTTGAGATCAAAATTTAGTTGCTTAATGGCCCACCAAGCCTTATGCTCTAATTCAACTGGAAAATGGCAAGACTTCCCGTACACTAATCGAAACGACGTTGTTACGATGGGTGTTTTGAAAGCTGTACGGTAGGCCCATAGAGCGTCGGATAATTTGGTTGACCAATCGGTGCGGTGTCGATTGACGGTTTTTTCCAGAATAACTTTAATTTGCCTATTGGAGACTTCAACCTGTCCACATGTCTGTGGGTGATATGGTGTAGAAACTTTGTGGTTGACTCCATATTTTCTTAATAAGGCTTCAAAGCTCCGTTCCAAAAAATGTGATCCGCCGTCAGATATAATCGTTCTTGGGACGCCGAATCTGGGAAATATTATCTCTTTAAACATCTTGATAACCGGTTTTGAATCGCAAGAGGTGGTTGGTAGAGCTTCTACCCATTTTGAGACGTAATCCACAGCAACCAAGATATACTTGAATCCATAAGACGAGGGGAAAGGGCCCATATAATCTATTCCCCAAACATCGAAAAGTTCGATTTCTTGCCATATGTTCAATGGCATTTCATTTCGTCTGGTTATTCCCCCGGAAAGTTGGCACTTGTCGCATGATCGCACATATTCATGTGCGTCTTTTGCAATGGTGGGCCAATAAAAGCCAGATTGCAAGACCTTGAGGGCTGTCTTCTTAGAACTCATGTGCCCCCCAGTAGGGCCTGAGTGACAGTGCTCAAGGACCGGAGTGATTTCTGTCTCTGGGATACATCTACGAAAGAGTCCATCTGCGCATAAGCGAAAAAGATAGGGCTCGTCCCAGAAATATTGCTTAGCGTCGTGAATGAACTTCTTTTTATCGTGATAAGATGCGGATGGGTGAATGATTCCTGTTGCCAAATAGTTGACAATGTCGGCATACCAGGGAAATCCATTGGAGACTTTCATTAAGTGGTCGTCCGGGAGGGAATCTTGGATAGGAACTTTGTCCTCATCCTCAATTCTGATACGGCTGAGATGATCGGCGACGACATTTTCCACTCCGCTTTTGTCTTTAATTTCCAAATCGAATTCTTGAAGCATTAGCACCCAGCGGATAAGTCTAGGTTTTGCGTCTTGCTTCTGGATCAGATATCGTATAGCGGAGTGGTCAGTGTAGACAATGACTTTAGCTCCTATCAGGTATGAGCGGAATTTTTCAAATGCGTAGATGACAGCTAAAAATTCCTTTTCTGTAGTGGTATAATTTTTTTGTGCTTCATCCAGTGTTTTAGATGCGTAGTATATAACATGAGGTTTCTTGTCGATTCTTTGCCCTAAAACGGCCCCTATGGCAAAATCGCTCGCATCACACATGATTTCGAAAGGTAACGACCAATCTGGAGCTCGTAATATTGGTGCAGAAATCAGGGCATCTTTCAGAGTTGTAAAACTTTGCAAGCATTCTTGGTTAAAGTTGAACTCTGTGTCCTTGGTCAGCAGTTGTGTCATGGGTTTTGCTATTTTGGAGAAATCTTTAATAAATCTTCTGTAAAATCCAGCATGTCCTAAGAAGGCACAGACTCCTTTTACGTCTTTTGGTGGCATCAATTTTGAGATAACGTCAATTTTTGCTTGATCCACCTCGATCCCTCTGTCGCTCACTCTGTGTCCTAAAACAACACCTTCTGTTACCATAAAATGGCATTTTTTCCAATTTAAAATGAGGTTTGTTTCCTCACATCTTTGTAGGACTTGAACCAGGTTGAGCAGACAGTTGTCGAAGGAGTCTCCATAAACTGAAAAATCATCCATGAATACCTCCATTATAGACTCTGTCAATCCCGCAAAGATAGCGGACATGCATCTTTGGAAAGTAGCTGGTGCATTACAGAGCCCAAATGGCATCCTTCTGAAAGCGTACGTCCCAAAGGGACAAGTAAAAGTAGTTTTTTCTTGATCGTCCGGATGTATCAGGATTTGGTAAAAGCCGGAATATCCATCGAGGTAACAAAAGAATTTCTGATGAGCTAGGCGCTCAAGGACCTCATCTAGGAAAGGCAGGGGGTAGTGATCTTTTCGTGTTGATTTATTAAGTTTCCTATAATCAATGCACATACGCCACCCTGTAACGGTTCTAGTGGGTACCAGTTCGTTTTTGTCATTAAGAACAACGGTGGTTCCCCCCTTTTTAGGGACCACCTGCACTGGGCTTACCCACTGAGAATCAGAAATTGGGTAGATAATGCCTGCCTTTAGAAGTTTGAGGACCTCGAGGCGAACTACCTCCTTGAGGTTGGGATTTAACTTTCTCTGGTGTTCTCGCGATGGTTTAAACTCTTCAACCATGGGCAGTTTGTGCATACATAGAGCAAGGTTTATGCCCGTCAGATCAGTCATTTTATAGCCAATTGCTTTCTTATGCTTCTTCAGTTCATCGAGGAGTCTATTTTCTTGATCATCCTCCAGAGTGGAGCTGATGATTACCGGACAGAGCTTCTCATCATCAAGAAAAACATGTTTAAGTCCCTCGGGTAAGGCTTTCATTTCTGGAGCCTTGGGTGGCTCAGTGGCTTCTATAATTGTGATGGCTTTAAGTTCTTCAAACGTGGCTGTCGGAGCTTCTTCAGCTTTTTCTAAGTATTGCAGGCACTGTTGTACTAGTTCACTGGCCGAGAATTCTACATCCAGATTTGTAAGAATATTTTCCAATTCGTCGGATGGTTCAGACATTTCTAACTGGGACATTTGATAAATAGCATCCAGGAGAAAGACTTCCTCTTGAATGCTAGGACCTTTCATGCTGTTGAGAACTCTGAACTGGAAAGCCTCCCTCCCAAGTCTCAGAATAATAGTTCCTGCTTCGACATCAATGAGAGCTCGGGCGGTAGCTAGGAAAGGTCTTCCAAAGATTATCGGATATCTCAGGTCTTCTTGTATGTCCATAATAACAAAATCACACGGGACATAAGAATTTGTTCCTATTCTGACAGGGATGTCTTCGATAATGCCAAGAGGGGCAGTTATGGTAGAGTCGGCTAACTGGATTGTCATAGTCGTAGGTAACAAATCAGTGAAGCCTAATCTTTTACACATTGAATAGGGCATAATAGATATGCTTGCTCCTAGGTCTGCCAATCCTTTCTTGCTGGAGCCATTTCCAATGGAACACTGAATGCCGAAGGAACCTAGGTCCTTCTTTTTCTTTGGCATTTTATTAAGCAGAATATCTGAAGTGGTCTGAGCAAGTTTCACTGTTTCATGCTCCTCTGTCATATACTTTCTCGACAAGAGGGTTTTCAGGTATTTTGCCCAAGCGGGCACTTCGGAAAGGGCATCAAGAAAAGGAATATCAATGTATAACTTTTTCATAGCTTCTTTAAATTTTTGGAACCTAGTGTCCATTTTGGTTCCTTTTAGTCTGTCTGGGTAAGGAATTCGTGGTGGGACTTCTGAGATTGGTTCCTTTTCCTTTTCGTTCTCTGTAGAATTTTCTGTTTCTCTGCTTGCATTCCCTGTTGGGGAAAGGATGGCTACGTTATCATCATCATGGTCGATTCTTGTGACGTCAGGCAGGACACAACCAGACCGCGTGGTGACGGCATTAAGTTGTTCTGGTCTGTTTGGGTTATGACGGGGGTTTGCCTCTGGTTGCCCAGCAAAAGTGCCGGCTTGAGGTTTCAATTGAGCGGCAATCTGCGCCAGTTGGGCTTCTACGGCTTTTTGTTGAGCTTGTTGGTTTGCAAGCATGGTTTGTTGCGATTGAAGCATTTGTCTAATCAAGGATATCTCATCAGATGATTGGGGAGGAGCACCCCTTTGTTGATACTGCGTGACTTGCTGTCCTGGTTGTTGTAGAGGTGCAGTTAACTGTGGTTGCAGGGGCTGCTGCAACTGGGGTTGCTGTGGCTGCTGCAACTGGGGTTGTTGCAACTGAGGGTGCAGTCCTGAATGGGCATATTGGTAAGAAGGATTCCTGGGATAGTTAGATCTTTGAAAACCTTGTCTGTAATTCCCTTGATTGAAGTTATTCTGAAATCCTGGTGGTTGTCTATTGAAAGATCCACCTTGTGCCTGCTGTTGTGGGTTGGCAGTCCCTGCAGGATTCCCGTATTGGAAACCAGGATGGTTCCTTGGTTTGTCTGGGTTGTAATACACTTGGCCAGGTATTGAATGTATGGAGTTAACTTGCTCTGGCATTTGATCTTCGGGATGCTCGATGATGGGTTCATATTGCGGCATAGGTGGTTGTAAATCCATCATGACATTGTACAACAATCCACATGATAATGTGGGATGATCGGATGCATGACAGGCTTCACAAGTTCCAGTAGCTGCCTTAACTTGTTGAACCTGAGAGCTTTTCTTCTTATCATATTCCCCGAAAGAAGTTTAGAGGGCTTGTTGCTTGCTAGCGATAGTCTTCAAAGCCTCAGCTATGGCCTTGAGTTCCATGGATTCTTCCGCTTTGTAAACCTTGAGAACGCCTTTGGGTTGGTTAGATGACCTTCCCCAATTGGATTGGTTCTCGGCCCCCAGCGTAACTATATTCCAGGCATCTTCATAATTCTTTCTCATAAAGTTTCCTCCAGATGAGGAATCTAGGAATTGCTTAATATCATCACTTACTCCTCTATAAAATGTTTCTATTAGTTGATTTTGAGAGATGCCATGGTGAGGACACTTTCTCAGGAGTTCTTTGAATCTTTCCCAAGCTTCAGCAAGCGTTTCTCCGGGTAGTTGGGAAAAGTGATTAATTTGTCCCCTAATCTCATAGGTTAGCGAAGGTGGGAAGAATTTCTCAAGAAACTTCTCTTCTAAGGGAGTCCAGGTAGTGATGATGGGGTGTCTATCCAAAGCGTTGTACCAGCTTAGTGCTCTTCCAGATAAGGTGAAGTGAAAAAGGTGTAACATGATTGCTTCCATTGCAATTCCTGCTTGGGGTACAAGTCGGCAGAGTGACTTGAATCTCTTAAGGTGATCCATGCAATCATCTCCGGGTGCTCCGGAGAAAGAGATGCCTTGCATGATCTGGATCCACTGCGTCCGAATTTCAAAGTGTGGTATGTTAATAATCGGTGGTCGGACAGGATGATCGTCTTCATAATTCTTTGGGACTGCGTAGTCCCGAAGTTGCTTGTTTCTTAACGCAAGTTGAGCAGCAGCATGCTCTGCTTGGATGCGGGCTTGTTCCTCAGCTCGGATCTCATCTTGCACCTGAGCACGAGTGTCGGCAATAAGTTGTGTTCGTTGTGCTGCTATGGCGGCGTTGACTCTTTCTGCAACAAGGCGTTGCTCTTCGTCCATCTGTCTGGCTCTTTGGCGATTAAGTCTATTCCTTCGGTGAAAACTTCTTTCTACCTCAGAATCGTATTCTGGTTCAGGGGAGAATCCGATGCTATGCGGGGGTTGCATACACGTTTTCTACCTGAGTAGAAGGAAAATCACACGTTAGGATAATGGAAGGAAATGAAAAAGATCAAGAAGTATTGGAGTTATTATTAAGAAAAAGTGTAAAATCCTAATCAACCAAGAAGTTGGTAAGTAAAAAAAACTAAAAAGTTCCGTTGTCCCCGGCAACGGCGCCAATTTTTGATGGAGTTTTGCAACACCACTAAAAATCCTAAGGTGATGAATCCTTAGGTTTAGCCTTGCTAGTACTATGGTAAGAACTCCACCCACGTGTGTTAAGACACGTGGAAGTCTTATCGTAGTATAGTTAAGGGTCGAATCCTCGGGACAACGGTCTTGACGAAGTCAAGATGGAAAACATTTTAGTTCTACTTAACTACTTAACAGTTGATATTTAGATCGAAAGTTTGATGTTGGTTCTAAAGCTAAATGCGAGGAAAGCAAAGCAAGAAGGTAAAGATTAAAGTTGTAAACAAATGATAAAAACCACTAGGATGTTATCGGGTTTCACACCACTACACATGGATCAAGTCATGCAACATAATAAAACAACCTGCAAAAAGGGTCAAATCAGTTAGTATCTTGTAGTCCTAGCTTCCTTTCGGATAACTAGCTACGAGAAGTGTGGAGTATTGCAATGCCAGCCATCCCATAACGAATGGTCACATGCCTTGCATTACTCCTTCATGAAATGTGTTCCTCGACCTTACCAAGGTTGCACTTCCATACGTCAACTGATTCCATTTCATAGTATGAAAGTGCAACGATGGGGGTGAGTTTACTCCACTCCTGAAAACACTTCTAGACACCGAAACAGACGTATGGTGACTACATACATCCATAACCAACATTCAATCGATATTTAGATCTAAGGGTACAAACGTAGACAATTCATACCAAAAGACAATATGTAACACAAGTTGATGATCAAGCAACTAGTATTCATTAAGCGATTGGAGTCAAACTGAAAGGAAGAGTATCTTTATTACAAGTTATTGAATTACATCACATGAAATGAAAACATGGGTAGCGGGGCTACTCCCCGCACCCTAGTGAAAGAAACTACTCGCTCATGGCAAAGGAGGTGAGAAGAGAGAGAAAGAACGTCATCTCCACGGAGGAGGGAAGGTTGAACCCTTGGTGAAGAGAGCAACGATCTTCGCACTTCGTGGTTGCTTTGATGAAGGATTTTCTCTTCCCACCTTCTTTGTTGAAGAGATGGAAAGAAGAGAGAGAAGGAAGCTTGATGATGAGCACGGATCCCAAAACTGGCAGCCTTGGGGCAGTGGACAGAAGATCAGAGTGCTCTGGGTCTGGAGAGGCAGCCTTTGGGCGTCTTGGAATTCGATGCCCTTGAAGTGGCCCTTGAGGTCCTATTTATAGGCTTCAAGTTGAGCCCAAACGGTCTTGAGACCGTGAGGCTTCTCGCGGTCTTGGGACCGGGAGGCTTCTCGCGGTCTTGGGACCGTGAGGCTTCTCGCGGTCTTGGGACCGTGAGGCTTCTCGCGGTCTTGGGACCGTGAGGCTTCTCGCGGTCTTGGGACCGTGAGGCTTGTCGCGGTCTTGGGACCGTGAGGCTTGTCGCGGTCTTGGGACCGTGAGGCTTCTCGCGGTCTTGGGACCGTGAGGCTTCTCGCGGTCTTGGGACCGTGAGGAGTCTTTGTGAATTTTTTTTGTGTTTTCTGTAATGAAAAAGGGGAAAAGTTAGTTTATTGATGTATCTGCAATAAAATAAGAAGGTTTAATGATTCTATTTAGTTTATCTAAGAAAGAGTATGGAAAACTAAAGATAACTAATAAGATAACGTCACAAAATGAGAGGTTATCAACAAACCCATGATAGTGATCAGTGAAGTTGACTCAAAGGATGAAAGATAAGCCAAGAAGTGTTCTGAGGCCAATCCCGAATCCAAATCTTGAAACTCAAGATGAGGAGAAAGAAAAGGACAAGAGGAATTTATACTTTGTACTTGAAGGTATTCGGGAAGAAGAAGATGGGGATTCAGATCTCCACTTCAAGTATATACATTATTGAGATAAACCTATCTACTTATTCATCTTGGGTATTAGATACCGGATGTGGATCTCATATATGATCGAATATGCATGTGGGCTCTGATCTCCAAACCGCGATATAATCCCGATTTAAACTTAGCGGAAGCGATTCGATAAACAGCGGAAGACAAAAATCACAGGAAATTAAAACTTTTCGGGACAAGAGCTTGAATACATAAAAACTTCTTTCATAACAAGAGATAAACTGTTTACATCTCATGATAATTACTTCTTGAGTAATTATATACATCAAGATACAAAATCTCAAGAACTCACACAAAAGACTCCAAGACCTGAGAGTACAGAGGACACATAGGACTGACTCTAACTACACTACATGGCAGGCTAAATCTCCACATGAGATTACTGTTGCTCCTGGTGCTGCTGCTGCTACTGAGATTGGTCACCTGTAGACCGGTTCCTCCGTCTACGACGTCCACCTAAAAAGGTTGAAGTCTACGGGGTGAGACAATTTTACATAATTGTCCCAGCGAGAGTTATAACTCTCCGCCAGAAGCTTTATTATAACATCAGAGAATATCTTAAGCAGTAAAGCTTTCAAAGTATTCAATAACAGTTGCAACTATATAACAAGAGTTCAACATTTATGAGACATGAAGAAATATAAGCACTATCACAGTGTATCATCAATCAACTAACTCGTAGTTATCTCTAGCAGGTATACTACGTGGGTGATTATGTTTTACAAACAACATTATGCCCTGTGGAGATGAGGCATACCACTCATACTCCAACTGATCGCTGAGAAGTCACATCAGTATCATACATAGGTCATTAAGAGAGCCGGATTCTCATGACCTTCATCTTCCTCAGTCAGTAAGAGGATCACTTGTAGGACATCTTGTGTCTCTACTTATTATAGCTCACCAGGGTAAACTGATCCTTCGCTATTTTAGAGTTACAGTGGCATTCTGTACTCTCTTCGTCATCAGGAGTTTTCATGTTTATCTCCACTGATACGGATATCTATGTTTTCTTCGTCATCAGGAGGTTTCATGTTTACCTTCCACTGATACGGTAGGGTTTAGTAGTGAAGGGTTGACGGATTACACATCTACATCAATCACCTACACTAGGATGTAAGGTTCTACACATCCATATACCCCACATACTCAATAGTATGTGTTCCAGGAGCTCCCTTAGGAAATCCTGTTTCACCATCATTTGATATCTGACAATGATGGATCTATGATCAGGGCTCTACATTATACTTGATTAGTTAGGTACATTTAGTATTCATTTAATCATCACACATTGTTCTTCAAACAATAACAGTAGCATAACAGCTATGAAAGGAGAATACTAAATGTAACAAGCCTAACTCACATCAATCATCATTTCTCATTATACTCATCACCAGTCATCTCTGAAACATGACTTGGTGGTATTCATGGCTCTTACAGCCCATTAACTCATAGGATGCCACTGACAAGGCATCAAGATATTTTACTTATTCATAAAGCCTTTAACATGCTTTTAATGAATACAGTATCATCATCCATACCTGGATATGATCACTTTCATATCAGGACCTGCATAGTTAGTTCAACTGATAAAGGTAATTTAAAACAAGGAATATACTTCTCACTCTTATCATAAGAGCTAAGTTCTCTGATTCTTATCAATTAGAGTTTAATACTCATAAAGCATGTCATTACCCTTGAATTAGGGTTTACTATTCACATTGAAGTGAATTGAACTCATAACATCATCATGTATGTGGAACATCATCATTGATGCTCTCAGACTGGCTTAAGATTCATCATACATCATAATTAGGGTTTCCATGATCTCACACAGGTGGCTCATACCCTAATTATGCACATTCATGTGTTTTGAAGGTTCTTTAATTGAGTTTCCACCTAAAAAGGGTACTTTATCTCTCTAGAAGTACTTTCTCTCTCTAGAAGTACTTTATCTCTCCTCATACTAGTAGATGGTGATAACATCACTCTAGATCAAGTTGAAATAAGTCATCATGGGCTATCATAGCCAAAAACATCACTAACATGTGATTAGGGTTTGATTTGATCAAGGTATTACTCAATTGACCCTTCAAGGGTATTTTGGTAATTCACCCCATTGATCACCATCATGGTTCAAATCATTAGTCACTTAATCCCTTAATGTTCTAGGTTATCATTAGGGTTTTAGGTTAGAGCATCTTTGAACCATTTACATCTCCAATTGGTTAAGTGAAGTCAACCTTTGAACACCTTAAACGATCTCAACCTTCAACATCCAAACGGTTTGAGACCGTTTGGATGGGTTGACCGTTTGCTTTGGTTGACTTCAAGACCGTGTGACCTTCAAGGTCGTGAGCCCAAACCGAGAGGGGGTGTAGACCGTTTAACCATGTTGACTTCAAGACCGAGAGGCCTTACATGGTTTGAGACCGTTTGATGTCTCTCGGTCTTGAGACCGTTTGATGTCTCTCGGTCTTGAGACCGTTTGATGTCTCTCGACCTTGAGACCGCGAGGCCTCTCACGGTCTTGAGACCATGAGGACTCTCATAGTCTTGAGACCGTGAGGTCTCAAACGGTCTTGAGACCGTGAGCCCTCAAACGGTCTTGAGACCGCGAGGCTCACATGGTCTCAACTGTTTGGTCCTTCAACAAGGTTCAAGCTTTTCAATTGATTATGTTTATCAATGTTGAAGCCCCCAAAATGTCAAAGCCATGGTAACCACTTATGGATTAAGTCAATTAGGGTTATTTTTAACCAATTGGTCACTCAATTTACCCTCAATTGTTAACCAATTAGGGTTGAAGTCGATTCAATTAAGGTCTATCAATGTTCAGCCATCAACACTCAACAATGTGAATCAACTCAAGGTTGAACCCTTCAATTGAGCTCCACTTGGGCCCAAACTTGGCCCAAACGGTCTTGAGATCGTGTGGATGAACTCTACACGGTCTTGAGACCGTTTGCCCAAGATTTCATCAAGATATAATGTGATTTGATAGGGATTGAACCTTGATTGAGTCACAAATCAGTATTTTGATTAATTTGATAACGTATTGCAATTGGACCCTCAATTGATCAAATTACCTTAACCCTAGACCTCCAAACGGTCTTGGGTTGTCACCACACGGTCTTGAGACCGTTTGGATGAGTTCCAAACGGTCTTGAGACCGTTTGCCCATCCAACCTTTGGATTCTAGTGAAAATTCTTCAAGGTTGGATCCATTGAATTGATTATTATATCAATATTTAATTGCAATGTAATTTGGTATTATTGTACCTTCAATTGGTCAACTATTCTTGACCTCAGACCTCCATACGGTCTTGGGTGATTGCCCACACGGTCTTGAGACCGTTTGGTTGATCCCCAAACGGTCTTGAGACCGTTTAGGTCAATCAACCCAAAAACACTCATTATTTTATTGTGATTTCAGTATTGATTTCAATTAGGGTTTGCCCTAGTAATCACCCTTCAACTCTTAGCTCGTTTGGAATTAGTCCATCAAATTTGGTGAGTTGTTAATTAACATTATTTTGAACAGTAATCTCATACGGTCAACGCCTGGTCAACGACCTTACACAGTCTTGAGACCGTTTTCCCAAAAAGGCTATTTCAGATCGTTTGAAAATCAGGAATAAATTCAATTAAAGTTGTTGATTAAAAAGGCCATATCTCCCGATTCCTTTGGAGTTAACCTCTCAATGTTTTAGGGTGATTAGTATACATAATTATATACAGGTTTCTTATACGGTCCACGCTCGGTAAACGCTCTATACGGTCTTGAAGACCGTTTTCCCTCTCTCGGTCTTGAGACCGTTTGCTCACCTCACGGTCTTGAGACCGAGAGAGCAAGTTGGGTAGACCGTTTAAAAAAGTGAAAAGCGGTGGATTTTTCTTGGAATTAACGTCTTCATCTCCTAGCTCAAGAACAGCAAGGATTTCCCACGGATTTTCTTGCAAAATAGCAAAGGAAAGTAGGGAAAAAGAAAAACTAATATCTACATGCATAATCAAGATGTATATAACAAAGCATGGGTTTAGAGTTATAAAACCAGCCTAAAGCTTGCTTCTTGAGCTCCAAGCTTTCGAGCTCCAAGCTTTAATGGCGTCCTTGAGCTCTCACAGGTTGGCCAAGGTGAAAACCTCCAGGGAAAGTCAAGAAAAGATGGCTAGAAAGATAGAGCCATGAGAGCTAGCCATGAAATTGACCTTGAATTCGAGTTTTAACCATGAATTTAGGCAAGAAGAGGAATCCAAACCTACCTTGCACCCTTGGTCGTCCTCCTTAGCTCCAAGGCAGTCCTTGGTCGTTTTTGGGTGAATAGAACAGTAAGGAAACGAAGGGAAAGTTCCCTTGCTTAGAGAGGTGGAGTGTATATATACTTGGGGTGGGGTTCTAATTATAAGTTCATAAATTCTCCATAATTTCAAATAAGTCCCTCCACCCTTCATAGCTCGTCCTCTCTTCTTTCTTTTAAGGACAACTTCCTCTTAAGGTCAAGAAATGAGAGCAAAGAAGATCACCTTATTACTTAAACATACCCATAAAAGGGCTATTGCACATACACCCTGATTATTCAATCACAAAGGTGTAATTCATAACTTGATTATTCAATTGATGTGACCTCTTCATCATTTCTTCTCTAAATGATGACAAGAGTCTTAATAGATACATTAGATGATATATTTTACAAGTTGCATCCCTTAATTTGGGTAAATTGCATTTTACCCCAAATTAGGGTTTTAAGCACCGGGATTGCTTCCACAGCTGCACCTTGGTGCCCAAGCTTGGGAAATCCCTCTAACTTCAACATAATCATTCTCATGATGTCTCAACATCAGAGAATGATCTTAACATGTGCAATTTGCAAGTTAATCCTTCTAACTGGGTAATTTGCACATAGGTCCCTGTATTACAAAACAATGCTACAACTTTATATAAAAAGGAGCAAAATGGAAAAATATGTTTCTGAGAAACTTAATTACATGCCCAAGGTTAATCACAAGGATTTAATTACATATTTAGGCAAAACACCTAGGGTTAGCTTATAACCCATGTCGGGGATGTTACAAATTATCCACCCCTTACAAGGATTTCGTTCCCGAAATCGATAAGACATATTAAGAGAAAAGGGCAGGATACTTCCTTATCATCTCATCCTCTAGTTCCCAAGTGGCTTCTTCAACACCACGGTGGTTCTAGAGGACTTTCACAAGACTTATATCTTTCTTCTTTAACTTTTTAATTCTGTTATCAAGGATTGACACTGGTCCCTCCTCATAGGATATATCATCATTCAATTCTACCTCCATAGGTTGTAGAACTGACTCGGTGTCGGGGTAACATTTCTTCAGCATAGAAATGTGAAACACAGGGTGTAACCTCTGTAACTCTGGAGGCAGCTCTAGTCTATATGCTACCTTTCCAATTCGTTCAATGATTGGATAAGGTCCCATAAATCTAGGAGCTAACTTCCCTTTCCTTCCAAAACGAAGGACCCCTTTCCAAGGCGAGACCTTGAGATACACTCAGTCTCCAACCTGGAACTCTAAGGGTCTACGACGCTTGTCAGCATAAGATTTCTGCCTATCCTGTGCAGTCTTAATCTGTTGTTGTATTACTTTAATCTTCTCTATAGTCTGCTGCACAAGATCAGGACCTAACAACTGATGTTCACCAGTCTCAAACCAATACAAAGGTGATCTACAACGTCTACCATACAAGGCCTCATAAGGTGCCATATCAATACTATACTGATAGCTATTGTTATAGGCAAACTCTATCAAGCTTAGGTGTAGATCCCAACTCCCGGTAAACTAGAGAGCACATGCTCTCAACAGGTCTTCTAAGGTCTGTATGGTCCTTTCCGAATTTCCATCAGTCTGCGGATGAAAGGCCGTACTAAACCTTAGCTTGGTGCCTAAGGCTCTGTGCAACTTTTCCCAAAAATGACTGGTAAACTGGGGACCTCTGTCAGAAACTATAGTGACAGGAACTCCGTGCAAACGCACTATCTCTTGCACATACAACTGTGATAACCTTTCAGAAGAATAGGTTGTTTTGACAGGTAAGAAATGTGCTGCCTTAGTCAACCTATCAACAACTACCCAAATGGAATCATGTCCTTTGCTTGTCCTGGGTAGGTCAACAACAAAGTCCATGGTCACATGGTCCCACTTCCACTGTGGTATGGGTAAAGGTTGCATTGTCCCTGCAGGCTTCTGGTGTTCAGCTTTAACTTGCTGACACACAGGACACCTCAGAACAAACTCTGCAACATCCTTCTTCATCCCAGGCCACCAATACAAATCTTTCAAATTCCGATACATCTTGGTGCTTCCTGGATGCATAGCATACATGGAAGAATGAGCTTCTTCTAGGACTAACTTCCTCAAGTTATCCACATCCGGTACTATCATCCTTCCATTATAACAAGCTACATGATCATTTGAGTCATGGAAACCATCTCTCTTCTCATTTCCATACTCAAATCTGATCTGCTGAACTGCATCATCACCTTGTTGTGCTTCCTTAATCTGCTCCCTTAGGGTAGGTTTAATATGCATCTCAGCCAACAATCCGGCTAACAATGACACCTTCAACTGTACATTGTCTTGCCTTAAAGAGATAAGCATATCTCTCTTAGAGCATACTAAAGAGTTTAGTTGTGCTCTATCCATGTTTGATGTTGCTGATTTCCTACTCAAGGCATCTGCAACAACATTGGCCTTGCCCGGATGGTAATCAATTGTACAATCGTAGTCCTTGATTAACTCCATCCAACGACGTTGCCTCATGTTAAGCTCGTGTTGAGAGAAGATATACTTAAGGTTCTTGTGGTCTGTGAAAATCTGGAATGTCTCTCCGTAGAGATAATGTCTCCAGATCTTCAAAGCATGAACCATGGCAGCTAACTCCAGATCGTGTGTCGGATAATTCTCCTCGTGTTTCTTAAGCTGTCGGGAAGCAAAAGAAATCACTTGTTTATCCTGCATCAACACACATCCAAGTCCATTCTTGGAAGCATCACAGAAGACTACATATCCTTTTCCTTGTTCAGGTAGCACAAGAACAGGTGCACTTGTCAACCTCTCTTTCAACAATTGGAAAGACTGTTGACACTTATCACTCCAAGAAAAAGGAAAATCTTTCCGGGTCAACTTGGTCAAAGGTAAAGCTATAGAACTAAAGTTCTTAATGAACCTTCGATAATAGCCAGCTAACCCCAAGAAACTTTGAATCTCCGTCGGTGTCTTCGGTTGTTCCCATTGTAGAACAGATTCTACCTTTGAAGGGTCAACACGAATTCCCGAGGTAGATATCACATGTCCAAGAAAAGATACCTCCGGTAGCCAAAACTCACACTTGCTAAACTTAGCATACAGCTTATGTTCTCTTAGCAAGGTCAAAGCTTGGCGAAGATGCTGCTCATGCTGCTGAGCATCCTTACTATAGATCAGAATGTCATCTATAAAGACGACAACACATTGATCAAGGAAAGGTCAAAAAACTCTGTTCATGAGTTCCATAAATGCAGCTGGTGCATTGGTTAGTCCAAACGACATAACCGTGAACTCATAGTGACCATACCTTGTCCTAAAGGTAGACTTGGATATGTCACTATCCTTAATACGGAGTTGATGATATCCAGATCTCAAGTCTATCTTTAAAAAGACGGTTGCACCACGCAACTGGTCAAAGAGATCATCAATCCTCGGCAGAGGATACTTATTCTTTATTGTTACTTTATTGAGTTGTCTGTAGTCGATGCACAACCGCATTGACCCATCTTTCTTTTTAACAAACAAGACCGGAGCACCCCAAGGTGAAGTGCTCGGTCGGATAAAACCCTTCTCAAGTAACTCTTGGAGTTGTTTCCTTAGTTCTGCCATCTTGGCAGGCGCCATCCTATACGGAGTCTAGGCTATGGGTTTCGTATCTGGGATCAAATTGATTTCAAAATCAATCTCCCGAGGTGGTGGTATGCCAGGAAGTTCTTCAGGAAACACATCCTCGAATTCCCTGACTATGGGAACTTCCACAGGATTGGAACTTTCCTTGGTAACATCTACCACATGGGCTAAGAATGCATAACATCCTTGCCTCAACAACTTATCAGCAACCATAGATGACACAAGGCAGGTGGGCAGAATCTTTCTCTCACCTTGAAAGATCCATGTGTTGCTTTCATCAGCAAACACAGCCAACTTGGACTCACAATCCAAGACAACTCTATACCTTTCCAAGGTATCCATCCCGAGGATTATATCAAATCCTCACATATCAAGTGGTATAAGGTCCACTTGAATGCGATGTTCAGAAAAGAAGAGGATGCAGGGAGATCATACCTCTTGCAAAACGGCAGACCCACTCAACGGAGTCTCCAACAACAAACTATCTGCCCTATGACTAATAGTCATATTGCAGTTACGGATCACTTTACGAGCGATGAAAGAGTGCGTAGCACCCGGGTCAATCAGAACAGATACATCACAGGATGTAGACATATCAGAATATAAAAGTTTCATCTGACCTGCCACTACCCGTGGATTGACCACCGCTTCAGGTGGGTTCATAGCATAGAACCTCGCAGTCGCCTGGTGTTGAGGTGGTGCTGATGATCCAGCTTGAGACGCTTGTCCACGTCCTCGAGCTGCTCCTTGATGTTGTCTACTCTGAGATCCCTGTTGATTCTGTCTCGGAGGCTGTGTCACACTGACAGGCCTAGAACGACAATCCTTCATCAAGTGTCCCACCTTACCACAGTTGTAGCAACTCCTCTCCTGTTGTTGTAGCCTGGGAGGTCCAGTAACTGACACTGATGCAGAACTGTGAGTTCCTTGAAGCGGTTGACTCCGTCCTCTACCTCTGCTCGGTGTCCATTGAGTTTGAAAACTCGATCTGGGTGGTGGAGGGTTAGGTGCAGAGAATCTAGGTTTCTTGGAATCCCTAGATGAAGAACCCTGGAACTGTGGATATCTTTTCTGAGTTTGTCTCTTCTCAACCACATATCTCTCTATCCTTCGGACTGACTCAACAAAGGTAGAGAATCTCTCTCAGTTTTCTAAGGCAGACACGGGGGTTGACATATCATCATTCAAACCCTTCTCAAATCTTCTGATTCTTTCCTCCTCTGTGGAAGCCATGTGCGGACAGAACCGCAACAACTCCATGAACTTAGCTTCATACTCGCTAATGTTCATCATCCCCTGCCTTAGTCTCTCAAACTGAGAGTTCTTCTCATCTAGGAAGGTCTTTGGAAAATATCTATTGATAAATTCCCGACGAAACTCTTCCCATGAGAACTCTACTCCAGGTCTCTTCTGCTCTTCCATGTTCCACCAGTGACCAGCACTACCTTTGAGAAGATAGACAGCATGTCTAACCTGCTCAGCTTCCGGGATGATAAGAATCCTGAAAGCCTTCTCCAACTCTGTCAACTAAAGGTCAGCATCGGCGGGGTCGGCAGTCCCGAAGTACTCGGTAGCTCCGACACGACGAAGTCGTTCGAACGTCTTACCGATACCTTATGCTTCAGAATGGATAGGTGCCCTAGGTGCAGGCATGGGCATCCTGTCGGTTATGTGTGTCATGGCAGTCATAAACTGCCCAAACATCGTCTGTACAGCTGGGTTACCCATGTCGGCTGGGTCAAACTGGGGTGGCTCTCTTGGTGACTCAGGTGCAGGTTGTTCTATTTCTGGAACCCTTGCACCGCCTCGAGGTGCACTAGCACTACTCTCCGCCACGTACTCATCATGTGGTTCAACCATTCTTATGTATCTTCTTCTCCTGAGGAGCAGAAGATTCTATTAGATAAGGAAGGAGTACTAAAGATAGACTCGACATCCTAAGTCCTATGCCTCTGTAGACTCAACTGACCTAGAGCTCTGATACCACTAATTGTGGGCTCTGATCTCCAAACCGCGATATAATCCCAATTTAAACTTAGCGGAAGCGATTCGATAAACAGCGGAAGACAAAAATCACGGGAAATTAAAACTTTTCGGGACAAGAGCTTGAATCCATAAAAACTTCTTTCATAACAAGAGATAAACTGTTTACATCTCATGATAATTACTTCTTGAGTAATTATATACATCAAGATACAAAATCTCAAGAACTCACACAAAAGACTCCAAGACCTGAGAGTACAGAGGACACATAGGACTGACTCTAACTACACTACATAGCAGGCTAAATCTCCACCTGAGATTACTGCTGCTCCTGGTGCTGTTGCTGCTGCTGATATTGGTCACATGTAGACCGGTTCCTCCGTCTATGACGTCCACCTAAAAAGGTTGAAGTCTACGGGGTGAGAAAATTTTACATAATTGTCCCAGCGAGAGTTATAACTCTTCGCCAGAAGCTTTATTATAACATCAGAGAATATCTTAAGCAGTAAAGCTTTCAAAGTATTCAATAACAGTTGCAACTATATAACAAGAGTTCAACATTTATGAGACATGAAGAAATATAAGCACTATCACAGTGTATCATCAATCAACTAACTCATAGTTATCTCTAGCAGGTATACTACGTGGGTGATTATGTTTTACAAACAACATTATGCCCTGTGGAGATGAGGCATACCACTCATACTCCAACTGATCGTTGAGAAGTCACATCAGTATCATACATAGGTCATTAAGAGAGCCGGATTCTCATGACCTTCATCTTCCTCAGTTAGTAATAGGATCACTTGTAGGACATCTTGTGTCTCTACTTATTATATCTCACCAGGGTAAACTGGTCCTTCGCTATTTTAGAGTTACAGTGGCATTCTGTACTCTCTTCGTCATCAGGAGTTTTCATGTTTATCTCCACTGATATGGATATCTATGTTTTCTTCGTCATCAGGAGGTTTCATGTTTACCTTCCACTGATACGGTAGGGTTTAGTAGTGAAGGGTTGACGGATTACACATCTACATCAATCACCTACACTAGGATGTAAGGTTCTACACATCCATATACCCCACATACTCAATAGTATGTGTTCCAGGAGCTCCCTTAGGAAATCCTGTTTCACCATCATTTGATATCTGACAATGATGGATCTATGATCAGGGCTCTACATTATACTTGATTAGTTAGGTACATTTAGTATTCATTTAATCATCACACATTGTTCTTCAAACAATAACAGTAGCATAACAGCTATGAAAGGAGAATACTAAATGTAACAAGCCTAACTCACATCAATCATCATTTCTCATTATACTCATCACCAGTCATCTCTGAAACATGACTTGGTGGTATTCATGGCTCTTACAGCCCATTAACTCATAGGATGCCACTGACAAGGCATCAAGATATTTTACTTATTCATAAAGCCTTTAACATGCTTTTAATGAATACAGTATCATCATCCATACCTGGATATGATCACTTTCATATCAGGACCTACATAGTTAGTTCAACTGATAAAGGTAATTTAAAACAAGGAATATACTTCTCACTCTTATCATAAGAGCTAAGTTCTCTGATTCTTATCAATTAGAGTTTAATACTCATAAAGCATGTCATTACCCTTGAATTAGGGTTTACTATTCACATTGAAGTGAATTGAACTCATAACATCATCATGTATGTGGAACATCATCATTGATGCTCTCAGACTGGCTTAAGATTCATCATACATCATAATTAGGGTTTCCACGATCTCACACAGGTGGCTCATACCCTAATTATGCACATTCATGTGTATTGAAGGTTCTTTAATGAGTTTCCACCTAAAAAGGGCACTTTCTCTCTCTAGAAGTACTTTCTCTCTCTATAAGTACTTTCTCTCTCCTCATACTAGTAGATGGTGATAACATCACTCTAGATCAAGTTGAAATAAGTCATCATGGGCTATCATAGCCAAAAACATCACTAACATGTGATTAGGGTTTGATTTGATCAAGGTATTACTCAATTGACCCTTCAAGGGTATTTTGGTAATTCACCCCATTGATCACCATCATGGTTCAAATCATTAGTCACTTAATCCCTTAATGTCCTAGGTTATCATTAGGGTTTTAGGTTAGAGCATCTTTGAACCATTTACATCTTCAATTGGTTAAGTGAAGTCAACCTTTGAACACCTTAAACGATCTCAACCTTCAACATCCAAACGGTTTGAGACCGTTTGGATGGGTTGTTTTCTTTGGTTGACTTCAAGACCGTGTGACCTTCAAGGTCGTGAGCCCAAACCGAGAGGGGGTGTAGATCGTTTAACCATGTTGACTTCAAGACCGAGAGGCCTTACATGGTTTGAGACTGTTTGATGTCTCTCGGTCTTGAGACCGTTTGATGTCTCTCGGTCTTGAGACCGTTTGATGTCTCTCGACCTTGAGACCGCGAGGCCTCTCATGGTCTTGATACCATGAGGCCTCTCACGGTCTTGAGACCGTGAGGTCTCAAATGGTCTTGAGACCGTGAGCCCTCAAACGGTCTTGAGACCGCGAGGCTCACATGGTCTCAACCGTTTGGTCCTTCAACAAGGTTCAAGCTTTTCAATTGATTATGTTTATCAATGTTGAAGCCCCCAAAAGGTCAAAGCCATGGTAACCAATTATGGATTAAGTCAATTAGGGTTATGTTTAACCAATTGGTCACTCAATTGACCCTCAATTGTTAACCAATTAGGGTTGAAGTCGATTCAATTAAGGTCTATCAATGTTCAACCATCAACACTCAACAATGTGAATCAACTCAAGGTTGAACCCTTCAATTGAGCTCCACTTGGGCCCAAACTTGGCCCAAACGGTCTGGAGATCGTGTGGATGAACTCTACACGGTCTTGAGACCGTTTGCCCAAGATTTCATCAAGATCTAATGTGATTTGATAGGGATTGAACCTTGATTGAGTCACAAATCAGTATTTTGATTAATTTGATAACTTATTGCAATTGGACCCTCAATTGATCAAATTACCTTAACCCTAGACCTCCAAACGGTCTTGGGTTGTCACCACACAGTCTTGAGACCGTTTGGATGATTTAAAAATGGTCTTGAGACCGTTTGCCCATCCAACTTTTGGATTCTAGTGAACATTCTTCAAGGTTGGATCCATTGAATTGATTATTATATCAATATTTAATTGCAATGTAATTTGGTATTATTGTACCTTCAATTGGTCAACTATTCTTGACCTCAGACCTCCATACGGTCTTGGGTGATTTCCCACACGGTCTTGAGACCGTTTGGTTGATCCCCAAACGGTCTTGAGACCGTTTAGGTCAATCAACCCAAAAACACTCATTATTTTATTGTGATTTCAGTATTGATTTCAATTAGGGTTTGCCCTAGTAATCACCCTTCAACTCTTAGCTCGTTTGGAATTAGTCCATAAAATTTGGTGAGTTGTTAATTAACATTATTTTGAACAGTAATCTCATACGGTCAACGCCTGGGCAACGACCTTACACTGTCTTGAGACCGTTTTCCCAAAAAGGCTATTTCAGACCGTTTGAAAATCAGGAATAAATTCAATTAAAGTTGTTGATTAAAAAGGCCATATCTCCCGATTCCTTTGGAGTTAACCTCTCAATGTTTGAGGGTGATTAGTATACATAATTATATACAGGTTTCTTATACGGTCCACGCTCGGTCAACGCTGTATAAGGTCTTGAAGACCGTTTGCCCTCTCTCGGTCTTGAGACCGTTTGCTCACCTCACGGTCTTGAGACCGAGAGAGCAAGTTGGGGAGACCGTTTAAAAAAGTGAAAAGCGGTGGATTTTTCTTGGAATTTACGTCTTCATCTCCTAGCTGAAGAACAGCAAGGATTTCCCACGGATTTGCTTGCAAAATAGCAAAGGAAAGTAGGGAAAAAGAAAAACTATCATCTACATGCATAATCAAGATGTATATAACAAAGCATGGGTTTAGAGTTATAAAACCCACCTAAAGCTTGCTTCTTGAGCTCCAAGCTTTCGAGCTCCAAGCTTTAATGGCGTCCTTGAGCTCTCATAGGTTTTCCAAGGTGAAAACCTCAGGGAAAGTCAAGAAAAGATGGCTAGAAAGATAGAGCCATGAGAGCTAGCCATGAAATTGACCTTGAATTCGAGTTTTAACCATGAATTTAGGCAAGAAGAGGAATCCAAACCTACCTTGCACCCTTGGTCGTCCTCCTTAGCTCCAAGGCAGTCCTTGGTCGTTTTTTGGTGAATAGAACAGTAAGGAAACGAAGGGAAAGTTCCCTTGCTTAGAGAGGTGGAGTGTATATATACTTGGGGTGGGGTTCTAATTATAAGTTCATAAATTCTCCATAATTTCAAATATGTCCCTCCACCCTTCATAGCTCGTCCTCTCTTCTTTCTTTTAAGGACAACTTCCTCTTAAGGTCAAGAAATGAGAGCAAAGAAGATCAGCTTATTACTTAAACATACCCATAAAAGGGCTATTGCACATACACCCTGATTATTCAATCACAAAGGTGTAATTCATAACTTGATTATTCAATTGAGGTGACCTCTTCATCATTTCTTCTCTAAATGATGACAAGAGTCTTAATAGATACATTAGATGATATATTTTACAAGTTGCATCCCTTAATTTGGGTAAATTGCATTTTACCCCAAATTAGGGTTTTAAGCACCGGGATTGCTTCCACAGCTGCACCTTGGTGCCCAAGCTTGGGAAATCCCTCTAACTTCAACATAATCATTCTCATGATGTATCAACATCAGAGAATGATCTTAACATGTGTAATTTGCAAGTTAATCCTTCTAACTGGGTAATTTTCACATAGGTCCCTGTATTACAAAACAATGCTACAACTTTATATAAAAAGGAGCAAAACGGAAAAATATGTTCCTGAGAAACTTAATTACATGCCCAAGGTTAATCACAAGGATTTGATTACATATTTAGGCAAAACACCTAGGGTTAGCTTATAACCCAGGTCAGGGATGTTACAATGCATAACCTGAAAGTAGTTGGCCTTTGGGAAAGGGCGAGGTTGAACTGCAAGTTGCAAATGGCGCAAGAGTTGCGGTCACTGCAGTTGGAACCTATAGTTTATCTCTGCCCACATGGCTTGTAATAGAGTTAGTGAATTGCTATTACATACCTTATATAAATAGAAACAATATTTCTGTATCTTGTGTGGACAAGGATGTACATGAATTTCATATTAAGAATGGTCGATGTTCTATTTCAAAAGATGGGGTCTTTTATGGAAGTGCCCCAACATCTTATGGTCTTTATTTGCTAGATTTAAAGATAGATGTTTATAAAGTAATTACCAAAATACTAAAACTCAACAACTCAAACAAAACATACCTTTGGCATTGTCATCTAGGAAACATAAATGAGAATCACATATCTAGACTCCATAAAGATGGTTATCTGGACTCTTTTGATTTCGAATCAATAACATGTGAATCTTGTTTATTGGGCAAGATGGATAAGACCCCTTTCATTGGTAACAATGAGAGGGATAGTGAACTATCAAGACTCATACATACTAATGTATGTGGAACTTTTAGATCAACTGCTACATGTTGGTATTAGTACTTCATTACCTTCACTGATGATTTCAGTAGGTATGGGTATGTTTGCTTAATGAAACATAAGTCAAAAACTCTTGGCAGGTTCAAGGAGTTTATGAATGAAGTACATAACCAACTTGAAAAAAGTATTAAGGAATTTCATTCTAATCAAGGGTGAGAATACTTAAGCCAAGAGTTTGAGGACCTTCTTAGATCCCATGAGATTTTATCTCAATGGACTCCACCTAGAACACCTCATCATAACGATGTATCAGAAAGAAGGAATCACACAATGTTGGATATGGTGTGATCAATGATGAGTTTAGTAGAGGTTTTGAATACCTTCTGGGGTTATTTTCTTGAGACCGTGACGTTTACACTAAACTGAGTACTATCTAAATTACTTCAAAAGACACCATATGAGATATGGTATCAGAAACATCCTAGTGTGTCTTTTATGAAGATTTGGGCATGTGAAGCTTATGTAAAGAAAATGTTTCCTGAAAAAGCTTGGTCCTAAATCTGATAAATATTATTTTGTTGGATATCCTAGGGAGACTAAAGGATATTACTGTTATTCCCTATTTGACAACAAAGTGTTGTTGCCGGAGATGTTGTATTCCTAAAGAAGGAATTTATTTCCAAAGGAATCAGTGGGAGGAAAGTGGAACTCAAAGAGGTTAGAGACCAACAAGAAAAACATTGAACCAATAGATGAACAAGAGGAGAAAAGAGAATCACAAAGTCTTTTGGAACCTTAAATTCCTTAAGTAACATAGTTACCTCATAGATCTAATAGGACACACCTTGAACCAAAGAGATTTAGATATCTTGTGACTCAGGAAGGCAATGATTTGGCCATAGATGATGAGCCAAAAACCTATATAGAATCTACTGAGAGACCGGAGTCTAAGAAATGCCTTGAGGCCATGAGATCTGAGATGGAATCCATGTATACCAACAAGGTATGGACCTTTGTGGATCCACCTGAAGGGGTAAAACCCATAGGGTGCAAGTGGGTCTTCAAGAAGAAGACCGACATGGATGGTAAAGTACAAACCTATAAGAGAAGATTGGTTGCAAAGGGTTTCAAACAAGTTCAAGGTGTTGAATATGACAAAACCTTTTCTCCAGTGGCAATGGTTAAGTCCATCAGGATCATGCTTGCTATTGCAACTTATCATGACTAGATTTGGCAGATGGATGTTAAAACATCATTCCTTAACGATAATCTACTTGAGGATGTGTACATGACATAACCTGAGGGTTTTATAAATCCAAAGGATGCAAATAAAGTCTGTAATCTACAAAGGTCAATCTATGGATTGAAGAATGCATCTCAGAGCTGGAATCTTTATTTTGACAAGAACAGTCAAAGAGTTTCAAAATGAAGATGAACCTTGGGTGTACAAGAAGGTTAGTCGGAGCATAGTGATGTCCCTCATATTGTATGTAGATGGCACACTATTTATGGGGAATGACATCCCTACTTTACAAAAGGTAAAGACATTATTAGGAAATACATTTTCTATGAAAGACTTAGGAGAAAAATTCCACTTCTTGGGGATTAAGATCTATAGAGATAGATCTATAAGGCTTCTTGGACTAAGTCAAAGCACATATGTTGACAAAGTGTTGAAGTGGTTCAACATGGAGAGATCAAAGAGAGGAAACCTACACATGGTACATGGAGTTACCATCTCTAAAGCTCAAAGTTCCAATTCTTGTAAAGAAAGGGAACACATGAGTATGACTCCATATGCATCAACAATTGGATCAATTATGTATGCAATGCTATGTACCCATCTTGATGTCTCGTATTACTTGAGCATAACGAGTAGATATCAATCAGATCTAGGTGATGCTCGCTGAACAACTGTGAAGAACATCCTTAAGTACTTGAGAAGAACTAAGGATCAATTCCTCATATATGACAAATTAAAGAGGAAGAGTTGGTGGTAAAGGGTTACACCGATGCAAGCTTACAAATTGAAAAAGATGATTATAGATTTCAATCATGATTCATGTTTTACCAAAACAACAGAGGCTGGAAGAGTTCCAAGAAAGAGATAGTTTCTAATTCTACAACAGAGGCAGAGTATATTTATGCATCAAATGAAGCAGAGGAGGCTGTATGGATCAAGAAGTTCATATCTAAACTTGGGGTTGTTCCAATCATCAACGAAACAATCAAGCTATATTGTGACAAGAATGGAGCTATTGCACAAGCTAAGGAACCCAGATCGCATCAGTGTTCCAAGCATATACAAAGGTGGTTCCATCTCATATGAGAGATCGTATAATGAGAATATGTGAAGATTTGTAGAGTACCAACTAAAGAACATTCCAACCTATTTTAGTAGAGGGACATGATATTTGTTTACATCCATTAGTTTGTAAGGGTTTTAATGTAGACTTTGACAGGGATCAAATGGCTATTTTAATTTTGATCCTTGTTTTGTCACATCTAAAGAACAAACCTAACTAGCTTTCTAATCATACGACAGGGTAGGATTCTATGTTCATGTTCATTACATTTAGTCACACAACAAAGCTACCCAAGTAAATGGAAAGTTGGAGAACAACTTCAACCTACATTTTTTGTATGGTGCTACAGTGTTTCTGTAGTTTCTTTATAACTAATATCCAGATTGAATTCAAGTCATGGAGCAATCATCCTCTCCAATAATCAATCTTGTTCCTTGAGCCAGAGAAGACTTTCTGAGATATATGTAAACTCAATATCATATATTGACTTACATGTGCATGACCATGCATTTCTCAGCCTCACTAATCAAGAGTCCTAGGATATCATGCTCGTATAGGAGGGACAAATCCCATCTACATTACTCATAGTCATCCCCATGTGTCACAGTGTACCCAATCATCACATGTATGATAATGCTTATTCAGGATTACGATGGATGATGTTAAAGCACATCGAATGACATGTGATGAGTGTAGTGACTTCAGGTTTAAGAACCACAATCACCACCAACACTATGAGATCTAACTATGAGTACTATTGTAATGGTTTCCATGTGTTACTCTCATGGTGAGTCTGTCTGATACATTATTCTCTAACATATATCTGTGTGCTTGGTTTGATATCACGTATCATGACTAATGAGATTCTTTCATCAACCAACACAGACTTTGATCTTATATGTTATTGTTGTCTATCCACCTTCCACAATAACATCCGACCAAGGACATAATGAGAATGTATATACTCTTAACATCCATACAATCTCATTGTTCAAGTGACGTACTTGAAGACATACACCATTGAGTAATATCATTATCTAGACATTTATTATGTTACATCGTTATCTCATAACTGAATAAAATAGAATAAATTGGAAGCTTGCCTTTATTATTAATCAAATCATTTACACATCATGCCATTACAATCATCATATGATTGGCTCTCTGGGCATACATACCAACAGACTCTCACTTGCACTTAGAGACAATCACTCACAAATTTTATCCCAAGTGATCTAACATGACCATCATGCTTCTATTATGAAAGTCCTAGCGGGAGGCAGCAGAGTTGGATGTAGAAGACTGCGGGTGCGGTGGGTGAAGGTGCCGCAGTTGCGGCCAGGCACACCGTAGGTCGCGGTAGGAGGACCGCAGGCGTGGTCTTGATGGAGCTGGTGATTGCAGACGATGGAAGGCTAGTGTCGTGAGTTTTTGTTGAGCGTTGGTGGTCGCGGTGCTGTCAAGAGATGCTGGCATTGAGATCGCGGTCTGTAGTTGAGGAAGCGAGGGAGAGAAAGGTTAGTCACGATCACGGTATTGGACTAGAGGTACCACAGGCGTGGTGTGGGGGCAACGGAGACCGTGGGTAGGATGTTAGCATAGGTTGTCGTGTGAAGCAGATGGTCACAGTATGTAGAAGAAAGGAGATGTGGTGATGGTGAGGTCGCGGACTGAGGGTGGAGATGATTGCGGTGGAGAAGCGGTTGTGGGAGATGCTAGGCTAGGTAGTGGTGGCGTTGATCGTGCAACAGTGGTGATCGTGGCTGCCTTCATGAGGGTGGCGCTTAATTGCTGTCGGTTGGTGAAGAGGAGACGATGGGAGAGGACATGGTCGAGGTCGGCTGCTGCAATGGCTTGTAGGCATCGCAGGAAAGGTGTGGGAGGCGGCGCTGAGTGGTCGTGGTGAAGTCAACCGTGGTGAGTGTGACACGCAAAATGCGTGGAACTCCCATAAACCACATATTACCAAAAACACGGGTTAATTAAAACCGATTGTGGAAACATATAAAAGAAAGCTTATTACATCCAGAACCTGCAGCGAAACATGTTATATAAGCATTACAAGCCTGATATATGTCCACAACTGTTCATAAACCAGTTGTCCTGTCAACATATGAGTTCATCACCTGTTTATATGTGCATAACAAGCGACATAAGGCTAACGGCAGGATGAACAAGAGTTCAACAGCCATACATCGTGAAACATCATCAAAACACCCCGAGGACCTGAGAATATAGGGATGACTCTAGGACTCTACTACAAAACACCAAAACATGCAGCATGTCTATCTCATGCCTTCTACTGCTCCTCTTCTTGCTTCTCAGCCACAACCTTGCGACCACCACGTCTAGCACGATCACCTAAAAAGGTTGTAAACCAGTGCGGGTGAGACACACAGTCCCAGCGAGAAACATAACTCCCCACCGAAACTATAAAAATCCAGAAAGCAAGAAAAATAGATAACTGATATAAGTAGATTATATGAGTAGTGTACTGAGCAGAACTTACTATATCATCCATCTTACGATTACGGGAGGCATATAACCTAGTTTTTCTTTATGGAACACGATTGACAAGATAAGATTTATAAGATCTTGTCACAAAACATAAGGAACGTATAAGTAACTTCAAGGTATAACAAAATCAACTACACAAGAAAGGTCTCAACCAATTTTCCATATTTGTACTAAGAAATAAACACTATTCGGCTGAATTACGTATTATTATTATTATGCCCTGAGGAAGTGATCTGTATCGCTCAGATCCAACCGATGGCTGCAAAACCCAAAGCCAGTGCCATACAAGGTCAATGGAAGAGCCGAACTCCACGACTTCTCCTCTTCGTGGTCAGTGCATGAGAACCAAAGTAGGACCATAATCTCATGCTTTAAGTGTCCTCAATCACAGGGTCAGCTTTGCAAGCTACCCATAACTCTAGCCCACCTTGGTACAGGTCTCGGCGATAGTAAAAACTTGAGCCACGGGCATGTTCACAGTGCTCTGAGCCATGAACACATTCATGCTCTTTTACATATCTTGAGCCATGGGCCTGTCCACCATGCTCCATATATCCTGAGTCTACAACCACAGTTGCAATCAAATCCTCCTATTTTTGGCTAGGAGAAACCCCGCATATTCAACAATATACACTCCGGGTTAACCCACAGGAGAACCCGTTTCACCATCACCAGCTACTGACGATGATGGATCTATGGCCAGGGCAAACTACATGTTCAGTTCCACTATAATTAATTGGTATATTTTAAGTGGATTGTTGAGGCAACCAAGTTGTAAAACATACAAATATTGAGTTACATTATCACTGCAATCATCATATTATCCTAGGATCTCAATCCCTCATCACAACAAGCCACTACCTCTCAAGGCATCATCGCCATCTTACACCACCACTTGGGATAAGAATCCCTATCTCATCAACAAGAGGATAACACCTCACTAGGCACTCAGCCTTTATCAGGTCTTCTGATCTATCTTACCACACTGGTGATACATATATATATATATATATATATATATATATATATCATCAACAAGAGTTATCATCATGATACAATGTCATTCAAACATATGTGCCTCATAGCTCTTACCTGGCTATGAATTCATCTTGTAACCTGCATGGTTAGTATAAAAGAGACATCTTTAAAATCACTAGGCATACAACTCCACTGTTTATCATGTCATCATGTTCTATTATATCCATCACATCACTTATTATTAAAACGTGGGCATCTCTTTATGCTTTCATATACATAAACTATCATCATACTATCTTTATTTGACATTACTTTTAAGCATCCAACAAGTCATTGGTTTACAAACCATTATCCATTTTGCATCATCAACAAAGATGTTACTATAAGATAAGGAACCATAAACTAGATTTTCCAGGTTAGACCTATTGATCCAACCCTATTATAGGGTTGTATATTGTGTCATTTTGTACCTTTATCACATTCAAATGCATTAGAATTACATGTTATTCTCCCCAATATGATTATCCTTGCAAATATGCTTATGGATGTTCTTTGCACTGTTTTTCAGGTACTTGGACCATGCTTAGATGGAAGAGAGAGAGAGAGAGAGGGAGTTCTAGGGTTCCCCCACTCAAGGAGGGACCCAAAGAAGGCCCCAAAGCCTCCCTCAACCTACCTCCAGTGGCCAAGAATCATCCCCGAGCAAAGACATCCAAAATTGACAAAGTACGAAGCAAAATCAAGAAGTCAAGCCTCACCACGGCTGTGGCCCCAATGCCACGGTCGTGGGTTTATTGCCAAGTTCCAACAGGTTGCAATAGGGAATTCCTTCGATCGCCCACGACCGTGGCCTCCCAGCCACGACCCTGGACAGTGAAGACAACACGACCGTGGCCATCAGCACGGTCGTGGTCAGGAGAAGAGAACACGGCCGTGGCACCCTGCCACGGTCGTGGGAATTATTTGCGAAAAGTCAGTTGCCAACAGAGAATTTGCCCGGAAAGCCACGACCGTGACCGAAGCTGATCAAGACGCCCGTGCCCCCCCCACGGTCACCTCCAACTCCTCCAAAACGGCTGTGTTACCCAACACAGCCGTGGTGCATGCTACCCACCACGACCGTGGCACTCCACCACGGCCGTGGCCACCACCATCTCACCTCTTCCTTCACCCCACGACCATGTTCACCCCCCACGGCCATTCCCCACTACCCTCACCACAGCCGTGGTACACCCACCACGACCGTGGTGATCACCTACCCTATACAACTTTTCACTATTTTTCCTATTTTACCCCCACTTAGCCCTAGCTCCTATATAAGCACTAGCTGCTTCTAGGGCTCGAGGGAGAGCACTTCCTAGCTGCAACCCAGCTGCTCCCTTGCCTCCATTACTCCCATCCACCTACTTTCTTTACATTTAATCCCATTTCCACCCACTTTCCACTCATTTCCACCATAGAAACCTAGTTTTTCTAGGTTTCTATCCATCCATTCCACCATTTCCATGCTCTTGGGCACCATTGGAGGAGGAGGATCGTGGCTGGCAGCAAGGAGGTGAAGAAGTCAAGCTTCATCAAGCATCCATGGCGTTTCCTACTCTCTTTCCCTTCTCCTTTGTTTCTGTTTTGATCATGTATAGCTAAGCCCCCCTTGGGTGGGCTGTTTGGGGCAAAAATGTGAGTTTGATACCATGTTGGGGGAATATAATTTGTAATGAACATATTTCACTTCTATGATGATTGCCTTTGCTTGTATCTCATTTCCCATTGCTTGTGCATGTGATTGTTGTTTAATTACATTAATTGCTTGCCTTGTGGTGCTTGAAGCCATTTGCCTCTAGGGTGTTGGTTTTTATGTAGCTATCATAGGATTGGCTCCTAGGTCCTTAATTCGGATCCCTAGCTAGCCCCCTATCTTCCTATGTAATCACCTTCTTCCTACATGCAAATGTGAGTTCTAAGTGACTAGTATAAGTGTGATTAGTGCAATTGCCTAGGATTTCCTAAAGGCTGAGGTGGCTAGTGGCATGAGGTCAAATATCCTCATCTCTACTCCCATCCTTACCCTTGGTCCTCAATTGACTAATACCACTTATCCTAGAGACCTAGACTTGGTAAGTCCTATGAGAATTACACCTAGCCCTAGTTCTCCAACTAGTAGCATAGGGTACATCCTCATAGCACCCACCTTGTTGTTTGGTTTGGTAGTCTAGAATGAAATATGTTAATTGTTTATTATGTTGACATCCCCCAATTAATGTCAAGGTCACATTCCCAAACGACCCACCTCCTTCATCTAATTGTTTAAAACCTTAATTGCTCTGTTTGCTTGTTAATGCTAGTGTAGTTCAATTGCTTTAGTTAACTTAGTTAATTGCCTAGTTTCTCTATCTAAGTGCTAATTTAGGTCTTTGATCTCGATTAGTGGTTAACTTAGGCTCTCAATTGCTAGTTGCTTGCTTAGTCTAGTGTAGTTTATTCTTGCTCTTGTTTAGATAGCTTGTTGACTTAGATTGCTAATTTAGCCTTTTGATAACTTAGTTTCATATTGCTTTTCCTACTCGCTCTCTTAGCTTAATCAACAACCAACCAACCTTTAAACCCTAAAAACCTTAATCTCCATAAAAGGAACATAGCTTACCCTGTCTAACTCTAGTGCCCCCTCTATCTCCGTGGATCGACCCTGTACTTACCGCCTCCGTATACTACGACACGACCCCGTGCGCATGTGGGCGTAATGTCTTAGTAGACGTAGGTAGTTAGTGTAGGTCTATAAATTTCGAAAGCATAATATCCCACATCCCGTGCGCTCTGACCTCGTGGGGTGTAAAAGCACCACTAGCGGGGACGCACCAAGCTTTCTGGCGCCGTTGCCAGAGATAGAGGCACTCAGCCTAGTTAGATAGTGTAGCTTAGCCTTTCCTTTTGCCCTCACCATTGCTATTATTTATTCTTTGTGTTACTCTAGCATATTGGTTCGCTAACTTGGCTCCTTGTTGTTTGTTTGTGACTTGCGCAGGTGACAGCTGTGCATGCATAGCACACGTTCGACTTGCACCAACTTGGTGGTTTACGACCCCAAGATTTGGAGAAGAAGGCGTCAAGCTCGCCGCAACCTACACCGAGAGGCCGAGATGGCCGAGAACAACCATGATGCCGATGCTCAGCCACCTCTGCCGCATCGCCCGCTTCATGAGTACTTCACGCCGGGGAACTAAAACTCCCCCATCGCCACTCTGGTTGACCAGATGCCAGGTCAACAGTTCTCCATCCTGCCGACACTCTTGGGGCTTCTCCCTACATACTTTAGTATGGAGAACGAGAACCCCTACCACCACATAGATGCGTTCCTTGAAACATGCTCTACCTTTCGCACGCCATCCGCCACCGACGACTCAATCAGGAGGACGCTCTTTCCCTTCTCTCTCAAAGAGAAGGCCAAGGAGTGGTACGTCTTGAGGCCAGAGTTGGTCACTTGGAATGAGGTGAAGAATGAGTTTCTCAAGAAGTTCTTCCCCATCGCCAAGTTATCCTACATGAGACGGTGCATCACATCGTTCGCCCAGAAAGAGAATGAGCCCTTCCACGAGGCATGGGAGAGGTTCTAGAAGTTGCTTCGTTACTGCCCTCATCATGAAGTTCCTCTTTAGCAGCTAGTTCAGGCCTTCTACACCGAGCTTGAGGAGCAAAGCCAAAACAACGTAGATTCTTCTTGCGGGGGCACGTTCATGGCAAAGCCGCCCGAGGAATCATGGCCGCTGTTTGAGCATCTCACCGAGAATTCTCGCCACCGAGCTTCCACTAAAGGGGGGCATTGCGGCCGGAACTACACTCCTCCACCTTCCCCCATGGCTCCCGCACACAATGCCACCGACCCCGATATGATGAAGATGATGGCTGATATGATGCAGATGATGAAGAATCAAGTGGGTGGCTCTTCTAGCCAACCCGCAATGGTTGTTGAGACTGTAGATGAGGAAGTCAATGCTTTACACTCCTTTGGTGGCCGCAACAACTAGGGCCCAATGTCCAACTCCTACACTCCCGAGTGGAGGAACCACCCAAACTTCTCTTGGAAACAACATAATGAGGATGGACAAGGACAGGGGTAGCAAAAGCCATGCTACAGCTCCAAGTTTGAGGACGAGGTACTAGGAAGGCTAAGGAGCCTAGATGAAGTAAAAAAGGATGTCAATACACATGGGCAGTCTATTAACCATCTTGAGCAGAGGTTGGATCAGATTTCTCTCTCTTTGGCTAGAAGAGAAGAAGGTAGACTTCCATCTCAACCAATGCCAAATCCGAACAATGATGGGACTTTTCTAGGGAACACTTTGAGCTCTTATGTTCCACCATCTTACCAAGCCCCACTAAACCTCTATGGTCCTCTGCCTCCTCAAGTGCCACTCAATTATCAATATGCTCCACCTCCACCTCACACCTACCAACAACCACCCCCACAATACCACCCCCCCCCACCACAACAACAACCGCAACCCCAATTCATTCTTCAAAACCCCAACTCCCCTCACCAAAGGCCTCCACCACCCCAACAGCCACAACCACCTTCACAAGCTCCCTCTCCTACCACCCATGAGCATGTGAAGGTTGTGACTACATTGAGGAGTGGCATGACTTTGGAGAGGCCCCATGGTACAGTTGTTGGTAGAGATGACACTGAGGCTGAGCAGGGTGACACTGAGATGCAGATTGATGATACTGTGATAAGAGGCAGTGTTGATACCATGACGCCGAGCATTGATGCTGTGATACCGAGCTGTGATACTGTGATTCCAGTGATACCAGTGGATGATACTGCTGATTTGGACCGATTGGGGTCCCAACTCCCTCCATATCCTGAGGCACTTGAGGAGCCTTCTGCTGCAAAGAAAAAGAAGAAGCATGCGGAAGATATTTTGGAGATCTTCAAGCAAGTGAAAATCAATGTACCTCTTATAGATGCAGTCAAGCAAATTCTGTCCTATGCAAAGTTCCTTAAAGAATTGTGCACCTTCAAAAGAAAGACAACAGGGAGGACGCCTAAGAAGATCAAGCTCACTGAGCAAGTGAGCTCCATTCTCCAACACACCATCCCCCGAAAAAGAAAAGACCCCAGTGCTCCCATCATCTCATGCTACATCGGGGCACATCGCATAGACCAGGATCTTCTTGACTTAGGGTCTAGCGTAAACTTCATGTTGTATGATCTGTTTGCTGAGCTCCAAATGGGGGAGTTGAGGCCAGCCCATTGCACTCTACAGTTGGCCGACCGATCTGTGAAGACGCCTAGAGGGCGTGTGGATGATGTGTTGGTCCGTCTTGATGAGGATACTTATGCCTTCTTCCCAGCCGATTTTATCATTCTTGATATGGAAAAAGAGGCTAGAAAGGTATCAATCATCTTTGGGAGACCTTTCTTAGCCACAGCTGATGTCGTGATCCATGTCAGGACAGGGACCATGTATGTTACATTCATGCACATGAAGATTAGGTTGAACATCTTCAAGTCTTCTACTACAGCCGAAGTGATAGGGGCCACCGATGAAGATTGTTATTTGGTGGAATGCCTAGATGAGATTGTTGAAGAGTTCCTACCTGCGTGGATTGAGACTGCCACCCAGGTAGAGGTCTTGAACCAATTTTTGAGTTCCCTGATGATGATGATGAAGAAAGTGAAGAGGGTGAGCTGGCCTTAGTGGCTGCAAGTGAGGACCTTCCTTCTATTTCTACACCATTGAAGAACTCCCTTGAATCACCCCCCGTTCTTGAGTTGAAGACACTTCCTAAAGGATTGAAGTGCGCTTTCCTTGGCTCAAATGACACCCTCCCGATAATCATTTCCTCCATTCTCTCTCCTGAGCAAGAAGATGCCTTGATGGAAGTCTTGAGGAAGAACATCCAAGCCATTGGATGGTCTATTGCTTACTTGAGAGGGATTGACCCCTCTATTTGTGTGCATCAGATATACTTAGAAGAAGATGCGAGACCGACCCGCCAAAGGCAAAGAAGGCTAAATCCAAGGTTGAAGGGCGTTGTAGCTCAAGAGGTTGTAAAGTTGCTTGATGCAGGGATCATCTACCCCATTTCTGACAGTACGTGGGTGAGTCCCATCCAAGTTGTGCCCAAGAAGGGCGGGACTACGGTTGCAGAAAATTCCGATGGTGAGCTTATGCCGGTGAGAGAGCAATCCAAGTGGAGAATGTGCGTGGATTACCGGAAACTCAACGAAAAGACAAAGAAGGATCACTACCCACTCCCGTTTCTTGATCAAATTTTAGAGAGATTGGTTGGACAGAGCTTCTACTATTTTCTTGATGGGTACTCGGGATACTTTTAGATTGCTGTGCATCCGGCGGATCAGGAGAAGACAACATTCACTTGTCCAAGTGGTACATTTGCCTATCAGAGGATGTCATTTGGGTTGTGTAATGCCCCTTCTACTTTCCAGAGATGTGTAACCTCAATTTTTGCTGACATGCTTGATTCATCACTTGAAGTTTTCATGGATGATTTTTCAGTTTTCGGGAAAACCTTTGATGAGTGCTTGCTACATCTAGCTGCTGTCCTGGAAAGATGTGTGAAAGTTCGCTTAGTTTTATCTTGGAAAAAAAGCCATTTCATGGTACCTGAGGGTATAGTTCTGGGACACCGAGTTTCGAAAGATGGGATTGAAGTTGACAAGGCCAAGGTGGGCCTTATTTCTACACTCAACATTCCTTCTATCGTAAGACATGTTCGATCTTTTTTGGGACATGCAGGTTTCTACTGGCACTTTATCAAGGACTTTAGCAAAATCTCAAGACCACTCTGTCGATTACTTGAGAAAGATGTTGAATTTCAGTTTGATGACAAATGTGTTGAAGCCTTCAATCATTTAAAAGAAAGGCTTATCTCTGCTCCTATCATGCAGCCCTCAGATTTCTCTCTGCCATTTGAGATCATGACGGATGTATCCGATATGGCGGTGGGGGCTGTGCTGGGTCAATGCATTGGCCGAATTCCTCATGCTATCTATTATGCAAGCAAAATATTAGACGATGCTCAAAGAAACTATACAACTACCGAGAAGGAGTTGCTTGCGGTGATCTTCACTCTGACAAGTTCCGGCCGTATCTCTTGCAAAAAAAAGTGACAATCTACACGGATCATGCTGCGTTAAAGTATCTCATGTCCAAGAAAGACTCAAAGCCAAGGTTGATCCGATGGATTTTGTTCTCCAAGAATTTGACATAGAAATTGTGGATAAGAAAGGAATAGAAAATGGTGCTGCAGATCATCTCTCCCGCCTTGATGGACCTTTTGATATGACAAGTCCAATCAAAGAGACAATGCCACATGAACAACTCCTCTTAGTCTCATCTGTCCGAAAGCCATGGTACAAGCACATAGCGAATTTCCTAGCCTGTGGGAGGATACCGAGCATGTGGACAAGAGAGGAAAGCAAGAGATTGTTTGCTATGGTAAAGAACTACATTTGGGATGAACCTCACCTCTTTAAGTATTTCCCGGACCAACTCATTAGGAGGTGCATTCTGGAGATGGAGCAGCAAGAAGTCTTATCTATGTGCCATTCCAGAGTGTGTGGAGGCCATTTTGGAGGGAAACGCACGGCCGCCAAAGTTCTTCAATGTGGATTCTACTGGCCAACATTGTTCAAAGATGCTCATGACTTTTGCAAGGGTTGCTTCAAGTGCCAAAAAGTGGGCACCATCTCAAAGAGGGACATGATGTCTCTATCACCTATTCTTGTGGTAGAAGTGTTTGATGTTTGGGGGATTGACTTTATGGGTCCTTTCCCTCCTTCTTTCGGGTATGTCTACATCTTGGTCTCCATAGACTATGTATCAAAATGGATTGAGGCTGTGGCAACAAGGACAAATGATCATAAGGTGGTGTGTGATTTCATGAAATCCAACATCTTTAGCCATTTTGGTGTTCCAAGGGCTATGATTAGTGATGGCGGAAGTCATTTCATCCACTGCACCTTTGAAGGGTTGCTAAAGAGACATGGAGTGAACCATCGTGTAGCTAATCCCTACCACCCTCAAACGAGTGGTCAAGTTGAGTTGGAAAATTGGGAGATAAAGCTCATTTTAGAGAAGACGGTGTGACCAGACCGCAAGGATTGGTCACTTCACCTCAATGAATTTTTATGGGCATATAGGACTGCATACAAAGCCCCGATTGGCACTACACCATTCAAGCTTGTCTATGGTAAGAGTTGCCATTTTCCGGTTGAGATACAGCACAAGGCACTTTGGGCCTTGAAGAAGATGGACTTTGATGAAGAGAAAGCCGGAATGAAAAGAAAGTTTCAATTGCATGAGCTAGAAGAAATGCGGCATGAAGCATATGAAATGTCAAAGAGCTACAAGGAAAGAACCAAGTTTCTACATGACAAGTTCATAAAAAAGAAAGAGTTTGAGCCCGACAAATGGGTATGGCTATACAATTCAAGAATGAAGTTCTTTCCCGGAAAGCTTCGGTCTAGATGGTAAGGTCCTTACCTTGTCAAGAAGGTTTACCCATCCGGGGCAGTGATTATTTGTGCAAAAGAAGGAGCTAAGGAATTTTTCGTCAATGGGCAAAGATTGAAATCTGTTGTGGAAGTTGGCCCGGACAAGACCAATCAAGATTTTGATATTGTTATGCTTATAGAAGAAGAATCTGAGGAAGAAGAATGATTGGACGAGGATGAGAAAGTGATTTACTACAAGGATCTTTTGAAGATTCCGAAAAAGTGAAAAAGTCCAACAATCAATAAGCCTGGCTGAAGGCATTAAATTTAGCACTAGTGGGAGGCAACCCACGTGGTTTGAGATTCTCGGACCCTTCTTTTGATACTTTTTCTTTATTTTACACAAAAACACACACGCACACTTGTGCTTTACAGTTTTTGTTTGAGTTTTGATGATGGCAGGTGATAGACATTAGAGAGAGAGGATCTAGAAGTTAATCGTGGTCATTTAGTCAGATTTGTGGCAAAAGAACAAATAAAATCGAAAAGTTCAAGTTTTAAAGTTTGAAAGCTGAGGAGACAACCCCAACACGGCCGTGGAGCTCGACCACGACTGTGGTGTATGTGGCCAAGCACGACCGTGGGCTACGGCCACGGTCCTGGGAATTATTGCTGCAAACTGGCCAAAGTTACAGGTTGTTTTGAAGATCGGCTACGACCGTGGCGAGCTACCACTACCGTGGTGAAGGAGACTACCCACGACCATGGTCCTCACCACGACCGTGTTAAAGAAGGTGGGCCACGACCGTGTCAACAGCCCACGACCGTGGGGATTTGTGCTGCAAATTGGCCGAAGTTACATGGTTTTTTCTAGATCAGCCACGACCGTGGCGTGCGGACACGACCGTGGCGAGGTCAGACCAGGGTTCTCTTCATCGACAACACGACCGTGGCACCCGCCACGGCCGTGCTACCCAACCCTGGCCACGACCGTGGCAACCTACCACGACCGTGGCCGAACCCAGTTCAGAAAAAAAAAATATACTTTTAAACGTCCAAACCCGACCCCCTCCTCATTCTATCGTCTTCCACCTCCAGAAAATGACTGTGGCACCGACAACCATCACCGTGCTCCCCCATTCACCACTTCCAACCCCCAAAGCCACCTCCGTTTGATCCCCAATCCATTACAAATCGATCCCCAGCCATTCCTCTACCATTTCCACCGTCCAATCTCTCCCAATCGCCTTTCCATCTCCATTTCCATCTCCATTCCGCCCAGCAAATCCCATACACAAAACCTCCACAAAAACCCGTCCATTCTTGCCCAAATCCACCACTAATCATAAACCCACCATCCATACATTACTATCCTTCCATTCCACCCATAAAACCACATCCACACCACCTTCTCCACCCAAATCCGAAAATCACCACCTTCACCTCCATATTCACCATGAAAAAGATTGGGAAGGCTATTACAAAGGGGATGAACATCCTCACCGGAGGGAAACGGCGTTCTAAAAATGCCTCCTCTGATGTATCCATTCAATCCCACACCCCCTCACCTACCACCTCCGCCCACCATTCCCTCCACCGGTCGCAATCGGTGACTGGATCACACTCCCGCTCATCCGACAGCCACCACATCACGGATGCTACCTATGAGGGGGAGGACGAAGAAGATGAGGAGTCCATGGGGGTCGACTTGGACAATCTCATAGATGAAATCGAGCCGGAGGCCGCAAGAAGAACTCAAAAATCTAAAGCGGCACCATCATCATCCAGGCTTCCTCCAAAGCCCACACCACCCCGCCACTCGACATCTAGCGCGGCGGCGAGACGTGATGTGCAACCACGACCCTCGTGGCAACTGCATCAAGAAGAGGAACAGTCGGAACATTGGTATAACCTCGATACCAGTTCGGGGTCACAATCTTATAGAATGGAGGAGGAAGAAGATAACAACGAGGAAGAGGTGGAGCTTGAGCCGGAAGGAGAAGATGTTTTGGCACATTTGGAGGCTGACAGAGAAAGAACCATGGGCAAAGCACCGGCGGGGGTGTCCTATGGTAGAGGACACAGGCAAAGGAAATTCGAGCTCATTTACCCCGAGTACATGACAAGGTGAGTCGTCGCCTCCAGGTACGGTTGCGAGAAGACAATTGAAGATCTTGGAATCAAAGAGATAGTGGAAATGGGCTTGAAGAGGATTGGGTTGTGGAATATTCTTTTCACACCCCAACCTACATATCCCACTTTGACCCAAGAATTCTTTGCCACTCTGGAGAAGACAAAAGTGAGGGGTTGTGATGCACTCAGATTTTCCATGATGGGCAACATGCACACCCTCACTTCCACCGAGTTGAATGCTATCTTCGCCTCTAGTCCTGAAGAAGCCGTGAAATTGGATGACATCTTGTTAGAGAGAGACGGCACTCTGGACTATACTGGAAGAGCTTCACAGGCAAAGAGGACTACTACGCGGGTAGATCAAAAACTGATGCTATACGTAACCCGCTAACGCGCTACGTGCAGAAGGTCTTGGCTAACACGATTGTGGGCAGATGCGACAACCAATGTAGCATTTCCCAAAAGGATATGATTGTCTTGATCGGTATGCACTACAAGAGGTACATTGACCTTGGAGTTCTTTTGATTGATCATATGAAGTCCATAACCTACAACAGCACAAAACCATTTGTCATGGGGGGATTTGTGACTTCGATTGCACTAGCATTGGGATATGATCTCTCGGGGGCACAAGACGCGATTGAGGCAGAACGTGTTGACCTCAACTATCTAACGCGCTCGCACACCATAAAAATGAAGGATAAAAGAGTGATTTACTTAACTACAAGTGTGCAGGATTTTGAACTAGAGTTGCCATATCACGCGGAACCCCTAATATCCGTGTTAGGACCTGGCAACAGGTTAAGGAAAAAATTGATGGCATGGCAGCTAGACCACCCAAGAGAGACGTATACTAGGGGAGCCGCTGCCGTATAGGAAGACGTTGCCAAATCAAATGTACAAGGGCAGGAGCAAGAACATGCACAACAAAGGCAACCCCGAAGAACAAGAAGGAGGGATGAAGAGACATCCCAGCTGCAGCCACCCTAAGGGAATGCCTATGACATGGCCACAATCCAGGCACACCTTGAGAACATTCAGAAGATCCAAAGTGACATGCAGCTTGCCCAGCAACAAATGTGGTATGATCAGCAGCAGATGCACTATCAGATCAACCACTCGTATCAATATCACCACGCCCAAGCAGAAAGAAACCCCGAATGGGGCGCAGATTTTTGGGGTGGTTTAGCTGGGTATCCACAGACTTACCCTCCACCCCAGGATGACTACTGGGGGCACTATTACTAGCATCCTCCATCAAGCTCAGCTCCAGACTCATCTCCTCCTCCATATCCTCTGAACATGCCAGACCAGCCACCGCAACCATGACACTTCCTCTATCTCCCCTAAGCTATAGTTTCATGCTGAGGACAGCATGATTCTAAAGTTTGGGATGGGTAGGGCGGTACGCATCACCCTATCTCTCTTTTTGTAATTTTGATATCACCCTACCATCTAGTTTAGTTTTGTTGTTTTTGTTCTTTTCATTGTATCTTTGCATGACATGTAGTTGATTTCTACATTTTTGAGTAATTTTTCAAAATTTTTGCTTTTTCAGCCATGCATTGCATCTCATGTAGTTTTTTGCTAATTTTTGCATGTTTTAGATAGGATTTACTTGCTTTTTACCTAAAATTGTGTTTGAATGTGATTTAGTTTAATTTGACACCTTTTTGGCCAATTTTGCCCAGATTTGATGTTTCTTGTCCAAAAAGTGTGTTTTGACTCAATCTTTACCATATTGAATGAAATTGCTTATCTTTGAAAAATACAATATGATATGCTATGATGAAGTGCTATGTGGTATCAACGAGTGACTTCTTACATGCTCATCACCTCCCTTGGGAATGTGTTGGTTTGATTTAATTATGATCCGAGCAAGCATAGAACATTTAATGTTTGTGGAGTTACTTGATTGATATATGGATTTCATTTGGTTCATTCATGTGATGTGATATCTATGGTGAAGTGTCAGACTAGTTTTCATGTAGGAGACCTTATGTGGAAGATTATGCCAAGTGACCCCTCTTTGACCCGACCACTCTTTCATCATCTTCATACCTCCCCGCCTCATGAAAAGATGCCAAAGTGCACATATTAGCCGTGGCCACCTCCAAAAGTTTGGGGTGGCCACATCTCTATCTCCTCACTTCACTCTATCCACCATATGCCCTACCTACACCAAGGGAAAAGAAAAAGGAAAAGAGAAGCAACAATAAAATAAAAGGATGCTCTTGTTTAAGAGCATTCAAATAAAGAAAAGAAGAGTGTGTAATAGCACTTTGAATCTTACCGCAACCCTTTCTTCATTCTTTCACACCCATGGAGCTAGGAAACATTAAACCTAGCTCACTTTATCCCTTTTCCGCAGCCATGTGGGTCATTTGGCATAACTTGAAGCATAAGGTTGAACGCATGAAGGTGAAACAACACTCCTAGTCATCGGCGATTAACATCATCATGAAACGGTCTACCCGAAACCTTATGGATGAGATATTGATAACTTGTGCAATCCATGTATTATATGAGAAGTTCATATGCTTTGTGCTCTCTTCATGGTTGGTTTGTGAAAGTAGAAGAGGAGGGAAGTGATTTGCATGTACCTAGTCACCTTTGATCCCATTTAACATTTGTCACCCATCATATTGCAGTTGTCATATCTTTTGATTGTGGAAAATGGAAAAGAGATTGAGTTAGAGCATACTTGAGGACAAGTATGTTTCAAGTTTGGGGTGGTGATCCAACCCTATTCTAGGGCTTTATCTTGTGTCATTTTGTACCTTTATCACATTCAAATGCATTAGAATTACATGTTATTCTCCCCAATATGATTATCCTTGCAAATATGCTTATGGATGTTCTTTGCACTATTTTTCAGGTACTTGGACCATGCTTAGATGGAAGAGAGAGAGAGAGAGGGAGTTCTAGGGTTCCCCCACTCAAGGAGGGACCCAAAGAAGGCCCCAAACCCTCCCTCAACCTACCTCCAGTGGCCAAGAATCATCCCTAAGCAAAGACATCTGAAATTGACAAAGTAAGAAGCAAAATCAAGAAGTCAAGCCTCACCACGGTCGTGGCCCCAATGCCATGATCGTGGGTTTATTGCCAAGTTCCAACAGGTTGCAACAGGGAATTCCTTCGATCGCCCACGACTGTGGCCAGTGAAGACAACACGATCGTGGCCATCAGCATGGTCATGGTCAGGCGAAGAGAACACGGTCGTGGCACCCTGCCACGGTCGTGGGAATTAATTGCGAAAAGTCAGTTGCCAACAGGGAATTTGCCCAGAAAGCCACGACCGTGGCTGAAGCTAATCAAGACGCATGTGCCCCCCCCCACGATCACCTCCAACTCCTCCAAAATGGTCGTGTTACCCAACACGGCCGTGGTGCATGCTACCCACCACGACCGTGGCACTCCGCCACGGCCGTGGCCACCACCATCTCACCACTTCCTTCACCCCACGACCGTGTTCACCCCCCACATCCATTCCCCACTACCCTCACCACGGTCGTGGTACACCCACCACGACCGTGGTGATCACCTACCCTATACAACTTTTCACTATTTTACCCCCACTTAGCCCTAGCTCCTATATAAGCACTAGCTGCTTCTAGGGCTCGAGGGAGAGCACTTCCTAGCTGCAACCCAGCTGCTCCCTTGCCTCCATTACTCCCATCCACCTACTTTCCTTGCATTTAATCCCATTTCCACCCACTTTCCACTCATTTCCACCATAGAAACCTAGTTTTTCTAGGCTTCGATCCATCCATTCCACCATTGCCATGCTCTTGGGCACCATTGGAGGAGGAGGATCATGGATGGCAGCAAGGAGGTGAAGAAGTCAAGCTTCATCAAGCATCCATGGAATTCCCTACTCTCTTTCCCTTCTCCTTTGTTTCTGTTTTGATCATGTATAGCTAAGCCCCCCTTAGGTGGGCTGTTTGGGGAAAAAATGTGACTTTGATACCATGTTGGGGGAATATAATTTGTAATGAACATATTTCACTTCTATGATGATTGTCTTTGCTTGTATCTCATTTCCCATTGCTTGTGCATGTGATTGTTATTTAATTACATTAATTGCTTGCCTTGTGGTGCTTGAAGACATTTGCCTCTAGGGTGTTGGTTTCTATGTAGCTATCATAGGATTGGCTCCTAGGTCCTTAATTCGGATCCCTAGCTAGCCCCCTATCTTCCTACATAATCACCTTCTTCCTACATGCAAATGTGAGTTCTAAGTGACTAGTATAAGTGTTATTAGTGCAATTGCCTAGGATTTTCTAAAGGCTGAGGTGGCTAGTGGCATGAGGTCAAATATCCTCATCTCTACTCCCATCCTTACCATTGGTCCTCAATTGACTAATACCACTTATCCTAGAGACCTAGACTTGGTAAGTCCTATGATAATTACACCTAGCCCTAGTTCTCCAACTAGTAGCATAGGGTACATCCTCATAGCACCCACCTTGTTGTTTGGTTTGGTAGTCTAGAATGAAATATGCTAATTGCTTATTATGTTGACATCCCCCAATTAATGTCAAGGTCACATTCCCAAACGGCCCACCTCCTTCATCTAATTGCTTAAAACCTTAATTGCTCTGTTTGTTTGTTAATGCTAGTGTAGTTCAATTGCTTTAGTTAACTTAGTTAATTGCCTAGTTTCGCTAGCTAAGTGCTAATTTAGGTCTTTGATCTCGATTAGTGGTTAACTTAGGCTCTCAATTGCTAGTTGCTTGCTTAGTCTAGTGTAGTTTATTCTTGCTCTTGTTTAGATAGCTTGTTGACTTAGATTGCTAATTTAGCCTTTTGATAACTTAGTTTCATATTGCTTTTCCTATTCACTCTCTTAGCTTAATCAACAACCAACCAACCTTTAAACCCTAAAAACCTTAATCTCCGCAAAAGGAACATAGCTTACCCCGTCTAACTCAAGTGCCCCCTCTATCTCCATGGATCGACCCTGTACTTACCGCCTCCCTATACTACGACACGACCCCGTGCGCTTGCGGGCGTAGTGTCTTAGTAGACGTAGGTAGTTAGTATAGGTCTATAAATTTTGAAAGCATAAGATCCCACATCCCGTGCGCTCCGACCTCGTGGGGTGTAAAACACCACTAGAGGGGACGCACCACCTATCCCTCACCAAAGATGCCCGCTACCCTCACTAGAAGTGTGACGGGTAGGGCGCCCCTCACTTCAGGTGGTATCGGGCAAGGTCATACCCTCACCAAAAGATAGACGTCTAGGGTTTCAAACCCTAAGGCACAAGTTACCATGATGGCCAACCAAACTGCACTCTAACATGCACTAGAGAGCAACTAGCATAGAGGTGTGTCATGTAGCTAGAACTAGAGGAGTGTGTCGTACACAAGGGACAACCTCCAATGAGAAAGGCACTCTATCGCCCACAACATCAAACCATATCGTTCATGGTAGCATCATATCGGCCAAGACTAAACTCAAGGCAAGGGGGGGTATCGGGCAACCTCTCCCCAGAGGGTATCGTGCAGAGCACTAGGTCTAAGGTGTATCGCCCAAGCTCACTACCTAGGTCAAGAGGGCCATATCGGGCACTAAGTCAACAACACAACTTGATGTATCGGCCAAGAGTTAAACCCTAGACAAAGAGGTGTCGCGAAGCACTACTAAAGAGCATGTCATGCAAAGCATGAAGCATAGCCCGATAGGGTCATCATCAACCTCAATATCACCATCTTCACAACCCTAAAAGATCAAAGGAATTGGCTCACCTCTCAATAACCAAGAGATAGGGGTTTTACACAATCCTTTATCACAAATGGGGCATCAAGATGGATCACCACCACATCTAGGTCAACACTCCCCCCTAGGCTCACCTATCAAATCCATGGTGAGAGAAGGGTGTTGCTTAAGCATCTAGGGTATAGACTCGCCTCTCAACAACCAAGAGAGAGGGGTGTTGTCTATAACACTAGGCCTCAAACTCACTTCTCATGACCAAGGAGAGAAAGGGGTATTGCCACCAAAGGAAACCCTCAACCATGGGTTCGGCCAACTATATCCAAAGGTACATCCACATCAAATCCAAAAGAGCAAACAAGATCATATATCAACAAGATCAAAGGTATAATTATGCAAGAAATATATTCAACAAGTTGCGTGGCCGAATATGCTCATGCGTGAACATACAACAAAGAGGAAGGTAGTATAGTTAGGGTGAGAAGTTATGTAACCCGCCTTAAGCAAGTTCTTCAAGCTCCAAGCTCTAATCTTCTAGCTCCAAAGCACACCACTTTCGGCCACCTCAAGAAAAGGAACAAAGATCATAACTACTATGGCCGAAGAGTAGGCAAGATGGAGAAGAAGATGCTGAGGAGAGAGGGAAGATGCTTACCAAGGAAGCAAGGCCCACCTAGGGTTCAACCACCAATCTAGAGGAAGAAGAAGATATCTCCACCAAGGGGAATCCGCCACCAAGCACCAAAGAAAGGTGTGTCGTGCACCAAAGAAGATAAGAGCAACAAAGAGCTATAGGGATCCTAAAGCAGTGAAAGGGAAGATATATATAGAAAAGGATCAAAGGGGAACCAAGGCAAGGTGTCATCTTACATAGGGACACTTGTCCAACGTCTTGCCACCTTGCAAACCACATGAAACATGTTATTCCACCACTCATCAAGAGATTGGCCACATGTCCAAGGCATGGTGACACAAAAAAAAAGCAAGGAGGTCAAAGGGGTCAAAGGCTGACACACACACCACCACTTTGGCCAACACACCCATGGGCATCACCCCCATGGCCGACACAAGGTGCTCCTGCCCGATACAAAGCTTATCAAGGCAAGGCAAGGCCCAAACAAGGTGAAACAAAGCCCAAAAGAGCTCTACAAGGCCCAAGGCAACTCAAGAAACGAGCCCAACCCTTCCTCTCAACTCTAGAGGAAGTAAAGAGAGAGAGAAGAGCATCTCTCAAGGTGACAAAACTTGCTCATCAACCTTAAACTTAGGTTATTTTGCAAGTAGCATCTCTAACTCTCAACAAAGCACAAGCAAACCCTAATCACCACTAAAGGTGATTAGCAAACAACTAAGCACAAGGTTTAGGCAAAGCAAACAGGATAAGCCCAAAATGAAGGTCAATGTCCTTACAGTGAGTCTGGAGGAAGTGAGCGCAACAGAGAGAGGGAGTCACGGTTCTTGATCCGTAGGTCACGGTTGATGGCGATCGCGATTCAGCAGGAGTACTCATGATTAGGGTAAAGAAGAGGTAGAGGAGAATCGGGCATTGTAGCAATGTAATTGAACCAAAGGGCCAACCCCTTTGTGACTTGAATAAGAAAGGGTCCCATTAGTAGATGGGCCTAGAGATTGGGCCCATGCACTCCAAATAACCTGCATAAAATAGAATAAAACCCAGATTAAATAGAGATTAAATCAATTAAGCTAAGCATGGATGTATAAGGTGATTTATGCAATGAAAGCAATTAATCAAGAGTTAAATTGGGCCCAAGTTAGGTAAAGAATAAGACTGTGATGACAATGTATTCATCATTAGGTTATAAATAAAACAATACAATTCACTGGACCTCAATTTAGCAGAGAGAGCATGGATAAGAGGTTGTTCATCTATGTTCGGTGTACGCAAGTCTAACACTGGCTATTTAGCTACATTATTGGCTACTCTAACTACATTATCTAATGAGAGATATAAAGCATAAAACATGAGCATTATTGGGCAAATTAAGACTAAAGTGACACAAAACTATAGATAAAATGCATAGATAATATGTGTAGATTTGGGTGTTATCAACAACCCCAAGCTTAAAACTTGCTTGTCCTCAAGCAATACTATGATCGAGAACAAAAAGATAACATCCAAATTAAGCTTGGCAATAAATGCTAAAGTTAAGAAAAACATATTAAAGCATCAAATTTCCTGATCCATGTCGCTTTAGAACAAACCCCCACCAATCAACCTCAGTCCTGCCAAAGCAAGATCAAAGGGCTTCCAGGAACGATTAAACAAATTCACTACATACTATTGATACTCATGAGGGTTTGAATCATAAATATTAAAGATGAAAGAGTCGTCACATAGGTGATCACGTGGGTGATGAGCAATGAGCCATCACCATGAATCCATGCATACCAATCGGGAACAATGCACTTCTCACTTATTCATGTCCTAAGAAACAAAGCAAAAGACTCTAATGACTTCTGAGGATCTCGATCTGCATCAGATTGGTCCATGTAATGAACAACAGTCCCTGCAGTCCGAGCCAGTTGGCCCAAAGCAGTGAGATGAACTCCTCGTATTGCGCTCGAACCAACCCTGCTACTGAGATGATCTCATAAGTCTCCTAGGGGTTCCTAGTGACTCTCTAATGAGCATATGAAGTGATACTACTAGGCATGACATACCCACATTCATGAGCGCAGTCATACACCAGCTGGGCACCATCCTCAACTCTCCTAAAAGATAAAACAAGCGCTCATTTATTCACACTCAGGCTTTTATTCTCTGCATTCTAGTTTATAGGCTTGGGTGAGAACTATATAGATATTTTGGGATTTTGTGGGCGGCCAAGCCTCTTTTGCACATTTTTTTTATATTTTTTATCTTTTTTCACTCAATCTAATATGAGAAGGCACATAATCCATCAAGGAAAAACACTTTACCTTGATCATAGCTCAAATCCCATCATGATCTGCTTGACACCTATGTGAAAAGTTGTAATTATGATTCAAGAATCCATAGAATAGAGGCAAGCTTGTGAATTTGCAACTAGGAGTCTTTAATCATGTTTTAGCTCATTCCAACAATCCTTCACCATGGATTTTCCATTCACAACATAGATCAAGGGAATTTAGCTTTAAGCTATGAAAAAGGCACATGACCTTAGATTTATTTCCAAACTCAAGGAAAGAGTCAAAGAGCAAGTCAAGCAAAAGGTCAAGCAATTTTTAAGATGAAAAGCTAAAGAAAAGCAATTTTTAGGCATAAAGTCAAGCATTTATCTATTAGATTCACAGCATATAGCCATAATTGCAAAGCTAAAAAGCTGAAAATTTTTGAAAATTTTAAAACTAAATGCAGGAAGTAAACATGCATGTTAGAAGGATGAAGAGATAGAAGGGCGAAAGCCTACCACCCCAAGCCTAAAATTTTGCTCATCCTCGAGCAAGACTTAAACTTGAGATAGTGAGGTAGGAATGCATGACTTTAACGACAATTATTGAAGTTCTAAAGATGATGCATGGATGCATGGATATAAAAATAGTTATAGGAAAGAAACTAACTAACAAGAACATGAAGAGCAAAATTTATTGTAATAAAAGGGTGGGAGGGTGGGTAAGAGAAAGGGGGTGGTTGCCCCACGATATCGACATTGGGATCCCAAATCCTAAGTTTTGGGACCATTGTCACATGTGTCTTGCCGATGGGTTCCGCCACATAATATGAGTAGAATAGGCAGATGTGTTTGCCCTGCCAAGTTCAAAGAAGTGAAGTGAAATCCGGCAACTCGGTGAAGTCATCTTTGTGTTGGAAGTGGCTTGAACTGCACAGGGATGAATTCTTCGGCATATCATCCTCAGGGTACCTTTCATTATATGAATCTGAATATGAAGGTCCTGGGATGTTGATACAGGATGAGATGGAGGGAATAGGTTGAATGGCTTGGGTAGGATCCATTTCTCCTCCCTCCATCTCTGAACTTGAGGTTGGATGCTCAGATAAGCTACTATATACAGTCTGAGTCATCCAATCATCTTATGAACATGAAGTGTCCCCAGAAGAGTATGATTGATGTTCTTCCACCCCAAGCTTGTCGCCTTCTGTGGGGTCTGGGGTTTATTCATGCTCAGCAGCCATGTTGTAGTGAACTGTCCATCTACCTCCCTTGAGTTCCACCAAGCCTTGAGGAGGGATGGTGGTGATTGTAAGCTTGTGTTGTTCCAGCTCATCGTTGTCGGTGTATTCGCTCCACTGAGATGAATAGTCTTCATCATCCTCACCATATAGATTGTTCCAAACCATGATCGACATACTGCTAGAAGCTAAGTGACAAGTCTCAAAGTGAGGGTCATCACTATGGTCTGGATCACTATCTGAATCGGGTTCGTCATAACAAGATTCACTTTCTGATAGTGAGTTTGTTTGACTTTCCCAGTGAGGATAGGAGTCATCATCTTCATAGACCCATTCTTCTTGCCTCCACTCAGTCTCTAGGGCTTTAGACCCATATACAACAACCCCAGATGCTTCATAACGCCTCTTGGAGTCAATTTCATTCCCCTCTTTTGTATCTGTTGTTGTCGCATCCCCTATTCTAGTCTTTTACCGTAGTTGGGTTGACCGCCTACTGGGTCTATATCTCCCCAACTTCCTTTTTATGGAGAAGCTTCCTTGGCACCAGTGGCCTAGTTTAGGGCCTTCAGGCATGCTTTTCCAACCCTTCAAGGCCTTCATGCATCTGGTTACTATCAAACATGGTAAATCTTTATTTCTCGCATCTTACCCTTCTTCCTTGTTTTGCTAATCCATCCTTCCAGATTCTTTTCTATTATCGATCATTTTGGTTATTCATGTTCATGAGTCCCTCTCAAATTAGTATTCTCATTTTTTAACAATTGTTTGCCTTGGTTCACACTTTCCCATCTTGCAGGAGAGGGATCGATCTTCCATCATGGCCAAAGTTTGCTCACCATCATGAGGGAAATCTAGGAAGTAGATATCAATTGACTAAATCACTTTCCTACCCTCATTTTTTTCTCTGCTTTGCTTATCTTCACCTAGGGAAAAATAGTCTTTTGTACCCTCTAGTATTTTTTAGAAAACTTAAGTAAAATACGAGATGAACTTAGAAAAAAAATATAATCTAAAATATGGTATAGTTTTTGTGACCTAATTCAACAATGATAAAAAGGTGATTTTTAGGGTTTATGAAATTAATGTAAACCTAACCCTAATTCTACATATATGCTTAATACGTGCTTTGGAAACCTAGGCTTGGATCTAGGACTAACATTGAACTTGTTTAGAATTTGAAGTGAGGTATGTATGCATCCCACATTATTCACTTGAGCAATTCACCAAAATTATCTTTCTCTTAGTCCTATGGACAATAGCCTACACAATATCTCTTTTTCTTTTTAAAATATAATTTCATATAAAATATTTGTGTCTACTCTGAACTTGAGATCATCCTATCCTATAGGATATTCTTTTTGACTCAATCTTATATTTGGATCATGGTGGGACTTCTACAAGGTGACATGTGTTACTTTTGCCCACTTATGTGGTGGATTTTTTTGTCCATTTATGTGATGGAAATCTTGTTTAATCTGACTAAAAATTTTACTTACCTCTACATTAAGCATGTTATGTGATTCAGTATCCATAGAGTAGTGTAAGTACATTGGTTTTTTTGGGTTGCGTGCCCATGTATTATTTTTGGGGTGGAGGTTGTGTGCCCCCATACTCGGGTGGTGATGCCCATTTTTATATATATTGAGGAGTTTGGCATTACGAAATTCTCTATCAGGTTTCAAGGTTGTGAGCCTTGGCATCCATTGTTATTTATATTTTTCTAGTTCTACGTTTATCTCACATGCATGCGGGTTGATATTATTGTTATGGGTTTTGTGCCCAAATATGTATATGTTCTTGTGTGACACAACTCTTATGTTTTATTAATGACAAGTAATCTCTTTTATAATATGATTGTAATTCATTTCTCTTGATTCCCACTTGGGGAGTTCTTTCCTTTTTCTATGGGAAGCCTTGTTTATTTGATATCCTTTATTTCATAATGTTGCTCAGTCCATATTTAGTGTGCACATACCAACCTTATGTTAATGTCATCTATTTTTCTCCCCTTGTAGGGGTATGCTTCCAACCCCAGATGTAGGACATGGAGGACATGGCATGCTCATATGGACCTAGCTTAAGGAGTTGATGCTTGAAGACAAAATTGATATGGTTTATATTTCCCTCTACTAGATCCTTATGATGTAATATCCATGTAAATCCAATATGGGAGATGATGATGTACTTTTGTAAAATTGATTATAGTCATGTTTTATATTCCATTGCTATACTTTGGTCTTTTGTATATCATCATGTGACATTTGAAAATGTTACACCTATTCTAGCATACCTTTTGGGTGTGTTTTGAATGGATGTTTTATTCCTCAAATTTTAGTAGGGAGTGGATCCCCTATTGGGTTCCACTCTTTACAGCATGGTATCAAAACCCCTGGTAGTCGAAATCTAACTATTTCAATTTTATCTCCATAATTAGAACCCTTACCTTGCATAGTCACCCTCTAAGTGACATGTTTATCCTAGAATTGACCTATGTTATTCATGAAATGATGAGAGGTTGATTTAGGATCATATGAGGTACACATTAGAATCATGATTAGTAAACTCTAAAGTGATGAGGTTTTAGGTGATCTTACCCTATCTTAGTGGTTAATGAAGACATATCTTTGGATGTTATCATGTATTGACTTGAAGATAGAGTCATGTTATGAGGATGGGGTACTATTAGGATAAGGAGATCTTATATGAAAAATTGTGACTTGGTTCTCACATTGATTTTGGTACCACTTTTTTTACCTCACAATGATTCTTCTCGTCAAAAATTATTTTCATTATACTACTATATGTACAAAAATTTTCTCTGATTTTGATGATGTTTTCTTAAGCTAAGTCACAATGAAGATATATGTGAAGTTTTAGTTGAGAAACCCTAGAATTAGTTAGAATGGATATCCTAAACCCTAGTTTGATAATGAAGTGGTGATGAGGAATATATGGCTTTATCTTAAGGTTTAGTTGACCTATCCATTTTTACCTTTGGTTGTTGAAGAGAATCTTAGGGTTTTTAGGTTAGAGACGCAAGGACCTAAATCTCAACCCTAATTGGTTATGACTTTTTAGTTGGATACATGAACAACATAAACCCAAAATATGCATAAGTGACAATGGTACCTTGGTGTTGTTTAGTTTGACTTATTAGGTAAACTTTTTAAAGGGGTGGAGTATAGGTGTTTGTTTATGTTGGGATGTTTAGATCGATAATGAAATCCTTTTAAGGGGTGGAGTGTTGTAACAAACCAAAGCTTAGAATTCTACCCTATCCTATGATTAGGAAACTAGGAAGGTTTGTTCTTTAGATGTGACCAAACAAGGATAAAATTTGACACCCACTTACATAGTAATTTAATTTTGTGGCAACATGTAAATGAAATCATGAAATATATTGCATATATATTTTTTTACTAATATAATGGCTAAAAAAATAAATAATATGCTTAGGAGTATATTTGATTAGTATTTATGCCAATGTATGGGTTTGTGCACCAATACCTCAGTGAATGTTTCAATCAGGATCTAAAATGCAAATTTACCACTTAAGTGAGATGATGATAAAGAAATTCGGCCTAGAACTTTCTATAGCCTTATGGAACAAGAAAGAGATAAATATGTAAGTAATAAATCCATAAACAAGATAATGTGGCATTAAATTATGTAATATCAAAAATAGTGATAATGATGAGTAATGGGAAAAAACTCATAAAAAAGAACTCAATGGATATATCTAACTTCATATTCGAGTTTCTTGGGTCCCAATTGCCTTGGGTACCAAGTTTCACATTACTAGAAAAGTCCTAGATGCCTTTATTTAAATTAGGGAAGGAAATATGTCATAATCTTAAAAATATTAAATGATGTACTTGATGACCCTAAAAAGTGATAAATGATGGTAAAATTGGATTCTACATGTCTTATTCAGTCTACCTATCAAATTTGGTCTTAATCAAGCCTTGTTTGAGTCCCAAACTTAAATAGGGAAGTAGATAACTTTTGATTTCCTAAATATAAAAAATATGGAATTGATGGATCTTATTTCCCTAAATCTTTGGAACTTTTAGTGTCACATTGGTTTTGGTTTCCTTTTAGCTGATCCAGATTTTATATCATCCTTTAGATGTGGATACTCTGATCCGGGGCTTGTCTTCCTCCTTAGTCTAAAAGGGAAAAGTCCACTGCAGCCACAATTTCTTCTTCTATTTTTACCTAGATCTCTCCCTTGTTGTTTCTCCTCTATCACCAATTTATCCTCCCACACCTTCCTTATATAAATATGAACACAATAACCCTAGGTATCCTAAGGTTTCATTTGCCTCCTCACCTTGGTTGCACCCAACTCCCATCTTCCCCTGTTCTTCCTCTACTCTTTCATTTTTCTCACCTCCACTCGGTCTCCAGGGCTTCAGACCCCTTTACAACAACCCCATATGCTTCATAACAACTGCTGGAGTCAATTTATTCCCCTCTCTTGTATCTATTATTTCTGCATCCCCTTTTCTAGTCTCTCACGGTCGTTGGGTTGATCACCTGGTGGGTCTATCTCTCCCCAACTTCCTTTTTCTGGGGAAGCTTCCTTGGCACCGGCGACCTAGTTTAAGGCCTTCGGGCACACCTCCAACTCCAAGGCATTTTGTTTCTCACATTTTACCCTTCTTCTGGGTATTTGCTAACCCATCCTGCTAGATTTTTTTTCTATTCTCAGTCATTTTGGTTATTTGTGTTCATGAGGCCCTCTCGAATTAGTATTCTCGTTCTTGAATAATTGTTTGCCTTGGTTTGTAGTTTCCCATCACGCAAGAGAGGGATCGGTCTTCCGTTGTGACCGGATTTTTCTCGCTATCGCAAGGGAAATCTGGGAAGTAGATATCAATCAATGAAATCAGTTCCCTAACCTTGTTTCTTTTCTTTACTTTGGTTTTCTTCACCAGGGGAAAAATGGTCTTTTGCACCCTCTGGTGTTTTTCCTTTTCAACAATGAGTTGTGCTCTTTTTGTCTATGGGACCGACCCAGATGCCAGACCATGATTGGGCCATCTCACCTTCTTTTACATGAATTGATAGTAAGATAAATGTGGACTTATTGAAAATTCTGATTGGTTAGTACCTACAGAATTTGTATAATATTATTTATAGCTCAGAAAAATTAAGTAAAATGTGTTTTGGAATCTTGGAATTTTTCTCAATCTAATGGTTAGAGTCATATGACCTAATTCTAATGTATTAAATAAGTGATTTGTATGGATTTATATAATTGGCTAGATTTTCGAAAATTCTTAATTAATAATATATAGTCCAAAAAATCAAGTAAAATACAAAGTGAACTTAGAAAAAAAATATAATCTAAAATATAGTATAGTTTTTGTGACCTAATTCAATAATGATAAAAAGGTGATTTTAAGGGTTTCTAAAATTAATGTACACTTAACCCTAATTCTACATATATGCTCAATAGGTGCTTTGGAGACCTAGGCTTGGATCTAGGACTGACTTTGGACTTGTATAGACTCTAAAGTGAGGTATATATGCATCCCACATTATTCCTTTTGAGAAATTAACCTAAATCATCTTTTTCTTGGTCCTATGGAAAATAGTCTACACAATATCTCTTTTTCGTTTGAGAATATAATTTGATGTAAAATATTTGTGTTTACTCTGATCTTGTGATCATCCTATCCCGATGGATATTCTTTTGACTCAATCTTATACTTGGATCATGATGGAACTTCTACATGTGACATGTGTTACTTTTGCCCACTTATGTGGTGGATGTTTATTTTGTCCATTTGTTTGATGGCCATCTTGTTTAATCTGACTAAACTTTTTATTTACCTATAGATTAAGCATGTTATGTGATTCAGTAGCCCTAGGGTAGTGTAAGTACATTGGTTTTTGGGTTGTGTTCCCATGTATTCTTTGTTGGGGTGGAGGTTGTGTGCCCCATACCCGGGTGGTGATGCCCATTTTTATATATATTGGGGAGTTTGGCAGTACGTCATTCTCTATCAGGTTTGAAGGTTGTGAGCCTTGGCTGCCGTTGTTATTTCTATTGTTCTAGTGCTATGTTTATCTCACATGCATACATGTTGATATCATTTTTATGGGTTTTGTGCCCAAATATGTATATGTGCTTGTGTGGCACAACTCTTATGTTTTATTAATTGCAAGTATCTCTTTTATCATATGATTGTAATTCATTTCTCTTGATTCCCACTTGGGTGGTTCTTTCCTTTTTCTATGGGAAGCCTTGTTTGTTTGATGTTCTTAATTTCCAAATGTTTCTCAATCCATATTTAGTGCACATACCATCCTTATGCTGATGTCATTTATTTTTCTCCTCTTTTTTGGGTATGCTTCTAACCCCAGGTGTAGGACATGGAGGACGTGGCATGTTCATATGGACCTAGCTTAAGGAGTTGATGCTTGGAGACAAACTTTATATGGTTTATATTTCCCTCTACTAGATCCTTATGATGTAATATCCATGTAAACCCAATATGTGAGACGATGATGTATATGGTTTATATTTCCCTCTACTAGATCCTTATGATGTAATATCCATGTAAACCCAATATGTGAGATGATGATGTACTTTTGTAAAATTGATTATAGTTATGTTTTATATTCCACTTCTATACTTTGGTCTTTTGTATACCATCATGTGAGATTTGAAAATTTTACACCTATTCCAGCATACCTTTTATGTGTGTTTGGAATGGATATTTTATTCCTCAAATTTTAGTAGGGAGTGGATCGCCTATCAGGTCCCACTCTTTACATAGGCACCGCTCTTGGCTTGTGATGTCATAGCTAGTTATGGGCATTCACTGCCAATGTAAGATGGGACCTATAGGTTCACACACATAGGAATTCACTTGGAATAGTAGTTTATCCATGAATGATGTTTAATTTGATTACTAAAGATATTTAGGTATTCAATTAAACAACAAATTAACTATCTGGACTTAGAGCCATCAAGTTCCAGTGTTGAACCTATTAGTTAGAGTATTTGTTTGATTGGGAATTGAATTGGATGATTTCTACATGAGTCAGGGAACCAACTGATCGGCTTACAGGGTGAACTGTTCTCCTCAAGTTGGTGAGACGATTGCTTCAAACTGATCGACTTGGTCATACCAACCGAAGCTTCTGTTGATTTTCCTAATTCATGGTTATAGTTGATCGTTTCACTTTGTTCAATTTGATTGTAACAAGGATTAATGTTAGACATTAATTGGAAATTAATTGTGAATTGAATTGCGATTAGGGAAACATGTGAAATGACCAATTCAATGTGTGAATTGATTTTCTCACACTATCAACCGATAGGTTCACCAGTGAACCGACCGGTTCACCTATCGCAAGTTGCAAAATCATGGAAACTTTGGACCCTTCTACTCTCGCATAGACTGTAAACCTAGGCCCTAACTCCTCCTATAAAAAGAGGGGTATTGGGGGCTTCTTAACACACACAATTGAGAATCAGTTGCTCTGACAAGTGTTGTCCTCTCTAGTTGTGGTAACCAAGAGAACCCAAGCAAGTCCTACCGGACTAGGGAGGGATAGAAAGGGAGAGAACAAATGAGAATAATTATGGGAGAGCAAGTTGGTGATTAGTATGCCAACAGAAGAGAGAACTCCTTCTTGTCTGTTCTGGTAGAATGAAAAGATTTATAGGTTGTCTGTTTGGACTTCTCTAGAGGCGTGGATACTTTTCTTGCTAGGAGAACAATGTTACCCCACAATCCATGGCGGAGCTGCTGTAGACATTGTTTGGGTCTGTTGTTTGTGGTGAAGACCAGAAGGTGCAACAGATGAGTCCCAATGCAACTAGAAGACAACTGGATGACTACAACAATGAGGAGATGTCACTGTACTTTCTCCAGGACCAGGTATGTCCTCAAAACCATCCTTCCCATCATATAGTTGTTGATGCGATCTGCTGGTTTATGGTAAATATGGCAGTAAATTTTTTGTTTCCGCTACCTATTCTGTAGCCATATTTCCCTACAACTAAAACATGCAACAGCCATGCAGTGTAATCATTAGGTTTAATTGACATTAAATATGCTTGTGACTTGGATGTTTAGTATTCATACTGTAAATTATATTTGTTTTATCCAACAAGTATTGTTGGTAGCCAAAACACAATTTAGATGAGTAAGCATGTACCCTCAAGTAAAGTAAAACTTGTTATATGGATACCATACATGATTCCCTTATAATAATATTCCTAGAAACAAATATGTGATTCATGTGTTATATCATATTGCTGAAATTGAGGTCTCACCCCATACTTTGCCACACATTTTTGGGGGGAGAGTCCCAAGTATCCCGACAGTGACAAATAAAATCAACTAGGAGGGAGAAGGTTTTAATATCAAGAGGAGGGTGATGTTTTTTTGAAGGAATCTAAGGAGGTAGGTGGTGTTTGTGTGACCTCCACTCAAGTTAAAGCATATAGGGATGTTGTCATAGATGTCTGTGTACTCTTAAGATCCTAGCAAATTGTGTTTTGTGGTATTTTTTTGTCCTCCTTGGATCTTGTGAATACGTACACGACCTCTAGATTCAGAGTTGTGAATGTTGTAATATGATGCACAAATGTCCTATACTAATGCCACCATTGTAGAACTCTATATGTTCTAGTCAATTTTAATTTTGTTGTCATGGAATTTAGTCTTTGTTTATGTTATAAGTCTTGCTAGACATAATGGCAATGTATCATGCCATGTGACTTTTCATTGGACTGTATGTGGAAAGTAATATGGATTTTTGTGTTTAGAAAATTTTTCCTTATGAGATCTCTATGTGGTTTATAAGAGTGGTGGCATGTTTAAATTTGATTTAGATTTTATCTTACAGTTATCTCTTTCTCATGACGTTATCACACCCGAGACGGAGATAATAAATATAAAATTATAATTCACTTCTTTTCCAATTAGAGTAGGTTGGATGAATGTAATTCCATCCATTATCACTTCTTATAAGATAAACATGAACACCTGATTTTCATCACATGTGCATGTGCTCTTGGTAATAGAGAAAAATTAGGAAATGTACTCATCTAAAAATTTATTTCATTCATCATACTCAACATGAACAAAAAGACCATTGGAAAATTGCATGTTCATACTTTTAACTCCTAAGGTCCATTTAGATGGAGCGATCAAATTTAGGATTGCAGCTCATAGGGCCATCTAAAAGTGCATGAATTACTATGTTGTTTGGATGATTGAGTTTGATATACAGTATAATAGGTGAGAGGGAGGAGATTTAACTTAAGAAATTGACATCTTCCTGAACACATATAAGTGAGTGTGCATCTTCATTTCAATGTATTAGAGATGGCACATGATATGTTGTTTGTGCTCTAAAATTGTGCTCAAGAAGTTAACCCATAAGTATGCAAGCCTTGCTTGTGGTGCTCACAACCTCGAGTACTTCCAAAAAAGGATGGAATGAAAAGGAATCTATAGTACGCACAAATTGGAGATTCAAATAGGAAGGAAGCAACATCCTTATTATCATTCTATCCCATTTTAAATCTAAAATCAGCAAACTTTCTTACAAGGATAAATGTGTAGTCTAGTTGGATGGTAAGTTCCTAGAGAGTTTGCAATGTTTGTTGGTGGTGATATCTGAGATTCTTGCAATTCCACCCTTCTACAAATCTTTGTGAGGAGATATTCATCAAACTCGATGCCATGAAAGTGATTTATTCCCTAAAGGTGTATCTCATCCATTCTTTTAAGTACAACAAATAAAAATCCTTGATTTTAGACAACTGTTCTTCAATCAAGAGTTGATTTTACTATGCTTTTGTGATATTAGAAGGGTATGTATCTCAACATTAGTTAAGCACCCTAACTAAATTTTGATTTAGGAAGATCCCATGGTAGATAGGATTGTTGTCAAGTGAATGTAATAAGGAGGCAAGATTTGGGGACACTCATCTCTATGTTGAGCTCCGAAGGAGCCTACCTTGATCTTTTGATTAGTTGTAAAGATAGACTAAACTTGTGCACTTCCAATACTTCTATAGTTTAATTAGCGTGACAATTTATAGTTATTAATGTACTAAGATCACAATTTCCTCATGTGTTTGGAGTGGGTTGGAGAGTCCATCAAGAAAAGCTATCTTCTACCCCCATTAGCAACTTCCATGATTAAGGTGTCCCCTAGATCAATCCCTTCCTCATACTACTAGTCAATATGCCTACGTCATACCTGTGAATCCTTCCATAGAAGTGACATGAGACTTATGTTTGATGTACCGTGATCTTTTTTTTGATATGTGGGCATTCATAAGGTGTTAGCAATTAATTCAAGACAATCAGATCAGACTTGTGGTTTTGATAGTGTATGTGACATTCCACAACCACAAGAGAGATTACATAAAACAAAAGGTTGATTTACAATAATCAAACATCATTGCCAAGAATCTGCATAGGAGAAACATGGAATAAAAATTCCAAATTAAAACCATATGACAATTTAAACAAGGCCATTTTCATTCATTCATATCCACATGTATCTTTACAAGTTATTTTTCAATAAACTGTGTCACACTTGTATACAAAATAATATGCATATTATATATTTACAACACATACATCAAGTACACTACAAGGCATACATGCCAAAATCTTGAGTTTTAGACACAACATTACCAATTTCCTACCTAGACCTGAGAGTACAAGGACAACTCGAGGACTCTAAGAAGAACCACATCAAACTCCAAGCTCTATTGATGTCCTCTAAAAGATGGAACTCCCTCACCACTATAGTCCTAGTTGTTCTATAGGACACTGAAAAAGATGTGGGAAATCATGGCGTGAGACAACAAGTCCCAACGACATGATTTGACATCTAAGAACATTTGTTTCTTACAATTGATTAGTTTTATCAGATGTATAACATGGCATGTGTTTTAGAAAGTATTAAAACTATTATTAGTATGTCAAACAACATATTAAATGTGAGTATAGATTAAGAATCAAATATAATTCTTACAGGTAAGTAAGAGAATTACAAGATACAAAGCATCCAATTTACCAAATAAAACCTAAGAAGACAAACTACAATTGCGGTTTACATATTTTGTTATGCCCTGAGTAGTTTGAGGTGTACCACTCAAACTACTAGATATTGGTTGCTAAGCCCAAACTAGCCCCATATAAGATCAAAGGATTTTCAAAATCCATTAGGTCTCTCCACACTTTAGAATCAGGGTAAGGTTAAATCAAGGTAGAGTGCACAGAGGGTGGATCTACCATATATTTCTTAAAGGTAGGTCTACATATATCACATGTCAGTCTTGGGTACATAAGTCACAACTCCAAGAAAACATGGTATAAAACCCAAACATTAAGATGTGATCACAACCTTTCTCTAAAAAATATCATTGGACCATCTCTAAACCTAGTCTTGGCAAAAAAAATTGGATGTCAAGGTATATCAACCCTAAACATCCCCCTATTCAAATATATATGCTTTGAGCATATTCTCACAATTCTCAGATTGTTACAAGATTATTGCATTTCACTACCTCACCCACTGACCCAAGGATATTGATGTATAGACTCATGACTGTACATGATTATGATTACACTAGATTAGTTAGGTTACTTGTTTTATAACTACCTAAATCAGCTACATACAATTATTAAAGAATAAATTATAAAATTAATCAAGCTTTCAAAATTTCAAAAGATATAAAAATGCATTAACCTACATAACATACTACCCAAATTAGGTCAATGGAACCACTCTCATCCATAAAATTCCTTAAATGTGAATTAAGGCTTTAGAAGTCCCAATTATTCACATAAGTCCATACGAGGTCAAAAACTCATAGGAACATCATAACCACCTAAACTTTTAGTTTCTACTTTACATTAAATCAACATCCACCATACGAAATTGTAGATTTAGGTTCAAAAGTATATGTATGTTAAGCATATGATTAGAATTAAGGAGTGTATTTAAGATGTATCAAAAATAGTGTGGGGTACTAAAATAACATAAAGGTACCACATATAAGTGCATTTACACATTTATTTCGAATCTAAGTCCATGCATGACTAGTTAAGAAAATAACTAGCATCCAATGGTGCATTTAAAATGTTAGATGGACTTGAAAATTTGAATTTCATTTTATATAGTTAAAAAGTACATAAGATATTATCTTCAACAATTTTAGGGGTTTATAAACAAGTTTAAGATCTTGCATGTTCATAATCGGCGTGTACCAAACTATTATAACACTCACCTCAATAATTGTGGAAACATGACTCAAACCACATTAACACAAATAGGATATAAAAAACTCTAAGCTTTACTCTTCTCACTTCAAACAACACCTTTTCCTAGTTAAAAAGAACATACGATATCATATTTTAGCAATTTTAGAGGTTTATAAACAAGTTTAAGATCTTATGTGCTAGGAAATAAATGCACTAAGTTACCATATCAGTCACCTCAATGATGGTGGACACACAGTTCACACCACAATACCACAAATAGGATGTTAAAAAACTCAAGATTTACTCCTCTCACTTCAAACAATACCTTTTCTACCAACACAGAGTAAAGATGTGAGTTTTCTTCTAACAAAGTTCCTAACAACACTCTTTTACAAACCTATAGGAAGTACAATATAAAGGGGAACAAGAAAAGCAAGATTCAATAATTGGTTGAGCTTAGGTCAAGAGAAACCATGGACATGGCTCAAGGTAGAATGTGATGGATGATTAACATGAAAATGAGGTGAGTAAGAGCATGCATACATGAAACAAGGTCTAGGATATGCTCGTAAGGGTTGTAATTTTCAAAGAAGAGGAAGGGGAAGCAGGCAAGCAACATTAAGCACATGTATGTAAACCAACTACTCGTCATCAATTTACAAAATCTTTGTAGGTTGTGAACAACTAATAAT